>OY829532.1:3711378-4403250 GCA_963691665.1 Clepsis dumicolana | reverse complement strand
GGATTTTTCTTTGCATTGTCATTGTATATTGAATTTCATTCTATGAATGTTTCATAAAAATAAAAACAAAAATAATCAATAAAACGATTATTTTCATTGATTCAGAAAATAGTTCCATCTCTTGCCACTAATGCGTAACTGTAGAAGTTCCGTAGTGGGTGAGCCGCTTGATTAAGCTACTCATAGATGGCGCTGAGGAGAGATCTTCCAAATAAAAATATGACACAAGGCATTGAAAAATTCGTTAGGTACACCAACGTTAAGTATAGCTTAATTGGTGGAGCGTGGTACGGATTACCGAGGTTGCTGGTTCAAGTCCAGCTGCTTAACGGATTTTTCTTTGCATTGTCATTGTATATTGAATTTCATTCTATGAATGTTTCATAAAAATAAAAACAAAAATAATCAATAAAACGATTATTTTCATTGATTCAGAAAATAGTTCCATCTCTTGCCACTAATGCGTAACTGTAGAAGTTCCGTAGTGGGTGAGCCGCTTGATTAAGCTACTCATAGATGGCGCTGAGGAGAGATCTTCCAAATAAAAATATGACACAAGGCATTGAAAAATTCGTTAGGTACACCAACGTTAAGTATAGCTTAATTGGTGGAGCGTGGTACGGATTACCGAGGTTGCTGGTTCAAGTCCAGCTGCTTAACGGATTTTTCTTTGCATTGTCATTGTATATTGAATTTCATTCTATGAATGTTTCATAAAAATAAAAACAAAAATAATCAATAAAACGATTATTTTCATTGATTCAGAAAATAGTTCCATCTCTTGCCACTAATGCGTAACTGTAGAAGTTCCGTAGTGGGTGAGCCGCTTGATTAAGCTACTCATAGATGGCGCTGAGGAGAGATCTTCCAAATAAAAATATGACACAAGGCATTGAAAAATTCGTTAGGTACACCAACGTTAAGTATAGCTTAATTGGTGGAGCGTGGTACGGATTACCGAGGTTGCTGGTTCAAGTCCAGCTGCTTAACGGATTTTTCTTTGCATTGTCATTGTATATTGAATTTCATTCTATGAATGTTTCATAAAAATAAAAACAAAAATAATCAATAAAACGATTATTTTCATTTTTTCGGGGTACGGCAATTTTTATGGAAACAGCCTTTTTAATGACTGTATCTTTTGATTGCGTTGAGTCAGAAGGTTGATTTTTTCACAGCTTCAAGGGACCGCAGGCTTGAATATTCGATATTAATTTGAGCATGCTACCTCCACGTGTTCCAGAGAAAAAGGGTCTTGACAGACAGACAGACGGACAACAAAGTGATCCTACAAGGGTTCCGTTTTTTCCTTTTGAGGTATGGAACCCTAAAAAGACAGCTGGGGACTCACAGCATGTGCTTCTTGACGTGGCTGCGCAGCGCGATGCCGCACTCGGGGCACTGGTGCGCCTGGTGACGGCTCCGGTGCCGCTGCAGCTTGTACAGCTCCCTGCCGCGAGACAATAGTTAAAAACCCCAATTCGAGAATTATTTTTTCTGGTTTTTCGGTATATTTACGCATCAGTTTGAAATTTGTGAAATATGCTTGATAAAAAACTATAAAACCGGGCAAGAGCATGTCGGACACGCCCAGGATAGGGTTCCTAATCCGTTACGAAAAAGCCCTGGTATACGAGGGCTGTTTGATAAGTACCCGTTTTCAAATGTTATTCTTATCACTGGCTGAAAATATGTATACGAAGGTTTTAATGCATCCTTTATGGGTCAGAAAAGGTAAAAATATATCACAGCATTCTTTTGTTTTTTTTCGTTTAACAGCTGTTGAAGGTCAGAATTCGATTTCAATTTGCAAATATGGAGAAAGAACAGTTTCGTTTGTAATTCCTTTTCTGTTTTTGGAAGGAAAACCATGTGAAGAGATAAAAGTATAGATACATGGTGTTTACAAGGATAATACACCTTCTATGACAACTATCAGATATTGGTATAACGAATTCAAACGGGGCAGAACATCCGTCTTTAACGAAGACCGTTCAGGCCGCCCTATTGAGGTGACTACGGAACAGATGGTAAAGAAAATTTAAAATATCGTATTAACCGAGCGCCGAATAAAGCAGAGAAATTGTTGACACTATTAATGTTTCAATCGAGTGGGTACAATATATTTTAGAAAACAAATTAGGGATGAAAAAGGTATCTGCGGGATGGGTGCCGCGTTTGCTCACAGAGGAACAAAAGCTTATCAGAGTGACCACTTCGAAGCAACGTTTGGCAAAGTATGGAAGCAATTCTGATGAGTTTCTGCTTCGTTTTGTGACTGTGGACGAAACGTTGATTCATAACCATACCCCAGAAAATAATAAACAGTCAGAGCAGAAGATCTTAAAATGCGAATCGGCTCCAAAGAAAGCAAAGGCCGTCCCATCGGCCGGAAAGGTTATGACGACCGTTTTTTGGGACTCACAAGGAATCATACATAATGATTACTTACAAAAAGAAAAACGATAACAGGGCAATACTACGAAAATTTCTTGAGCGAATTTTATTCTGTTTAAAGGAATGAACGACCCCAATTAACAAAGAAAAAAGTTATTTTCCACCACGACAACGCACCAGCTCACTCGTCCACAATCGCAGGGGCAAAATTAGAAAAATTACGCTATGAATTGATACCTTATTCACTCTATTCTCCAGACTTAGCCCCATACGGCTTTTTTTAATTCCCAAACCTAAAAAAATGGCTCAGCGGAAAGAGATTTGCGTCAAATGAAGAGGTCATTGCCGCCACAGAGGCCTATTTCGACGACTTTCCGAAATCTTATTTTTTGGGTGGCTTATTTAAGCTAGAATACCGCTGGAACGAGTTTATAGAGCTAAAAGGTGACTACGTAGAAAAATAAATATACGTGTCCAAAAAATACATGTTTTTTTTCCAAAACACGGGTACTTATAAAAACAGCCCTCGTAGATACCTAATTTTAAAGGTATTATCATCACACCTATTCGAAACCAGTGTTAAGCAGAGTCCTAATCCTAAGCAAACTGTTCGCAGTGTGGGGTCAATTTATATCGGTTACTGACATAGACACACATAATTAGCTATTGCTCCCAAACCTGTAAAGCCTGCTTATCTTTGATAGTTTTCCTTTTAATTTCACTACTAATCTGATTTTTTCACATTTCCAAATATAACAGTCTCTCTGGTAGTGGGGACGGGACACTGGACTCCAATAAAAATGAGCACTTCAAAGCTAAATATTTCCGAAACGAATACACACCCCTAATATTTTGAAAGACCTATTCAACGATACCCCACACTATGGGGTGGGCGAGAAACAGAAAAATCAACCCCACTAAACGTGTAGGGGAAGTATCACAAAAAAAAATCTTTTTCAAGATTTTATACCTAATTAACCGGCCTAATTAATAAGGTTGCAAAATTACAGCTTTCTAGTACCAATAGCCTCTGAGCTAAGCCACGGACAGACAAACAGACAGACGGACGGACATGACGAAACTATAAGGGTTCCTTTTTGCCATTTTGGCTACGGAATCCTAAAAACCGACATTTCATAAAAAGTTGCTGATTTGACCAAGAGGCATCATCCCTATTATACGTATAGTTGAAGGAGGTCTTGGATGGGAGTTTTCGTAGCTGGCGTTTGTCGTATTGCACTGGTGGGCAAACTTTCTTCATGAAGGGCCAGAAAGTTACATATATTTTAGAGGAGGGCAAGAATTATACTAAAAATGCATTTTGTTTTGAATTTTTTACAATTTTTAAATTAAAATGTTGTTGTTAAAATTTTAAAATCTTTTTTTAATTTTTGACTCGCAACACAAGAACTACGCGGCTAGTCTAACCGACTCCTTTACTTATAAAACTATTATTTTATTTTATACTGCAGGGCAGGACGATCTAACTAATTACTATCGCGGGCCATATAGGTACTATTCATTTCGAAGGAACATCAACTTGCCGGACAAAATACCCACGCGGGCCGTACTTTGCCCGACACTGGCGTTTAGCATTGCATGAAGACGACTCACGAGTATTCGCGGTTGCAGTGGTCGCATATCCACGCGGCGACCTCTATCCCGTGGGACGCGCGGCAGTGGCCCCGCATGCCGTTAGAGCTGTCCCATTGGAACTCGCAGTGCTTGCATTTCAGGAGTCTGCAAATTAATGGACACTTTCAGAAACCTTTTTGTCAAAAAAGTCCTACATTTTTCCATAGATTTATTTGTCAGTTTTGTGACGGTCCATACAGAATGTACGTAGAAACGCGTCACAAAACTGACAAAAAAAATGCGGGACAGTTCTTTTTTATTAATTAAATAGATAGTCCTCGTGATTCTGAGCAGAAATAATCCAAAATTTAGTAAGTTTATTCAAAAAAGTAAAGGGTACACAGTTTTCTGAGAATGCCCGAATTTAAGCTCTCTTAAAGGCAGTGTTTCAAGCACAGTTTTTGACATATATTATATAGGACCACATCTGAAGTTATACCATTTCAAACACGATTTGAACTTGACAAAAACCCCCGCAATTTTAATTTCAAAACGTAATATTTCAAAAACGGCTGAACCGATTTTGATAAAACGTGTCTAAGAACCATCGATAGAAAACCTGCTTTCCAATAAATATAACGCAATCAAATTGGTCCAACAGCTTAAGTGCCCCAGACAGACATACAGACACACAGACTCACATAGCATTCAAACTTATAACACCCCTTTTTTGCGTCGGGGGTTAAAAAATAATCATCGAAATCAATTCTTAATGAGGTCTATCGCGAGTGAATAATCCGCTAGGATCGCTTGTGTCGAGTGAGGTCTGTCTGTCAATTTCCACCAATTACAGGCCAGTAGCTTGTCTCTCATTGGTGGGTAATGACAGTAAGACCTTGCAACGCGCCGAAACGACGGCCATCGGCACTTCCGCAACGGGCGCCGCGCACGACGATTCCTATAAAAGCCGGCCGCGAGCTACGTACAGCGCGCATTGCGTCGGCAATTGCCATACCGTGCGGACCTGCGGCTGAGGGCTAATCTCCGGGTCGTGGTCCCCAACGGTTCTGTTCCGACGTACTGCCACTCCCCCCTTACCTTCCCCCCTGGTAACGCGGTTGTGGGCGGATCTCCGGATCGCCTGCCAGGGTCTGCAATCCTTACTCAGGTATTCGCGGCGGGTTCTTTTCGGTCGTGAGCCTGAGAACCTTCACCATCCGGGAAGGCGGTTGTGGGCGGATCTCCGGATCGCCTCCCATCCTGGACCCCCTCACCTGCCGTATACCGTAGCGCCCGCGAGCGCTAGACCGCGAGTACGTAGAGTCAGGCCCTTCCGGCCCGTACGGCCCTTCAGGCCATATTTCCGATCCATATCGGCCGGGGACGTCCGTAGATTAATCACCGCATGATAACGTAGTATTACTTACCGTAGTATTCCTGTTTGCCTAACGCCCTTCCGGCAATAACTATTGTACTTAGACTTAAGAGTTTGTTATACTTAATAAAGCAGGCGTAAGACCTGATTTCGCTAGTCAATCCTGTCGTATCAATTATCTCCACGACCCTATCTTCCCGAGCTAGAATAATTACAATCACCCAGCCAGGTTCGATTCCCGGCGGTGGTACTTGTACAGTCAAGGAATTTAATTTCGAACCCACCTAAGGTTTATAATCGTATAGCAAACTGTCACCATAAGAGCTAGATAGAACACGACGTTGCTTTGACATGTACGTTGACATTTTCCATCTTAATGCATTGCGAATGTCTAACGACATTTCAACGAAATGGGTAGGGAATTAAATTCCTTGACTGTATGTGTGAGAGGCTTCCGGGCTACGCACCCCATCACAACCTTACTCTGCACTAACGATCCTAACGGATTTCTGGGTCGCGATAGACATTGGCGAAGTAATCTCGTAACAAAAACACACAAAAAAACATACAATTGAATTGAGAACCTCTTGTTTTGATGTCGGTTAAAGACAGAAGTAAGTACAGACAGCAGCAGCAGTTGCTAAGCAACCGAAGCGTCCACAATGATCTAAGCACGGCTCTATTGTTATAGACATGAGCTTGTGTAGGTCGTTATGACCGCTTCGGTTGCTTAGCAACTATTGCTGTTGACTGTAAAGTGTGTTTAGTTGTTAATAACTCACTTGTAGTGCCGCTCTTTGTGTATTTTCAACTCTTCCTCATCGTGGAATATTAGCTCACAAATTTCGCATGGTTTGTCACCGAAATCCTGGACAAGACATTTCAGATTAGAGGTCTGAGAGTTACATAAGAAATTTTTATTCCGGAAAAAGGCAGGCTTATACCACCTGTTCTCCCTTCCAGCACATGTAGCACGGCGCGCCATTTTGTCGCTTGTCGCGCAATGCGTCTCTTTCATAGTGACGGAATCAGTGAAGGACGCACTGAGCGACAAGCGACAAAATGGCGCGCGTGCTAGCCACCCCTGGTCGCATTTCTCTACCGATTCTCGTCAAATGTGTCTCCCGACATTGTCATTTCAAAGTTCTATATTTAAAAAACGGGTGAACCGATTTTAATTAAAGTTACTAAGAACCATCTCGATTAGACTAGCTGTCGATTAAAAAAAACCGCATCGAAATCGGTCCATCCGTTTGGGAGCTATGATGCCACAGACACACAGATCAAACTTATCTTTCTCGTCGGGGGCAAGGACGATAAAACCAAGAGGACTGCCAATGGCTATACAATGTCGCGTTCCTGTAAAATAATGAGCCTGCTGTAGCTAGTTTCACTATAGAGAGATCTCTGTACCATTAATTTTGTATGACGCTTAGACCTCTGGCTAACACAATAGTGCCATCTATGAACTGAAAGAAAAAACGAATTAATATGGCGCTGTTGTGTTAGCCAGAGGTCTAAATGTCGTACCAAATGAATGGTACAGAGACCCCTCCCGTAGTAGTTCTTTAATTGTTTTTTATTATACTTGTCACTTGTTTGTCAATCCCTTAAATTAACTTCTCTCTACCGCTCAAAGGTTGACTGGTAGAGATCCCTTATAGGGATAAGCCCGCCTTTGTACCGTATCTCACTGTTGGTAACCTGTATTTATTTCTGTATTTTCTGTACAATAAAGCGTTTACTTACTTACTTACTTGTGTTTGTTGAATAAATATTTTTCTATTTCTATTATTTCAAAGGAATGCGAACGTATGGCAGTCCTCTTGGTTTTATGGTCCTTGGTCGGGGGTTAAAAATGATCCGATTCTTGTGAAATTTTGTGATCAGGTCTAAGTTGTTTTATTTTGTCGATTCGTTTCTCATGCACGAGGTCTGCAGCTAACGCCATTAGTAAAATTATTACTTTAGAATGCCCTTTCATGTGAGCGGTATACATCCTCTGCGAGTCAAAGGGCTCCATGCACTCCTCGCACCTCAGCAGCGGGGAGCAGCTGGTGAAGAACTCCATATTCCTCTTCCTCAGCCTCCACAATATCATCTCGTCCTGAGACATCATCTCTACTGTGAACGGATTGTCTATTTCCACGAAAGTGTCTTCCGTTCGAGTCGCTTTGTCCCCGGTGTTGCCAGGTACGACTTTTATGATACTGCGGGCGTTTTTCAGGATTTTCGGTTTGGGTTGAGGCAGGGGGATTTCTGCAAAAAAAAACAATTGTGATTTAGCTTTGATGATATTTGCATACTTAATAAGTAGTATAATGCAACTGTTACATAATGAGGGTCGCTTCGTTACAAGAACAAATAATAACATAGTAGAACGGAAACTCCCGCTCCGGACGGGCTCAAGGTCACGATATTAGAATACTCGTTAAACAAACTACTCAGTCAGGCTGTCACGACCGGCGTCGCCACACGCGCGTTTGGTTGTAATAGTTTTACGTTAGCCTGTATGTACTTAATTTTATTTTTGTAGGTAAGTAATACTTACTTAAATCACCTTAAATGGCTTCATTTGGTATAGCACTTGTAATAACTTCTTATTTAGAAGTGTTTATAATATGTAGGTAAGTACGTAATGATTTAGAAATCTCATATTTTGTAAAACTGGAATAAAATAATAAATAAATATCATGGGACAAATTGACACCAATTGACCTAGTCCCAAACTTGGCAAAGCCTGTACTATGGGTACTAGACAACGGATAAACATACTTATATAGATAAATACATACTTATATACATATTAAACGTCCAAGACCCGAGAACAAATATTCGTATTCACCATACAAAAATCTGCCCTGACCGGGATTCGAACCCGGGACCTCAAGCTTCATAGTCAGGGTCTCTAACCACTAGGCTATTCGGTCGTCAACATTCGATGGTCAATAATGATTGCAAAGTAAAGTAAAACTTATATTTTAGCGAAATTATCTTTAGACGTAAATAATATTTAACAGCAAGCAACCCTAGCAACACGCCTTGACGACAGAGGGGTGTAACGACGTGAAGGGGGAAGTAGGTATATAAATGGAGGCGTTTTGGACTCGGTCAAAAGAGATTCCATTCTACTATGTTATTATTTATTCTTATGGCTTAGCCTCGGTTCATAAAAACATACTCTTAGTTTAAGGCATGATTATGTAGAGTTGCATACACTACGACCACCGAATAGCCTAGTGGTTAGAGACCCTGACTATGAAGCTTGATGTCCCGGGTTCGATCCCTGGTCGGGGCAGATATTTGTATGATGAATATGTTTGTTCTCGAGTCTTGCGTGGTTTATATGTATATAAGTAATGTATTTCATTTATCTGTATAAGTATGTTTATCCGTTGTCTAGTACCCACAGTACAGGCTTGGCCTAGTTTGGGCCTAGGTCAGTTGGTGTCAATTGTCCCATGATACTTATTTGTTTATTTTATTTATTTGGAGTGATACCAGTATTAATATTATTTTAAACTGTCTCTCAGTGCAGCGGTGTGTTAGAAGTCAAGATTATGTAGGTACTTACCGTCTTCATCAAAACTCAAATGAACGGTAGACACCGTAGCAATATTACTAGAACTACTGTTCCCAACTGAAGTAACATTACTAAGAGTGTTCTTATTATTACCATTACTGCCTTTAAAAAGAACTTGCGGTTGCTTTGTAGCAATATTAGCAGCTGTCTGATTAGTTTCATCTATGAATGTTATTTGAACAGTAGGTCTGTTATTATCCACATCTTCATACACCAACTCTTCAACTGTAGCATTGTCATCACCCATAGCTCCGTCATCAGCCATAGCTCCGTCATCACCTATTGCTACATCATCCCTTGCTACGTCATCGCCTATTGCTTCATCGTCCCTTGCTACGTCATCACCTATTGCTACATCATCCCTTGCTACGTCATCACCTATTGCTTCATCGTCCCTTGCTACGTCATCATCTATTGCTTCATCATCCCTTGCTACGTCATCAGCTATTGCTTCCTCATCCAATGTGTCGTCATCACCCATAGCTTTGTAATTGTCAACAGAATTGTGGTCATCATCATCATCATCATTGTCACTCAGAACTGCCTCTTTCACCAGTTGGTAGTACAGGGGGTCTAGTGCTTCAACCTCTACAAACGCCTCATCCTCTCGAGGGTTCTCAGTAATTGTGACTGATGTAAGCTTGGAAATGCATTTTATTTGGCATGGCTGAAATAATTGTGAAATTTAGTTTATGTCACAAGTTAAGCAAAGGTTAAAATTAAGCAAACTTTTTGTTTCTTTCGTTTTATGATCATTCTGTTTGAAATTATTTCACAAATTTCAAACTGAAAAGTAAATAATACATTACAGAAAGACCAGCAAAATAAATTCACGAACTTGGATTCGAACCCAGACATCCACCAAACCGCGTCGACGCGCTAACCAACTACGCTATCCGAGCAATTTACGCTTAATTTAATAAAAGCTTGATTTACGTGTCCAAGAGTGTACTTACTCTTCCACTCATCAAGTTTGCGAGCGAGCCCTGGGCCTTGGCCACTTGTCTCCGAAACACTGCCAACTTTATCACCATCTTCCTGCATTCCCAACACACCCAGTCCTTCTCGTCAAACTGGAATTGAGATTTGAAAGTTATACAATCTGTTACAAAATAACCCGTAAAACATATAGGGTTGGGGTTTGCATATTGTATGAAAAAATCATTTTTTAATTATTTTACAGTGACGCTATTAATAATATTGTAAATGGACTCTTTGTAATGGACCACTTAACCCCTTTCGGCTTTATGGGTATTTTTGTAACACCCTGTATAATAGGAACCTATTCAGAAATCATAACCTAACCAACTTAGAAAAGTTGAAAAACCCTTGACATCTTCATTTCAAAGTTTAATATTTCAAGAATTATTAAACCAATTTAAATGAGACTTAGCTATATACTATCTGAATTAAACTAGTTTTGGATTAAAAATAACCATATCTAAATTGGTCCATCTGTTAAGGAGCCGTGTTGCCATACACAGACACACAAAAAAACACACACACACCAAACTTTGAATACTTCCCAACACATGTATGTTTTCATAAATACAATGCCGTTTTAGACCATGCAGAGGGCGTGGGGCAAAATAAAATTCGGGGGCCCTTGTAGTACCTAAGCAATAGAGATTTTGAAAACATCAAATTCTAATATCAGTAATTGGGGGCCCCCACAATGCTGAGGGCTGGTTGCCCTTATTGTACAGACGGAATTGCACAAACAGGTATCACAGAAAAACAGTACCACAAAATTATGCTGAGTGGTGCCCATTGTATGTTGTTCATGTTTGATGCAATCTGGTCTATGTTAAATTAGATAGTTAGTTTTGTTGCATATATTATTGTTGCAAATAAACCATTTCATTTCATTTCATTTCCAAATGTACTGTCGAAAAATTGGCCATAAAACTCTATATTTCTTAACCAGCTGTTGCCCGCGACTTTGTCAGCGTAGATTTCGGTTATCGCTATACTGCGGGAACTATATAATTTTCGTGAATAAAAAGTAGCCTATGTTATACCTCAATATTCAAACTATCTTCTTACCAAATCCCATCTAGATTGGTGCAGCAGTTTCCCCATGAAGAGGTAACAAACAGACAGAGAGACAGAGTTACTTTCGCATTTATAATATTAGTCAGGATTAGGATAGACAAGTAAAAACTTACTGTCAAAGCGTAGCAGAAGAAAGCATATTTCTTCAAGTCTCGTATCGCCGACAGCTTCCTATCTTGACTTAAGCACCCCGCGCAAATCGCTCGCCGTATTGCTTGCATACTTTTCGTTATATATTTCGTCCGCAGACGCTGTACCTCCTAGCTGGGTATTAATTTGTTTATCATTAGTAGAAATTATATAGTATGTCGTAAATTGTCGAATACATATAAGACTGGGATTTATAGGCAACTGACAACTTTCGATTACAATGTAAAGAGAGTTAACCTAGTTTTCTTCATCTAACCATTTTTGGCTGTTGAGTTTTAAGTTATCAATAACACTGACGATCTCTGTTTATACTTATTTTACTCTTTGAAAGTACGACCAAACACCAAACTTGCACCAAACCAATTCATGAAACCAGAGCAACCAGACGCAACGCAACTAACAAAAGTAATGTCTGTCAGTTTGACGTTACGTTTTTTTTTTCAATTAGACACGAAAGTGACGAAAGGCCAAAAAGCCACGGTTTCAAGATGTTCGAGTATTAAAAAAAACTGCGCAGTTCATTAGTACGTGTAGCTTTTAATAAGAAAAGTATTTCTTAAGTATAAATATGATTTTAATGAGGTGCTTACATAACCGTTAAAATTCAAAATTAAGGGAAAGGAGACCAAGCAAAGTTAGCGTGGGTAGAAATTTAAATGTAGAAGAAAAACAAAGATAGATGTAGTCACTTTTATTTCAATTTTAATTAAGTCAAAAATCCGCTAGGATCGCTAGTATATGTGTAAATAAAACAGCACTTTAATCAAGGACCACAAAAACTACATCTTTCATGGTCTTGGTTTAAAAATATACATGGTTTTTTATTACCATATTCTAAGTATTTATTATCATAACACAACCGAAATAAAGCATTTTGGCGAACGTAAAATAAAATAAAAATAAACTTTTAACATAATAACATTTCGTTGGACGACGGCAGCGCTTCTGGATATATCTTTTTGACGGTATCTAAAAAGTACCATAGCTTTGTCATAAAATAGGGTACACTTTCCAAAGGTAAAGAAAAAACGCCACACAGCCTATGTGTCTTGTTCTTGCCCTTCTAGAGTGTTATCTTCGACCTTTTTGATGTTTTTCTTTTTTAACTTGTGCTTGTACCGCCCGTGCAGGTAGAGGGCGCTCTTGTAGCCGAATGTCGCGTCACACAGCGAACAGGCGAACGGGCGCGCGCCTGTGTGAGTGTTTATATGATCCTGGAGGATTGATTTGTTCTGAGGACAAAATTTGAGGTTAATTTATTACTAGCCTCACGGCTCGGGCCTAGACACCTCCGTACGTGTACCAAACAACGTTTTTTAATACATTTGCGAAAAAAATTACAATGAAATCAGAGGCGGTGAGCCCCCCCCCCCCCCCCCTGGAGGTCTCGTTGGGAAGAACCACCGGCTCCTTGGAAAAGTGAAAAGCGCTAGTTCGAACAACACAACTTTCCGCATGATACGTGTCTACAAAAAGTGCCACTTTCTAATTTTTAATACACGTTTTATAATTCATATTCTCACCGCGAAAGCCTTCCCGCAGTGGTCGCATATCTTGTTCTTGGTGCGCGGGATGCCCTCGTGCTTAATTCGCTCGTGGTTTCGCTTGGCTATGCGCGTTTTGAACATCTGCCGAAAGAATGATACATAATATGTACATCGGTTTGGTCAACCGTCCATATATCTGCTCGTCGTTCAACCGCTCCTTCATCTATCTCTCTGTCGTACTGTTTATCTGTCTGCATATGCGTCCATCTACCGCTAAACACACATATTGTTGTAACAACAAAAACTAAAAATATGGGTACCTATAGCTAAGGTATGTTTTTAGCTAGTGTCGAGGCAGGTCTATCTGTCAATTTCCACCAATCATAGGCCAGTATCTTGTCTCTCATTGGTGGAGAATGATAGTTAAAAATCACTCGACAGAAGCGTTTCTAGAGAATTTTTGACTCGCGATATTTAATCCGAAGGAAGAGAGTTGGAAGTTAGACTCATGCATCTGACTTCGGAAACTTCCATAGTGTCGTGTAAACCATCAGAATAATGAAGTCAATAGATGGAAGGCAAACTTATGGCCGTATAGTTATACCCTTCGCTCATGTATGCCCTTTGTTAAAAAGAGACAACTGTATGCTCCGATTTCAAGAGTCGTACCGTTTTTTTGATCTGTAGTGTGCGTCAGTATTTGAATGTGTGAGGGAGCGCCTTTGATGGCAACTATAACCCGATGTCATTCAATGACACTTTATTTTTTATCGGGTAAATTGGCTACAGAATTGACCAATGGGCATCTGGCTACAGGCTGTGTTGTACACAAATAAAAATCGGGTACGCTTGACAGCTGCTTACATGGTGTAAACGGCAGGCGCCGGCGTAGCGACCCCTCGATGACTTACCTGAAAAAGTGCTTAAAACTAAAGTCTAATAAATACATATATTAAAAAGGGCTTTACAAAATACTTACCTGATACACTGAATGCTTATGTTTTTATAGTTTGCTTATATAATAAAGACGCATCACACGAAGCGAGCGCGAGGGACGCCTGTATTATGTATATCTGTAGATGTCAATAACGTATGTCATTACCTGCGCCCAATCGGGGAGCAGTTGCAAAATTAATGGCAATCCGAACGGTCGGTGTGTCGCCCTCGTGACCGTTTTCGCGAATTTAATACTTACGCTATTTGTTTTCTTGTTTCTCCAAGTCCGTTGCCTCTATTTTACCGTCTAAAGCTTACAAAAGTGGTCATTCAAACCGGATCTGTTTTTATTCTACATGATACGAACGCCGCACAAGATGGTAAATACCCGCAGCACCGTGAAAAAAGAACAAGAACGACAGAATCGTAATAACGAACTGGTCACAAAGGACGAATTTAATGTCCACGAGCAACTCACGAAGGAGCTACCTGATAAAAACCCCAAACCAGATGTTAAAGAGTTCGACAAGACTTACGTAGCAACTGATCCAGTTGCGGGTACCTCAACTTCAAAAGATGTGAGGAACTCGGCTGAAAAAGTGCCGTCTCGCCCGCCTGGTTCACGCCATGGCAACAGCTCGAAGTCAAAGAAATCTACATCTACATCATATCAATTAATAACCGAACGGAAGAAGCTAGAAATTCAGGCTGCTGAAGAATTAGCACGCATACAAACAGCACTAGTAAAAAAGAAATTGGCGGCTGAACTAGTAGCCCTGGAAGAAAAATACAGTCACGTATCATCGAAGGCAAGTGAAATGGTGAACGACGACCAAATTGAGAAGTGGATCGATCAAAGTCAGCAGGCGTTCCCACAGGGCCAGGAGGCCGATGTGCACGAGGAGGAGCGCCCCTGAGGCCGCCCTGCATCAGCCAAGGGCGCCCCAGAAGCCGACGCCACCTTACTGCTAGCGCAGGCTCTCAACAACCTCACGTCTTCCACCAGCAATCACGACCAGCATTTAATAAGTCGTTTGAGTACTCCACGTGAATTACCTACATTTTCGGGTGATGCAATGGAGTGGTTGAATTTTAAGCAAGCTTTTGAAGAATCAACGGAAGTTTGTAACTATACCTCAAAAGAAAATCAATGGCGCTTAAGAAAGTGCCTCGTCGGACCAGCGAAAGAAGCTGTGTCCGCTTTACTCATGAGCGGTGCCTCGCCCGATATAATAATATCAACCCTCGAACTGCAATTTGGAAATACTGATGTGATCATAACTAGAATCATGAGCGACATTAAAAAGCTTCCCCCGCTATCCCCTAATTATATCTGTGATATTGTGAAGTTCTCCATTAAAATTAAAAACTTTGTGGCTGCGGTGAAGACTCTCGGCCGAGACGAGTACCTGCAGGGGGTGAGCATATGTTCTATAATATTGTCCAAGCTACCTACCGCCCTGCTCACTAAATGGTCTGATTTTATTTATAATCACAGACACAGAGTCATAAACAAAGAGTCAAAACTAGATTTGCTATCGAGATTCCTGTCCGAAGAAGCAAAAAAGATTACAGAGGCCGGAATCAGTCAAATAAACACGATAAACTATATCGACAAAGGAGCAAGCAAACAACACGCAAATTTCGCAATCAATCACACAAAAAAATGTAAATATTGCAAGCTATCACCGCACAGTCTCATCAACTGCAGGTTATTTAAAAAATCATTGCGCAAAGAAAGATGGAGCTACGTTAGAAATAACGGAATTTGCTTTAAATGTTTATCAAGCAATCATGACAAAGAGAGTTGCTCAGCACCGATGTGCGATAAGGATGGATGTGGGCAGCCGCACCACGCATTGTTGCACTACCCGCCACAGCCGTCAGCGGCGCAGGCGCCGCCGCTGCGCGTGCACACCGTTGACGTTGACGCCAACGTCGCCGCAGCCGAACCGGAGCCCGCCGCCGACTCGGAGTCCGACAGCGAGCCCGTCCCCGAGGCCACGGTGGCCAACGTAAACATAAACAATAATAAAGTGTTATTAAAAATTGTTCGAGTGAACATTCACGGTCCTAAGGGCGTGATAACAGCGTTCGCGCTCCTGGACGATGGCGCTACCGTGTCGTTAATTTCCGCGGACTTAGTGAATCAGTTAGACCTGACCGGAAAAGCCGAAACTTTACGTTTACGTGGTGCTTGGAACTCTGGTGAAATATTGTGTAAATCGGAACTTATCGACTTTAAATTATCTAACGAAAATAATCAAACTTTCGATTTGCGAGCACGTAAAATTTCTGAGTTAGATTTACCAGTGCAAAAGTTATCTAAGATAGACATTAATAACTATGATTATCTATGTAACATAAAAGATTATCTTCAAAATATAAATGTTAAACCTCAATTGTTAATAGGACAAGACAATTATCATCTCATGATGCCCTTAAGAATAATTTCTCGTAATCAATGTGAACCTTTTGCCACTTTAACACCATTAGGATGGTGTGTACACGGCCTTATAATGTCGCCACTAATCCGAGGGTCGCTAAGCCAGCGCCCCGCGCTGTCAAATCCTGTTGATCAATTTGCGTTACGTCACCCGGGCGCCGCACACCCGATGCCCAGCAGTGGGCCGGGCGCGCGCGCCGCCGCCCCTGCCCCGCGCGCGCGCACCGCTACCTCTGCCCCGCGCGCGGGCACCCCGCCGCCGTCACCTACCTGCACAGCTGATTTACCGACGAGAACCGAGCGACTTCATGTTGATAGATCATGCGCAATTATAAACATTGCCTCGAGTGAACGCGCGAGTACCTACAGTGAAGAAGAAATATTACATGAGATGGTGCGCCAATACTTCGCATTAGAAAATATAGGCATTGGTAATAAAAAAAGAGAAAATAAAGATGAACAACGGGCGTTGTCTCTATTGAATAACACCGCAATAATTACAAATGGTAGATGGGAAGTTGGTCTCCCGTGGAGAACCGAGGAAGGATTGAAGAATTCCCTTCCGAATGCACACAAACGATTTAAATCAATCGAGAATAAATTACGAAGCAATAAAGAATACGCGCAGCGGTACAGGGAACGCATTCAGCATTTATTAGAGAATGACTACGCCAGAGAAGTGACAGAGACTGCAGAAACCGGAAGTCGGATTTGGTACCTTCCCCACTTTGGAGTAGATAACCCTCGTAAGAAGAAGCTAAGGCTGGTTTTCGACGCCGCCGCTACCGCCCACGGAAAATCCCTAAATGACTACCTTCTGCAAGGGCCAGATTTATTGCAGTCACTTTACGGTATTATGCTACGATTTAGAGAAAATTGCATCGGAGTAACCGGAGATATCCGTGACATGTTTCTCAGAATAAAAATAAGAAACGAGGATCAAAACGCGCTGAGGTTCTTATGGCGCGATAGTGAAAGACAACCGATAAAACATTATGCGATGACATCACTTATTTTTGGCGCAAACTGCTCTCCGTTTATAGCTCAATTTATTAAGGATAAAAATGCACAGCTGTTCACACAAACAAAGCCGGACGCCGTGCGAGCCATCGTCCAAAGTCATTACATGGACGATTACATAGACTCCATGTCCACTGCGAGCGAAGCGATAAAGTTGATAAATGACGTATCCACGGTGCACAGTTATGGAGGATTTGAAATGCGCGGGTGGACCTGTAATAACAAACAAGTGTTATTGCATTTGCCCAAAGATCAATTAAGTGACAATGGAGAAAATCTATTGATCGACGGTGAAAATAAATCCCAGCGAACCTCGGGGCTGTTGTGGGACCCTAGTGAAGACTCGTTAGCTGTGGATATTTCGCTGAAGAATATTCCCGACGACATCCTCGAATTTAGGAGACCACCTACAAAAAGAGAGGTTTTGAGAATTGCAATGTCTATTTACGACATATACGGAATTTTATCTCCCGTTACTATAAAGGGAAAAATATTATTGTGATCTATCTGGAAGACAGACCTTAGATGGGACGACAAAATAACAAAAGAATTGTTTATTGATTTTCAAGACTGGATCAATGACTTAAAACAAGTTGTTGGTTTGCGTGTGCCGAGATGGTTTTTCTCGCCCGCGCATAACACTACGACCGTGAGTACGAAAGAGATGGCGGACGAGTTACAACTGCATGTGTTTTGCGACGCTTCGCCCAGTTCATACTCAGCTGTTGCGTATTGGCGGTCAATTAACTCGAACGGCGATGTGTGCGTTGCATTCATCGCTTGTAAAAATAGAATTGCACCTACAAAACTAGTATCGGTGCCGAGGCTCGAACTGCAGGGCGCGTTGCTTGCGGCCCGCCTGGCTAAAACAATACGAGATGAACATCGAATTAAATCAAAACAAACTTACTACTGGACGGATTCTACATCTGTTTTGTATTGGATAAGGAACGAGAGTCGCAACTACAAGGAGTATATAGCAAATAGTCTGGGCAAGATTGACGAGTTAACGAGTTGTTTTGATTGGCGTTACGTTCCTTCTCAAATGAATATCGCTGATTTAGCGACAAAAAAAACACAGTATAAACTACACAGCGAGAGCAATTGGCTAAAGGGCCCAACATTTTTGCACTGCAGCGAGGACGAGTGGCCGGCGGACATTCTATCGAACGAAATTAAGAAAGAAAATTTGGAGTTGGCATTGATAGTCCACCGGGACTCTGAAAATTTAAACATACCTGAACCGACGAGATTTTCTTCATGGATCCGTCTGCTGTGCGCGACCGCTGCTGTTTTGAAGTTTATTTACAAACTAAAAAAGTATGAATTTGATCATTTGGAAGCTACAACAATAGAACACGCAGAATGTCTAATCCTGAAATATTCACAAAATCAATCATTTAGCGAAGAAATAGCGCTGCTTAAGGAAAGAAAATTATTAAATAAGAATCACTTACCTGTACTATGCACCTTATCTCCTTACCTGGATAGAAATGGACTGATGCGAGCTGAAGGTCGAATCAACGCTGCGACCAACGTGAGTCCTGAAATGAAAACACCTATTATTTTAGAAGGACGAAATTACATAGTCAGACTGCTTGTTAAATATTATCACGAAAAAGCCGCTCATGGATATAATGAGATGGTAGTGAATGAATTAAAGCAAAAATACTGGATAATTCGCATGAGACCTACAGTCAAAGCTGTGGCTGCCGAATGCTTGACCTGCAAGATTCACGAAGCTAAACCCCAAATTCCGCGAATGGGTGAGCTCCCAGAAGCCAGATTAGCTCATCATCAAAGGCCGTTCAGCTACTGCGGCGTGGACTTATTCGGCCCCATGGAGGCAACAGTCGGCCGCCGCCGCGAGAAGCGATACGGGGTGCTGTTCACATGCCTGACGGTGAGAGCGGTTCACATTGAACTGGTTCATACTTTGACTACGGACTCGCTCATCATGGCCCTGCGCAGAATGGCCGCAAGACGTGGCTGGCCACAAAATCTGTTTTCTGATAATGGAACTAACCTAAGAGGTGCTGATACCGAACTCAAATTAGCTATTCAAGATTTGGACGAAGTCACACTCACGTCAGAGGCCGCCAACCGGGGTATTAAATGGTCATTTATCCCACCAGCTAGCCCCCACATGGCTGGAGCCTGGGAGCGTTTAATCCGGTCTATTAAGACCTCTTTAAAAGTAATTTTGAAGGAAAGAGCTCCTCGGGAAGAGGTGTTAACAACCCTACTTGCAGAGGCCGAGAATATGGCAAACAGTAGACCTTTAACCCATGTATCTGTGGAGCCTGGATGCCCTGAAGGACTCACACCCAACCACTTTCTTCTCGGGTCTTCTTCAAACCTGCCGCAAATCGGAATATTTGATGACTCTGACCTCTACTTAAAACGGCAGTGGCGAATAGCACAGAGATTAGCTGACCGGTACTGGAGCCGATGGGTGAAAGAGGTTTTACCTGAGTTGCTGTCCCGCCAAAAGTGGCATGAAGAACACCCAAACTTACAAGCCGGGGACCTAGTACTTGTTGCTGACCCGAACGCTCCTCGTAATCATTGGGCACGTGGTCTGGTGCAGGAGGTGTGCCCCGGCAGGGACGGACGCGTAAGGACGGTCCACAAAAAAACCAAGTCGAATGTGTTAGTGCGACCGGCCGCCCGCCTCGTACGCCTACCGATGTGAGTGCTGCCGACGCAGCACTGGGGGGGAGATTGTAAACGGCAGGCGCCGGCGTAGCGACCCCTCGATGACTTACCTGAAAAAGAGCTTAAAACTAAAGTCTAATAAATACATATATTAAAAAGGGCTTTACAAAATACTTACCTGATACACTGAATGCTTATGTTTTTATAGTTTGCTTATATAATAAAGACGCATCACACGAAGCGAGCGCGAGGGACGCCTGTATTATGTATATCTGTAGATGTCAATAACGTATGTCATTACCTGCGCCCAATCAGGGAGCAGTTGCAAAATTAATGGCAATCCGAACGGTCGGTGTGTCGCCCTCGTGACCGTTTTCGCGAATTTAATACTTACGCTATTTGTTTTCTTGTGTCTCCAAGTCCGTTGCCTCTATTTTACCGTCTAAAGCTTACACATGGGTTCTGTGATGTCTCTGTGTACACCAGTGTTTGGCAGGATGACGCCACTAGCATTGGCTACTCATTCGTAGAAGTTTACCCACTCGATAACAAGATGGCGGAGGTGCTTGGCGGGAAACAGGTGAAAGTGGATTGTGTCAGTCAATTGAATTTTAGTTTCTGTGCTTAATGTTGTTTGATGGATAATAAAGACAGAGTGTGAGGGTAGTGTAACAAATTAACGTGATAGTGCCCCGCAAATTAAGAATTCAAGTGTTGTTTGTTACCCCCAAGTACCCGCCGGTCGCTGCTCGCTGTAAAGTACACCATCACTTTACGGAAGGCATGAGCAGCTGACAGAACGTGACGGCCAAAATGACGCCTCTTGACTGTCACGGAAATTTAATTTAAGATAAGATAATGTTTATTTGCAGAAAAAGGGTTAGTTACATGTCTCAGTGTTATGTTAGAAAACGATCCATCTTTTTCAGCTGTATACATACAGCATGCAAATATAGTATAAGGTAGGCAATTCCGTTTCTTTATCATGCGAGAATTTCAACACTAATAACATTAATCCAGCACTGAAAAACCTCAGAAAAAAAACGTAAAATAATCCCCAAAAAGCCATGAGTTTTAGGCCTAGCAGAAATATGAAGTCGGTGTGGTGCTAGCGGAATATTCTTGGAATGAAGCACCGACTTCATATTTCTGCTAGGCCTAAAACTCATGGCTTTTTGGGGATTATTTTATGTTTTTTTTCTGAGGTTTTTTGAAGGCGGTTTTACTTTTTGTTAAAAGATGTTTTATTTCACAATTTTTAGTTACGTTAATATTTAAAATAATATCCGCCAACTCCTAACCGTTAAGGAGTTGTACCTTCCATCATCACCTCATCAACACGAGATGATGACTACCAGACGCAAGTACTTGAATAGCTTTCGAAAATATATGAAACACATGATACGTCCCTATAAAGTTCGAGGGTTGCCCTCGATTTCCCTGGGATCCCATTATCAGATCCTGACATGGTGACAATGGGACCAACTAGAAAGTATACCCTTTCGAACAAAAAAATATTTTTTGAAATCGGTCCAGTCGTCTTCGAGTAATCGGGGAACATACATAAAAAAAAATATATATATATATATTCCGACGAATTGAGAACCTCCTCCTTTTTTTGAAGTCGGTTAAAAATAATAATTCAAACAATAGTAAGTGTGTATTCAATAATTTCTAAATTCATGTCATTGTGTCATATATGTTATATCTCTATAATACAGAAAATAAACAACAAGCATGGCTGTATGGGCTAAGTTTCCTTTGTCTATCGGGATGAATTATGTGTAAACTACGTGTATCCCCCCCCCCTTACCTCCCCGCAGACGCGGCACTTGTGTCGCGGCTCGCGGCTGTGCACTCCGTCGACGTGAAGTTTGAGCATCGACCGCTGAAGGAAAGACTTGCCGCACATACTGCATTTGAAACTGCAACAAAACGTCCCGTGTACACGAGCTCACTGCAGCTGGCGCGAATGGACCCGACTCGCGTAGGGTTACCTAATGGAAAATTTAAAAGTCTATTTTTAATAGTGAAACAAAAAAAACTTTTAACAAAAAAGTAAACCGCCTTAAAAAAATCCTCTAAAGCCATGAGTTTTATGGCCTAGCGCAAATATGAAGTCGGTGTTTCCTTTAAAAAATATATTTCGCTAGCACCGTACCGACTTCATATTTGAGCTAGGCCATAAAACTCATGGCTTTAGGGCATTAGTTTACGTTTTTAAGACTGCGTGTTTCATATTTCATGTTTTTATCTAACCTAAAAAACTAAGTTCTTATTATGTAAATCGCTTTTTAAACAATTTTAAATCCTCCCCTACTCCCCTGCGTAACTATAAAATGTTGCCAGAATCACTCACGGCATGTCCTCCGGTCGCGCGTGCTTGAGCGTGTACATGCGATGGTTCCTATACAGCTGCATGGTTCGGAATTGGATATTGCACTCCACGCAAAATGCCGCCGCGTCCACCTGCGAAGAAATATTGGTAAACCACTGGCAGCACATCTGGCAATATTGGTAAACCAATGGCAGAACATCTGGCAATATTGGTAAACCACTGGCGGACATCTGGCAAAATTGGTAAACCAATGGCAGAACATCTGGCAATATTGGTAAACCACTGGCGGACATCTGGCAATATTGGTAAACCAATGGCAGAACATCTGGCAATATTGGTAAACCACTGGCGGACATCTGGCAATATTGGTAAACCAATGGCAGAACATCTGGCAATATTGGTAAACCACTGGCGGACATCTGGCAAAATTGGTAAACCAATGGCAGAACATCTGGCAATATTGGTAAACCACTGGCGGACATCTGGCAATATTGGTAAACCAATGGCAGAACATCTGGCAATATTGGTAAACCACTGGCGGACATCTGGCAATATTGGTAAACCTATGGCAGAACATCTGGCAATATTGGTAAACCACTGGCGGACATCTGGCAATATTGGTAAACCAATGGCAGAACATCTGGCAATATTGGTAAACCACTGGCGGACATCTGGCAATATTGGTAAACCAATGGCAGAACATCTGGCAATATTGGTAAAGCACTGGCGGACATCTGGCAATATTGGTAAACCAATGGCAGAACATCTGGCAATATTGGTAAACCACTGGCAGCACATCTGGCAATATTGGTAAACCACTGGCAGCACATCTGCGTATATTAATTTAGACTCTTGTCACGGTATGACGTCACATCGTTCCAGCCTCCGCGTCATCCTACCGACTGTGCCAAGTAGGTATGTGTGTTAAAAATAAAAAATATTCTGACGAATTGAGAACCTCCTCCTTTTTTTGAAGTCGGTTAAAAATAAATACGACCTGGGGGTGGCGACTGACAGTTTGAAAAACACTGGTATAGATGCTACATTGCCAGAGACATACACAAAGCTACACAAATACGCAGGTCAAACTTGTAACACCTTCCGTTAAAAATAGTACTTTCTGATATAGATATAAGTAAGTGCGAAAGGTCGAGACGAGGGTCGAGACTCGGTACTTGTCAAACTATCGCTTCCGCACGTGTACCAAACGACGTTTTTTAATATATTTCCGAATAAAATACCAGCCCACCAAAGGCGGTGGAGCCCCGCACGATTTCCAATGGTTCTTTAGAAAAGTAAAAAGCACTAATGCGAAAAATCCAACTTTTCGCACAATGAGTACCACTTTTTGAGCAACTGTATTAAAAAGAACATTACCGTAGCGTCGTGCGTCTTCATGTGCGAGGCGAGCCCCTCGTCGCCCCGGTACTGCCCGCCGCACACGGTGCAGGCCCGCAGCGGGATCCCGTCGTGCAACCTGACACAAAACTTTTAATATGAAACTAGCGTCATATAAACAGATCACCCACGTATGTCAGTCGATAGCCCGACATGTTTCAGACTAATCCGTAAAGCAGACAGACGGGAGGCGCCTTTGGCTTATCTATGCACTATAATTTAAAAATTTTGAGGGGGACGAGGAACACACGTACAACACACGTCTGCGCTCATATCAAACTCGCACTAAAACAAAACTGTCACACAAATGGCAAAAACACGCACACAATCAACAGACCCTGATCATTTTGGTCAGACTTTATGTTAAAGTTTCGGCAGGGAGGAAATCGCGCGTTAACATCTCCATTCCTTTCCTGCTCTATGGACTAATCCGTAGTCCTTCCTCTATAAAGATAAAATATGTTGTGAATATAGACTTGGTGGTTTGACCTATGGCCTCTCAAGCAGAGGGTCGTAGGTTCAAACCCCGGCTCCCACCTTTGAGTGTTTCGGAATGTATCATGAGCTTTTCGGTGAAGAAAAACATTGTGAGGAAACCTGCACACTCCTGCGAGGCAATTCAATGATGTGTGTGAATTTCGCGGGTGGTAGGACCTTGTGCGAGATCCGTCCGGATCGCTACCACCATCTTACTCGCTAATTCTACCAGCACTAAGCAGCGGTGCTTGCACTGTTGTGTTCCGGTGTGGAGAGTGAGACAGCCGGTGTAATTACGGGCACAAGAGGCATTTCATCTTAACTCTCTGGGTTGGCAGCGCATCTGCAAACCCCCAGGGTTGTGGGTGTCTATGGGCAGCGACGATCACTTACCATCAGGTGACCCACTTGCTCGTTTGCCTTCCTTGTCGTATAAAAAAAAACAAAAGTTCCAATCCGCACTGGGCCCGCGTGTCAACTATAGCCTAAGCCCTCTCTGAGAGGAGGCCTGTGTTCGGCACTGGGAAGTAAACAAGGCGGGTGATGATGACAGACTCACATGTTGTGTTTCTTGAGGTTGTTCTGGCGCACCTGCTTGCCGCAGCGCCGGCACGATACCACGCGGTGGCAGATCATGTGCGCCGACTGCTGCCGCTGCGTGCTGCGCGCGCGCCGGACACGAGAATACACACATCTAATATAGAGTGTGGCTATCGAAAGATGATTATCTATACGCCCGGCCCAAACCCTCGGACTGGACCTAGAAGGCTGAAATTTGGCATAGAGGTTCCTTTTGTAATGTCCGAAATTTATTTTTCAAAATTCCCACGGGATAGAGTTCTGCCCCGGGAGCGAAGCCGCGGGCGCAAGCTAGTCTATATATAATTATAAAAAGAAAAGTCCTGACTGACAGACTGACCGATCAACGCCCAGCCCAAACCCTTGAACCGAGAAAGCTGAAATTTGGCAAAGAGGTTCCTTTTTTAATGTACGCTAGAGATAAGGCGGGATTTTTCGAAATTCCCAATATCACATTAATTTGGTGTATAAAACACTGTCTTTATTATCCACCAATAGACACTAAGCACAGAAACTAAAATTCAATTAACTGACACGATCCACTCCACCAACCGGTTTCACATCCCCTTTCCTTCTATCTCGTTATAGTTCTGTGCACTAGTTATCATTTGAATCAGTTTCCGTTTTCTCATTAATCATTCATTAATCTACTCTAGTATTAGAATTATAAGCAGGGATCGTAAAATGCGAGACAAAATTCATTGAAATAAATAAATATCACGGGACAATTGACACCAATTGACCTAGTCCCAAACTAGGCAAAGCCTGAACTATGGGTACTAGACAACGGATAAACATATTTATGTAGATAAATACATACTTATATACATATCAAATTTCCAAGACCCGAGAACAAACATTCGTATTCATCATACAAACATCTGTCCCGACCGGGGATCGAGCCCGGGACCTCAAGCTTCATAGTCAAGGTCTCTAACCACTAGGCTATCCGGCCGTCAAAGTGGTTGTCATACGGTCTTTTCAATCGATTTTGTTCGTATTTTACGATCCCTGATTATAACGAAACTAGACACGCGTCAGCCCTGACAGTCGTGTCCCGAGCTGCTAACTAATGCAGGCAGTGGCGGCGTATGCAGCTCGGGCTCGCCCCGCAGCTCACCCCTCACCCCCTGCACGATTGCACTGTCTAGACCGCTTCGTTGAATGACTGTAATGGTTTATGGCTGCGACCACGGACCAACCACCCTCTGAACACCAAATGTCAGGGCGAACGTTTCCGAAACGCATATGCTCATTTGCACTTATAAATCTTATTAGCCACCAATCGCGGCTCACTTTCGACCAGATGACAAGCGACATGACAAGCTATGAACCAATCACGACGCACTCCCCCGGCCCGCTCACCGCGGCTTTTTTCGTAATGACTTTCCAAGTAAATTATATAAGATGCGGTGTCCAGAGGGCGGTTGGTCCGTGGCTGCGACGGTACTCACGGGAACTGCCGCTGGCACTGGTTACAGTCCCACACGGTTACGGGCACGGCGTGCGTCACGTCGCAGTGGCGGCGCAGCACGTTCGCGTCGTCCCACTCGAAGCTGCACAAGCTACACGTCAGCAGCCTGCGGACAAGACGAAGCGGTATGCTCTTATGTGGCTGCATGGACTTTCATTATCTCAATTGGAGTATTTGGGTCAATCAACTTTTCTTTGCCACTCGTTGCCATGGAGATGTGCCCTGGGTCACTCGTCTAAAATAAGATTTTCTAAGGCACCACTCCATCGAACGTTACGGGTGCAATTTATTTATTTATTATAATACATTTCTACTGGACTTACAGTACTTAACCAGACCGTCCAAATAGATAAAAAACAAAAAACATTGACAGGGTCACAAAAGAAGAGATGAGGAAATTTACTTATCAGATATCATAAATAAAATCAATATATATAACACTACATACATTAATAAAATATCATGTCATGCCCTTATAAACAAATAGAATGTCAAAAGAATCAAAATTTGCTATACATTATCCATTACTTCACTACATTACTATACATAATTATTACAATTTCGATAAAAACAAAGTGGCCCTTCTGAACGTTAGAGGTTTCGACAGTTTTATCATACCAATTCTTTCATGCTTCATCTCCTAAACATGCAAATTCTGAGTTTCGGGGGAGTGCGGTCTTAGAAAATCATATTTTTGTTGTGTCACCCAGGGGACGTCTCCATGGCAACGAGTGGCAACGAAAAGTTGATTACCCATTTGTATTTATCCCCAATTTTTTTTACGGTTTTCGCGTTAATATCAACTACATATATGAATATTGGCATATATGTATGCCAATCTTGGTGCAAGGGTAGGCACGCGACACGGAATGTCGAGGATCCGGGTTCGATTCCCGTGGTTAGCATTTTTCTGTTTTTTTCCATGTATTCATGTTGCAGTGAGTATTTTAAGAGTATAATGCATGGACTTTGTTTCCTTTGCCTGTACTGGTGGGATGAATTTTATGTAATTTGCCTAGTGGCACACAAAGTAAACTAACAACCTAACAACTTAGAAAATAGAAAAGTTGAAAAACCCCCGACATTGTCACTTCAAAGTTCAATATTTCAAAAACGGGTGAACCGATTCTAATGACACTTAGCTAAGAACCATCTCGATTAAACTAGCTTTCGATTAAAAAAAACCGCATTGAAATCGGTCCATCTGTTTGGGAGTCACAACGCCACAGACAGATACACAGGTCAAACTTATAACACCCCTCTTTTTCGTCGTGTTAAAAAGAAGTGACGTCACGTCAGTCACCTGTAATGCTGTGTGGTGTGGGCGGCGAGCGTCTTGTCGCTGGCCGAACGAATACTGCAAATGTGGCACGTGAATGGGCCGTAATCCTGCCAACATAACACGGCAGATTAGACAGTAAAAAGTGGGTTAAGGCTAGTTCTGCCCGTATGAATGTTATATGCCCTTATTCATAAACGTCACTCAAGCCTCAATTAGCCAAAATAGGTTCCGTCTTCTTCTTACTAGAGAAAATGTCAATGTGACAAAAAGGGACATACGAACTTTAACGGCATGTTAACTAATATGTATAAGGATTTTTCCCCTCACTACCTCGGAAAGCCGTCTTTTATCCTTTGAAACAAGCGGGTAAAAACGCATTTTATCCACTAGTGGGGAAAGTAATTTAATTAAGTAGCTTAGATAACACAAGGTAAAGCGCTCATAATAATGGTTCGTTCGATATTAATTATCATGAAACAAATGATAAATGGTTTCAGAATTTAATAAAACATACCAAATTTAGCTTTATTTCATGATTTTAAGTAATTAACCTTAAAATTTTAGAAGAAACATTTGTTTTTTTATAACGATGTTGAATATCATTCTGAACGCACAAGTTGAATCGATGCAATTTCAAAACGCATCGTCAGAAATGTTAACATTGTCAACAAAAATGTTCTCACCGACTCCGACTCACTTAAAAATACACATCTTCCAGAGTTTTCTGTTACAATATCGTAAAAAATAGTGATTCTAGTGATGAAGATTTATTTTCTATGAGCTGTTTTTTTGCATGTTGCGCTTTCCTCGCTACAGTGAGGTGAAAAGTTTTGTGTTACACACAGGGGCAAATGTATTTTTCTTCTCGTGTTTCAATTTCACACTCGCGGGTAAAATACAACTTTGCACCCTTGTATAACAAATAACTATTCTACTATGTCTATGCACAAGTGGAGCCTTTAAGATATTTTCTTCTATACCTATAAAACAGTACCGTGACTGACTGACAGACAACGCACAACCTAAACCACTGGACCTAGAGACTTGAAATTTGACAAACACATACCTTTAGGAACCTAGAGGTGCACTAAGAAGGGATTTTTCGAAATTCCCACGGGATTGGGAACTACGCTAGTTCCCTATCCGCTATGGGGTAGTTCAACTAGCCCATTTTGAAATATTTCACGGGGGCAAAGCCGCGGGGCATAAGCTAGTTTACTTATAATATTATATTCCACCTCCTTGTGCCTCCTGGCGTGGGCGGCGGACAGCTTCCTGGAGCTGAACGGCTCGATGCACGGCTCGCATCTGAAACATTGCATTTATTAGGGAACTGTACAGCAGGTTCCATAATTAGGGAACTGTACAGCAGGTTCCATAATTAGGGAACTGTACAGCAGGTTCCATAATTAGGGAACTGTACAGCAGGTGCCATAATTAGGGAACTGTACAGCAGGGTCCATAATTAGGGAACTGTACAGCAGGTTCCATAATTAGGGAACTGTACAGCAGGTTCCATAATTAGGGAACTGTACAGCAGGTTCCATAATTAGGGAACTGTACAGCAGGTTCCATAATTAGGGAACTGTACAGCAGGTTCCATAATTAGGGAACTGTACAGCAGGTTCCATAATTAGGGAACTGTACAGCAGGTTCCATAATTAGGGAACTGTACAGCAGGTTCCATAATTAGGGAACTGTACAGCAGGTTCCATAATTAGGGAACTGTACAGCAGGTTCCATAATTAGGGAACTGTACAGCAGGTTCCATAATTAGGGAACTGTAAAGCAGGTGCCATAATTAGGGAACTGTACAGCAGGGTCCATAATTAGGGAACTGTACAGCAGGTTCCATAATTAGGGAACTGTACAGCAGGTTCCATAATTAGGGAACTGTACAGCAGGTTCCATAATTAGGGAACTGTACAGCAGGTTCCATAATTAGGGAACTGTACAGCAGGTTCCATAATTAGGGAACTGTACAGCAGGTTCCATAATTAGGGAACTGTACAGCAGGTTCCATAATTAGGGAACTGTACAGCAGGTTCCATAATTAGGGAACTGTACAGCAGGTTCCATAATTAGGGAACTGTACAGCAGGTTCCATAATTAGGGAACTGTACAGCAGGTTCCATAATTAGGGAACTGTACAGCAGGTTCCATAATTAGGGAACTGTACAGCAGGTTCCATAATTAGGGAACTGTACAGCAGGTTCCATAATTAGGGAACTGTACAGCAGGTTCCATAATTAGGTATATGGTTTTTTTTGTTGATTCAGTTTATGAAAAATTTAAAAAAATCCTAAAAATTTACAAAAGTCAGCTCACGATGTACTCAAGCCTCTTTTAACATGAAACTACCGCGAGATTCAATGATATTGAAATAAACGGATCACTCACTTATATGTCAGTCGAGTATAGCCATATTAGCCGTTTCGTATTAACCCGTAGTCCTTCCTATGGGAGCTCACGCTTCGCCGGTAGCGAAACACAAATTGCGCGCCTAACTAAGGACTTCATAAACATTACCTACATATAATATTGATAGCCAGTTGATAACATTAGTGGATTCATCTATACTTCTGTACTAATATTATAAATGCGAAAGTAACTCTGTCTCTCTCTCTGTCTGTTTGTTACCTCTTCACGGAATAATTACTACTAGCACTAGAATAACTACTACCACTTTTTATTCGGAAAAATTGTATACTTCCCGCGGGATATAACCAAAATCTACGCAGATGTAGTCGCGGGCAACAGCTAGTCATCAATATATATAAAACTCTTCCGTTACTGAGTGACTGACAGACAACGCACAGCGGAAGCTCTTTGCCCTAGAAGGCTGAATGCATGGAGGTTGCCTTTATGCAGACAAGCACTAAGGACGGATTAGTTGAAATTCCCACGGGATAAAGAATAAACGGGGTTTATGCGCGTACGAAGTCGCGGGCAAAAGCTAGCGGAGTATAAATTTTACAGTACATCTCTCACCTCATCCCAATAACACTGCTAGTATAATATTCACTGTTCTTTTTTCTCTCTCTCCATTTCAACATCTCTTCTTCACCCAGTACTGTCACAGTGTAGATATTGTCTGGATCTATGGGTGACGAAACTTCTTTTGACTCTTTTGGATCTGAGATATCATCTTCCTTGTATTCTTCTACTTCAACAGTGACTGTGGCTTCTCTCTTAATTTTTTTTGCAGTCGGTGCCTTGATTGTTAAACCTGAAATGTATATATATGTATTATATGTATGCTTCAGTCCACAGAACTTAATATGGGGTTAGAATGGGTCACATAGTATGGGTATGATGTTCCTTAAAGTACATAAAAAAGTGTACCTTATTATAATATACTGCTTGATACATAATAAATTATTTGTTAAAAATAGACACCAATAGTTTACCAATTAGGTACTTACTTTTTCTACTCGATTTCAACTTAGCATTAGCTCCATCACCATCACCCGTCATATCACCAGACCTTTTATCACCTTTTGCTGCTCCCTGCTTCAAAACCGGCAACAAACTGACATTGACTATCTCATCATCGTCATCATCATCATCACAACACATATAATTATCAATGGGACATTCGTAAATTTTATTTTCTAATTCTTCCTTCACCGGTTTCAAGGGTTCCGCTTTCACAAGGTCTTGGAGAGGATCTGGTGTGTAAAGATTGGCTCTCAAAGTTACTGGTGTAGTCATAAGGCTTGAAAGGCTGGTGATTTTGATTTCCTGCAATGTATAATAGAATTAATAATAATTTGGGTCAATCAACTTTTCATTGCCACTTGTTGCCATGGAGATGTCCCCTGATAACTCGTCTAAAATAACATTTTCTGACGCACCACTCCATCAAATGTTAGAAGTTTTCGACAGTCATATGCCAATTCCTTCATGCTTTATGTCCTAAGCATGCAAATCCTGACTTTCGAGAGAGTCATAGAAAATCATTATTTTTTATGAGTTACCCACGGGACATCTCTATGGCAACGAGTGGCAATGAAAAGTTGATTGACCCATTTAAGGAAATAAGCAAGAGGCTAGTCGTTGTCACAGGGGACCGAACAGCTGGCAGCTGTGTCAGACAAAGGCAAAGCCTGGCCATCCAAAGAGGTAATGCTGCCAGCATCTTCAGTACCATGCCCAAGGGGAATTTTTTTTTTTAGATATTTTAGTTTTTATAAAGTAGCCTTAATTTAGTTACCTAACTATTGTATTATTTCAAGATTTCTACAATAGAAAGGTATCATCTTTAAAAAAAATAGGCATTTTTTTAAATCTTATAGAAATAAACAGACCACTTACTTTATCTACTGTAATCACATCAACACTTAATTTAAAGGTGTACTTAGAGTACCTTTTTTTCAGAGTTTGAGAACTTGAAACAGCTTACTTTTGTTAGGCTGTGCAGAGCGCTGGTGAGGAGCGCCTGGGCCTTTGCGGCCTGGCTGTGGAACGCCGCCACCTTCAGCACAAAGAAGTTGCATTCCCAGCATAGCTTGTCCCCTTCAGACAACTAAAAATCAAAATCGGCAATTAGAAAAAAAATAACCTGCTTGGTGAGCTCGTAATAATAATATTACATGTGATAATAGCAAATCCCATATTCATACATTTGCAACAGAACAGAACATTGCTATTGCCCCATTGGGATGAAATTTAGTATCCATTAAAATTAAAAACAGGTCTGGCTAACGCTGGAATTCGGTCATCTGCGTTTGTACTAAAAACATGAAGACTGTTTAATCAATATTATACGTTCACAACCTAAATAAGTACACTTTGAAACTTATGAGCTTCAACTTAAAACAAATCAACCGAGTTCTAGCGCTATCAGGATTTTAGCGAAAATAGTTTCAAGTGTTATAATAGGTTCAGAACTAGAGCTTTAGTCACCAAAATGTAAGGCATCAATACTTTTTAAAATAATAATCAAGGAAACTTACGTTTAAAAACAAGACATGCGATTTTGAATCGTTTACTGGAAACAGCTTCCTGTCTTGGCTCAAACACGTCACACAGATGAACTCCCGAGTTAATGTTACACCAGCGTCGCTCATTGTAATGGGAAACGGGAAATAATTCGAAAACTATCGTTAAAAAATAAACATAACACAAGCGAAGTGAAAGACATAATCAGCCGTGAATGTCAATTTTAGCAAAACCAAATGTCAGTGTCAATGTCAAAAACTGACGTATTTTTATATTATGCTTGTAATGTTATTGACGGCGGCTGTTTTAACTAGGCCTTGAACAGAGTGCTTAAGAAGTACAATACTCAAACTTTGAATGACTTTCTTTCCCTACGGTCATTAAAATGTACAGTCAAAATATCTGACCCATCCATCGACCCACCGTAGGACGTTCTCATAGTAAGTGTCATAAGGATTTTCCTTGTTAGGCAATGCGATGTCACCATGACATTTTTTATGAAAAGTTTCCACAGTGGGTCACAATTCAGTTGGTTCGATAGTACACTGTTCGATTGTGCATGGATTGTACACTGGTGCTACTTTTAATATTAACTTCGAGACTTTGTTAAAAGCGATGCTCGTTATTCTAAAACTACCTAAGTATAATAGAAAAATATGGCTTCAAACTTTCAAATTTGACATTCAAAATTAAAAAAAAACATACATTGGCAACTTCCTGCGTTTTGTTGTGACTTTTGTGTTGGGTTCTATTTGATGATTATTTACGAAATATCTTTTATTTTCGTTTGCAATGAATGCAGCTAGAGCATCGTTATCTCGAAAATCCGTCTGTGCGACTTGTTTGAGTCAAGACAGGAAGCTGTTTCCTGTAAACGATTCCAAATCACAACCTTCGTTTTTGAACGTAAGTTTGTTTTGATTATTCTTTTATTCTTCAATGAGAACCCTTTGACCCTTTGAAACTTAAGTAATCATGTGATAGATAAAAACTTAAAGATTTTCTCATTCTATACATTTTGCAAGAACTATAACTTTCTATTAAAATGTGTCTTATCAAAAAAAATGAAATAGAGCCGTCAGGAATATTTTGGAATTGCATTTGCATCTAACTAAAATGCGATCGCGAAGGAGAATTTCGTACAATGACCTGTCACTACATGTCTCTGTCGATCGCGCGTAAATACTTGCCATCCCGCTCGTACAGAGAGCAAGAGGGTAGATTTTTACGCACGAGCAACAGACACCTAGTGATAGGTCATTGTACGGAGTTTGTACTTCTCCGTCTCTGTCCTTAAGATGATGATGACATAATAATTTATCATGTTCCATGTATTTTGTTTTATTCCCTAACTACCCTCCCAGTGTTCACAAATCAATACATACCTACACACATGCATGAGCATTATACACAGTTTATGCACTATACAAATTCGTCAATTGGTAGAAGAGACAATAGTATACAGGGTGTCAGAAAATTGACCTAGATCCTTGTGAATTTTTCCCTAAAAAATATTCCGTACATTCATTCAATGTACATGTAGTAGTACCTAGTCAATGTAAGAGGGAATATTTAAATCATCACAGACTTGTTCATGTTGACTATTTCAATCAAAAGTATTTTTTGTTTTGTAGCTATCTGAAACAGACAAGCTATGTTGGGAGTGCAACCGCTTTGTGCTGAAGATGGTCGCCTTCCGCAGGCAGGCTGCAAGGGCACAGGCTCTCCTGGCCAACACATTACATGGGGACCCAAAAGTATGTATTTTATATATAGGTATGGATTTATCGAATGTGTTAATTAAGGCATCTGTCTCCTGCTTCACTACCTGACATCCTATGGATATTTACGCTTTACTAACTGACATCCTGTAAATATTTGGGTCAATCAACTTTTCATTGCCACTCATTGCCATGGAGATGTCCCCCGGGTAACTCATCAGAAATATGATTTTCTAAGACCCCACTTCCCTGAATGTCAGGATTTGCATGCTTAGGAGATGAAGCGTGAACAAATGGCATATGACTGTCTAAACTCCTAATGTTTGATGGAGTGGTGCCTTAGAGAATCTTAATTTAAACGAGTTAACCAGGGGACATCTCCATGGCAACGAGTTGGCAATGAAAAGTTGATTGACCCATTATGCTTCATTAACTGACATCCTATAAAATTTACTCATCACCTGTAAAATTTTCAGGTAATCAAAATCAGCAGTCTTTCACGCCTCGCATGCACTCCTGTTTATTTGGACATTAGTATAACACCCGACCCTCTGCAGATAGATATGATAAAGACAGAAAGTGTAAAAGAAGAGCATGAAAATGCATCTGGTGAATGCCCTATTGAAGACGCGGGGAGTTCCCGCGATGACCACGATTCTGAACAAATGACTGATGTAACATTACAAGTATTAAATAAGCAGAGTGAAGCAAAGAGTGATGAAACATTTTTTGGTGAAGCAATGGATGATGACTCCTTGTTTACAGTTTCAAGTAAGGAAAAACTAAAAGGTGTTGACGGGTCTTGTGGTGTAGCGAAAGATGATGACACTGGTGACATAGCTAATGCGAGTTTGAAGTCGTTGTTGAGTAGGAAAAGTAAGTTCTTTTTTTGTTACAACGATTCTAGGCTATCAAGTGTATTCTCATTCCCATAAATAGGTCATGGTCTAGTGGTTAGAGACCCTGACTATTAAGCTTGTGGTCCCGGGTTCGATCTCCGGTCTGGGCAGATGTTTGTATGATGATTTTTTTATTCGTGAATTTATCCCCTCTTTTATTTAATTGTTATTCTGCTATTCGGAGCGGAGATAAATCCAGCAAATGAAAGATCATAAAAATCGGTCCAGCCGTTCTTGACTTATACATGTAATTAACAGGACTTTTGTATATATTGATTTAGAAATACTGTCATTTATGTTTATATCTATCATTTTAGGTACATTAATCAACATTCCACCGTTCGCTAAGAAATTTAAGGATGACTCAATTATTAATGATAATGAATTAGAGGGAGAAGAAAAAATCACACAAGAAAAAGAGGTGGTAGAATTGAAAGCCGACAAACGACCAATTGATTCAGATCCTATGTTCACGGAAACAATAATGTCTGAAGAGGAGATGTTGCTATGGAGGGAGAGGAAAAAAAAAGTTATATACTACGCCATCAACAATCCTGCGTTAAGGTTAGAATTTAGCATGTAGCGACCAGCGAGGCGTGTCACCAAAAAAACGGCAAATAAAAAAAAACTGACCCAAAAAGAGTGGTGTTAAATTATTAAGTTAGTAATGTGGATCTGTCTGCGGCATCATAGCTCCGAACTGATGGACCGATTTCGATGAGATTTTTTAAATCAAAAGCTAGTTTGATTGAGATAGTTCTTAGCTAAGTTTCATTTAAATCGGTTTATATACATATTATTATTGGTATAGATATTATTATTCGTAGGTCTATACATAAGGGTAAGGGTTTTGGTGAAATATATTATGTAATCAAACGGGTTTGTTTTTTATATATTTCAGAGGCCATGTAAGGTGGAACGAAACGTAATGCGTGAAAGAGACAGAATGAGAGATATTCTGATGGAAAAGCTAAAATGAAAGGGATAGGAATAGGGTTTTTAGTATGTAAAAACGAGACGAAAATAAATGCATTATGGCGGAATCTGAGTTTCAATCCTTACATAAATATACATATGTATATTTCAGATGCGAGCAGTGTATTGAACCATTCAAAAATAAGATATTGTTTACGGCGCACATGAGACGGCATGAAGAGGATTACGGCACGTTCGCGTGCACCATCTGTGGCCTGCGGTCGCTCAGCAGCAGAGCGCTCCGAGCACACACCACGCAGCATCACAGGTGACCGCTGTTAAATTAAATAAACTTTTGTTTCAGGCTGTAAACCCGTAATGTTGCTAGTTACAGACTTACATGTATGTTAGTATTTAATTCGGTCAAACAACGTTTAAAAAGTGCTTTGTTAAGTATTTTAAATTTAGGATAAATATTTGGGTCAATCAACTTTTCATTGCCACTCGTTGCCATGGAGACGTCCCCTGGGCAACTCGTCTAAAATATAATTTTCTAAGGCACCACTCCATCAAATGTTAAGAGTTCCGAAAGTTGTATGCCAATTCCTTCATGCTTCATCTCCTAAGCATGCAAATCCTCACTTTCGGGGGAGTGGGGTCTTAGAATATCATATTTATGATGTTGATGAGTTACCTAGGGGACGTCTCCGTGGCAACGAGTGGCAATAAAAAGTTGATTGACCCAAATACTTATCCCAAATTTAAAATACTTATCAAAATACTAAAGTAAACGATCACTCACGTACATGTTTCGATCTAAACCATCGCGTGTGCCAACCGCGTGCTCCCAAGGAGAACGACTACGGATCAGTCCGAAACATGTCGCGCTATGCTCGACTGGCATACGTGAGTGATCTATTATTTCACTATGATTAAATCTCACTTGTTTCATACTTACCAACGCGGACCAACCACCCTCTGGACACCAAAATGTCAGGGCGAACGTTTCCGAAACGCATATGCTCATTAGCACCTATAAATCTCTGTAGCCTCCAATCGCGGCTCACTTTCGACCAGATGACAAGTGAACCAATCACGACGCACTCCCCCGGCCCGCTCACCGCGGCTTTTATCGTATAGACTTTCCAAGTAAATTGTAGAAGATACTGTCCAGAGGGTGGTTGGTCCGTGCTTACCAATAACTAAAATATATAGGTAGTAAAATAAACAAATCACTCAAGTATATAAGTTTAGTCCGACATGTTTCGGACTAAATAGTAGTCCTTCCTCTAGGAGCGCACGCCTCGGTGGCAACGAGACACGCTGCTACGAGCACGAGCAGAGCCTATCATACATAGCCCTCCTTTATCCAGACTCCTGACGTGCAAGCTGTGCGGGCACGAGTGGGACAGCCGCAACGGCATGAGGCAGCACGGGAGCGTTGCCCACGGAGTACCCATCGCCGTGTGGGACTGTGATCAGTGCGACCGCAACTATGCGTAACTTATTTTTTATATACGATGTTTTATCTACTAATACCATTATTCATAATTCATAATTTTAACTAAAATGCCGTTAAAGTTAGTTTGTCCTTTTTTGTCACATTGACATTTCCGTTAGTAAGAAGAAGACAAAACCTATTTTAGCTAATGGAGGCTTGAGTGACGTTTATGAATGCCATAAGAGTCTTATCAGACAAGCGATTTGCGAGTGAGTGCTTCATACTAATATCGCTCGCGGCGAACACGTTGCGTGATCGCCTCAGTACAAAACTCGCTAGCAAATCGCCAGTGACATAAGGCTGTAACGGATACATTTTTAAAAAGCGCTTTTAATAAAAAAACATGTCACATCATTGTTTACTGTTTGTCTAATGCAGAAAAAAAAACTAAGTATTAGTAATTATTAACCTTTTCAACGCCGAAGACGCTTAAAAGCGTCATGAGCCGACGTGCCTACGACGCCACCAACGCTTATAGGCGTCCGGCTGCAGTACAAATGCTACCTACGGACGTATGTTTAAGGTTTAAGTCCGTGTTGACGTTATGCCAACTTGGCGTATGGATGGCAACTTTTGTATGCATTGTTGGCGTTGAAATGGTAAATAGTAATGTTGTTTAGGACCCAGGAACAACTGAAAAGGCATCTCGTCGCACACCGCGTGGCGGCGTGCCGCGTGTGCGGCGCGCGCGTCGGGACCAAGATTATGCAGCAGCACATGCAGTGAGTAACGCACGCACACTCACACACGCATACACGCGCACACCACACACACACCACACACACTAACTCACACACTCACACACACACACACACACACACAAACAGACAGAGACCACATAAGTGTAGTTACAATTTCAACCCTAACACCAAGACTTAAGATTCAAATTAAATTGAATTTACTAGACAAGTTTGTTGTAGTAAAATTATTGCCACATCTATTACTATCTTTTTCTGTCTTCTTTTTATACGTATAAAACAGTATTGTGCTGCGACTAGCTGACTGACAGACAACGCACAACCTAAACCACTGGACCTAGAGAATTGAAATTTGGCAAACATATACCAGGGTCGTGTTTTATAAAGCTACAAGTCTCTTTCTAACGAAAGGTGATAGAATGAGACTTCCGCTTGTAAATTGTAATTTGTAGCTTTATAAACACGGTCCTTGAGTATCCTTGAGGTGCACTAAGAAGGGATTTTTCGAATTTCCCACGGGATAGGGAACTAGCCCATTTTGAAATATTTCACGGGGACAAAGCCGCGGGGCATAAGCTAGTTGTGAATATACATTTAATATTTTGCTAAGCCTCCTAGATTGGCGCGGCCTGGAAAAGGGTTAACAATCATAGTGAAATAAACGGATCACTCACGTATGTCAGTCGTGTATAGCCCGACATGTTTCGGACTAATCGTGTTAGCGACGCGCTCTTGCATACGCGTATTTGTCTTTGGCCGTGTGCTCGCGCGCCGAAGACGCCGGCTGACCGGCAGTCTGCTTGCATCCGCTATGCAAACCGCGCGTCGCTTGTGAATGGTGTCACGTGACCTTACATATAGTTTTTTGTAACAGTTTTTCTAGTGTTTAGCATAACTTGACTGCTCCCAAATTAAAGCCAGTATTCGTGTGTATACGTGTTTTATAGGAACCAGTGCCCCATCGTGTTCAAATCGAATAGTTTCATGTTAAAAGGCTTAATATTTTGTGTGTGCCAAATGCAGGTCGCACCTCGGCCTGTTGACGTGCGCGGTGCGCGCGCGGCAGTGCAGCGGCGCGCGCTCGCTGTCAATTCACATGAGGACACATAGTACAAAGGTAAGTAATTAAATGTTTTGTTAAATGTTTTATATTAGAAAAAAAATCTTTTTGTCATTGACTATACCTTGTTAATAGGGTAGTTGACTGACGTCAAAATAAAATCATTTTACATTTTCACTTATCAAGCTTCCGAAAATACTCATTAAAACCGATGTCCCACTTAATACTGCAATTAAAACGATTTTCAATTTAACAAAAACTAATGAAAGGAGGCAGTTTGATCACTGAAAATGATGACGTCATAGTTCTGTAATTAAATACCAACTTCATACTAACAGATTTCAAAAAAAAGTTGCTGATTTGACCAAGAGGCAACATCCCTATTATAATTGCATTATCATCCAATCCACATATCTGTACCAAGTTTAATGCTAATCCGACTACTGGAAGTGGTCAAAATAGTACTTTCTGATATAAGTGCGGTAAGTAAGTATGTCATTTTACTCGAGTCCCGAGGCGTCTACGTTTCCGCACGTGTACCAAACGACGTTTTTTAATACATTTGTGAAACGACAATTAAACCGAAGGCGGTGAGGTTAGGAGTTGTAACAGTTGTAAGCCTATTCCTTCATGCCTTATCTCGTAAGCATGCTAGAAGTATATATGACAACCATTTTTTTGAGCAACTTTATCACTGTTGTCTCCTGTGTGACGGGACAGAATAACAACGCTAATAAAAAGTTCATTGACCCTTTAACAACAAAAAATATTTTCGGGATCACGTGCCGCGATTGGAACCCCCTTCTCATTGGCTCACCGTGCCGAGGTGTTTTACCAATTGCACCAAAGTGCCCCCGGCCAACCCCTCCTAATAAATAAAATAAATAAATATCATGGGACAATTTGACACCAATTGACCTAGTCCCAAACTAGGCAAAGCCTGTACTATGGGTACTAGACAACGGATAAACATACTTATATAGATAAATACATACTTATATACATATTAAACATCCAAGACCCGAGAACAAACATTCGTATTCATCATATAAACATATGCCCCGACCGGGATTTGAACCCGGGACCTCAAGCTTCATAGTCAGGGTCTCTAACCACTAGGCTATTCGGTCGTCAAATGGTTGTATTTGTATGGCAGGTAGACGAGGCGGCGTTCTGCGCGGAATGCAACTTGCAGTTCCGCACTATGCAGCTGTACCGCAGCCATTTGCGCTACACGCTCAAGCACGCGCGGACTGATGACATGCCGTGAGTGATCCTTTTTAGTTTTTAACCCGTTAAATAAAACGTTTATCTTTTTAAGAGAGCTGTTTTTTAAGTCATCATAAGCGGGATGTGTAAAAAAAACTGCGTTCAAGTCTCTTTATTTTAATACCTACTAATTTTGGAGATTGCAAAAAAATAAATAAAAAGGTACCCTTCAATTTGGCATTTATCCGTGACTTTTAAAACGACTAAAAGTCGCACCTTTTTTTTCATTAATTCATTCCATAAGGGATAAGCAAAGGAACTGAGTCCATACAGCCACGTATGATGTGTTTTGTAAATTTCTGTATATTAAAGTCCTGTCACCGTCAGAGTCGTCAGTCCTATTCACATCCTGTCAGCTGCTCATGCCTTAGCGATAGTGTACTTTACGGCGAGCTACGACGAGCAACAGCCGGCGGGTACTTGGGGGTCACAAACAGAGGGAGTACGCGTTTTCACTTGAATTCTTCATTTGCTGGGCACTGTCACGTTAATTTGTTGTATAATACACTATCTTTATAATCCACCAAACAACATTAAGCACTGAAACTAAAATTCAATTAACGACACGACCCACTCTCACCGGTTTCCCGCCAAATCCCTTAAAAGTCGCACCATTTGTGGAAGAATAGAGCGTCGATCATCTAAATTTTTTTATATAATTCATCCTATAAGGGATAGGCAAAGGAAACTAAGTCCATACAGCCAAGTTTGTTCTCTTTCTGTAATTTAAAGTCCCGTCGTGGTCAGAGTCGTCAGTCTATCCTAGATCAGTCTATCCAAACATTATTAAACGCTGAAACTTAAATCCAATTGACTGAGACGATACAATCTGACCGGTTTCCCGCCAAGCACTCCAGGGTTGTGTTTTATAAAGCTACAAGTTGTAATTTACAAGCAGAAGTCTCTTTCCAACAAAAGGTGATAGAATGAGACTTCCGCTTGTAAATTGTAACTTGTAGCTTTATAAAACACGGTACTAGTTTCATAGTGTGTCTAAACGATGACTTTTTAACCCCCGACGAAAAAGAGGGGTGTTATAACTTTGACCTGTCTATCTGTCTGTGGCATCGTAGCTTGCAAGCGGATGGACCTAATTCGATACGGTTTTTTTGTTCGAAAGCTAGTTTAATTGAGATGGTTCTTAGCTAAGTTTCATTAAAATCATATCACACGTTTTTTAAATTTTGAACTTTGAAATGACTTTGGTTTGGTTTTGGAATTGGTTTTCAAATACGAGTAGGTACTCCTCGCCAAAAGAGCAAGGATGAAAGCCATAAAATAAAACTAGTTTCTTTTTCCAACAGCTTCATTATGCGGGTGGTAGAACTTTGTGCGAGGTACAATGAAATTATAATAATAATAATGAAGTTTTATTGACAATATAGAACAAAATCAAATTGAAGTCCCTGACTTCTGAGCTAGGTTGAAACCTGTGTTACAGAAGTCAGTGTCCTCTCCCAACAATGCGATACATTTTGCCTTATATACTAGATGTGTGTGTGTGTGTGTGTGTGTGTGAGTACTCATTAATCCTGCCGCTAAGCAGCAGTAATTGCACTGTTGTGTTCTGGTGTTGAGAGTAAGACAGCCGGTGTAATTACGGGCACAAGAGGAATTTGATCTTAGCCCTCTAGGTTGGCAACGCATCTGCTAACCCCCCGGGGCTGCGGGTGTCTATTGGCAGTGATGATCACTTACCATCAGGGCCGTATTTTATAAAACTAAAGTTACAATTTGGGTCAATTATCTATTCATTGCCACTCGTTGCCATGGAGATGTCCCCTGGGTAACTCGTAAAAAATATTATTTTCTAAGACCCCACTCCCCCGAAAGTCATGATTTGCATGCATAGGAGATAAAGCATGAAGGAATTGTCATGTGACTGTGGAAACTCCTAACATTTGATTGAATGGCGCCTTAGAAAATCTTATTTTAGACGAGTTTCCCCGGGGGACATTTCCATGGCAACGAGTGGCAATAAAAAGTTGATTGACCCATTTCCAAGCGGAAGTAGAGACTTCGAGAGTCGTATCGAGTATTGATTGACTAGCTTGTAGCTTTATGAAACACGGCCCTGGTGACCCACTTGCTCGTTTGCCTTCCTTACCGTATTAAAAAAAAATTTTTTTTGACGCGACTGTTATTTCCGTTAGATTCAAATGCGGCGAGTGTGGCAAGGCGTTCCTGCTGCGGTCCGGGTTGACCTCCCACATAGATGGCGTGCACGGCGCCGATGAGAAATACTCTTGCGAAGACTGCGGACAGGTCAGAAAGACAGACATATTTTTAACATGAAACTACCATGAGACTCAATCATAGTGAAATAAACGGATCACTCACGTATGTTAGTCGAGTATAGCCCGACATGTTTCGGACTAATCCGTAGTCCTTCCTCTGAGAGTACACGCCACGCCACTACAGACAGACGTACCTGGTTTACTTAAAAAACCGGACAAGTGCGAGTCGGACTCGCGCGCGAGGGTTCCGTACAAAGATTTCCCTGCTTTTCCTCAGTTTTAAGTTGTCCATTATTAGCAGAGCCCTGCTCTTAAGCAAAATTTAAGATTTAAGAGTGGTTGTGCTATAAGAGCTACCTTCGTACCAAATTTCAAGTTTCTAGGACAACTGGAAGTACCCTTTAGGTTTACAGGGTACGGCAATTTGTACGGAAACAACCTTTTTTAATTAATGACTGTATCTTTTGATTGCGTTGACTTAGAAATTTGATTTTTTCACAGTTTCAAGGGACTGCAGGCTTTAATATTTGGTATTAATTTCAGCATGCTACCTCCACGCGTTCCAGAGAAAAAGGGTATTGATAGACAGACAGACGGACGGACAACAAAGTGATCCTATAAGGGTCCGTTTTTCCCTTTGAGGTATGGAACCCTAGAAATGGTTGGAAACTTGACATGCTTGAAGAGATCCTTCGATTTCTCTAGAATCCCACAGTCAGATCCTAACCTGATGCAAATAAGACCAACTAGAAAGTACCCTTTCAAACAAACAACAAAATATCCAAATCTGTCCAGCCCTCTTCAAGTACTCGGGAAATATCTTATGATTATACATTAAGAAAAACCGACGAACTGAGAACCATCTCCTTTTTTGAATTCGGCTAAAAATGTTTCAGTTACATCCGTGCCATTTCTAGTGTATTAGGCACTTTACAGGCACAGTTACTAACACCACGGACTTCGGGTTAGTGCTTGAAAACGTCCGAAGCAAAAGACCACTATTTGCAAAAAGGCGTAGCGTCAGTCCAGGGCCGTAGCCAAAGTTGAATGTAAGATAGGGCAGCGGTAATTACAAAGTTAGGGCGCAACTAAAATTAAACCTGACCTGAATCTTAGTGAAATAAAAGGTATTACTTGCGCACGTAAGTCGAGTTTAGCCCGACTGTTTCGGACTAATAGTCGCGCGAGCAGAGCTGCGGCGCGTAGTTTGCGTCTCGCTGTCGCTGGGTCGTGCGCTCCCAGAAGAACTACAAATTGGTTCGAAAACTGTCGGGCTAAACTTCACTTATATACGTGAGCGATCCGTTTTATTTCACTAAGATATTGTAAGATATTGTCTTTATCGTAATCGATTGTATTCTTTAAGGTAGGGAAAATGTATTTTAAGGTAGGGCATTGCCCCATAATTAGCTAAGGCCCTGCGTCAGTCAGTCTTAGTTTAGTCCCAAAGTCCGTGTTGTTATAGTATACAACCCAAGTCAATGCTTGTCCCAAATGTCGCTGTTATTTTTTGCAGATGTTTAAAACGCGCAAAAATAAGAATTACCACGTGCGCAGAGTCCACAAAGGCGTCCGGACGAGGAACTATATCTGCGACCATTGCGGGAGAGCGTTCACGGTATTACACACACGCACACACACACACACAAACACACACAAACAAAACACAAACAAACACACACACACGCACACATTTATACATGCTCACTTACACATTATTTACCTATGTATTTAGTTGGAACGTTTTCTAACGTAACACTAAGATATGTAACTTCTTTCTGCAAATAAACATTATCTTATCTTATCTTATCTTATATTGTTTTTTCTGCCATGGTAAGCCTAGTGGTTTGACTAGCCGCAGCTTCAGAATGAAACAGACGCAATTCTAAATATGTCATATTTCTATATTAGTAAGATCTTAGGTATAATTTTGAAATATGTCATATTCAGAATTTAGTTCCTTTCATTCTGAAGGTGCGTAGCGTCTTGGGCAGAAGGTCATGGGTTCGAAGCCCGGCGCGCACCTGTGTGTTTTTCAGATTGTATTTAACGTACCGTTTTTATCACTGCTAAAATTTATGAAAACGAGCTGAGATTTGAATACTTACTTGGAAAAAATCGGCCTATGCCTATATGCTAATCTTGGTGTAAGGGTCTGGCCACGCGACACGGAATGTCGAGGATCCGGGTTTAGCATTTTCTGGTTTTTTCCTTTTATATAAATATATTTTTTATTTCTCCACAGACTAAATCATCCTTGATGAATCACATAAATACACACACAGGCGCGCGTCCCTACAAGTGTTCGGTGTGTGACGCGACGTTCGGGCACTCCAGCGCCCTCTACTTGCACTGCCGGTACAAACACAAGATTAAAAAGAAAAAGGACGCCAAGAAAACTGAAGAACAATAGTCTCACGAGTCATATTACTTTTTTTTTAAGTTTTACATGAATATAACGAATGCATTATTAAAAATACTACTGCTGTCTTATTTATCGGGCATATTTAGTATGATGAATACGAATATTTGTTGTCGAGTCTTGGATGTTAAATATGCATAAAGTGAGAAAAGCTTTCTAAAGTAAAAATGTTAATGACATTGTCATAAGATTGGTTTTTGCCTGTACTGTGGGAAAGGTTTTTCTACTATGTCTATATGTATTTATCTTTATAAGCACGTTAATCCGTTGTCAGTACCACTTTCTAATACATACCCATAGTACAGGTTTTGCCTAGTTTTTGGGACTAGATCAATGGAGGCTATCGCGAGTCATGAATCCGCTAGGATCGCTAGTGTCGATTTCCACCAATCATAGGCCAGTAACTTGTCTCTCATTGGTGGAGAATGACAGATCGACCTCGCTCGACACTAGCGATTCTAGCGGATTTATGACACGCGGTAGCTCTTTGGTGTAAATTGTGTACGTGTATTTGTTTATTTGTTGGATTTAATCAACAGCATCAACTCATTGTTTAATGACTTGAAATAAATAAATTTATTTATTGGTGTAATTAAAACTTAAAACAGCGTGGAAAAAGAACATTTATTTATTTATGTATGAATGTTGTATGGCTTGAAACCTTTATCTTTTTCAACAAAGATACATAAAAAGGTCAACACGTCAGTGTCAAATTTTTACGACTGATTCGAGTTGTGTTTGCAATCAGTAGAGTAAAATATTCAACATTAAGTTTTCTTTTATTAAAATAAAGAAATATGTGGCGTCCTTAAATGAAACAATTAAATAGGAAAACATTTGCACTAATTACGTAGTAATAAAATGCAGTATGAATTCGTTTGCGTCTGCTACTGAAGATTGCGTGGTCGTTATTTGTTGTTATTATTAAAACCTAAAAATATACTAAAATGTACAGTGTGAAAAGGGAGTCTGGCGCCGAAATATGCCGCGGCTGCCTCAGCACGGACCGGCGCCTGTCGCCGCTGGCCAATTACGATTTGTTCTTCACTCTTTTGAACGACAAACAAAAGTTGGAGGTAACTCGCAACTCTGCCCCTCTAGCACAGGAAAGTTTATCTACCGATGAGCGTTTAACTATTTTATGTCAATAGCATGATAGGCTGAATAGAATATTTTTTATTGTATAATTGGAGGGGCAGGACACGTACCTCTAAACCAGGACACACCTGACCTGACTCCAGCAATTGAGTTTTTGTAAGTTTTCTTTCTTGACACAGTTTATACGTTATGTCCGAATATTTAAACCTAATGTGTGCACACAGATATCACTTTTCACAGTTTTTAGCGTTATTTATAAAATTAAAAGAGTCATTTGCGTGAGAGAGAATTATAGCGTCACTCGCGATTCACTTGTTTCTTCAGAGAGTTCGTTTTTCAAAACTTCTTCATCTCGTCCTGAGGTACGGGGAAGGGGGAAAAGGAAAAGGATTGTGTTGCCAGTGTTTTTTAATGTATGTAGTGTGTTCGAGTAAGATGTGAGAATATGAAATTAACTAAATAGATATATAATTAAAATTAAATAAAACTGGCGCAGCCAATAACTGTGTGAAATACAGAGTAGGAACATAATAATAATCCATGTATCAACAGTTACCCTTTTCGGGCGTACAATAAATATCTTAAAACTGTATATATAATTCATGCAACAGAAATTTCATTGTTAATTCACTCAGGATTGGCTTGCATAGAACTTGTTTAAGTTGTAGAACACCTTATTAATTAGCCAGTTTTTTAGCCTTAGTTTAAATAAGATTCCTTCGAGGACTTTAATCTCAGTAGGGAGATGGTTATAGACACGGATAGCCATTATATAAGTACATTTTTTGTAAATAGAATTGTTAACTTTTGGAAGATGTAAATTGAACTTATATTGCCTTTGTACATTAGATTTTAATGACGATTTTAGAGTGAAGTATGCTGATTGACTTTTTACAAATAAACACAGCTCCAACAACACAGTTGTGGGACTTAGTTTATAGTCTTAGTTTATTCAGTGTTGCTGTAAAGATGAAATTGGTCATGACCAAAAAATTTTGTCCATAGACATAAGTATTTGTATACATTTTAGTGTACTAGAGGGGCAGGTTACTATTATGGTTCTGTTATAACTAATAAGCACTTAACAGTGTGACAATTAGCTGTAGAACATAATTTTAAGGAATGTATGCAACTATTATGTCTAGATATCAAATGAAAATGTTCAAAGTTAAGCTTGGCAGCTGCACACAAAGTGAGAATGCCGTGCACACACACACACACACACAGTGCCGGCCTTAGGGGGGTGGTGACCTGGGATACCTCCCAGGCGCCGGGGTCTACAGGGCGCCGCGCGCACCGACATAACGTCACCACTGTCTTAATTTAATTTTATGTAAAAAAAAAAAAAACAGTATACTACACATGTTATTTAGGTCAATCAATTTTTCATTGCCACTCGTTGCCACGGATATGTCCCCTGGGTAACTCATAAATTATTTTCTAAGACCCCACTTTGACATGTAACTATCGAAACTCAAACTCCTAACGTTTGATGGAGTGGTGCCTTAGAAAATGTTATTTTTAACGAGTTACCCAGGGGACATCTCCATGGCAACGAGTGGCAAAGAAAAGTTGATAGACCCATTTGTTAAAATTACAGGCTTTAAATACTCCTGCTCCGTTACTGTGTTGGGAATGCAATGCGTCTCTGCGCAGGATGAAGCTGTTCCAGACACAGGCACAGCAAGCATACCGGTTGCTGGAACAGATGGTAGATGAATTGGTGAGGATGTTTGAACCTTTTTTTTTTTCAGTATGGTTTTCACTCTTGCTCTTTTGGCGAGGAATAATGTTAGAACCTATACAGGGTTTTAGTGAAATAAAACGGATCACTCACGTATATAAGTCGAGTTTAGCCCGACTGTTTCGTCCAGGGCACACTTCCTTGAGAATAATGCCCTTATTCATAAACGTCACTAAAGCCTCTATTAGCTAAAATAGGTTCTGTCTTCTTCTTACTAGAGAAAATGTCAATGTGACAAAAAGGGACAAACGAACTTTAACGGCATGTTAGTTAATATAGGTTTATGAATAACAGGGTATATGTGTGAAATTGTGTGTATTTTCTTGTGTTTGTGTGTCTTCTTGTGACTAGGGATTAGGTAAGTTTAAATGAACCCTGGCTGAATTCTTGGCGGTTGCTTCAAACAAACCCTGTATAATGAGTATAATGACATCTGAGAGATGAAAGATTCTACTGAAGTATAGTAACTTACCACTACTGTTCATACAAATTTTAAAAAAGTATCATGTAAGAAAGAAATAGTCTACTGCTTTTTTTTTAAGAAAGAAGACATTTATTCACTTTCACAAGATGACACACAATAAAAATATACACAATTTCACACATTTCTTCCCTAGGAAGTGTGTCCTCGCAAAAGTGAAACGGTCGCTGACTCAGCATTACGCTGAGGCGTTAGACGCCTGCAGCGCTGATTTTCCGTCAGAACCATCTGTGACGCACGGAACGATACACAAATGTGTATCTATAGAAACTACAAATGGGTCAATCAATTTTTTGCTGCCACTCGTTTCCATGGAGATGTCCCCTGGGTAACACAGCAAAAATATGATTTTCTTAGACTCCACCCCCCCGAAAGTCAGAATTTGCATGGCTAGGAGATGAAGGATGAAGAAATTGGCATAATATGAGTATCTAAACTCAAACTCCTAACGTTTGATGGAGTGGTGCCTTAGAAATAATAATAGAAAAGTATTTTAGACGCGTGACCCAGGGGACATCTCCATGGCAACGAGTGGCAAAGAAAAGTTAATTGACCCAAATACAAAATAGTAATAGATTTAAAAATCATAAAATTCTTACGAAGACTTGATTGAAGGTAGATCAAAGGAGTTGAGTTAGTGTTCTGTCGACCAAGGATACGGCAAGAAGGGGGGGGGGGGTCTTTCTTCCGCCTGTCATTAAAATAGACTGAGAATTTTCACAGAATGTGTAGAATTACTATAGGCGCTAAACAATATTTTTTCCCTTTACTTGCAATCGGTCCGTGAAGCATGGGCAAATCTGTTGCTAAACAAGAAATAATAAAATTAAAGTTAAATTCACAATTAAAGGGCGTAATAAAATACTGTTAAATAATTTACCCTTTGTGTGTCTGTTCGGCTCGCAGTTGGCTTATATTATTTTTCATCACACTTGCACGTAAACAGTATCATAACATGCAGGTTAACTTTGCTGTAATGCCCCGTATAAAACCCTCGACCCTTTTTTTTGCCATGAAACCCAAGGGCGGTAAGTATTTTTTTTTAATTTATAGAACTGCACACAGGTCATGCAGGTTTAAGTTCAAGCAAGGAGTTTACATCAGCTCAAAATTAAAAACTGTCTTAAAACGTTATCTAGACAGGAATTTGATTTCAGTCTCTCTACATATTTATTAAATACTCAACTAATGTTCTTAATAACAGATTTTAACAGTTTTTTTGTATGAAAACATCGATAATTTTTTTTACACCCCGTCATGGCTGTATACGTATTTGCTCTTAACGTTTCTGAACGAAACATTTGTATAATCTGTGGTATGGGTTAAAGCCCGCCATTCTCTTTAAAAATAAACATGCATTTGGTATTAATAATTGACCGGACTAGTGTAGTAAAGCTATATTTCAAAATTATTTACATTTTGTATTTGAAGTAAAATATATATAAAATGTCGTCGTCGTCCAAAGAGTGTGATTTAAATGCAACACCGCCAGATATTCTCCATGCAGCAAAACCAATCAAGTAATGAAAATCTTGTACCGAAGAAGTCTAAGGAGCAGTATTTAGCTGCGCACGACCAATTTATGTATAAAATGGAGAAACGAAAAGAAAACAGGTTAATTTTCTGCAAAAGTTTTGCTTTCGTGTTTTGGAGAACTGACGAATAAATACAAACCATCTTTGACAAAGGTAAACTTGATAATACCTTCTACTTAGCAATTATTTTTTTACTGTTGTGTTTTTAGCGTGTACTATTATAAAACGTAAGTAAATAATATATCGAGGATTTATTTCATTAACATTATTATAAAAAAAAATTGTACCTATTTATTTCAGGTCGCTCTTATTTTTGGAGTCACTGGAGCTGGTAGGCGGCAAGAACTATCTGAAATAACTACCAATGACATTTAAAAGCATGGTGATATGCTGCTCATAAAAAATCGAGACACCAAAAATAAGAGTCCAAGATCTTTCGTAGTACATGGAAAATATAGTGTTCGTCAGATAGCTACATCGAAAAATATCACAATTTCTAATGAAGAAAATATTGCCTACTAATAATTTGTCTTAAACAATAAGACTCCCCGAAAAAAACGTTTGTGTTAATTTTACTAATTGTACAGTGTGACTATAAATTTTAATAAATAAGTTTTTCTGCCCTATAATTTTATTTATTTACTCGCAAATGTGATGAAAAACGTTGTATGTTTCACGGGCGGTACGGGAATTACGAACCTCTACTCAGAAAACCCTGTCTTCGATTTCGGGCTTCTACTAGAGCCTCGGTCGTAATTCCTTTTTTACCGCCCTTAATACACAATATACTAATGTGTACACATAAAGTGTAAATGCAAAATTTGCATACTGTAAACTGTCATGAAAATTTAGAAAGTCTTATTTGTTAACTAGCAGTGTTTGTTTGTTTGTTTAAGTCCAATGTTGCCAGTTTTGGATCCACTTCCACTAGTTATATTAACTTCGGATTTGGTATGGATGTGTAAATTTAATGACAATGCAAGTACAGTCAACAAGGCAATACAGTTCCCAAACATGTTTGTGTTTTTTTTTTGCTTTAGCTCATCCAAGGATTATCCCAACTTTCGATCAGTCATAAACAAGACTATGATGTCATTATTGAAGATTGTCTCGATTGCATAGAAGAACCACTTATAAGTCCAATTAAAGATGAAGAAATTAAAGTACAAATAGAGGAATTAGATGTTAATTCTATTGAAAGTTATGATCATGATTTTGAAGATAGTGATAACTATGAAAGTAATGATAGATTGGAGTTAGAAGAACCGACAACAGTTACCTTTGCAGAAGAAATAATGAACACGCCACTAAAGAAATCTAAACGTAAGCTTAAAATAGTGAAACAATCCAAAACCAAAATTAAAAGAAAAAGATTTGAAACAGACACAAATATTAAAAGAAAATCAAATAGGGCAGGTTTAAGAAGTTCAGGAGAAATAGTACCTCCAATGTATCCCAACAATAAAAACTATTGTAGTAAAAAAGAAGTAAAGACAAAAATTAGAGTAAATAATACAATAAAAAACAAAATTAAAAAAGCAAAGCCTAAGACAAACAAAGGGACAAGTCAAATTATAGTCAAAGTCAATAAAGAAAATAAAACACCAGCCAGTGATGCTGATGTTCTAGCAACGAAAGATTTACAAAATGAACTCGTACATAATAAAGCCGAAGCAAACACAGAATCAGATCTAGAAAAATTAGAAAATGCAGGAAAAGATGTTGAAAATCCAAAAGAGAGGATAGAAACCGGAAGTGGTGAAATTGAACAAAATAATAATCTAAGTGATGTTGACAGTCAAAGTGACCCTGGTAACGATGATTCAGATTACGAAGAAAAATTGAGAAAACATAGTAAAATCACAAATACAAGCGTAATTAAGAAAAAAGGTGTAGTGACTAATGACTCCTGGTCGCGTAGTGTATGTTTAAGATTTAGTATAGTTGAAGAATTGGATGAATATTTTACTAAAGTTGATCTAAGTGCTAAGAAGATTAAAGATATTTTAGATAATGAACTTTCGTATGAAAGTGAAGAACTACCATACAACTGCAATTATTGTGGTCTCTGCTTCCAATTGACAAGAGTATTGATTCAGCATAAAAGAGAACGCCACAAGCAAGTAAGTTAATACGTATAACAATAGTCAAAATTAATCAAATCTTTTTTTTTAGAAGTTAGTGAGTCACCATCAGAGCCACAGAACTATATCGGAATAGAAAAAAAGAGTTATTAGATTTATATGGGCACCGAGCGTGTAACATTGTGCGTAGGTATTTTGACGTCACGAGTGTAATTTAGCGAGGAAATACCCCGATTAACAGCTGCATCGTTTGTGGTGGTGTTTGAACAGTTCATTGTTGACCAACAAGGTATTTTGTTTTGAAAACCTGACGTAGCACGGGGAAAGCGGTCGCGAGCTAGAATACGATGTGGATGGACCGATTTCGATGCGGTTTTTACGGTTCCGTACCTCAAAAGGAAAAAAACTGAACCCTTATAGGACCACTTTGTTGTCCGTCTGTCTGTCTGTCAAGACCCTTTTTTCTTGGACCGTGTTGAGGTAACAGGCTGAAATTAATATCAAATATTCAGGCCTGCAGGCCATTGAAGCTGTGAAAAAATCAAAATACTAAGTCAACGCAATCAAAAGATACAGTCATTAAAAAGGTTGTTTCGATACAAATTGCCGTACTGTGAAAACCTAAAGGCTACTTCCAGTTTCCTAGAAACTTGAAATTTGGTATGAAGGTAGCTTTTATTGCACAACCACTCAGAAAATTCTCAAAATCTTGAATTTTTATGTCTTTCTGTATATGTCACTGACCAGTACGAAATGACCCCATACTGCGTACCTTTGCTTAGGAACAGGGCTCTGCTAATACTGGACAACTTAAAACTCTGAGGAAAAAAGGGAAATCTTTGTACGGAACCCTCGTGCGCGAGTCCGACTCGCACTTGTCCGATTGTTTTTATTTGAAAGCAGGTTAATTTGGGTATTTCAATTTTTCCAAGTTGATTAGGTTTATTCTCTATGCTGTAGTATGTTAATCTACTATTTTCAGATCGCAAAGTGCAAGAATCCAGTTTACTTGATGTACCGATGCAACATTTGTGATAAAACTGTCAGGAAAGAGCACACGGAAGCCCACATGAAGTACTTGCACCGCGTCCGGCACCACTGCAAAGAGTGTGACCAACCGTTTTGGTAAGTGTAGCCCTTGTACAGTACGATTAATCTAAGTTTACCACTTACAGATGGTTTGCGTTCATTTCATTTTCAAATTTGAAGGGTACACGGAAAGAACACGTCTAGTCACTTTTTTTTAAACGAGATTTCAGTCTCAAAATGTAGAGCACTCGGTAGATTATAAGTTACCACTCAGTTACAGATACAAATATTTATGTAACTTGCCTTTTTCATCACTTAAAAAAAAGAGACGTACGAAAATTATATGAATAATTACATCGTTTCAAATTTTCAAAACGTGATAACTCATAAAGTTGCTAAGGCGACTAGACATGTTCTCTTTCCGTGTACCCTTCATTTAATGTCGTACAAATAATATGCTTATTTCAAAATCTGTAACATGTTGAACAGATATTGTAATAATTATTTAAGGCAACCCATCTGTTAGTGGTAAACTCAGAGAAATCGTACTATAGCCCTAAACAGCAAACTGGTTAAGTATCATCGTTTCAGATTGTCCATGTATGTATTTTTAGTAATAAATAGTTCTAGTGAACCTAGGTTGTAATTGTAGCACGGGCTGTTTCCCGCAACTCGACGACTAGTTTGCGCCTATTTTGCGTGAGGGGGCTTACGGCACTGTTCATGCCAGCCCAGCTCACGTTGCTGGTGACCTCCTGGAGCGACCCCGGCGACCGGGGGTGCAGCGCCCTGTAGGCCGCCACTCCAGAGCATTCCAGTAGAACGTGGGCGACTGTCTCGTCCGCCTCCATGTAGGCTCTGCACAGCCGGCTGTCTGTAACACCCAGTGTGTGTAAGTGTTTGTTGAGTAGGGCGTGTCCAGTCAGTGCTCCGATCGCGAGTCGGAGCTGCGGTCTCTCCAACCCGCGAAGCTTGCGGGACAATCTGGGGTTAATCGTCGGGAGGGCCTCTCTGGTCTGCCTGCAGGATTCCAGGTTCGTCCAATACTGATGGTGCTTTACCTTGCCAACTGACTACCTTGCCGGTTTTTATTTAGTATTTATTTATTAAGCACAATCATGTATCACAAAATCTTAAAAATTAAGTAAAACACGAACCCTGGTGGGGTATAGCATAAATTCTTTTACATCGTTAATAATTGTTTATATTATATCTAGTCTATTCATTATTATACATAATCATATAAATATATAAAACAGGATCTACTTATTATAACAGGTTACCTATTAATAAAACATAACATTATATAAAATTTCAGAGATCTGAACGTATGAGGTCAACACCTAATATATTTTTACAGTTTTACAGACTTTTGTACCTACTTATGGACCTGAGAACTAATCTACGTTTTTCACAGTCTGTCTATGTCTATTGTAATCTCCTTGTACTGTTTTGCGGTGTTCAATTAAGAATGTATTGTATTGTATTTTGTGCTGGCAAAAAAACTTTGTTACATTGTTTGGCCCATACTTTATTTCTTTTTGCCCAGGGATAAGGAAGAAGGTAAAAATCACTATATTGCAGCCCACAAGGATCCGCGAAGGTTTAAGTGTGACCGGTGTGGCAGGGACCACAAATCTCAGAAAGCTCTGGAGAGTCACACGAGGTTGGTATTAAACGAGTAAATAAAATAATCTAACAGTAAAAAAAAAACATTTCTAAAAGTGTCTTTTTTGCTGACTGTGCGTTTTGTTGTCTGTACTTGTATTGTCATCCAACTTACATTATGCGTTATTAACCGTTGAAGAGTCCTATGGAGACGAGCCTAGCCGCACCAGCAGAAGTTCTCTACCAGATTAATGTGTTGTCACCGGATTTACATATGTATGCCAAATTTCAGCTCAATCGGATACCATCAAATGGTCGAAAAATGGTTTGCAAACATACATACAAACAAATCTAGTCCCAAATTAAGTAAAGCTTGTGTTATTATTTCACACATTAATTGCCTCAGCTGGTACCAACAATATGTATAGGAGAAAGATTTTTTTATCTGCATGCATATCATAAGTCCTTATGATACGTTCAGAAACCGTATGTAAGGTAGTGATCATCATTACGACGGACAATTTTCGTCTTCAAAAACCAATACAATTTAAAAATAGGCCTAAATTTAAAAAAAAGTAGTCGATACGAAACGTCAGCTCGATATGTTTGTCTATCATTTAAGAATAACATCCAAATTAGTGACAGGTTTATTATGCCAGACATTATTTGCCATTATTATCATTATGCAACTCTACATAATTAGGCCAGCATAACACTCGTGTGATCTCATTATGAAATTCTGCTTCGCCACGTTCCATAAAACCACACCCGTGTTTTAAGGAACCTCATCATGTAACAGTTGGCCAAACTACTGTATTATTCCAGGGAACGCCACACAAGATTCACGTGTGACGTCTGCAACGTAATCATAACCGGCGTTAATAACCTGAAATCACACAAGCGTTACCGACACGAGTCCGACGACAGCGCCCCCGAGCTGCGCTACTGCGTGACGTGCGACAAGCAGTTCTTGTCGGTACTCGCGTATGAGGCGCACCTCAGACACAGTACGGCACACAGGGGAACACCGCCCGAGAGGTGGGTCATAAGGATTTTTATGATTTTTAAATCTATTACTATATTGTATTTGAGTCAATCAACTTTTCTTTGCCACTCGTTGCAATGGAAATGTCCCCTGGGTCACTCGTCTAAAATAAGATTTTCTAGGGCACCACTCGCATCAAACGTTGGGAGTTTCGACAATTATATGCCAATTCCACCATGATTCATCTCCTAAGCATGCAAATCCTGACTTTTGGGAGAGTTGGGTCTTTAAAGATCATATTTTTGTTGTGTTACCCAGGGGACGTCTCCATGGCAACGAGTGGCAAAGAAAAGTTGATTGACCCAGGTACGTTATCTGATATGGTCATCAACATCATTGTTAGCTGAATAAAAAAATAATACTGGAAATAAATACCTTGGGACAAATATCGCGAGTCAAAAATTCGCTAGGATCACTAGTGACCAGTAGCTTGCCGCTCATTGGTGGAGAATGACGGATTTACCTCACTCGACACTAGCGATTCTAGCGGATGTTTGACTCGCGATAGCCCTCATTGACACCAATTGGAGCTGTCTTAAAAAATGCCTAAGTTTTATGTTATTTTTAAGGCGCTTCCCTGACCCAGACGCTGAAATTATTTTTAGAGCCTTTCTGTAAATTATTTAAACGATAAAAATAAAATATATAAATACATTAAGTATCTATAACATCTTAACTTGTTTTTCTGTGTTTAATTTTTTTTTCCTATTTAATACTTATGATATCTGCATCACAAGTAAGTCAAGTTGCAATTAATATTCTGTTACTACATCATAAGCATAATTTACTTTGACTTGTGACATACACCAATGTATAGAGAATTTAATAGGCTAGGATTTCAAATTTAAATTCAAATGTATTTATTTGTTAGAATACAGTATAATACAATGGTCTTAAGGTAATATTATTGATGTCCTGGTATTCAGCATGCAAGCAAGCGTACAAATATTTCATTATTATAAACTAAAGGTAGGTAATTATTTAAATAATATTAATTTAGTTATAATTACATTCACAGAAAAAAAAATTACAAATATAAATGTCAATTTTGCTTATAATTTAAGTAGTCCTTAACGCTATAAAAACATTTCTCCATCAACCATATCGTCAGATTACGTTTGAACATCTTTCCCTGTAATACTTTCAATTCATCCGGCAAATTATTGAAAATGTTTTTATGTTTAACATTTTTAAAATCCTTTTTTATAATCATCATCATCATCGGCCTATTTACGTCTCACTGCTGGGCACCAGGTCTTTAGTTAGAGTATTTTTAAATTTTTAAATAAGTAATTTACGTAATCGGTGCAAATTTTGAAAAAAAATTTTTTTCGGAAAGACGCGTTATTTGTGATAACACTGTGTAAAATGAACTTAGACCGATATTTAATAGATGTCGTCACTAAAACGAAGTTGTTTAGTAGAAGTGAGGTGGGGTGAGGAAGGCGCGAAGCGTTCAAGGTCATCCTCTCAGGGAAGCGTCTTAATGTACAGAAAGTAAATTATGAGAAACCAATATCTCTATTATCCCATATAAATCACTCCTTATTTTGAAATTATTTAAGCTGATGACGACAGAGTTGTGTCTCTTCCACACCACACAGTTGCTTAATCAATAAATTTGTCAGTGAGCGTATGTTGAGACCCTGCTTTAGTTCAGTTGTAATCTGCCGCACAGATATAACTATTTTAAACTTGTGGTCGCGGATGAGCAAAGTAATTATTTTCAGTTCGTGAATATGGACCTCTGCAAAGTAACGCCTGGTTCAATAAATTAAGTTACATAAATATTTGTATCTGTAACTGAGTGGTAACTTATAGTCCAATGAGTGCTTCACATTTTGATATTAAAATCTCGTTTAAAAAAAAAGGAACTAGACGTGTTCTTTCCTTCCGTGTACCCCTCATAGAGGCAAAGAAATGTTTGAATTTTCATTGTAAACTGACAATCGTAATGTTGATTTTAACTTTCTCGATTTTCACGATAAAGGTGGGAATTCATCACGTTAAAGTAGATGTATTATTTAAAGTCCCTTTAAGACCATGGTCACGGCCGATACGTCGAGGTATTTAAATAATGCGTTTATTTTAACGTGATAGAATACTGCTTTTATAATAAAAATTGTATTGGTGAAATAGGAGCTTGTTAAGGTACGACTACTATTATCAACCTTTTTAAATATAGGCGGTGTTTTTGTTTTTAAGCGGTACTGTATATTTTTTTAAATATTTCTATGTCTTCTATAGCTTACACCCCATATACCCCAGTGGATTATCGTGCGGGGTGTCTGTTATATACAATACTAGACTTAACTTTGACTGGTTTGCCCGCAGAGTCAGTTGCACGGAGTGCGGCAAAACGCTCCGCCACAAATTAAACTTGAGGTATCATTACGATCGATATCACGCCGGCAAGACGAAGTTCCACTGCTCGCCCTGCAACAAGGTACACGCAAAACTAAGTTCCACTGCCGGCACTACCACAAGGTACACGCAAAACTAAGTTCCACTGCTTGCACTGCCACAAGGTACACGCAACACTCAGTTCCACTGCCCGCACTACCACAAGGTACACGCAACACTCAGTTCCACTGCCAGCCCTACCACAAGGTACACGCAAAACTAAGTTCCACTGCCTGCACTGCCACAAGGTACACGCAACACTCAGTTGCACTGCCCGCACTACCACAAGGTACACGCAAAACTAAGTTCCACTGCCCGCACTACCACAAGGTACACGCAACACTCAGTTCCACTGCCCGCACTACCACAAGGTACACGCAACACTCAGTTCCACTGCCCGCACTACCACAAGGTACACGCAACACTCAGTTCCACTGCCCGCACTACCACAAGGTACACGCAACACTCAGTTCCACTGCCCGCACTACCACAAGTTACACGCAACACTCAGTTCCACTGCCAGCCCTACCACAAGGTACACGCAAAACTAAGTTCCACTGCCTGCACTGCCACAAGGTACACGCAACACTCAGTTCCACTGCCCGCACTACCACAAGGTACACGCAAAACTAAGTTCCACTGCCTGCACTGCCACAAGGTACACGCAACACTCAGTTCCACTGCCCGCACTACCACAAGGTACACGCAAAACTAAGTTCCACTGCCTGCACTGCCACAAGGTATACGCAACACTCATTTCCACTGCCCGCACTGCCACAAGGTACACGCAAAACTAAGTTCCACTGCCCGCACTACCACAAGTTACACGCAACACTAAGTTCCACTGCCCGCACTACCACAAGTTACACGCAACACTAAGTTCCACTGCCCGCACTGTGACAAGGAACTGGCAAACATGCCCAGCCCAATCCCGTTTCGCTTGATATTTTTTTCCACATCGGCAATTCGAGTTCTTGAACACATCCGTGACCCGAGAACAAACATTCGTATTTATCTTGGAAATATCTGCCCCTACCGGGGATCGAACCCGGGACTTCTATCTAGCTTCATAGTCGGGCTCGCCAACCACGAGATTATTTATTTTTTCTAGTATTTCGCCCGCCAAAGTGGGCTAAGGGGCCACAACCGGTCAGTGCATCTGAAGGTGAGAGCCCCCAAAGACAAACTGTGCAGCATCTGCGGCCGCGGGTTCTCTGTGAGTACAAATCATCATCATCAGCCTTTTTTTTACGTCCCACTGCTGGGCACAGGCCTCCTCTCAGAATGAGAGGGCCTTGGGCTGTAGTTCCCACGCGGGCCAAGTGCTGATTGGGAACTTCGCACACTCTATTGAGTTGCTTCGCAGGAGTGCGCAGGTTTCCTTACGATGTTTTTATTCACCGAAAAGCTCATGATAAATTACAAATGTAATTCCGTGCATAAATTCCGAAAAACTCAGAGGTTCGAGCCGGGGTTTGAATAAAGGCCATAGGTCAAACCACTAGGCTATCAAAAAATTTTTTTTAGACATTTCGCAACCTGAAGTTTCACATACGCACGCACACGGGCGAGCGTCCCCACGCGTGCCCGCACTGCCCGGCCGCCTTCGCGCAGCCCTGGCCTCTACGGAAGCACTTGGAAACTCAACATGGCGAGGCTCCCAAGACACAAGCGGGAGGCCCCGCGACACTAGCGTTGGGACCTTGAGGCCCCCATGACACTGGCGAGAGGCACCCGTGACACTAGCATTAGGATCCTGAGGTCCACATGAGGCCACAGTGGCAATAGCAATAAGATTTTGAGGCCCTTATGGCACTAGCCTTCCTCCTTCCTTTGGGTTCGTCTTTGTACATGTACATTTGCTTTTGTTCTGTTATCTGTATTTTTTTTTATGTGCAGTAAAGAGATATACATACATACATACTAGCGTTAGGGTCTTAAAGCCCCGTGATACTAGCGTTCGGTCTCGTGTTCCTAATGGCCTTGGCGGCCCAAGACTTTAGGAAAGCCCTCGTGTTTTTACTCGTTTGCTTTGAGTTGCCAGTCCGTTACATAATGACGTTTGCGTGAAATAATATTGGTAATCTACACTATACTAAATGATGTATGTTGCATTTTACCAGCATTATTGTAAATTAAGAAAAATATGATTATATTTCTATTAAAGTACCCACCTGTTTTTATTCATCCCCAATAATAAAATATTAGTAGAAGCTATGTCGTCGTTTACCGTGAACAGACACGAGTGGTCCTAAATGGCTTCCTTTTTTTTTCCTTTTACAAGTGTGGAACCCTAAAAACCAACTACGAAGTCTAAAATTCGAAGTTCGTTATCCTATTTTCCCGTTTACGCCAACATAAAATAACACAGAAGCGAAAGGGACGGTCGGATACAAAATTCAAATTTCGATCTTCGGAGTAGGGGCTTTGTTCGTTTTTCGTGTGTGGTGTATTTTTTGGTATTGAGCTCGAAAATGGCTAGACCGCATGACTTTAGTCTTAGTTGGTCTTCAGCTCGCTTTGCTATATTGGTCACTTGTGAATGTTGTATGGCATGAAACCTTTGCCTTTGTCAACAAAGCTACATAAAAAAAGTCAACACGTCAGTGTCAAATTTTTACGACTGATTCGAGTTGTGTTTGCAATCAGTAGAGTAAAATATTCAACATTCAGTTTTCTTTTATTAAAATAAAGAAACATGTGGCGTCCTTAAATGAAATAATCAAATAGGAAAACATTTGCACTAATTACGTAGTAATAAAATGCAGTATGAATTCGTTTGCGTCTGCTACTGAAGATTGCGTGATCGTTATTTATTGTTATTATTAAAACCAAAAAATATATTAAAATGTACAGTGTGAAAAGGGAGTCTGGCGCCGAAATATGCCGCGGCTGCCTCAGCACGGACCGGCGCCTGTCGCCGCTGGCCAATTACGATTTGTTCTTCACTCTTTTGAACGACAAACAAAAGTTGGAGGTAACTCGCAACTCTGGTCCTCCACCACAGGAAGGTTTATCTACCAATGAGCGTTAAACGAATTTACGTAGCGTTGGCTAGCACGCTAATTTTAAATTAAGTATGTCGCGGTATTTTATCCACACTTGACAATTGAGTAGACAGTATTCAACTACCTACTTTCATCTACTTTATTATTTAACAAAATCACAAAGCACCCACACACATTGACTGCAGCAACACACACAATCACCTCGCACATCCCATAAACAAACCATGATGCAGTAAATAAACCACTTCAGTAGTCTAGCACAGAGGCTCCCAAACTTTTTTTTCTCATAGACCACTTTCACAATTTTACTGATTTCAGTGGACCCCCTGCTGCTACATTTACCCTCTCTAATTTCACTTCACTTCACTCTTTTGTTTGTGGCTACCGTGCAACTACGCACAATTCTGCCAATGTCAAGTGCCGAGCTTAACATGTGTTTAAAAGCAACTATAATAAAAATAAAAAGCCAGACAGAGGGAGAGTCGCAGATGAGTAATACCTGGACTGAAGGCAAAAAGAGAAGAACACAGATAGTAGGTTATTGAAAGAGGCATTAATTGAAACTGAAAGTATGTAATATTTAAAGTTTTATGTTATTCCTCTTAACTCTTAAATTTTTTTGAGTAGTATATTTTCTGCCTACATTGGTAGGTATGTGAAGCCAAGCCACCATATTTGTTCTTTAATACAAGGCCATAATACATTTTAGTGGACCCCCACTTAAAATTTGTGAACACCCTTTTTCCACACTAACTTAGACCCCATTGAGTCTCCTTTGGACGTGAACTACTTTGGGAATCACTGGCTAGCAGCTAGACTATTGTAGGGTTCAGAAGCCAAAGGCATAACAAACGTGTCACGAATTTGACTGTCTTTTATTATCATAGACAAATATACCGAGCTGGCAATTGCACCTGCCGCGGCACTGTTTCTTACACTCGCATCTGACTATTTCTAAGCAAGTTTCAGCAGCTACAGGCAGGTCAGTCCTTGAAGGCTTCCAATCTTCATGAACACTTTCGTCCACCTCCATATAGAAGGACAGGGTAGATTTTGAGCCGCTGTTGACTGGGATGTATGGGATACATCCCCTGATACATGACTCGTAAAAAATACAGATATAAAGCAGCTTTGGTCGGTGGAATGTGGTCTAACTCTCGGTCCTTCTTTGTAAATAAATATTTACGGCACTTGTTTACTGTAGTTCACGAATCTGGTCCAAAATAATAATAATAATATTTGTCATAAAATATTCAGGTTCAGTCTTTGAAACCATATAACTGACGAACTGTTTCAAAAAGCTGATAATCTCATCTATCAATACATTATCATGACGCATTCTTCAATGGCATCCATTGCTTCTTCGATACGCCCTTTGATTGCTGTCAGGAAGCCTTCAGTAAGAGCAGGAAAAGCCTCCCAAGCATCAAACCAGTCTTTTTTTGTTTGCTGTTAAAATAATAAACCATGGCACATCCCGTAAACGCATTTAAGAAAGGATTACTCTTGCTAGGTATCGTTGATCATGTAAATGTAATGTTTTGATTTACTATTCCTAAAATATACTAATTTTACCAAGACGGTGGCGATATCATTGCAGCACAGGTACTACTATAAATTCGTGACCTAAAACCTTTTTAATTAGCACCACCTGCTTTAATATGTTCTTACCTTTATTCCATTATGGTTTCCTGGTAGAGATCGCTCTGTAGCGATAAGGTCGCCCATTGCTACCTTGTATTTTCTTTGTGCCTTATTTCTTGTTTTGACTGTTATGTGGTGTTCAATAAAGAGTTATTGTATTGTATTGTATTGTACTGATGATGTTTTCCGGTTCCTATATGGACCCACAGTTCCCGAAGCTGAGGCTAAATTTGCACATGTAAGTACAACTGCCAGTACGACATCAGTATCCACAGTCCGTATCATAACTTTTTCGTCAAGCCTCGATTGAGAGGATCTGATACATGCACCATGATCCGAGTGTCAAAAGCAGATGAAACAACCCTCCTTCGTTTTAGTTATCTCTAAAGAAATTATGGATGGAACTACTTCAACGTGACACGCTAAAATAGCTCCATCCAATCATGAAGAAGCTGACACTTCGAATCATGGTGCATGTATCAGAAGCTGACAATCGAGGCTTGACGAAGGTTATGACACGGACTGTGGATACTGATGTCGTACTTGCAGTTGCATATGTGCAAAATATGCCTCAGCCTCAGGTGCATGCTACTTTACACAAATTTTATATTAACAAGACCACAGAGAGCAAGAGTATTTACCTCTCTCTAACGCTCGCACGGGGTGGGATACGGCGTTTCTTCTTTTAACAATAAACGAAAAAAGACTGCTTTGACGCTTTGGAGGTCTTTTCTGCTCTTACTGAAAGTTACCTGTCAGCAATCAAAGGGCGTATCGAAGAAGCAATGGATGCCATTGAAGAATGCGTCATGATAATGTATTGATAGATGAGATTGTCAGCTTTTTGAAACAGATCGTCAGTTTCAACATACAATGACAATGCAAAGAAAAATCCGTTAAGCAGCTGGACTTGAACCAGCAACCTCGGTAATCCGTACCACGCTCCACCAATTAAGCTATACTTAACGTTGGTGTACCTAACGAATTTTTCAATGCCTTGTGTCATATTTTATTTGGAAGATCTCTCTCAAATAAAATATGACACAAGGCATTGAAAAATTCGCGCAAACGCACACGCACAAAATAAGTTCCACTGCCCGCACTGTGATAAGAGCGTACCAGCCACCCTCTGGACATCAAATGTCAGGGCGAACGTTTCCGAAACGCATATGCTCATTTGCACCTATAAATCTCTCTAGCCTCGAATCGCGGCTCACTTTCGACCAAGGGATCAAGCACGCGCGCCATTTTGTCGCTTGTCGCTCAGTGCGTCCTTCACTGATTCCATCACTATGGCGAAAAAATGGCGCGGCGTGCTACATGTGCTGATGACAAGCTATGAACCAATCACGACGCACTCCCCCGGCCCGCTCACCGCGGCTTTTTTCGTAACGATAATGACTTTCCATGTAAATTATGATGATGAAGATGCGGTGTCCAGAGGGTGGTTGGTGCGTGATGACAAGGTACACGCACAAGTCGCACAACTAAGAAGTTCCACTGCCCGCACACAGTTGGAGTTGGAGTTCTTGAACACATCCGTGACTCGAGAACAACGAGGATAGTATACGGAGTGTCAAATCCCATACTTCGAATCGTTCCCCGCAGTCATGTTAAAATTCAGGCAATTTCTAGATGGCGCCAAGGTCGTAGCCAGCGGGCCAAATAATAACAAAACAGCGGTACGAATGTGTCACTCAAGCAAGGTAGGTGGCGCTGAATGTAAATAAAAACGATTCAAAGTATGGGCTTTGTCAATCCGTTTACTTTCCATGATCCTTGCTCGAGAACAAACATTCGTATTTACCTTAGGAATATCTGCTCCTACCGGGGATCGAACGCGGGACCTACTAGTTTTTTTTTTTCTAGTATTTCTCCCGCCAAAGTGGGCTAATCGCCCACAACCAGACAGTGCATCTGAAGGTGAAAGCCCCCAAAGACAAGATGTGCAGCATCTGCGGCCGTGGGTTCTCTGTGAGTACAAGTCATCATCAACATCAGCCCTTTTTTAAGTCCCACTGCTGGGCGCAGGCCTCCCCACGCGGGCCCAGTGCGGATTAGGAACTTCGCACACACTCTTGTGGTGCTTCGCAGGAGTGTGCAGGTTTCCTCGAGATTTTTCCACCACCGAAAACTCAGAGGTGAACTGCTTGAGAGGCCATGGGTCAAATCACGGCTGTTATCATGATACTCGGGACTTAATCGCGTAAAAAACATACCCTTCGAGACCATGGCCGCAACGTCGCGTCCGAAACGTCGAGGTATTTATATTCAAATTTAAATGTATGTTTTTTACGCGATTAAGTCCCGAGTATCATGATAATTTGTGAAAATCGCGAAAGTTGAAATCAATACCGTATCACGGCGGCTGTTGTAAATAAATTGACAGTAGTAAAATAAAGTTTTTTTTTTAGGACACTCGCACTCTGAAGTTCCACATGCATACGCACACGGGCGAGCGTCCCCACGCGTGCCCGCAATGCCCGGCCGCCTTTACGCAGCCCTATCCTTTACGGAAGCACTTGGAGACTCAACACGGCGAGGTCCTCCCGAAACACCGTCAGGCCCCCAAGATACAGCGTCAGGCACCCGTGACACTAGCATTAGGATCTGGAGGCCCAGTGACACCAGCATTAGGATCCTGAGACCGTCAAGACACCAGCATGTGACCACCGCGAGCATTAGGATTTGGAGGCCCAGTGAAACAAGCATTAGGATCCTGAGACCGTCAAGACACTAGCATGTGACCACTTGGCACTAGCATTAGGATCTGGAGGCCCAGTGACACCAGCATTAGGATCATGAGACCGTCAAGACACTAGCATGTGACCACCGTGGCACTAGCATTAGAATCTGGAGGCCCAGTGAAACTAGCATTAGGATCCTGAGACCGTCAAGACACTAGCATGTGACCACCGTGACACTAGCATTAGGATTTTGAGGCCCCCATGGCACTAGCATTAGGATCTTGAAGGCCCCGTGATACTAGCGTATGGCCCCGGGTTCCTAATGGCCTTGGCAGCCCAAGATGTTAGTAAAACCCCCGTGTTACTACTCGTTTGCTTTGGGTTGCCAGTCCGTTACATAATGACGTTTGCGTGAAATAATATTGGTAGTCTACACTATACTAAATGATGTATGTTGCATTTTACCAGCATTATTGCAAATTAAGTAAAATATGATTATATTTCTATTAAATTACCGACGTGTGTTTTTATTCAACCCCAATAATAAAATAATAGCAGAAGCTATGTCGACGTTTACCGCGAACAGACACGCTAGTGGTCCTAAATGGTTCCTTTTTTCCTTTTATGATGTTTAAAACTAAAAACCAACTAAAAAATTCGAAGTTCGTATCCGACCGTCCCGCTTACGCCAACATGGAACGGTCGGATACAAAATTCAAATTTCGATCTACGGAGTAGGGGCTCAGTTTGTTTTTCGTTTTTCGCTCGAATTAGGCACGAACGCATGCCTTTAGTCTGCTTTAGTGTTTCGCTCGCTTTGCTATAAAGATAAAGCTTTATGATTGTGAAGAAAAGCCATTTGAGGTACTGTTAAAACTACGTGGTATGTTTCAAAAATCTAGCTTCGCTCAATTTCTGAGCGCATCACAAATGTCAATGTCACAATTTTGACAGCATATCGTATAAAGACAGTTTTATTTTTATTGTTTTGTAAAGTTTTAAAGATTCTTTTCTCATTAAAATCAGTTAAACAAGCTGTACGTGAACTTATTCTCGATAGAACTTGTTCAGGAGTTTTAAGTTATATTATTATTTCCGAAGAATGATTCGCGAAGAAGAGTTTAAGGATGAATTCAAACTTGATTCACGACAATGCCACACTTGTCTAAGTGTGGGCCGAAAACTATTGCCTCTGGGGCCAAATGCGGATATGTTAAGAAAAATCGTACCCCAATACGGGTACTGGGTAAGTTATTTGCTGCAATTGCTGCTGCAAAGACTGCAAAGTACGCGTACGTACCTACTATCACCCATTTAGTAAAACACTTTGACAAAATCACTAAAATGCATCAGAAACTGTAAGTTAGTAGTTAGTGTTAATAATTTATTCGTTAAAATGCACTTATTTATACCTATGGTTGGGATACTTAGGTTAGGTAATTTTGTTGGTTACAAATATGAATTTTTAGCAAATGTTTTTGTAAAAACAGAATCATTTCGGCATGGAGACGGTTGAAGTTTGCTGGGAATGCCGCGGTTTTCTTATAAAAATGCTGGCATTTCAAAATAAAGTTCTGAAAGCTACAGAAATTCTACAGTTGGGACAGGTGAGTTTTGTGAAATGACTCAGTCTCATACAGAAACATCAATTTGTACAGATACTTGCCTCTTTATACTAAAACTAGCTACAGCAGACTAAACTTATTACTTCTAAGGAATGAGACATTGTACAGTCATTGGCAGTTCTCTTGGTTTTGTCATTCTAGGAATTTTGTAAAAAAAAATCACTTGCCAGAAATTTATTTTGAAGTAAGTAAAAAATAAGGAAAATTAATCAAGTGTCTCTTGTAACATTATGCACTGACTAAAATCTGAGCAGTTTACTTAAAACTTTTACTTTTTCAGGCATATTTATATAGCACTTTATCAAATTTAACCCAAGTAATATTCGACAATTCAAGCTCAATGGTCATCTATATCACCGGAACAGACACACAAACGCACACAGAAACAAAATCCGAGACCATAGACTCTGATATCAGAGACTATAATGCCTGCAACATTTCTGATGATGTCACACAAACCATAGACTTGGACTCTGTAAAAACTGAATTGAAAACTGAAACCGAACACATGGTAAAAAGTAAAAAGTTGAAAAATAATAAGTGGGCTAGGAAGAAAGCTTTATTAAATAAGAAACCTAAATTCAAAGTAATTTTGGATTACAAAGAAGTTTTTAGAAAAGTAAAAATTAGTTCTGAAGAATTGGGGTTGATGTTGATAAGAGAAAGAGATAGTGAATTGTATAAAACGAGGAGATACAAATGTGAGAGCTGTGCGATAGGATTTAAGGTTGAAAATGAATTGGTGGGCCATGTCAAAAGGTGTCACAGTCAAAATGTAAGGTGTGGAATACAACAAAATAAATGTATTTGAAACACTTTAAAAAAAATTACTTATTTTATTAATTTTTCAGTCAGGTTCATACATATGTGACATCTGCCTCACTCACACATCGAAAAAACGTCAGCTAGTACAACACATAGCTAGCCACTACCACAAGTATGATTGTGTGCTGTGTACATACACCTGCTACCACCAGCAACATCAACTCTCGCATTGGAAGATACACAGGAAAGCTTTCCAGTGTGTCAAATGTGAATTAAAATTTGGGTAAGCCTACTTTATACGAAAAAACCGATCGTTTTTGCAACCGATTAAAAAATGCTTAGGTTTTTTGTTAGAAAAATGATTTTTAATACAAGCTTTTATAAAAAAGTTTGACCCGTGTGTATGAGGGTGTCTGTCTGTGACGTCATAGTTCCCAAATGGATGGACCAACTAGTACCTGGTTTTTTTTAATCGAAAGTTAGTTTAATCGAGATCGTTCTTAGCTAATTTTCATCAAAATCGATTCAGCTGTGTATTGATTATCATGATACTCGGGACTTGATCGCGTAAGAAAAGCGATTAAGCCCTGAGTATCATGGTAATTGATTCAGCTGTTTTTGAATATAGAAATTTTAATATGAAATGTTGGGGTTTCAACTTTTCTAAGTTAGTTTTAGGTTATGTTGACTGTACCTGTATTGTCATCCAATATTCAAATGCATACCAAATTTCGAGTCCTTTACCTGAATTAACATACAAGAAAAAAATACGTATTTTTTTAAACAGAAAAATTAGGTCTCACTTTTTGGAAATTCCTCGTTGCTTATTTTTTTATATACGACAAGGAAGGCAAACGAGCAAGTGGGTCACCTGATGGTAAATGATCACCACTGTCCATAGACACCCACAACCTAAGATGAAATGCCTCTTGTGCCCGTAATTACACCGGCTGTCTTACTCTCCACACCGGAACACAACAGTGCAAGCACTGCCGCTTAGCGGCAGGATTAGCGAGTAGTATGGTAGTTAACATGAAAATATCGTGAGACTCAATCATAGTGTCGGGCTAGCTGTATTCGCTTGACATACGTGAATGATCCGTTTATTTAATTATTTACTTTATTTCAGATCCCGCCGCGAGTTCTTCAAGCATTACAAAGACTGGCATGAGAAGTTTATTTGCCATCACTGCGGCGTCAGCTTCAAGATGCGATATTGTATCGAGGACCACATTAGGTGATATTAAACTATTTTCATCCTAACTAATATTATAAATACGAAAGTAACTCTGTCTCTCTGTCTGTCTGTTTGTTACCTCTTCACGGGGAAACCGCTGCACCAATCTAGATGAAATTTGGTAAGAAGATAGTTTGAATGGAATAACACAGTCTACTTTTTATTCGGGAAAATTACATGGTTCCCTCGGGATAGCGATAACCATAGTATAGTTATGGAAATAAATAAATATTTGCAAAATATTAAATTGCGCAAGACATAATAATATTCACTATCGAAACTCCAGTGACACAAGCCCGCATGTCACGAATGTCTGACGCACTGCGCAGTTAATATATTTTTCCACGCCTATCATGGTACCTATGTGGTGGAGCCACTTTTTGGGCTTAGTTACGCTTCTATAGATATTATTATTCGTAGTTATTTTCGACGCTCTGACTCGTCATAGTCGCCATCTAGTTGTTGATCGGAAGATTTTGTATGTGAATACATGATTTGAATATTTTTGTAATTTGACCAGAAAACAACACTCACCGTTCGAGTGCAAGCACTGCGACAAAAGATTTTCGCGCTACAACGGACTGTGGCTTCACAACAAGGTAACTTAATAAATAAATAAATATATACCATGGGACTTCACCTTACACTTAGTTTTATTCTACATTAGAAATAACGTCACCTAACCATTGGCTTACTAACACCATGGACTTTAAGTCCAGTACAAAATTCGCGAAAAATGTGTCCCAGTACAACACGGCATTTTTCGTCACGTCATAGCGCTGTCGTTCGACCAAACTAAGACTGGCTGACGCTTGATTAGTGCAAGATTAGTGGTCTTTTAGTTCGGACGTTTTCAAGCGCTAACCCGAGGTCCAAAGTGTTGATAAGTCAATGAACGTAACCAACTTAGAAAAGATAAACATTTACCACAAAAAAAAGATTTTATTCTACCAATTCATGTCCAACATGTTCAAAAACTGAGACCGCTAGTTTTACAGCTCACAGGATGATAACTACTTTTTAGTTCTGTGCATTTTTCAGTGATCGGTTGTTAAACCCCCGACGAAAGTGGGGTGTTATAAGTTGTAACCTGTGTATCTGTGTATCTGTCTGTGGCATAATAGCTCCCAAACGGATGGACCGATTTCGATGCGGTTTTTTTTTTATCGAAAGCCAGTTTAATCGAGATGGTTCTCAGCTAAGTTTCATTAAAATCGGTACACCCGTTTTTGAAATATTGAACTTTGAAGCGGCAATGTCGGGGGTTTTTCAGCTTTTCTAAGTTGGTTAGGCTAACTTTTATTCGTTGCTCACCCATGACCCAGAGGGTCGAGCACGACTTTACGAATGCTGCGTAACGTAAAATCGAATAGTAAAAGTTGTTGAGTTTGTATGACGTTTGGAACAGCGCCCGCCTGTGAGCGTATTTGGAACTAAAATTTAGTATGAGGTTTCTCGATCTCGATACGATAACCGTAACGTTACGCAGCATTCGTAAAGTCGTGCTCGACCCTCAGGTGTGCCACACGACGCCGCTGCAAGGCGCGTACTGCGTGGAGTGCGACAAGCGATACGCCGACGTGTACCGCTACCGCTGGCACCTCAGCAACAGCGCGCGGCACCGCCCGCGGACCAAGCTCCGGTACGTTAAAATATTATCATGGGGCAATTCACACCAATAGGGATGAACTAAAAACAATTAAGTACTTTGCTCACCCGCGACCACACGCGCGTTGTGGTCGCGGGTGAGCGAATTGTTTTTCTTTTTAACCCCCGACGAAAAAGAGGGGTGTTATAAGTTTGACCTGTGCATCTGTCTGTGGCATCATAGATCTCAAACGGGTGGACCGATTTCGATGCGGTTTTTATTAACCAAAAGCTAGTTTAATCGATGGTTCTTAGCTAAGTTTCATTAAAATCGGGTAACCCGTTTTTTAAATATTGAACTTTGAAATGACAGTCGGGGGTTTTTCAACTTTTCTAAGTTGGTTATTATTAGTCTGGTAGAGTAACGTAGTGATTATATTCTCTTTGGAGTATCCCACTGCTGAGCAAAGGCCTCCCCCTCCCCTCCCCCCTCGTCTCTATCAACGGCAAGTTCCTTCCAATCCGTTCTAAATGCGTCGAAGTCATCCCGCCATCTCCTCCTCGGTCGGGCTCTGCATCTTTATCAATCCGGCGGAATTCGTATTCATCACACGAACATCTGCCCTGACCGGGGATCGAACCCGGGACGCTTCATAGTCAGGGTCTCTTACCACTAGGCCATTCGGTAACACCAGGGCCGTGTTTTATAAAGTTACAAGTTACAGGTTACAAGTCTACAGGAAACAGTCACCTGTAATGCACTATGTACAATTACGGGTGTTTTATAAAGACACACGGAAAGCTACACTTGTAATACGGTATTGTAAATCTCGACTACAAGTAAATTCTAGAAGTGTAATGGACATCACTAATTTAAAAAAAAGTGGCTGCCAAAAATTACAAATACGTAGAGGTTTTTTATCTGTTAAATATTAAAAATACCCACGTAAAGTTGATAAATGAAAATCTATCTAAGTACATAAAACAAAATCGTGTTAATTGCACTAAGTATTTATAAGTCAAGAACGACTGGACCGATTTTTATGATCTTTCATTTGTTGAATTTATATCTTTGCTTCGAATAGCAGGATAGGTGGTATTAATAGAGGGGAAAATTTCACTTTCAATTTCAATTTCAAGTTCGCGGGTCGGCTAGTAAAATATATCTATTCTAAACAGTGGCAAAAAACGGCCAAAAAATGCATGTCAACGACTGCATGATACTCCAGTCGATACAGACACGGACAGAGAATTGAAGCTTCGTGCTCAATAAATCATTTTGGTTACTCGACGATTCTAATGAGCTCCCATTTCTTGCAGAATCTAGTCTAGTCTATTTGCGTACAGTTCATTCTGGACCTTTCATTTTAATATTGAAAAGGTGTGTCAAAATCTGCATTTATTCGTGGCCTAAACTCCCTAGTTCTTTGCTGTCGTGGACTCTCTTCTTCCGAGTCCGACAGACGAGTTCCTCAATAAACGAATCATTCCTTGATGACCTTGATAACTTGAAGCAGAGATAAATAGATAGAACGATTGATTTGGTACTGATCAAGACACCTAATTCAAAAGTTTGTGCACCTGTAGCCATTGTTACAGGTCTCAAGACGTAAGTAAGTTTTCGTTACAATTTTACAAATCTACAGTTGTATTTTACAATTTTTTTAAAAAACGCTTGTTCGATTATGAATGTAAAACTATAAAATGTCCACTTTTTGTCTATGATACGGCCACAGGCGCCTGTACTTGTAGCTTGTAAAATTGTAGCACAGTACTTTTATAAAACGCAAATTGTAAAAAACAGGACAAGTGTTGCCAATAAACGCCTGTAAAATTGTAACTTGTAGGTTTGTAAAACACGGCCCAGGGGTGTACCTAAAATTGTAACCTGTAGGTTTGTAAAACACGGCCCAGGGGTGTACCTAAAATTTTCATTATACTTTATTTTTTATCATGAAACTACCCTGAGACTCACTCTTAGTGAATTAGACGGATCACTCACGTATCGTCAGTCGAGTATAGTTCGAATGTTTCGGACTAATCCGTAGTCCTGAGAGCGTTTATTTTAAGGTAGTTTCGTGTTAAAAATAAAATATATGTTCTGGGGGGGCTAGCACGCGCGCAATTTTGTCGTTTGCCGCTCAGTGCGTCCTTCCCTGATTCCATCACTATGAAAGGGACGCACTGCGCGACAAGTGACAAAATGGCGCGCGTGCTACATGTGCTACTGTGTAAATAGGTGGTATAATTTCCAGGATTCCGTGTCCCGGCTGCGACAAAGTATTCACGAAGAAGATCTACATGAAGAACCATTACGACCTCGTGCATCTACGGATATACAAGTACAGATGCGAGGAATGTGACAAGGTATTTAATTATACGTATTCAGAGGGGCTATTCCGAAGTTCGAAATTCGAAGTTCGTATCCGACCGTCCCGCTCACGCCAACAGGTTAACACGAAAGCGAGAGGGATGGTCGGATACGTACTTAGAGCAGGAAAGGAATGGAGATGTTAACGCGCCATTTCCCCTCTGCCAAAACTCTAATGGCCTTATTCATAAACGTCACTCAAGCCTCTATTAGCTAAAATAGGTTAAGTCCTCTTCTTACTAACGGAAATGTCAAAGTGACAAAAAAGGACAAACGAACTTTAACGGCATTTTAGTTAATATAGGTTTATGAATAACAGGGCAACTCTGAACAAAATTATCAGGGTCTGTTGATTGTGTGCTTGTTTTTGGCATTTGTGTGACGGTTTTGTTTTAGTGTGCGTTTGTAGGAACGTAACAGATTTTGACATGAGCGCAGACGTGTGTTGTACAGTCAGCGTCATATAGTAAGTATCAGTCAAGATACTTTGTATAAGAACCATATTTTTGGATACTTTGGCTGCTACGTTACCAGTGGCGGTTTAGAAGTTGCGGTATTAATGTCGGCTTGAATGTTACTACGTATTTGGCGATGTGCGTGCTCCGGTATGTTTGTACACGATGGATGTCCCGAACAATTTGACCGCTTTGGTTGAGTCGCTGCTAATGACTACTTTGGATGTTTCCAAGTGTAGGCGACGCAATGTTATAGCTAGTTTTAGCTCCATTTTATTATCATTTTTGTATTAGATAAGTCTAGTTTTAAGTTACTGTCTAAAGCAAATGTTCATTTCGTAACCTGCAACGCCATCTAGTGCGATCTATAGCAAATAAAGATGCTTAAAAGCGTTGGTGGGTAGAAGTAGAAAACACCATTATTTTTTTGATATTGCCGGTAGGGCAGTCTACGTGGATGATTCGCGAACGCTGTTGCTACTTGCACGTACTACCGCTTTTCCGTCGATTTTCCTACATTTTCGTATTTTACTCGCCCCATCACCTACACCAAGTATTTGATGATCTTGACTGCTACTTACCATACGACGCTGACTGTACGCGTGTGTTCCTCGTCCCCCTCAAAAATACCTATTATATTTTGGTTAAATAGGACCCACTTTCATTTCGTTTTAAACATAAAGAAAAATGTTTTATTTCAGTTCCCAGCGTGCCACCACCTAACAATAAAATTAATAAAAAAATAATTTTAAACATATTATGAACTAGTTATTGCCCGCGACTTCGTCCGCGTGCATTTCGGTTATCGCTATCCCGCGGGAACTATACAATTTTCCCGAATAAAAAGTAGCCTATGTTATTCCTCAATATTCAAACTATCTTCTTACCAAATTTCATCTAGATTGGTGCAGCGGTTTTCCCGTGAAAAGGTAACAAACAGACAGGCAGAGAGACAGAGTTACTTTCGCATTTATAATATTAGTTAGGATTATGGTGACACAACAAAAAGGACACCGAAACACCCCTGTAACCCTACGGCGTCTGTTGCAGAACTACCTGCGCAACGCGGACCTGTCGCAGCACCGCCGGCGCGTGCACGATGGCGTCCGGCCGCCGCGGGACAAGGTGTGCTGCATGTGCGGCCGGGGGTTCACCGTGAGTAAGGTTCTGGGCCCGGGACTGACCATGCACAGTCAGCAGCAATAGTTGCTAATACGTCGTACGAAATACGTCATTTAATACAAAATAGTGATAAATAAAAATCATGTAGAAAATTGGCTTTACGTTTAACTTTCACCTCTGTGAAACTGCGAGTCCTTTGGCTCAGATCAGTATAAATGAATTCAGTAGAGCTGGTGGTTAGAATGGATTGAATTAAACTAATGTCGCTTGGACATATTCAAGCATTTTCATGTGTGAAGCGAATTCAAATAAGTGACACACAGATACCTGCATTCACTCATTCAACTCACTCGTGCCGGCTCTTATGAACTCTTCTACAGTCAGCAGAAGTAGCTAAGCAACCGAAGCGGTCACAATGATCTACACAAGCTCTTATGTCTATAACAATAGAGCCGTGCTTAGATTATTATGAACGCGTCGGTTGCTTAGTTACTTCTGCTGCTGGCTGTATACGTATAAAATGTGTAATATATGAATGTGCGTGTGTGTATGCATCGGCGTAACGAGGGGGGGGGGGCAATGAGCGAGGCAAAGGGGGAAGCCCCCCCCCTGTAATCTGGATCTTACAATCAAACTTCAAATTTTTAAATATTATTTACCTCACCAGCCTGGAATGTCTTTCTTTATGAACTAAAAACAATTACTTTGCTCACCCGCGACCACTAATGACAAATAGTTATATCTGTGCGGCAAATGTATGTTTCCATGCAACAACTCCGCCTCCACTGCTACACGAATCAACACATGCCACACAGACCCAACTATCACCACCACCACTATACTAAACGCTGACGCGTTTCGGCACTCTCCACGAGGCCATTTACGTTAGTTGCATAGTTGGGTCTGTGTGGCATGTGTTGATTCGTGTAGCAGTGGAGGCGGAGGTGTTGCATGGAAACATACATTTGCCGCACAGATATAACCATTTGTCATTAGTGGTCGCGGGTGAGCAAAGTAATTGTTTTTAGTTCATAAATATGGACCTCCGCAAAGTAACGCCTGATTCAGTAAATTATGTCTTTCTTTGTCATTCGAAATCTTAGCGGAAAAGTTTTCCGTAGAAAAAGTATTTGAAATTCGAACGTGAAGATCTTTAATTTATTATAAAGAGTTACAATATTTGAATCACTGTATGAACGAAATATATATATGTTTTCATACAATGTGCAAACCCTAATCCTATGTTTTTTACGGGTTATTTTGTAACACGTTGTACTAAAGATCCGTGGGTTTTATTTAGGGCTTAACAGCCGAGTTAGCTTGCGAGCCACGCCCCTAGTCAAGTGCGAGTGTCTTGAGTACTTTGTCCTCTGTCGGCAGACGAACAAGATCCTGTCCAACCACATGCGCACGCACACGGGCGAGCGGCCGTTCGCGTGCGCGCGCTGCCCCGCCGCGTTCGCGCAGCGCGCCGCGCTCGCCGCGCACCGCCGCGCCAGGCATGCCGCCTGCGCAGCCCCCGCTTCTTAGCGATGACACCAAAACGCGGCCATTTTGAAAATCTTGAGTTGGCAACACTTTGTGTATTATCAAGGACGATAAAACCAAGAGGACTGCCAATGGCTATACAATTTCGCGTTCCTGTAAAAGAATGAGCCTGCTGTTAAGTTTCACTATAGAGAGGTCTCTGTACCATTCATTTTGTATGACACTTAGAGCCCTGGCTAACACAAAAGCGCCATCTATGAACTGAAAGAAAAAACTAATTTAGATGGCGCTATTGTGTTAGCCAGAGGTCTAAATGTCATACCAAATGAATGATACAGAGACCCCTCCATAGTAAAACTAGCTACAGCAGGCTTTTTATTTCAAAGGAACGCGACATCGTATAGACACTGGCAGTCCTCTTGGTTTTATGGTCCTTGGTATTATCAAACCGAGATTAAAATACACTTCGGAAGTACCTTTAACACAAAAGTACATATAATAAATAAATATCATTAATTATACTCCACCTATTCTTGGTAAATGCATCTGCACACTCTACCATTGACAATGTAATTTCATGTATTATTTCAGATACGACATATGTGCTTAATTGTATTCTAATCGTGGTTTAATAATGCAGGGTGTATAGTTTTGATACTTTAGCATTTTCACTATCACCTAGTTTGTGGTGGCGACCTTGGCGCCATCTGTCATTCAGTAGGAGAACTTTGTACCGATTCCCCAGCGCCATCTAATCTAGCCATCGAAAATAGTACTTCTAAGGTCTTCTTGCTTCAGGTACCTACTTACTTTCCTACATGGAAACGTGGCAGGTTTACGTAGTGATACCATACACTACGTCACCGAATTACGTCACTAATGTACCCATTACCCCTGTCTTTGACTACTGTACTCCTGACTCGCTAATAATTACAGGAGCTTTAACACTAACTGAGCTTTCATTTCACTGTCCCAAAAATACCAAAAAATATTAATCGTCATCATCATCATCATCAGCTTAACCATCCCACTGCTGGGCACAGGCCTCCTTTCGGAAATATTTTTTCAGAACAATATAGACGCCACTGATTACGAATGACATTGTGATGTGATAACAATGTTCACTAACTTACAGCCAAAAACAAGTTGAAAGCCAGAGCTCCGCAGATAATACAACAGACTCAAAAAGAGAAGTGTATTTGTGTGTGTGTGTGTGTGTGTGTGTGCGTCTGTCTGTGACATCGTAGCTCCTAAACGAATATACCTTTATATAATTTTTACCATCCATTACACCGTTCTCTTTCCACACAATCTAATCCTGCCCTAAGCAGCAGTGCTCGCACTGTTGTGTTCCGGTGTGGAGAGTAAGACAGCCGGTGTAATTACGGGCACAAGAGGCATTTCATCTTAGCTCTTTAAGTTGGCAACGCATCTGCAAACTCCACGGGGTTGCGGGTGTCCATGGGCAGTGGTGATCACTTACCATCAAGTGACCCACTTGCTCGTTTGCCTTCCTTGTGCTATAAGAAAAAAAGATGAGTTCACACAGTCGATTAAAGTCAACACATAAGACAGAAGTATTCTTTTTAATAGTTTATTTGTGCGCCGAGCGGAGATGCGCAGTGAGCGACTGTTTCTGCGTGAACGCGGCCGAGCAGAATTCGCACGCGAACGGCCGCTCGCCCGTGTGCGTGCGTATGTGGTTCTCCAGGATTCGGTTGTTCTAAAAAATAGTACATTACTGTAGAGGCTGGGAAGAAAGGGGTTGCTGGACGAAGGGGTTAGGCTATAGTACGAGTCCGGCAACACCGGGGCGTGTTTTATAAACCTACAGGTTACAATTTTACAGGCGTTTATTGGCAACACTTGTCCTGTTTTTTACAATTTGCGTTTTATAAAAGTACTGTGCTACAATTTTACAAGCTACAAGTACAGGCGCCTGTGGCCGTATCATAGACAAAAAGTGGACATTTTATAGTTTCAAATTCATAATCGAACAAGCGTTTTAAAAAAAAAAAATACAACTGTAGATTTGTAAAATTGTAACGAAAACAGAACTTACGTACGTCTTGAGACCTGTAACAATGGCTACAGGTGCACAAATTGTTGAATTAGGTGTCTTGCAATCGTTCCATCTACTTATCTCTTCAAGTTATTAAACTCAAGGTCATCAAGGAATGATTCGTTTATTGAGGAACTCGTCTGTCGGACTCGGAAGAAGAGAGTCCACGACAGCAAAGAACTAGGGAGTTTTGGCCACGAATAAATGCAGATTTTGACACACCTTTTCAATATTATAATGAAAGGTCCAGAATGAACTGTACGCAAATAGACTAGACTAGATTCTGCAAGAAATTGGGAGCTCATTAGAATCGTCGAGTAATCAAAATGATTTATTGAGCACGAAGCTTCAATTCTCTGTCCGTGTCTGTCTGTATGCACTGGAGTATCATGCAATCGTTGACATGCATTTTTTGGCCGTTTTTTGCCATTGTTTAGAATAGATTTATTTTACTAGCCGACCCGCGAACTTCGTACCGCCTAGGTCATTCCATAGAAAATATACCTATGGGAAAATGAACTTTTTATTTTTTTTCTGGTGAAATTTTCCCCTCTATTAATACCTATCCTGCTATTCGAAGCAAAGATCTAAATTATAAAGACTTATAAATACTTGGTGCAATTAACACGATTTTGTTTTATGTACTTAGATAGACTTTTATTTATTTATCAACTTTGCATGGGTATTTTAAATATTTAATAGATAAAAAACCTCTACGTATTTGTAATTTTTGGCAACCACTTTTTCTTAAATTAGTGATGTCCATTACACTTGTAGAATTTACTTGTAGTCGAGATTTACAATTCCGTATTACAAGTGTAGCTTTCCGCGTGTCTTTATAAAACACCTGTAATTGTACACAGTGCATTACAGGTGACTGTTTCCTGTAGACTTGTAACCTGTAACTTGTAACTGTATAAAACACGGCCCTGGCCGAAGCTTGTATAATGTCTGCTAGTCGACTGGCCTCCTACAGTGAGCGGCAGCTGTCCCCGGCGCCCGGCTCTGTCCCGACGGAGGGCGGCGACACGGTTGTCGACATGTAGATAGATAAGATAATAGCGGCCAGTGATGGATTTGAGTACATATTTTACTAGCGTTAGTCCGGCAAAGAACTGTGCTTTCTCTCAGTATGAGAGGGCTTGGACTATAGGTCCCACTCAGGCCCAGTGCGGATGGGGAACTACACCACAGTCATCACACACCACTGTTTTAGTTCGCAGGTGTGTACAGGCTTCCTCACAATGTTCTCATTCACCGAATCCCCGATGCGAAAGGAGGTGGCATATAAGTTTGACGTGTGTATCTGTTAGGTTATTTTGATACGTACGCTGAATGCTTTTCCGCAGTATTTGCACAGCTTATTCTTTGGTTTAGGCAACTTTTCGTGGAAGTATTTCTGGTGGTAACGCAGCCGGTGTCCCGTCAAGTAATACTGGAAGGAATAAAAAAACAACTGTCACATTAGTTCTGCTACTTCACTCCTAGATGTCGCAAGCGAAAAGAACGAGAGCTATCGAGAGTAAAGAATCCGCTAGGATCCCTAATGTTGATTCCCCACCAATGAGAGATACTGGGCTGTGATTGGTGGAAATTGACAGACAGATCTCACATTAGGAGGAAAATAGAGTTAGATGTTAGAATGACTTTGTGCTAAGCTTCTTGGGGCAATTCCTTCCGAAAACGCTGGTAAATAATAAAACTCGTAAAAGAGCCTTTAAACGCCTATTTACAGAATAAATTTACTGTCGATATCTTTGGAAATTATGACGTCATTCAACACACATTTCATATTACGCGATCGTTACGACGTAAAAAAAAAGTTGCTGATTTGACCAACGTTGGAGATTTTCTATGCGGCCGAGATTAGAATTTTTATGGAATTAATTGATTCCAAAACGGCCATACCAAAAATCTATACCTATAAAACAGTACCGTGACTGACTGACTGACAGGCAACGCACAGCCTAAACGGACCTAGAGACTTGAAATTTGGCAAACATATACCTTGAGTATCCTAGAGGTGCACTAAGAAGGGATTTTTCAAAATTCTCACGGGATAGGGAACTAGCCCATTTTGAAATATTTCACGGGGGCAAAGCCGCGGGCCATAAGCTAGTTCACGTATAGAACTCCAAAATACGAACCGTATCGCAAATAGCGCAGTGGTAATCGCTCCTTTTCAAATGCACGAGCTTGTAATGATTCATCATCGTGATGTTCTTCGTGTACACTTTGCCGCAATCTGGGCACGGGAAGCTGCAACAGAGCGACTTCTGTTGAACGCCACATGAAAACTAATGACAGCGCCATCTACGGGAAAGCGTAACAAACTAGTGCCGGTGAGGGATCCGTACATGGTTCACTTACAGGACCATGGGCAGAAATGTCCCCACCCACCAACAGAAACTAAACATGTCTCAGTAATAGATCTTGGCAATTGATGATTTTCTAATAAGTATGTCGAAAATCGCACTATATGTATGGGATTTTCTTGAAAAATCGTATTTTCTGTTTATATATATTTCGCTTATTTAGTTCACAGTTACAGAAATAATATGTTACTAGCAATAATACTTTCAATGTTATGTATTTAGGACAGAAGTCTTCGATTTTATTAAAAAAAAACAGTTTTTGTTTAAGTGCATAAGGTAATAGCGGTCAATATCCCGTTTTCATTTTGTCTAAATCATTTAAAACTGTTACGCACAGGGTCGAGCACGACTTTACGAATGCTGCGTAACGTAAAGTCGAATAGTAAACGTTGTCGAGTTTGTATGACGTTTGGAACAGCGCCCGCCCGTGAGCGTGTTTGGAACCAAAATTTAGTATGAGGTTTCTCGATCTCGATACGATAACCGTAACGTTACGCAGCTTTCGTGAAGTCGTGCTCGACCCTGCTATGTTTTGCACAGCGTACTTACGCACGAGTGGGCCGATGCTTCACGCTCCCCCTGATGTGTGTGTTGTAGGTGGCGCTGTTCAGGAACTGCATGTTACACTCCACGCAGTAGTTTTGCTCGCTCATGTCGACCTCGTGTTTTTCTTTCTTGTGCCGCTTGTACGAGTCGCGCGTGGCGTATGTTATTTTGCATATGTCACAGCGGTACACTGTGTGGTGTTTGCTGGAAATGTTCAGAAATTAGATATCTTGAAATAAAACACGGTGTGTAACTTACTAAAATACAATTCAATTCTAAATGTTGTCTGTGTTTAGTTGTATCTTTTACTGTTATTGTTGGCAAATAAATCTAATCTTATCTAATGTAATCGAAGGTTCTGAGCTGTCAAAGAATAATAATTGTGCTACTACGTAAAGTAGTACAGTCGAGTTCTCCAATATCTGTACAGTCAACAGTTCAAAAATATCTATACACAGGCCTTATTGCCAGTGACATAAGGTCCGTGTTTAGATATTTATGAACCGTTGGCTGCACAGATATTGGAGAACTCGACTGTACGCAGTCTTTTCAATTAGCATAGACAGGTGAACAGCGCCATCTTTTGTACAGTAAAGGAAATATTGTAATTTTGATGATTTCTGAAAAACTGTGCTATTTTTAACATGAAACTACCATGAGATTCTATTATAGTCAAATTCGAAACGTGTCGACTGACAAACTGATATAATTGGGATTTCCGTTTATTTCATTAGAATTGTGCTATTTAGATAAGATACATTGTTTTATTTGGCACATTGGCGTTAGGTGATAAAAATATTATACATACGCGATATGTGCAATCATGGTCTTTTTCTTCGAATAAGTCTTCCCGCAGTAGTCACAGGTATGTTTTTCGTGCATATTTCTGTAATGGTTGAAAAACTCGCGGCGGTTGGCACATCTGTAAAGCAATACACAAAATTATAAAAAAAAAAATAATTAAGTAAAAATTATAAAATAACTAAGCCGTGATAGCCTAGTGGTTTGACCTGTCGCCTCTGAAGCAGAGGGCCAAGGGTTCAAACCCCGGCTCGCACCTCTTGAGTTGTTCGGAATTTATGTGCGAAATTACATTTGTAATTTATCATGAGCTTTTCGGTGAAGGAAAACGTCGTGAGGAAACCTGCACACTCCTGCGAAGCAATTCAATGGTGGGTGTGAAGTTCCCAATCCGCACTGGGCCCGCGTGGGAACTATAGCCCAAGCCCTCTCATTCTCAGAGGAGGCCTGTGTTCAGCAGTGGGACGTAAATAGGCTGATGATGACGATGATGATGAACTAAACGGCAAAAAACAAATACATAACCATGAGATTCAATTATTTATATTGTTATGCTTTTATACGTAACGGTTGCTTATTTTTAAAAACCGTTTTTAAATAAAAAGACGTGTCAAGATTGTTACAGTCTTTCTAAACGAAGTGTAATGCCATAGAACCTCACAAAATGTATCTCACCGCTCACCCACATCATCCTTCGGTCTTGCCCTGTCGCTTACTAGATGGCGTTAGAGTTGCAACACGGGATACTCACAAAAACCGCATTCCACACACTTTGCACTCGCGTATCCTCCCGTGCGGTCCGTATATAAAGTGAGAGTACATCTCGCCGCGCGTGTACGTCCGCGCGCCGCACACCTTGCACACGAACTGCACGAAGTGGCTGCGTATATGGTACGCTAGCTTTGGTTTCTCCGCAAATCTGAATCCACATACGTCGCATTCGTACTTGCCTAGGCGCTGTGGAAAAAGCTTTTTATATAGGATAACCTAACCACAAAACACCCATTTTTAAAAAACAAGCTTTTCTATTTCTTACCCGTTCTTGTATTGTCATCCAGCTTACATATCCATACCAAATTTCAAGTTGATGCCACTAACCGTTGAAGAGTCCTCTCCTGTGGAGACGATCCTGACTGCACCACCAGAATTTCACGACCAGATTATTGTATTGTCACCGGATTTACATACGTATGTCAAATTTCATCTCAATCGGTTGGGGATAACTGCTTTAAAATTGAATTGCAAGATTTGACGAACAACTTTTTTTTTATACGACATTGAAGGCAAATGAGCAAGTACGAACGGTGCACGTTGAGTAATAGCTTATAATATTAATAATTACATGAACCCTGAAAACAATACACTCTTCTTTGGGCAGTCGTATAAAAAGGACCTGTCGCCAGAGTCAGGTCACGTGACTACAAGCTTAGTTCCCCGTAATCGTTCACCCACTTGATACTAGGTGGCGCTACAGTCGCCACACAGTTACACTTTTTTTTTTTAATTTATTGAGCTTTGGCTACCAGGGCCATCAACAGTTACACTTTACAGCCAACAGATGGCGCCATACCTTAGCGTGGCGCACCTCCATGTGCCGATCGTAGAACCTCTTCGTCGCGAACCCGGAGAAGCAGCGCTCGCACTTGTAACGTTTTCGGTCCCTCGATGCCCTTTTCTTTCCCAGCCATTCTTGTAAGCCCTTGTGGTCTATCTTTTCCTAGAACAAATAAACAAATACCTTTATCTACACACATATCATAAGTCCTCTATAGTGCGTTCAGAAACCGTAGAAAATGACCAGCATTGCAGCACGACGACGCCTGCTCGCCGCCAGCGCCAGCACCACCACCACCCCAGCAGTTTCGATGTCGTAATGACTTTTCGATATCGAATCCGATGTTTCAAATTTGAAAACCAACGTCATTTACAATCATAGTGAAATAAAACGGATCACTTACGTATACATAAGTCGAGTTCAGTCCGACATGTATAAATAATAATGTGATATTTTTTTTTACAATAAAAAAAACAGTTTACGAAACGTCAGCTCGGTATGTTTGTCTGTGATTAAAAAAAAAAACAATCAAATTCGTGACAGGTATGGGTATGATACATGCCTTCGGCTTCAGAACCCATCTTAGAGTACTTATAATATGTGTGTAGATAAAGTAATGTATGCAACTCCACATAATTAGGCCTTAAGGACCCTCATTATGTAGCAGTTGCATAAACTACTTTAACGATCTCAGTTTGAGTATGTTTTTGTATTTTTTCCCGAATTTTTATTTTCACGGTTTTCCCGTGAGACGCGACCCGCAGTGTCGAGGATCCGGGTTCGATTCCCGGAGTTGGCATTTTTCTGGTTTTTTCTGTGTAGTACATTCATGTTTCAGTGAGTTTATTAAAAATATAATTTAAATACCTTTAAATTTAAAATAGTAAGGAATTAACTAAGTGCAACTTTTAAAATACCCATTAAGGACCCTCGATATTTTTATTTCCAAATCCAATATCTCAAAAATGGGGTAACTGATTTTGATTAAACTTAGTTAAAAAATATCTATATGAAAGCATCTTGAGTATTTGATATTAATTTCAGCATGCTACCTCCACGCGTTCCAGAGAAAAAGGGTCTTGACAGACAGACAGATAGACAACAAAGTGATCCTATAAAAATCGGCCAAATCACTCCATTCGTTTAGGAGATATAATGCTACAGACAGACACAGATACACACATTAAACTAATAACAAACCGTTGTTTTGTGTCGGGGATTAACAATTACGATAATTTAGTAAATAAAATTACCAACATATATATTACATACCTTGTCATAAAGCTTCCTCTTGTCCGGGATGTCATCCATAATAATAGTCCTATACTTTTTCTTTAAAACATCTCTCTTTTTCCTCACCTTCTTAACTATAATCTCGCTTTTCTGCTCGAGTACATCAAGCGAAATGAGCGGTTCATCTAATTCCACTTTTATATCTTTTTCATCTTTATATTCTATGACATCTATCAGTCGTAATGTTAAGTCATCTAACACTTCCGGTTCCGTGTCATCAAAATGATTGTCATCCTCATTTTTTACTATTTCTATTTGGAGAGCATCAAGATTAAGTTTAGAAGCGCCTTTTTCTTTTAAATGTTTTGGCTCAATGACTGCTGTTAGTTTTAGGTCTGATTCTTCAGGGTTTTCTTGTTTTATTTTATTAGCGTCGAATTCTATTGGTACTGTGTGTTTTGTGTCCTCATTTAGAATTATGTTGTACTCGTTTAACTTGGTTTTGGAAGTCAGGGTTGACAAGGAGTTGTGTTGTACCTGTAAATTTATGGGTTAGTTTCGTATTGTATTTTTTGAAGATTTGCTGAGGAAAATATAAGAGGTGCGTACACATACCATAAGAATAAATAATAACATAGTAGAACGGAATCTCTTTTGACCGAGTCCAAAACGCCGCCATTTATATACCTACTTCCCCCTTCACGTCGTTACACCCCTCTGTCATCCAGGCGTGTTGCTAGGGTTGCTTGCTGTTAAATATTAGGTACTTGCGTCTAAAGATAATATCACTAAGATATATGTTTTTCTTTGCTTTGAAATCATTATTTTATTCCAGTTTTACAAAATATGAGATTTATAAATCATTACGTACCTACATAATTATAGACACTTCTAACTAAGAAGTTATTTTGAGTGCCATACCAAATGAAGCCATTTAAGGTGATTTAAGTAAGTATTACTTACCTACAAATATAATATAAAATACGTACAGGCTCACGTAAAACTATTACAACCAAATTATAAACAACCAAACGCGCGTGCGGCGACGCCGGCCGTGACAGCCTGACTGAGTAGTCTGTTTAACGAATACCCTAATATCGTGACCTTGAGCCCGTCCGGAGCGGGAGTTTCCGTTCTACTATGTTATTATTTATTCTTATGCACATACGTAGAAGGAAAAGGTAAGATACCTACGTAAAGGACCATTTAAAGCATCAATAAATTGCTAAATCTGCCAGAAAGTATACGTGGGGAGGACCACAATAGAAAGTAGTGGTATTTTAAACGGAACGGCACGACGAAGATATGGGATCAGCTTCCTGCGGCAAGATTCCCGGAGCTATACAGCAAATATCGGAATCTTTACAAAACGCGCCTACCTATTCCTTAAAGGGCTGGCAACGCACCCGTGATTCCCCTCGTGTTGCAGGTGTCCATGGGCGGCGGTGATTGCTTTACATCATGTGACCCGCCTGCTCGTTATATATATAAAAAAAAGATCTCTCGCCATGCAGTTGTTATGCCTGGGTACCGAAAACCAAAAGAATAGGGCCGTATTTATGCAACCGACCGACTTTAGAAGCTTCGTCAGCATGAATTAGAACAACACTTAGAAGTTATTGCATTCGGACTAGATGGCGCTGGGTGCCGCTACAAGTTCTTCTACTGGATGACAGGTGGCGCCAAGGTAGCTACATATATGGATTTTTAGATAAAATAATTATTTTGACAAACTATTAGGAAAGTAACTTTATTTCATGCAATTAATAAAAATAAAGTAATGGTTGCCAATTTACCCAAAACTGACCGTTCAGGAATCAGGGACCGGCCCGCTATCCCTTATTAGGGGTTTTGTATGGGTTTTGCATAAGACTTAACTCACCATACCCTTTGCCCGACGAAACCCTTTCATTTTGCTTTTAAAGCCCTTATATAAACGCTAACCTATTTGAGCAATCGGTATCCCAATACCCTTACGAAACCCTTATCATCCGCTCACCAACACCTTGCATATCGCTTATAAGGGTTAGCCTTATAAAAGGCTTCCCTTTTAGCATAAAGCGTGCTAAATTAAACCGTCTACCTTGTTCATAAAGCACAATATTACTCCGAATCCAATAGTAAGCGATTGTCGGTGGCGGCACCGGCAGGCGGCGGCGTTCTTTGATATTCGCGCGCGCACCGCGCGAAGTCGCTTTCTTCAGGTGAAAATTTCAACTTGAAATACGGTCCAATTTTCAATGGCAAAGAGTTGTGATTGTGGTTGGCTGTTGCCGCTTTGCGCGGGTCGGGTGCATCGTTTTTTCTTTAGTCTTAGACACGTGCCAATGTTATGATTGTTACAATCTATTTAAACCTGTTCACTAGCGAAAGCTTCTATATTCCTAATTGATAAAGTAAAACCACTTTTCTTGTCCGTATACCACATATATTATTTTAAACAAAACCGCTCAACTGACAAGACAAGACCAAAAAAAACATCGCAACCAAGGTTACAAAACCAAAGACAATCACATAAAAGTATAAACTTCATCATCCCCCCTCTATTCTAATTTCAAACAATAGAGAACACAATAAGTAAACAAAATATCAACACTTATGTTTTCATTTAACAAACCAGGAAAGAAAATATCATAAACAAATTATCAATATATTAAGTTTTCATTTAACAATCTCTACCCCCCCTCAATTTCAAAAACTTTAGTCATTTTAGTTTACTAAGTATCACACAATCACAAGTTGTTGAAATTGAGAATGACAATAATCATTATATCTCATTATCGCAACATTGTCTAAACAGTCATATAAAGAAACCATTCAATTAAAGCCTAGTTTGTGTACAAAATAATTGTGCTTCAGTTTTCCTAAAGCCTTTGTCAAAATATCTGCTACGTTTTCATTCGTGCTCACATATTTCACAATTATATCTCGTTTACTAATTAAATCCTTGATGAAATCGTATTTTATATCAATATGCTTTGACCTCTTACTATTTTCATTTGACTCCATTAACTTAATCGCACTTTGATTATCTACAAGTAACATAGAACTTGAGAGACTGTTAAAATCTTGTAACAAACCCTTTGTAAATTAAAAATTAAAACTTGTAAATTAATTCTGTACACGCTAGAGCCGCAGCTACATATTCAGCTTCGGCTGTTGATAAGGCGACAACGTTTTGTTTCTTACAGAACCAGGCCACTAAATTGTTTCCAAAGAAAACAACAGAAGCACTCACGCTTTTCCTGTCTTTTTTGTCGCCAGCCCAGTCAGCATCGGTATAGGCAACTACGCTGCAAGTGCTATCCCGTTTATATAAGAGAGATTTTGACTTCGTTTCTTTTAGATACCGCAAAACTCGCTTAGCTGCTTTCCACAGTGATAAAGTAGGCTCATCCAAAAATCTACTTAAGAAAGATACTGCGAAACAAATATCAGGTCTACTTGAAGTAGCTAGGTATAGAAGACTACCTATAAGCACACGATATGGTATATTGTAGGTAATGGGTTCATTGTCATCTGTTGTGAAATTTACTTCCATTGGCGTCTCCGCTCCTTTGCAATCAGTCATGTTGAATTTATCAAGCAACCTATTTATTGCTGATTCTTGAGAAATTGAAATTGATTCTGACGATCTCACTATATCCAATCCCAAGTAAGCACTCACCTCTCCAAGATCTTTGACATTGAATTCAGTTTTTAAGAAATCATGTGACTTATTTAGGTTCATTTTACTTTTTGACATTAGAATTATATCATCAACATAAACTAGCAAAAATACTTCTTCCAAAACATATAAACAAAAATCATGTTTTGATTGTATAAAACCTTTCTGGGTTAAAAAGGAATGAAGTCTTTCGTTCCAGCATGTAGGTGCTTGTTTCAACCCATATAGCGATCTTTTTAGTTTCAAAACAACACCCTTTTCAACCTTTACTCCCTAAGGCGGTTTTATATAGACATCTTCTTTTAAGAAACCATTTTAAAAGGCCGTTGGGACATCTAATTGTTTCATATACATATCATTTTGTACTGCTTGGCACAGCATCATACGAATTGTGGGCATACGAGCTACTGGTGCATAAACATCAAATAGTGTTTCTTCTTGAAAACCTTTTGCCACTAATCTGGCCTTTTTTGTACCATCCTTTTTAGTAGTGAATACCCATTTGGTATCTATAGCCTTTTTATCTTTAGGCAATGTCGATTCTTCCCATGTTCCCAAACATTTAAGGGAACTTAATTCTTTCTCTATAGCGTCTTGCCACTCTTGGCCTCTTTCAACTGCATCCTTGTAAGAACTTGGATCACCCGTACACAAACAGTAAGCCACATGTGTTTCATAATCTTCTAATCTTTTCGGAGGCTTAACACTTCTGCCTCTTCTTGTTTTTATCACATGCTCATTTGGAGCGTCGTTTTTCTCGTTTAAATTTTCTTCAGTACAATCTTCAAATATTTCTTCTGGATCCATAATTCCTTCATCGACATTTGTATTATCAACGATAACCTCTTCTCTATATTCATTATCTTGTTCAGGGTCAGTAATCCTATAATTATTTTCCGAATTAATTTCTGACATACTTATTCTTTGCCACTCTTGTTCGTTATTAGTTTGATTACTTTCGTTGTATATAATATTGTCTTCATCGAATCTCACATCTCGTGACACTATTATTTTGTTGTTGTTAGGATCCCATAAATTATACCCTGTCCTGCTATATCCTTCCATTCTACACTTACGGGCTCTCTCTGAAAGTTTATCAGGTTTAGGTAAAATGTAGGTCCACGCCTTTGCACCAAATGCACGTAGTTTGTTTAAGCCTCTAGTCCCATATAAGATTTCACAAGGAGTTTTGTAGCTAATAGCCATAGAGGTGCAACGGTTTAACTGATAAGCTGCACATTTTACAGCTTCACCCCACAAGTTTTTCGGTAGCTGAGTTTCAACAAGCATAGTTCTTGCTTTGTTATATAAACTTCGATTCATGCGTTCTGCCACGCCATTGCTAGCAGGAGAATATGGTAAACTATATTCTAAAGCTATACCTTTCAGGTTACAAAATTGCCGTAATTCATTGCAGGTGTATTCACCTCCATTATCGCATCTAATCCTTTTTACCGTTTTTCAAATTCGTTTTCATATCTACGGATGTAGTTAATAATGTTTTCAACTGCTTCTGATTTTCTTTTTAACAAGAAGACTACACAAAAGTGGGAAAAATCATCTATTATCGTTTGAAAATAGATTTCATCCTATATAGTCGGAATGCTAGATGGGCCCGCTATATCACTATGTAACAGTTCTAAGACCTGACGTGACCTAGGTCGCTCTAACGTTTTGAATGGTAACCGTGTTGCCTTACCTTTCATGCACGCATTACATACATTGTCGTTGAGTGGTAGCTGTAACCTTTGTAAAGTTTTAGAGCCGGTATGTCCTAAACGTCTATGCCATAACATGCCATCTGCCGAATACATAGCCGCGACTCCATCCTCTATTATAATTTCACCCTGTAAAGTATAAAGTTTGCCATTATTGTATGCCCAAATAACAGACCCATTATAAAAGGTAATTTTTGCATATTCATTTACTAAAATGATTTCGTTTGGTTTTTCCAGTAATTTCCGTACAGATAGAAGATTATAGGCTAAATTTGCCACTATAAGTCCCTCGACAGTAAACTTAACGTTTTGATATGCAAACAATTTTTCACCATTAGCGGTGTTAATTTTTATGGGATGTTCTAAGTTTTTCATGTTTGTCATAAATTGTGTATAAAGATCAGATATAAAATTTTGTGATGCACCAGAATCTACTACAAAGGAAATTTATTTATTAAAGAATGCCTTACAAGTTAAATTAAATTCTCCATCAACCATGCAGCCCACTTCCTCTGTGGTTTCTTCATGGACTATTATGGCATCATCCCTCGATGTACATGCTCTATTCACACCCGGACTGCGTCCCTGCATTCTGCCACGATCCCTTCTATACAACTTACCACCTCTGACAGGAGCTCCACGTTGGAAAGCGTAATAATGTCTGTTTTGGACATTTTTGTGACAATATCTTGCTGTGTGTCCTTTTCCTTTGCAGTTCCAGCACTCTATATTAAACGCACTATCTTGGTTTGGTGCAATCATGTCATCCAGCCTAATTTCTGCATCAAGCAGAGTCCTCTTTGTCTTTTCTAAAGTCAGTTCTTCATTCATTGCTTCTAAGGCTGTCGTAACATTCTTGTATTTACTGGGCAACGCGAGTAGCAAATGTACCACTTTATCAGACTCGTCCATTTCTGACATCACTTCAATGTCACTTACCAGTTTGTCAAATTTCAAGAAAAAATCTTGCAATTTTTCATTGTTGTCACATTTCAACTCGATTAACCTCTTCTTCAAATTATATTTATTCATAATGCTTCTTCGTGTAAAAATATTTTCTAAAGAATTCATCATATCTTTTGCAGTTTTGCACCTTTTCACAATTTCCAGAAAATTTTCTCCTATGCACTGTACTATTAGCGATCTTGCTTCTGCGTCCTTCTTTTTATTTTTCTCATTTACGTCAGCACAGGCCACTATATCACCAAGGCCTTTCTCCTCCATTAACAGCTCCAATCTAAATTTCCAGTTGTGGAAATTGTTTCTATCTTCCAACCGACAAATCACGTTTTGTATTTTCGATTGAGCCATATTTTGTTCTTGTAGGTCTTTTACTACAGTAGCAAACTCTATTTATTGTAATTTAATAAAAATTTACATGAATTAAGAAAATGTCAAAAGTATATTACGATCGTAAATTTTGTATTTTTTTTATTCGAATCACTCAAAAATCAGGAATATGGGGTGGCCCATAACCTGTTACAATCTATTTAAACCTGTTCACTATCGGAAGCTTCTATATTCCTAATTGTTATAGTAAAACCACTTTTCTTGTCCGTATACCACATATATTATTTTATTATTTTAAACAAAACCGCTCAACTGACAAGACAAGACCAAAAAAAAACATCGCAACCAAGGTTACAAAACCAAAGACAACCACTTAAAAGTATAAACCTCATCAATGATCAACTCCCGGTTGCAGATAATAATATTTATTATTTATTCGTAATTTACAGTGTTTGTACTTGTTTGTTTTACAAATCTACTGCGTAAGTGAGGACTGAAGTGACCTTATTTGTTATTATTGTTGTTTACGCCGCTGCTGCTACATACGAAACGAACCATACCTACGATGCCTCTTTTACGCAAGGCTCAAGTACGACACTACACTACTAAAGGGATAGCTTTATAAAAAAGCGCTAAATGATAAGGGTAACCCTTATTAAGGGATTGCAAGGCGTATAGGATAGCAGTAAGCCATTGCAAAGGGCTAGCTTTATTTTTAGGTAAGTTTTTCGGTAAGGGGTAGTCAAATGAATGGGCTAGCATTTCAAACGGGAAAGTCTTTTAATGGGTTAGCTTTGTTTAAGGGACGCCCACTGAAAGGCTTTTGTCGCGGAAAGGGTGGTCCGGTCCCTGTCAGGAATCTTGTCCCTTTGTTATAAAAATGGACTTTAAAACATGTTTGATGGCTTTGTTTATTAAGAAACTAAAATATCTAGTAAAGACTGTTAGATATATATTTTGTAGTTTTGTTTAGTGACTAAAATAATTTAATTACAGTTTTTACATACTAACTGTATGCTTAAAATAAGAGGGCTTTTTGACTACATGGACTAAGTATTTGGTGAACGTTAATCATACCTAACTATGGGTCTTTTTTTCCATTCCCAGATAAGCTCCTATCACACAGCTAGTGGAGGGGTATGTATGGAATAAGAGCATATCTGGTGATTGCAAAATCGGCCCTATTGGGATGAATTTTCTTACACTGCACTCTGGTATTATTTCAAAAAAATATACCTAGCATATACGCCATTTTCAAGCTGTGATAGTGTGAAACTTTCACATACCTATACTTACCTACATTTATTTAAAGTTCGAAATTCAATGCATTACACGCCTATCACAGACGTCGTTATGAAAACGACAATAATACCAAGAATATTAATACTTAATTAAGATAACAAGACCTCTTACCACACAGTTATTGTGTAATAATTTCTGAGCTTCACTAATTTTTAAACGGAATGAGTATATGTTATCCAATATCTTGTGGCATTCCCAGCACAGCAGCCATTGCCTGCCCTGGAATCATTAAAAAAAAAAGATTAAGTATAGTTTAATTTCATTAAATCATAAAAATACGGGCGTAATTACTTATTTCTTTAGACAACTTGATTTTTAGATAATTGAACGATAAAAATAAGACTACGTGTTAATTCCACTTTATCAGTAATTAAGTGACATGAATTAGGTAATGAAATGAAAAGAAATGAAATAGTCTTTAATGTAAGATTATGGTAAACACGTCAAAAACAAAAACAGTCGCACATAATCTGCCCATTGGAGCATACAATAGCAGACACAGAATTAATACATTAATTTCAATGTCAGAATATATTAGTAGGTACTTACTATACTGATTGATTTTGTCAATAACAACAACTGGTATAACTTTGCATGTTTTCCAATCGAGACTAATCTTCTTTCAGAAGTCAAACAACCTTGACAAACGACTAAAGTAGACATTATTAATATATTATTCCCTAAAATACAAATATCCGATGAGGTGAACTGATTCGTGGTTGCTCCCCGTCACTAACAAAGTCCGAGCGTTATCGAAGTGTCAGTGCGGTGTTACCAAATATTCTCATAGGAAAGTCGTTTTTGATACGTTTTATCACAACTTCTAAGTATTTATTAATAAGGGCGTAACATGTTTAGAAACAGAATAAATCGGTATTTTGATTAACATTATTTATTTATTCTACTGAAACCGCAACTAGACCGGAGCATGTTTTTGGGCAACAGCCGAACCAATCGAGAACTCAAAGTTACATGGCTATGGTTTTGCGTTTCGTTTCACGGAAACACTGCGTCGTGTATCACTTTATCTATATCTGTGGCACGTCAATTATTGTAAATATGGCGTGTGGCTGTGGCTGTGGCGTCTTTGGGGCCTATCCTATTTATTCATAGCACAGAATACCCAAACTAAGCTAACAAATGCCCGAAATCCGTGCAGCTGAAGTTTCGCTTTGTTGATTTTCGGTATTACGGCTTGAAGATGAACGTGCAAGTGCAAGTACAAGAGGTGCAAGTGTTAAATCAAGTTAGACATGACCATTCTTTATTACAAAATAATTTGGTGCAGTTACAAACGCCTCAGGAGCAGCAGCAACAAATGCAAATGCCGCCACAAATGACGACAACTATCACCGTAGAAGTGCCTATGGCTAACGAAGAGATCGAGATCAAGAAGGCGAAAGCGGACAAAAAGAAGAAGGAAGCTATTGATGGGCAAGCGAGGGAGGTCATATTCAAGGTTATTAAATTTTTCGAAAGCGAAAAACAAAATAGAGGCTATGCTTTTCCTGTAGAGAATGTGGTTAAACGGGCCTGCGCGGCCACGGGGCTGTCAGAGAGCACCATAAAACGTATTAAAAGGGATGGCTTGCGTGCCGAAGCGACGCAAACCCGAATGACGGGCCCTAAGAAAAAACGAGTCAGAAAAACGAAAGTGCAGCTCGATTACTTCCAACTGTGTGCATTGCGAGGCATAGTCAACAGTTACTCTGTGAGGAAGGAGGTTCCGACGCTCGGTAAGATTCTAATGGCAGCGAAACATGAATTAAACTACCGAGGTGGCAAAGAATCTTTACGGTTAATATTGTTGAACAAGTTGGGTATTAAGTTTAAGAAGTGCGAGAAGAAGAATAAGAAGCCCTCTGACCCTCCTCAAGAGATTATGCATCAGGCCCCGCAGCACATGATGGCTCCACCAATGCCTCCAATGAAACAAATTGAGACTCAGTGCATTTATACTAACATGATGCAGCAAGTACCACCCGTGTCATATTAGAAACATTGTGGATGATGAAATAATGGTCGGTCTCATTGTCTAATGGTCAGATGTTGTAGTAATGGTTGCAATATTGAAGTGATCAGTTGTTGCAAACACTGAAGTTGAGTATTTAGACAGATCTGATAGTTTTGTGTGCAACTATTCCTAAGCTGAAGCTATGCTGGGGACTGAATTGTGCTAACAAGACACATTTCGTCGTAGCCCTCTAGGTTGGCAATGTAACTGCAATCCCTCTAGTATTGCAGAAGTTGTTAGGCACCAGGTGTCTCACTTGCTTGATTGTCTTCCTTTTTCTATTAAAATAAAACAGCCACTACTTCAGAGCAGGCTTTGTTTAAAATTTACAGTCATGTTATTAAGGTAGACACTAAGCATGTTGAGGTTTGCCAAGCGACCACTAGCTCCAAGCCTTTACAAATGCTAGTATGCCATTTACACACTTGCAAGTGCCATAGTGTGTGTGTGTGTGTTAGGTTCCTTTGATCTGTGGTTAAAGACTGACACGGCACTTGCCGGATCAGCGGCAGCAACTCATTTTCAAGATTTCTAATAAAAATTATGTAGGACATCCTTTTTGAAGTTGGTTAAAAAAGGGTTTGGATTAGAAAAGTAGCATCCACTATGCTTGCAGCAAGTGGTTTGTTTGTCTTAAAGTAGTAAATTAAATAAATAAATTGTGTAAATAATGTTTAGTTGAATGGTTGTTTGTCCTAATTTTTCTCTAATTGAAACTGGAAATATTTTAGGAAATGTTTTACATCGGCTATGTAGAATAGGTTAAGGTTAGGTTAGGTTTATTTTATGCCTTTCCTGAAAAGTGAGTATTTTCAGTGTTATTTCAATTAGGACAAATAATCATTCAACCAAACATTAAATTAGGACAAACAAAATTCATGCGAGACAAGCCAGATCCAATTTCCAGATATAAATAGGCGTGGTAAGTAGTGAACTCAGTTGTGTAAGGCCATGAACTGGAAACCATCAGGGTTTGGTGGTGAGTGATTACTCTGTTCACTGCCTGGCGACACATGCAATGAATTTAAAAAAATGTTTGCTATCCAGTCGGTTAACATGACAGTATGTCTGCTAACGGTCACAACTTTAGATGTCCTTGTTATAACTGGTGTAAAATGACAAAACTGTAAGAACTTTGAGCCGTGATGGTCCTATAGTTGAAACTGTAAATTAAAACAAATGTGAAGTTAGTGTAAAGTAAAACAAGACATCACTGCATTATCATAAAACAAAAGCTGCCTGTCAGTCTGAACGCAATAAACTCAAAAACGACTGAACAGATTATGATACGGTTTTCTACTTTCTTACCCAAAAGGTTTATATTTATTATCCCGTTATCATCACCAGCCTTTTTGTTTGTTTTCTTAAACCTCATGTTAAGTTAATAATGTACCTAATTTCGCACATAAATTTCGGAAAACTCAGAGGTGCAAGCTTAAGGTCAAACCACTAGGCTATCACAGCTTTTTTTTTCTATCATTATAATACATTCTAATTAACTTTATAAATTGTGGAGATAACCATACTGCTAGAAAGCCTGGCCGGGTTGCTAGTATGAAAATAATGTATTTGAAGTTGTTAGCCTTTTTTCAGGTTATGCTATCAATTTCCTTGTATTTATTTCAAAAATAATAATTTTACTTTTATCTTAGAATATAGTTATGATTATACTTTATGTTTATTACTCAAATCAAATCTGAAATAATTAATTCATTTAAAAATTACTTTATAAATGTTATAACAGCAGACCAATGTTAAAGATAGTCTGCTAGTACCACATGTGGTACAATAAATTTCTACAAAATGTAATGAGCCATATATGGTACACGGAATAACTCCATTTATGGCACATTAACCAAATATTGTGCTGTCTTTGGACATGTCAGAGCTGTATTGGCAGAAATGGAGATAGTACAAAAAGGTATTTTCTATTGTCAACATAAATGTGGTAATAAGAACCTACTTTTCGTTAATTTATTCATGGTAGCAAATTTTACAAACAACAAAATATAATCATGCTTTTACAGCGAGCGAAAACCTAATTGGTTTATTTGTCGCTGTGGTAGCCTACTAAAAGTATTCTTTAATTTTTAATGGAAGAAATTGTGCCACATTGAGTGGCGTGTAACCTCGTCTCACACACTGGTCATTAGTAAAATGTAAGTAATAATAAAAGGATCACACATCAGGACGGGTAGTAGGGTCGGTTCTCTAAGCATTCAGTTTTCCGCACTAACTAAAGAAAGGTCGATACTGATGTTAAGGAGCCGTCGATATACCAATACAGATAGATACCCTTCAAAAGTTAAAATAGCGTGGACAGTAGAAGCGGCGTGCTATAAGAATAAGTGATATGGTGTGAAGGATCTCTTCCAAATACTTAATCTGTGGGTAGGATTATAATTTAAATAATTTGGGCCAGTGCGTTATATGAGGGTGCAGTATCAGATACCTACTTACTTTTAAGTTCAATTTTATATGCCACTGATCTGACAGGTGAGCAACATAAGTACAAGAAATTAGTTTTGTTCAACATAAGTATGCGTATACAACATTAAGAGGAAATACTAAGCTATAAAACGTTTCCTTCTCTTTCCTCTCGTAATAATGACAACATAGTTTTTACCATACCTAATTTTGATATGTATCTTTTACTGTCATGTTCCTATGTTTTCATTTATCTTATAATTGAAGTAATAAAGTACAATCAGTAGGTAAATATAGTTGCTCAGACATTCTCCCGCGAGGAAACAGGGGAATAGTTCATAGTTAGGATACGTTTGTATGGAGACATGACATGACGTCATAGGCTAGGATTTCCTCTAATTCTTGATTTTATAAATCTGTCTATTGGGGGCGGTAAAGCTAGAGGCATGGATACTTTATGCGCACGGTAGCAGTTTGTATAGTCAGCAGCAGAAGTAGCTAAGCAACCAAAGCAGCCACAATGATCTAAGCACGGCTCTATTGTTATAGACATAAGAGCTTGTGTAAATCATTGTGACCGCTTCGGTTGCTTAGCTACTTCTGCTGACTGTAGAAGAGTTCATAAGAGCCGGCACGAGTGAGTTGAATGAGTGAATGCAGGTATCTGTGTGTCACTTATTTGAATTCGCTTCACGCATGAAAATGCTGGAATATGTCTAAGCGACATTAGTTTAATTCAATCCATTCTAACCACCAGCTCTACTGAATTCATTTATACTGATCTGAGCCAAAGGACTCGCAGTTTCACAAAGGTGAAAGTTAAACGTGAAGCCAATTTTCTACATTATTTTTATTTATCACTATTTTATATTAGATGACGTATTTCAATGTGGAAGTTCTTTTCTCAAGTTAAATACTAAAGAACTCCGTTTCCTAGATTTATCCCGTTAGTCACACAAAAGCTAGTTGTGTGAAAAAGAAAAACTTTGGCGAGAACACAAAATGAATCTGTAAAATATTACTATAATACATTCATTATATTAATGATAGTGTTAAGATATATTAAGGCTGAGTTTATAATATGTATCATAATTATTTTTACTATAAATAAAACTAAAGAGTTGACAAATATTCTTTTTTTATTGATTCTTGACTGATCTTGCTAAATCATTGATCAAAATGCTGTAACTATGCTTTAAAATATCATTATTGTATAAAAATTACATGACTGACGGCATTTTCATCTTGTTTTGGAAGATACTTCAACTCCTTTAAGTTTCATTACTCTTTGCTGATTCAGGTACCTGTAATAAAACAAAAACACTTTTGACTTCGGCGCCTCAAGTCACAAAACAATATAGCGTCTTCCAACTTATTAAGGGTGTCAGACAAAATATTGCCAGACTATAGAAGTGCCAGCTGTACGAGGTTCCTCGTACAAATAAGAGATTTGTGATATTTCAATAAAAACGAACTCACGAACTCGACTTATATGTAGTATACGTGAGTGATCCGTTTTTATTTCATTATAATTTGAGTCTAGGTAGTTTCATGTTAAAAGAGACTAGTGGTCTAGATGGTGATGGTGGTGGTACAAGGGACCAGGACGATATCAGCTTCGTACAATATTGCATGAGATTTCAACATATGTGTATAGAGATGTATATCATGAATCATACAGCGGTGTTTTCTACTGTTTGGCTAATGTCAAAGAGTAGGTACTTATTGACTCTTTCTCAAATCATTCCCGCACCGAAAACCGCGATGTATGATCATGATCTATGTTATAGGTAAAAGCGGTAAAACAACCGTAAATTTTAACCGAGAAATCGCTGAAAAATAAAACAATGAAATGTCAAATTTGTTTTTGTAGTTTTAGGCAAGAGGTCGAAGAACCGATGTTAGTATATACAAGATTTTTTTGTCGTTCTGGAAATTTTGATTTATGTTTGGCAACCCTGCAGATGAGCGTGACGAGAGCCTACTCCAATGAGAGACAAGCTACTGGCCTATGAATGATAGAAATTGACAGACCTCACTCGACACAAACGATCCAAGCGGATTTTTGACTCGCGATAGCCCTCATTGGCTTTTCCGGGATAATTAATTGTTAGTTCAGTTCATGGTGAAGTAAGTCCGCACCTCACTTCTCCTTGTGTATGGCGGCGGTGTGCGCGCGCAGAGCGACGTGCTGCGCGAACGCGGCGGGGCAGCGCGCGCACGCGAACGGCCGCTCGCCCGTATGCGTGCGCATGTGGTTCGCAAGCACTCGGTTCGTCTGGAAATAACAACAGTTGAAAACCCCCCCAAGACGTTTTTATTTAAAAGTACAATACATTTAGTAAAGGCAACCGTTATATCGGTCCATCCGTTTGAGAGCAACATTGCCACAGATACATTTCTTAAAATTTTAACACCCCTTTTGATGTGCTTAAAAAAGGGCTGATTACAGTAATACATATAAATATGTCCCGTTTTAGTATGCTTAAACGCGTTAACTACCTACAATATACGTAGCAGTGTTCCATATATGGCACACAACATAACAGTGTCCCATATATGGCACAATCGGTGACGTGTTACTCACGCCGAACGCTCTCCCGCACACGTTGCATATCTTCGTCTTGGGCTTGGGCAGCTTTTCGTGCACGTACTTGTTGTGCGAACGCAGCCCGAAGGCATTCACGAAATGCTAGAAAATTACAAAAAGGTTAAGTAGATTTTTTTATATATGTAGTATAACATACGGATCCCGTTACGTTACAGTAAATTGTAACGGTGAGTGCTCACCTTGTCGCAAACTTCGCAATGGTGTTTGGAATCGTTGGTATGAAACAGTTTAACATGATTCTTCATGTAGCTTTTTCTAGAAAATATCTTCCCGCACTCGGGGCATGGTATACTGAAATCAAGACAAAAAAAAAAACATTTCAATATTAATAAACCGACCAAATGCGAGTTGAACTTACGCACCGAGGGTTCCATATGTATTTTTTAATTTAATTAAACTTTTAGATTACTGTTCCATTATACTGTTCGTCACGGGTAGCTTAACAAAGGTCACCAGTGGTCGTAATTGATGGCTTACCAAAGGTCACCAGCGGTCGTGATTCATGGCTTACCAAAAGTCACCAGTGGTGGTGCCGATGGCTAACCAAAGGTCACCAGTAGTCGTGATTGATGGCTTACTTAACGTCACAAGCTGTCGTGGTTGATGGCTTACTTAAGGTCACAAGCTGTCGTGGTTGATGGCTTACTTAAGGTCACAAGCTGTCGTGGTTGATGGCTTACTTAAGGTCACAAGCTGTCGTGGTTGATGGCTTACTTAAGGTCACTCGTGAGTCCGGGGCAGTGACTAGTGGCGTCTTGGTCTAACCTCTCTTTCTTCTTCGGCTTATGCCTCACCGCAGTGTTGAGATGCCGCGCGTATTTGGCGCGCGTCGGGAACGAGGCGTCGCACTCGACGCAGTACGCGCCCGCGTCGCCGGGTGCCGCGTGCGCGACGCGCGCGTGACGCGCGAGTCGCACGCGCGACCGAAACACGCGTTGGCACGTTTGGCATTTGTTTGGGAGGTGCTGGTTGCTGGAGATAGAAATAATTAAAATTCAAAATTTTATTCAGCAAATAGGCAGTTGAATGCTCTTTTACACGTCATTTTTTTTGAGTCTACCAGCGCTTTCGGTAAGACCATGATTGCCAAGAAGAATGCGCCGCAAGAAACTTGGCACAAAGTAATTTTTTCTAAATTTAAAAAAACTACAATGATTTTTTTACGGTCTAAAATAACAATAATTAGGTAACAATAGGGTAGTTGACCGATGTCAAAATAAAATCATTTTACATTTTCACTTATCAAGCTCCCGAAAATACTCATTAAAACCGATGCCTCACTTATTACTGCAATTAAAACGATTTTTAATTTAACAAAAACTAATAAAAGGAGGCAGTTTGATCACTGAAAATTATGACGCCATAGTTCTGTAATTCAATACAAATTTCATACTAACGGATCCGATCAAATCGTTTTGACATTTCAAAAAAACGTTGCTGATTTCACCAAGAGGCAACATCCCTATTGTAGCCACTTCAAAAAAAAAAAGTTTATAATAGCCTATTGCACCCTTCGATCATGTACTTGGATGGTCGAAGATTGTGCCAGTGAATGTGACATGAAAATCGCCGCCTTATGCCGAGACTCACATAATATGTCGTTCGAGCGTCCTCTTTCGCGCCGTGCTGCGACCGCAGTGGTCGCAGGTATACTGCGAGTGCAGTTTCTTCTCGTGCTGCAGGAAGAGCCGACGGTCTCTGCAGCAAGACACAAATATCAATACAATACAAACACCACATAACGAACAAAGCAGAAAATTTAAAAAGTTGAAAACCCCCGACAAATTCTAAAATCGAAGTTCGTATCGTATCGTCCCGCTCACTCTCGTATTACATAATGTTAGCGTGAGCGGGACGGCACGACACGAAGTTCGAATTTTGCACTTCGTGTCGTGCCCTCCCGCTCACGCTAATATGATTTAATACGAGAGAGAGCGGCACGGCACGATACGAAGTTCGAATTTCGCACTTCGTAGTATAAGGCCCTGATCACAACCTGCCCAGTAGTGGGACGTAATAAAGGATGGTGATGATAATAAAGGGTTTAAAAAAAAATACCGCAAGTGATATAGCTTGGCGACGGCGCTTTCCGAGGGAGATTGGGGGGGGAGGGGGGACATAAGGGGGGCGCCCTAAATAGTTGTGTATTTATGTGTACTTTTTTTGTATTGTTGTGTTTTATATGTATGTTTCTTTATAATTTGAATTTTCCAACGCTTCGGTTTTGTTACCGTCATACTGTGTCAATATTTGGTAAATAAATAAGTTGACTAAAAAGCGCGAATGCCGCCTAAAATCATGAAATTTTAAAAGTTCAGTATTTCAAAAACAGGTGAACCGATTTTAATGAAACTTGGCTAAGAACCATCTCGATTACACTAGCTTTCGATTATAAAAATCGCATCTAAATCGGTCAATCCGCTTGGGAGCTATGATGCCACAGACAGATACACAGATACACAGACACACAGATACACAGGTTAAACTTATAACACCCCTCTTTTTCGTCGGGGGTTAAAAACAATACTTTAAAAAAAAACCTACGCAAACTCCACGTCACACTTCACACATTTGTATCTAAATCTGTGTTGGTAGAGATGTTTGGGTCTATCATCGTCTCGTTCTACCACCCGCGAGCAGGTCGTGCAGCGGTTGACTGGATGAGATCGCCGCCAGTGGAGCGACAAGTCCGGACGGGAGCTGTGTTGGGCGCCGCAGATGGGGCATTTTACCGGGAGGCGGCGCTGAAAAAAAAATTAGTATAATGTAAACATAAGAAAAATTTCAAATGGGAAATGGGAATTTCAGACGCGATTCGAAATGCGCTTCGGAAGCAATTTAAAACCAATATTTTGAAGAGGAAGGACAACTAGTCAGTGGGTCACCTGATGGTAAGTGATCACCGATATCCATAGACACCCGCAATACTGGTATTGCAGTTTCTTTGCCAACCTTGAAGGCTAAAATGGAATGCCTTTTGTGACAGTAATTTTCCCAGCTGTCCAACACTGTGTACCCGAATACAAGGTAGAGATCCCTTTAAGGAATAAGTTCGACTTTGAACATTTGCTTTTGTTCTGTTACCTGTTACTTCATGTTTTATGTGCAGTAAAAAGATATGATGTAGATACAGTCAGCAGCAGAAGTGGCTAAGCAACCAACGCGTTCACAAATCTAAGCACGGCTCTATTGTTATAGATATAAGAGCTTGTGCAGATCATTGTGACTGCTTAGGTTGCTTAGCTACTTTTGTTGCTGACTGTACATAAAGGTTAAATGCAAATCTAGTAAACTATGTTTCTGTTCAAATACATATAACTATATTGTACTAATCAAAAAATTTCTCACCTTATTATGATTAACTTTTTTATGGGTATACAACTCCGATTTATTTGCAAACCGAAAGCCGCACGACCCACATTTATGAGGCCGACTGACGCAATCGTTGTCGTCTCTTTCCATCGCCAGCGATTCCTCTACTTCCATCTCGCTCAGTTGCACTTTAGTAAAATATAACTCCAATTTGTTAAAGTTAAAACCGTTGTCTATTTTCATAACGCCCCTGTTCTCTCTTTTGACTTGACTTTTTTCTTTTTTAATTTTATTTTTAACTTTTTCTTCAGAATATATGCCATCACTGTACTCATTTTCATAATGGTCATAGTCTATTTCTTGTTTTATTTCTAGGTCTGTGCAGTTGTCTATGAGAAGATCTATGTCTGGTTTTGGCTCTATGGTCTCCTCTATAACATAGTCGTAGCCTTGTCTGTGGTTTGATTTGAGAGTTGAAAGAGAATTTTGTGTTATCTGTAAAATTCAAATATTCCTCAGCTTATGAGAGCTATTGCGAATTAAAAATCCGCTAGCGTCGGGTGAGGTCAATCTGTCAATTTGCACCAAACATGGGCCAGCAGCTTGTCTTATTGGTGGAGGATGACAGATAGACCTCACTTTCTTTCTATCTGCCACTTCCAGAAAAATAATTACTTGTACAGTCAAGGAATTTAATTCCCTACCCATTTCGTTGAAATGTTGTAAGACATTTGCTATGCATTAAGGTCGAAAATGTCAACGTAAACGGGACATTTCAAAGCAACGTCGTGTTCTATCTTGCTCGTATGGTGACAGATTGCTATACGATATTAAACTACACTCGTCTTTTGCTGTCTGTGCCGTCCATAACTTTATGATATTTGTTTTGGGTCACCCATCTGTTCCGTCCCAAAAAATTAAGAATCCCTAAACCAAACTATATTCTCACGTGTGCAATGTCACAACGCTGACATTGGCAAAATACTCCTTGCAAAAAGAGCAGGGGTGAAACATATAAAAAAAAAAAGATAGACCTCATTCGACCTAGCAATCCAAGCGGATTTTCGACTCACGATAGCCCCTCATTAACTGCTTTCATAGTTGATTAACTAAAGTTCTTGCATAAGGGCGCAACCCGACTGCAGCGCACGCTACCCGCGCGGCATAGAAAACGTTGCTGGATTAGGCGATTTGCATGAAATGTGCGTAGTGTTCGCCCCAGCGGGGTTTCGACCTAAAGCAAGACTGGCTAGGAAGAAGGGTATCCAACTGTTTGGCTCAGATTTGATTTATTTTTATATATGTTAGAGAGTAGTCTAAAATAATAGACACATATAATATTTTTTTAGCTGCCGAAACTCAACCTGTTCGGAGAAATTGACCTCCAAATTGCTAAAAAGTTACCAATCTCTCTAACTTCTGTAGAGTTTTGTTAAAGCAAATTGCTAGTTAATTACGGGCTTGATTATATGTACATAATTATATTGGAGAACATGAAAAAATAAGTGAAGTTTTCATAACAAAAAATCTAGTAAAATAACCAAAGTGAAGTGAGTGAAAGGATGAGAAGTATGAAACTTTGAAGGGTGGTTTTTTTTTTGTAAAATATATGTTTGAGCCGAAATAACAAAACACCGGTCCATTATATATTTTTTCATGTTCTCCAACATATTATAATCAAGCCTGTTATTAACTAGCAATTTGCTCTAACAAAAGCCTACAGAAGTTAGAGGGCTTGGTCACTTTTTAGTACTTTGGAGGACAATTTCTCCAAATGGGTTGTTTGGGCAGCTAAAAAAATAGGAATTACTAAAACCGCATTTAAAAAAAATAACAATTCAACAACTAAACTAACTTGCTTGTCATAGGCAGCCTTCAGAGTGTGCTGTGCATCTTGTAGCCGTGCCCTGAATGCAGCAGTGCTCCGTAACAGCGCTGTGCACTCCCAACACAGCAGTATATTGAAACATTTTATGTCCTGCATTAAAAACAAACAAGTAGATACATAATTAAGGAAATTACATTAAATACATGAGTCATTATGGGACTACATGTACATAATAAACAAAATAGAAAGAGGTACATTACTTACTTATTAAATAAATAATTAATTAATAGGCTGATTGAACCTGAGCTTAAAATTGAGCTTGGTATAATTAAAAAAAAAAACACTTAAGTGCGAAAAAAAGCTGGTGGTCACTTTCCTAGCCTAATTCATAATCACGAATAAGCTAAGCTAATGTAAAAGTGTACAATAAGCACTAAGATGATCCCTTTTACCTTGTTACTTATACGTTTTTATTTTATTTATTATTTTTCTACAATTGTAGAGCAAAATAAACTTTACCTCAAACGTCTGTTTATTCCCCAAAAGAGAGAAGTATAAATCGTAATTGATCAATGGCGATAGTCTCCGGCCTGTGCTGAGGCATCCGCGGCATACCGCGCTCCTAGATTCGTTCTTAACACCATACATTTTAATAAAAACCTCGTCATCTGTACTAAATATTTGCAAACAACATTGCGATGTACCAAAATTGCAATGGAAACAGCAATATAAGAAAGATTACAGCTTCACAGTGCAATAGTGATATCTTTCTCGTGAGAATTGTTTATTTTTGAACACTTAAACAACAAAATTTACGCAAAATTTAATACGATTTGCGACTTGCGACTACGATATTGACGAAATTTTACTTATTGTTGTTTTGACATTACAGACGCGTATTTTTCCCCATGGAAAAATAGCTAACTTATTAAATTTCTATTATTTTACTACTCATCGCTAGATGGCGCTCATCTAGTTACTTTGGTTACTTGGAAAGAGCTGATATCAAGCACACTTAGAACATCCGTACCATGAGGAATAATCTAATAGGGCAAAATAAGTAAAAGTCCTGATTTTTTTTTATTGACAGGGAGAGACAAATGAGCAAGCGGGCCACCTGATGCTTAGCGATCACCGAACCCCATGGGAACCATCAGCAACCCCAAGAGTCACTAATCCACGTTTACGTTACGTTATACGTTAGTATCCCTTAGTAGTTTGTGCACTAATCCGCTGCCGGCTGCGGATTTAAATCCACAGCAGAGACAATATTGTTCTTTTTCTGAAACTGTGCAATAACTAAACGCAACGTGATCGATTTTCAATTAGTATCGGGTCAGTCAGCTGTCGAGCTAAAAAAAGAAAACATTGCACCGTGGGTAGAGGGTGGACTCAGGACAAAAGGATCAGTGCCAAATCTCTAAAAATTATAAACTTTACAAATTAACAAGCGACTGCTGTGGTGCACCTTGCCGTTTTAGATAAATATTGTCCAATTCGTCAGGCGATGGAAGAAACCTTCGATCAAGATACGAGCATTGGATTTGGACTAGGTATAGGACCTAGGCACTACACCGGACTTGGCCAATGCCCGTGCCCAGACACGGATGCAGTGAAACAATGTTGTGTCTGCATGAGAAAAGACAGAGAGTTGTTGCATCTGTGCCTTGTGAATGGAGGGGGCAACAGTTTGTTTTCAATGCTGTGTGACAAGGATAAGGAGAAGGTAAGAAATCCTTCGTTTAAATTTATTCTGATGGGTACTGAGACGGATTACTTACACAGTAGCTTAAGTTCAGTATTTTAGTATGGTACTTTTTTAGGGTCCCGTAGGTAATGACCTAGAATCATAAAATATCACCCCAAGCAAGGTCTCACAGTACAAGTCATAAATGTTACATACGGAACCCTTTGCCCGAGTCCAACTCGTACTTAGCGTTAATTTACTGTCACGTCCCCGTATAACGCGTACAGCTCAGAATAATAAAGTTCCTTGCGCAAACATGAGACTGACGGATGAGTTTCACTTCTAATATTTAAAAAAATTGCCTTTCCGAAATGTGAAACATACCTATTTCGCCTTTCACGGCAATCTTGTATTTAGCACAAAAGTCGCCTCCTATATGCGGTTTTTGGAAGGTACGGGTAAAGAAGCTCTATAAGTTATACTCATATACCTACAGAGCCAAGGTCAAGCTCCTTTTCACTTTATTTTATGATACTAAATTAGAAAAGACTCCAATAGAGAGATCTCTCTCCAGTCCAGGCGTATGTTATGCCGAACCGAAGTCCAAAATAAAAGACTTGGAAGTTGTATTTATACATCCTACTTGAGAAACTTCGTTAAGTAGTACGATCGATGTCGAATATTGATGGCGGCATCCGTATGGTCTCTACACTATCTGAAATTGGCTTTTCGACAGGAGGGCAACAAAAAGCAGCCGACCTGGCTCATAATCTGCTGGAAGTGCGACACCGTGATGTCCAAGATCGTTCGCTTCCGTCAGCAGGCGTGCAAGGCGCAGAAGCGGCTGACCAGCATCGCCTCCGAGCGCGCCTTGACGCAGAACACCTTTGTGCTTCTTGTAAGTTTATATAAAACTCGAAAATGTATGCCGCGGTAGGCTGCAGTGGTTTGACCATCCTCTAAGCAGACGGGAGTCGTAGAGGTTTGAACCTCACTCACTCTTCTGAGTTTTTCGGCATTTATGTGCGAAATTAAATTTGTCATGACCTTTCGGTGAAGGAAATCATCATGTGGAAACCTGCAACATTGTTGCAAAGCGCCTTAATGGTGTGTGTGCAGTTCCCAATCCGCACTGGGCCCACGTTGGAACTATAGCCCCTGCTTGTGTCATGTAGCAAGTTTTCTTGCCTTTCGTAGAAATGACGTCGGTAACTATCTTTCATCGACAGATTCGTGTCCAGATTCGTGCTTATGGCATATTTTTTCATGTATTCCAGCCCCCGCTCTCCGGGTCGCGTGGCTCGGGCCCTGAGGCCATCCTGGAGTACCGCACGCACGCCCGCGGAGATCCCTCGCAGCCCCTTCTGCGCGTCGTACGCTACGGTTCGTAAACCCCGCAATGGAATCTGATAGCTTAGCTTTTAGTTTAAGGCGAACGTTTAACTGTCAGAGCAGTCATCATGACACTGTCATACAGCTGTCCGTGTCACTTTACCTTAGGACTACGCCTTGCCTTATGCATGTATTTTTATCTTTTTAATCTTATAATGATTTGTTGTGTACTGTATTATGATTTTATGACAATACAGTAAGGAAGATAAATCTACTGCATGAATGAATGCATCCCTAAAGAACAGCGTAGGTACCTCCTCCTTTTTTAAAGCCTGGTAAAGAAAGCTGTCAATCAACCGAAACAGTCAAAGTAATCGCTTCTGTAGCGTTATCCTCTAACGCAGCCTCGCTCGCGTCTTCGAACGCTAGTGTCACTTTTCGGTACTAAGTAAATAGCTTATTAATTTGACACTTTAACTCTGAAACAGCCATAAATAACCTTAAAGATTAACACCCTTGTGCGTCCATGGAAATTTGTAATTTTTTTCTTGCTTTCTAATTTACCCACATTTTACCCTATGCTCACGCGCAGTGCTGCCGGATGAATCGGAGTCGACACTCCCGCCGCCGCGAGAGGGCGCTTCACACTCGTCCCTCCGCGAACTCCTGTTGGGCATTCACCGTAAGTACAGTATAATTAGCAAGGAACTTATAGGTAAAACCTACCTTTTACCTATATTCCTTGATAAGTAGGAAACAAACCCGCCCCTAGCATACTAACGTTTATCGACGACGCATTTGTCTCTCTTGCACTTGTGTATTTGTTAGAAAGTGACGAATGCTTTTATCGTTCATAAAATTTACCGTGCTAGAACGGCAGGGGATTGATTGCTAGTAGTTCGCCCCGAACTAAGGACTTCTTTTTTATACGACAAGGAAGGAAAACAGGCAAGTGGGTGATGGTAAGTGATCACCTCTGCCCATAGACATCCACAACCCCGGGGGTTTGCAAATGCGTTGCCAACTTAGAGAGCTAAGATGAAATGCCTCTTGTGTCCATAATTACACCAGCTGTCTTACTCTCCACACCGGAACACAACAGTGCAAGCACTGCTGCTTAACGGGAGGACTGGCGAAGGAATGTTTACACCAAACATTACTTTTTAGCACAGACGGTGGAGCCCCCTATTCTGGATTCTGGTAACCCCTGAACACATTCTGCTCATGTTCGAATTTTAAACTGGTATAAACGTCAACTACTCGCCTACCACATTTCATACTCGTAAAGTTCTGATCAACGATACTCAAGTTTTCGTCGGACAGACGTTTTCATAGGCCTGATATATATTTTTTAATTTTCATTTTTTTCTTTCAGAGTAAATTGACGTCAATGACCTTCGCCAGGCGCACATATTTGGAACCCTGCCCTGGAACACTTTTAAGTAATTCATACTACTAAATGTCATAAATGTAAAATACAACTCTGTGTACGTTTGTCCCCTCTTCACTTCTTAACCAATCTTGACGAAATTGGCGTGACAACCAATGCACAACGCATAGCAGCGTGTTATACTGAAGAGAATATAGGATAATGTTTTAACCGGGAAAATTGCATAATTCCCGCGGGATATTGACAACCGAATCCTACGTAGACCCAGTCACGGGCAACTAATAATATCAAATACGTATTAGCATACATTATTCTAATTAAAAGCAAGCGAGGGAAATGTTTAGGGTCCATTTAGGACTTGGGAATGGAGATAACGCGAATTATTCGGTATTCGATATTAGGAGAGACTGAACTACTGTTCGAAATTCAAAGATGTAAGTAAATTGATAGTTTACGAGCAAGTGCCATAATTAATGTATAAAATTAGATTTATTAGGGTTCCATAGCCGGCTGCCAACGGTACCCAATACTTAAGGTTTTGTTGTCTGTCCTTCACACAGGGCAGCATCTTTTAAACTGCAATAGGCACTTAGAAGTTTTGCAGAGAGTGTGTTATTATGGCCGCTATAGCTATAACCACAAATACCAGAAATAGAATACAATAAATAATTTGAAGGGTATACTTATAAGAAATGTGTATTTTCCGGCGTTATTGCTTAATCATCATAAGGGATTCAAGCCATGGTAGCCTAGTGATTTGACTCGTGGCCTCTGAAGCAGATGCTCACACCTCATGAGTTTAAGTGCGAAATTACATTTGTATTTTAATATCATGATCTTTTGGTGAAAGGAAACATCGTGAGATAACCTGCACACTCTTGCGAAGTAATTTAATGGTGTGTGTGAAGTTCCCAATTCGCACTTGACCTAAATGGGAACTACAGCCTAAGCCCTCTCATTCTTATAGGAGGCCTGTGACGTAAATAGGTTGGAGATGATGATGATGTCATCATCATCATGGCTTTTCGCTCAATCTTTAATTGTACGGTGGTACGGAACCCTCCGTGTGCGAGTCTGACTTTTACTTAACTGTTTTTTATGACTACCATTGCTTAAAGTAGCTAATACAAGACACTTACGTACTTAAATCCCTATAAATAAGAATCCAGTGTAAGCAGAGCCCTGCTCCTAAGCAAAATGTATGCAGTGTGGGGTCAACTTATGTTGGCCTGCAAAATCTAGAGACAGACATAAAAAATTAAGATTTTGAGACTTTTCTGAGTGGTTGTACTATAAGAGCTACCCTCATACCAAATTCCAAGTTTCTAGGACAACTGGAAGTACCCTTTAGGTTTTCAAAAAACGGCAATTTGTATGGAAACGGCTTTTTCAATGACTGTATCTTTTGATTGCGTTGACTTAGATGCTTGATTTTTTTTCACAGCTTCAAGGGACCGCAGGTTTGAGTATTTGATATTAATTTCAGCATCCTACCTCCACGCGTTCCAGAGAAAAAGGGTCTTGACAGACCGACAGACAGACAGACAGACAGACGGACAACAAAGTGATCCTATAAGGGTTGCGTTTTTTCTTTTTGAGGTACGGAACCCTAAAACCGGTTTACTGAAACTCGTTCTTGGTTCGCGTCTCTCAATTTTTTTTTCAGGAAGACATGGGTTTGGCCAAATTGTAGTTAATTGGATTTTGAATTGTCAATAGGTATATTAAAACCGATACGATGTTATCGTATTATCATCTAGTCAGTATTATTCGAATTATTACATAAGGAATGTTTTCTGGATGTTGTTTTAATTTAATAAATGTGAAATAAACAAAATCTACCTCTCTCTATGTTATTTTTTATCTTTCTTCCTTTTTTTGCAAAAGTGCTCAAGAAATAAGTTGCTGTTATATCAGAGAATGTCCTGCCCGAGTCATTTAGACATATGAGATTTTTAAGTAAAATTTTGAGTAGTAATTATCTTCTACCAAAGAGAATATAATTCTTCTACCAGAACTTACAATAATATTTTATTTTGCCTATTTTTTACCCCTAAATTACTTGACTCTATTATATTTAAAATATCTGACAGATAAAAATGTCAAACCGTCTCTGTTCATTTTGTGGCAGCACATTTATTTGTTAGAAATAACTTATCTGAGTGTGGTGAAACAGGCCCCCGAGGTGTACCGTTGTTACTCCATCGAGATTTTGCCAAAACTAAACGCAAATCTATCGAACTTTGGCACTGACAGTTAGCTGTCAAAACATTCGTCCGTCAATTTCATTTCAATTTTCAATTACTCTTCACAAAAAAACAATGAATTTTAATTCACAAAACGGCTTAAGCAATTACATTGGTTTCTTAAAAGTATTAGAATAGGCACAGACGTGTAAAAATGGAGGATAGTCCAGAAATAACTTTGAAATCTTTGTGCTGTACGTGTCTTAGCAATGACCGGAAGTTATATCAACTTTGTCGAGTACATAATGGAGTTAATAATCTGTATTCCCTTCTTTCTTACGATGCGGAAGCTTACCAGGTAAGATGTGACTCAATTATTACATTTTTAGCTGAAGAATTTTAGTTAGAATCAAATATATTGGACCAGCCAAAGTTATTAAAAAATAAGTGAACATTGCTCTATTGTAAAGTGCTTTTGTGTGTATTCTGATGATTCTGAGAACCCTGGCCTCTCTATATTTGTTGCATTAGAGGCTCGACTGAATTAGTTGTTAATGAACCAGTGAGCTGCACCATAGGCCTCATTTGCAACATACTTTCATAGGTATCAAATAAAAACAATGCCCTTGTCTTATAACGTCTTTAGTCTATGTTTTAGATCACCCGTCTGTTCCTTCCACATAATAAAAACATCCCAAACTGAACAATTTTCTTATGTGTGCAATGTATTGACACTAACATTGGCAAAATACTCCTTGCCAAAAGAACAAGGATGAAAGCCATTAAAAATTAAAAATTTACTCTTTTAACATCTTTTAGTCCTAGCCTTCTTTTTATTTTATTCAGGTGATTACCTTATCATTCTTGTAATTCCAGGAAGGTTTCTTCAAGGAGGCTGCAAGCCTGTATGTGTGCTGGGAGTGTGAGTCTCTGCTCCGCAGGCTCACTCGTTTCCGGCAGCAGGTGTGCGTGGCACAGCGACAGCTCACATGCATCACAGAGGGACGGAATGATGTTAGTTGTTCTTGCAGCTTGTTTTTGCTTAGGCAACTGCACACTTAGACAAATATAGTCACACTACCACCTTTCCTCCATCTTTCACTAATATTGTTATAGACCTCTATCTTGTCTTATCTTATCTTATATCTCGGGGTCCTTGCGGATACACTTCGACCCAGTGGGATCTTTTGTGTATTTACCTCTCTTTTGCACTATTCTATCGCTTTAACCACTACTACTTCCATGTAGTGGATGATTTGGCGCAGCAGTGGTGCCTTAAAGTCTCCTGGTTTGGGGTAGCTGTTGCCGAAGAGATTCATTCTTGATCTGGCAAGGGCCTCACATTCACACAACATGTGTTCCATTGTTTCGACCTCTTCGCCACACATTCTACATCCTTATAGACCTCTAAATATGATTCATGTGAATAAAGATTTCTGATTCTGATTCACACTTTAGCTAACACACAACTAGGTGCACACTTAGGCAACCTCACACTTTATCAACCACCATTCTAATACACTTCTACTCTCCAATTTACAGGTGAAAACCTTTAATACCGGCTTATCCAGACTTGTTCGTACCCACAAGCCAACATATGATCTCACTCTGGTTTCAGAGGCAGAAGTCACTGACAATTTTATTGACTGTGGCCCAATTGTCGACATAAAGACTGAAGATGATGATCCCGATGACATACCGCTGTCAGAACTACATAATAACTATCTGTCAGACAATGACAATAATGTTGACAACGATTTGTACAAAAACGAAAAGAAAAAGGAGAAAAAGAAGCCACAAAAGAAGCGAAAGCGAAGCGAAGCGAAGAAGCGAGTTAAATTAAAAACGAGCAAAAATGAATCTTGTAAAAGTAAATATAGAGATTATTTTGCCTCAAAGCAAATTAGTGAAGATGAGATGGTGGAATGTAGAAAGAAAAAGAAGATGGCGGATGATTTTGTAGGCGCACCGTTTAAATGTGAATCTTGTGTAGAGGTTTTTAAGAGTCAAGTTGGTTTCGAGAAGCATAAAGAGGCTTTTCATGCAGAGGTAAGTTTTGACGTGTCTATCTGTGTGTCGGTCTGTGGCATCATAGCTCCTAAACTGTTAAACCGGTTTGGATAATTTTTTTTTGAGATATTGGACTTTAAAATGAAAATGTAAGTGGTCTTTCAACTTCTATAAACTCCGCATACTTCATAGTTCTCCGCATAGTTCATAAATATGGACCTCCGCAAAGTAACGCCTGATTCAATAAATTATCTATAAACATTTTCTAAGTTTCAGTCACTTAAATTAAAAATGTACATAGGAATGTTTGTTTTTTCATTTCAGAATGACAAAGACTCCCTATGCTCTATATGCCTGTCCTACGTTTCTCCAGACACATTGTCTGCGCACACTTCAGACCACTACACCAGACATGAATGTCTGCTCTGTGGACACCAACTGTACTGCAGTCAGGATATGAAGAAACACTTGAAGGTCCATGGCGTTGACGCTGTCAGGAGAATGAAGGTATTTGTTTAACATACACATAAAAGATAGCATTGCATACTGAACAGCCATGGGGTACAGCCTACAAGTACATAAAAAAAACTATGTATCAATATTTAAAAAAAATCAGTATGATAATATCGAATCGCTATACCTATCAATTGTTCTATACCTATTAATAAAATTATCGATATTTTAAGGACGATATTATCTAATGTTCACTACCGCCACCTAGTGGTGAGTATTTAGCCATGTGACAAATGCTTAATGAGTCCGCTAGGATCGCTAGTGTCGAATAAGGTCTATCTGTCAATTTCCACCAATCATAGCCCAGTAGCTTGTCTCTCATTGGTGGAGAATTACAGTTAGACCTCACTCGACACTAGCGATCCTAGCGGATTTTTAAGTCGCTATAGCCCTGTGTTTTCATTGCAGGATCAGAAGAAAGACGCGCTACGCGCTGACGATGGCACTAAGCGGCTCCGAAACGCGGTGACTGTGGACCAAGCCACGCCCTATGGATATCCTTGTGCGGAGTGCAACAAATATTTTGAGTATGTATAAAAATATTCAAACAGGATTATTGTTTACATAAATGTGTTTTTGGATTGGATTTTCTCATTATTTTTATGTATTTCTGGATTACTTACGTTTCTAACGCGTAGCATAACTTACGCGGCTAACGCGTAGCATAACTTACGCGGCTAACGCGTAGCATAACTTACGCGGCTAACGCGTAGCATAACTTACGCGGCTAACGCGTAGCATAACTTACGCGGCTAACGCGTAGCGTAACTTACGTGGCTAACGCGTGGCCAAACTTACGTGGCTTACGCGTAGCGTAACTTACGTGGCTAACACGTGGCATTACTTACGTGGCTAACGCGTGGCATAACTTACGTGGCTAACACGTGGCATTACTTACGTGGCTAACGCGTGGCATAACCTACGCGGCTAACGCGTAGCCTTACGTGGCTAATTGTTTGTTTGTTTCAGAAACAAGAATCAAAGATGGAAGCACGTCCAGAGACACCACAGAGAAGGCTTCAAGTGTTCTACTTGCGGGAAACGGTTCGCGTTCAAGAACAACTTGAATCGCCATGAACAGTGAGTAAATTCAAATTCAAAATTTTATTCAGCAAACACTTAGGCAGTTGAATGCTCTTTTACACGTCATTTTTTTGAGTCTACCAGCGCTTTCGGAAAGACCATGATTGCCAAGAAGAATGCGCCGAAAGAAACTTGGCACAAAGTCGTTTTTTCTAAAAATAAATTACATTAGCTTTTACAATACGTAACCACAAACGAATTACACAAAGGAAGCTCACTGTGTCATTAGAAAGTTACGAAAAAATATTACAGTATTTTAGAAGCCAGTGTAAAAATAATTAATAGAACAGCAAAACCAGAAAACTTTACTGCCACGTTTTTAATGACCAGGAGATGTATGGGGTCGCCAGGTCAAATGTTTACGACTACCAGAGATCAGGCTTAGAGATGTATAGTCTCCAAGGGTCAATTTCAACTAAATTTAAAATCAGCAGAGGTGTATGACGCCTCCACGGTCAAATAATAAGTCTGTCTGTCTGTCTGTCTTTCCGTCCGTCCGTTTTTATTATGCATAGCTAGCTGTTTCCCCGCGACTTCGTCCGCGTAGATTTCGGTTATCGCTATCCCGCGGGATCTATATAATTTTCCCTAATAAAAAGTAGCCTATGTTAATCCTCAATATTCAAACTATATTCTTACCAAATTTCGTCTAGATTGGTGCAGCGGTTTTCCCGTGAAGAGGTAACAAACAGAGAGACAGAATTACTTTCGCATTTATAATATTAGTTAGGATGATACGGAAGCCCCGGTGCGCGAGTCCGACTCGCGCTTGGCCGGTTTTTTTTAAATGCTCCTTCATTCCCAGGGTCCACTTGGCCCCGCTGCCGCGCGAGCAGTGCCCCTCCTGCCACAAGCTGGTCCGAGTCGACCTCATCAAGGCGCACGCGCGGATCCATCTACAGCGAGAGCAGGTTGTACAACTAAACTAACTAGGCATAACGAAAACGGGATATTGACCGCGATTATGTCTAATGCAATTAACCGCGAATCATTTAAAACTGTTAAACTTACCCTGGACCTCGTGCGACGTCCGTCCGGATCGCTATAGTTAAATTTTTTTGAAGTGAGCTCATCCACTTAGAGCAATCACAATGGCATGGTATGTAATACAACCACGGACCAACCACCCTCTGGACACCAAATGTCAGGGCGAACGTTTCCGAAACGCATATGCTCATTTGCACCTATAAATCTCTCTAGCCTCGAATCGCGGCTCACTTTCGACCAGATGACAAGCTGTGAACCAATCGCGACGCACTCCCCCGGCCCGCTCGGCGCGACTTTTTTTGTAATGACGTTCCAAAATTTTATAAGATGCGGTGTCCAGAGGGTGGTTGGTCCGTGAATATAGAATGCTATCATCTGCTTTTGTTCTCGTAACCGCAAACCAGTTACTTACAAAAAAGGTCAGAACTGCTTTGCTTGTATATTGAAATTTCAACCTTATTCCTTGTTGAGTGGGTTTAAAGAGGTCTATAAGTTTTATATTCTTAATTTAATACCAGTACATCCCTGTCGTGGCTCCAGTGGTTATAAAATACACAAGTGTTGAATATGCCATTTTCGTCTTAGATACAAGTACTAAGGTGGACTTATCCCTGTAAGGGATCTCGACCAGTCAACCTTTGAGCGGTAGAAAGGAGTAGTTAATTAAGGAACCGACAACGAGTGTAATGTGTGTGTGGTTATCTTGATTTAACCTTTTAACGACGCATACAAAAGTTGTCATACAAACGCCAAGTTGGCATAACGTCAACGCGGACTTAAACCTCAAGCATACGTCGGTAGGACGCATTAGCACTGCAGCCGGACGCCTATAAGCGTTGGTGGCGCCGTAAGCACGTCGGCTCATGACGCCTTTAGGCGTTCGTGGTGTTCAAAGGGTTGACCGCGCCAGCTCCAGCGGACTTATCCCTGCACTTCTCCCAGGTGTCGTGCGTGGAGTGCGGCAAGAGCTTCGTCTCGCGAGCCTCCTACGACCACCACCTCAAGTACGCGCAGGCGCACGCCGGCCGGGACGTGCTCAAGTGAGGCGAATGTTTAAAACAACATAAAGTGATTTTCTAATTTTTTTACAGCCGGTTTAATTACGGGCACAAGAGGCATTTCATCTTAGCTCTCTGGGTCGGCAACGCATCTGCAAAACCCCCTGGGGTTGCGGGTGTCCATGGGCAGTGGTGATCACTTACCATCAGGTGACCCACTGCTCGTTTGCCTTCCTCGTCGTATAAAAAAATATATGTATATATTTTTCCGCAATTTTTTTTGTTATATGCCAATCTTGGTGTAAGGGTATGGCACGTGACACGGAATGTCGAGGATCCGGGTTCGATTCCCGGGGTTGGCATTTTTCTGGTTTTTTTCTGTGTATTCATGTTTCAGTGAGTTTATAAAAAATGTAATTGAAATGTTTTGTTTATGTACTGTAGGCATGTCTAAATGGGTTACTTAATCAGTTTTTTTAGCCACTCGTTGCCATGAAAATGTCCCCTGGGTAACTTGTCTATAGATTTTCTAAGGCACCACCCCATCAAACGTTAGGAGTTTCGACAGTTACATGCCAATTCCTTCATGCTTCATCTCCTAAGCGTGCAAATTCTGACTTTCTGGGGAGTGGGGTCCTAGAAAATCATGTCTTTGATGAGTTACCCAGGGGACATCTCCATGGCAACGAGTGGCAATGAAAAGTTGATTGACCCAAATGAATAAATATGATCAAGTTGAGTAAAAACTTGTAATAAAACTATACCCATTGTCCAGTACCCATAGTACAGGCTTTGACTAGTTTGAGACTATGTCAATTGGTGTCAATTGTCCCGTGATATTTATTTATTTATAGTATTAAAATACTTGTTGGCAGGTACAAGTGCCACGTTTGCGATAAGGGTTACCGATCGCGCGGCGAGTTGAGGGACCACGTCAACTACCAGCATATCGGACAGACGCAGCACAAGTGTCCCGTTTGCGGGAAAGTAAGTCACAGAAACGTCTAAATTTCTAAATGCGTCATCATCATATCAGCCGAAAGACGTCCACTGCTGGCCGGCGGCCTCCCCCGCGGCTCTCCACTCAGCCCGGTCTTGTGCTGCCCGCATCCACCGCGGTCCCGCGATCTTTACCAGGTCGTCGCTCCATCTTGTTGGAGACCTACCGACAGCTCGTATCCCGGTCCGCGGACGTCTTTCAAGAAACTTCCTAAATGGAACAATCAACTTTTAATTGCCGCTCGTTGCCATGGAGACTCACTCCCCCGAAAGTCACGATTTGCATGCTTAGGAGATGAAAGCATGAAGGAATTGTCATGTAACTGTTGAAAATCCTAACGTTTGATGGAGTGGTGCCTTAGAAAATCTAGTTTTAGACGACTTACCAGGGGACATCTCCATGGCAACGAGTGGCAAAGAAAAATTTATTGACGCGAATGTGACGACCGGATAGCTTAGTGGTTTGAGAACCTGACTATAGAGCTTGAGGTCCCGGGCTCGATCCCCGGTCGGTTATGATAAGTATGTGTTTATCTATGTAAAATGTTTATCCGTTGTCTAGTCCCTAGTAGAGACAAGGTCAATTGGTGTCAATACTGCCAATAAGGTAGTTGGCTGGTGTCAAAATAAAATAATTTTACATTTTCACTTATCAAGCTTCTGAAAATACTCATAAAAAACCGATGCCTCACTTATTACCACAATTATTAAAACGACCTTTAATTTAACAAAAACTACTAAAAGGAGGTAGTTAGGTCACTGAAAATGAAGACGTCATAGTTCTGTAATTCAACACAAACTTCATACTAACGGATCCGATGAAATGAAGACGTCATAGTTCTGTAATTCAACACAAACTTCATACTAACGGATCCGATGAAATGAAGACGTCATAGTTCTGTAATTCAACACAAACTTCATACTAACGGATCCGATGAAATGAAGACGTCATAGTTCTGTAATTCAACACAAACTTCATACTGACGGATCCGATGAAATGAAGACGTCATAGTTCTGTAATTCAACACAAACTTCATACTAACGGATCCGATGAAATGAAGACGTCATAGTTCTGTAATTCAACACAAACTTCATACTAACGGATCCGATGAAATGAAGACGTCATAGTTCTGTAATTCAACACAAACTTCATACTGACGGATCCGATGAAATGAAGACGTCATAGTTCTGTAATTCAACACAAACTTCATACTGACGGATCCGATGAAATGAAGACGTCATAGTTCTGTAATTCAACACAAACTTCATACTGACGGATCCGATGAAATGAAGACGTCATAGTTCTGTAATTCAATACAAACTTCATACTAACGGATCCGATGAAATGAAGACGTCATAGTTCTGTAATTCAATACAAACTTCATACTAACGGATCCGATGAAATGAAGACGTCATAGTTCTGTAATTCAATACAAACTTCATACTGACGGATCCGATGAAATTAAGACGTCATAGTCCTGTAATTCAACACAAACTTCATACTAACGGATCCGATGAAATGAAGACGTCATAGTTCTGTAATTCAATACAAACTTCATACTAACGGATCCGATGAAATGAAGACGTCATAGTTCTGTAATTCAATACAAACTTCATACTAACGGATCCGATGAAATGAAGACGTCATAGTTCTGTAATTCATTACAAACTTCATACTAACGGATCCGATGAAATGAAGACGTCATAGTTCTGTAATTCAATACAAACTTCATACTGACGGATCCGATGAAATTAAGACGTCATAGTTCTGTAATTCAACACAAACTTCATACTGACGGATCCGATGAAATGAAGACGTCATAGTTCTGTAATTCAACACAAACTTCATACTGACGGATCCGATGAAATGAAGACGTCATAGTTCTGTAATTCAATACAAACTTCATACTAACGGATCCGATGAAATGAAGACGTCATAGTTCTGTAATTCAACACAAACTTCATACTGACGGATCCGATGAAATGAAGACGTCATAGTTCTGTAATTCAATACAAACTTCATACTAACGGATCCGATGAAATGAAGACGTCATAGTTCTGTAATTTAATACAAACTTCATACTAACGGATCCGATGAAATCGCTTTGATATTTCAAAAGAAGTTGCTGATTTGATTGAGAGGCAACATCCATATTGTCCCATGATATTTATGTAACTAGTAGAGATGCAACGGATAGTGGTTTGGCCGGATACGGATACCGGATATCCGGCCGCCGCGACCGCCGGTTATCCGGTATCCGGCCGCCGAATATCCTGCTAAAACTTGTTTACCTAAAATATCTAAATGGAGTAAATTCGATGGCGCGCGTGCGCGATGGGCGGTGCAGGTTGCAACGTGTTTCTACTTGTAGGCATATTGTAGCCGTTGTAGGCAATTTTTTGATCACTTTGTGGTTTGATATTTATGTTACTCAAATTTTCTCCTTATAATTAGGTACTAAATTACTATCCGGTATCCGGCCGGATACTACGCAACTATCCGGTATTCGGCCGGATAGTAAAATGTGGCCGGATACGGATACCGGATATCCGGCCGCCGCGACCGCCGGTTATCCGGTATCCGGCCGCCGAATATCCTGCTTTTTTCCTGCTGCTTTTTTTACCTAAAATACCTAAATGGAGTAAATTCGACGGCGCGCGCGCGCGATGGGCGGTGCAGGTTGCAACGTGTTTCTACTTGTAGGCATATTGTAGCCGTTGTAGGCAATTTTTTTATCACTTTGTGGTTTGATATTTATGTTACTCAAATTTTCTCCTTATAATTAGGTACTAAATTACTATCCGGTATCCGGCCGGATACTACGCAACTATTCGGTATTCGGCCGGATAGTAAAATGTGGCCGGATAGGCCGGATACCGGATAGTGACCGGATATCCGTTGCATCTCTAGTACCTAATTAAATTGAAATTAAATGAAATTGTTTATTTGCTAGATACGGGTTACAAAGTATTCTTAGCTGTTACAATTTACATAATAAGTGCGCCAATATCTGCTTTAAAGCATGCAAAATATTACATTTTCAATTTTGGTGATCATTGCTAATCATGCAAATATTGAAACTGTCTTTTAATTAATTTAAGAAGTCAATAATTACAATTATTATTTATATAAAAAATACATAATGACTCAAAGTCGTAGGTAGTGTAGGTATATCATCATCATTCATCATATTAATAATTATTATGTTTACATATTATAGTTTTATGTCAGGCTAAAGAAATTGTTAGTAATAGCTATTGTTTTTAAATACAAAATATTCTTTAACCGAGTACAGGCACAGGTCACATAGTAATACATACAATCGTTTCTTGAAATGGCGCAATGGTAGATCTTTGATATCTGTGGGTAACTTATTGTATATTTTCACGCACATGAAATAGGAGTTACGAGTCGTCTGCTTATAGTGTGCCATAGGGAGCGATAGTAGATTTCGCTGTCTAGAAATACGGTTATTGTACGCTATGACATCATAATTGTTTTTGAAGTAGTGTTTATGAACGTGTACAAATACAGCCACCTCATATACGTATAGTGAAGGAAGGGTCAGAAGGTTATGTTGTTTAAAGCTTGATTTGCAAGACTCCAACGGCTCCAATGAAAAAACAGCTCTAATGGATTTCTTCTGCTTGATGAACGCTTTTGGTAGATCAATGGAGTTTCCCCTTATGACAAGGCCATAACGAAGCGTAGACATGACGTAGCCGTGATAAGCCGTTAAGGCAGCTTGCTGAGAAACTGTTTGTTTCAACTTTCGTAAAGGAAAGACAAATTTATTTAATTTATTGCAGACGGTCTCCACATGGGTTTTAAAATTACAGTATTCTTCAATATGGATACCTAAGAACTTAAGATTATTGTCTTTGCTTACAGGATTTCGATTGTAAGTAATATTGAGTTCCTTTATCTTTCCTCTATTTGAATGAAACTGTATGTGCTTTGTTTTGGTGATATTTATCGATAGATTATTGTTCTCTAACCATCGCACCGTTTTAGATAGAGCTTGATTAATTTCTTGTTCATAATTTTGAGCATCCGTACAGGGCACTACAATTGAAATATCGTCCGCAAACAACACTGAAGGATATGTCAAAGCTTCTGGAAGGTCATTTATGTAAAAAGAGAAGAACAGTGGCGCCAAGACACTTCCCTGGGGGACACCGAATTCATTATATCTGTAGTTAGATTTGTTTTTTACTACAGAACCCTTCTCCTCTCTAGTTATTTCTGTACATTGTTTTCTTTTACTCAAGAATGATGCTAGCCAGCGATGGACATTTCCTCGTATCCCATATAGTTCTAACTTGTTGAGAAGTCTTTCATGAGATACTAGATCGAAAGCTTTAGACATATCTAAGAACAACACGCTAACTGGCTGACCTTTGTCTACTCTTTCCATTACATCTTTAAGCAGTGTAAAGGCAGCGGTTGAGGTCGATTTATTTTTCCTGAAACCATGTTGGCTTTCGTGCAAGGGACAGTATTTTTCCGAAAAATTTGTAAGCCGTTCACACATTACCTTTTCAAAGATTTTAGAAAGTACGGGGATTAGTGCAATTGGTCTATAGTTTGCCATATTGCTCCTATCGGCCTTTTTATGCAGTGGTTTTATAATTGTTTTTTTGAGCCTATCTGGGAACGCCCTCTTCTATTGACAGATTGACTATATGGGCCAGAGGCACTGCGATGGACTTCGAGCAGAGTTTTAGTACATATTTTAGAATTAATTTGATCATAACCAGATGAGTGCGTATTGTTCAATTTCATTATTGTTTTTTGTATTTCAGATGGGGTAGTTGGTTTGCAAAACATTGTTTTGGAATGTCGTTTAAAATTTGGTAATAATAGTGTCTAGTTTGGGTTAACTTTATTGGACACGTTTATAAAGACGTCATTAAATAAGTTTGCTATACTTTTAGGGTTTGAAACTAACTGGTCATTATTGAGAATGTTTGTAATCTGGATCGTCTGTTTAATATTACCAACTTTTTTGTTTATTATATCCCATGTGGCTTTACATGTATTTTTGGCTCCATATATATATCGATGCGATTCTCGCGCTGGTGAGAAAATTGTAGTGCATAGATAAGCCAAAGGCGCCTCCCGTCTGTCTGCTTTATGTTTGCCACGGAAGCCCTAGCGCACGGCTCGTGTAAAGCGCTCAACTGTTCGTGTGCGCAGGCGCTGGCGACGCGGCGCTGCATCACGCGGCACGTGCGGCGCGCGCACCAGGGCGTCAAGGAGGGCCCGCGGGACAAGATATGCCAGCAGTGCGGGAAGACGTTCCGGGTAAGCTCTCGCCTGCAGCTCGTACGCTGCAGCTGTACCCGGCGTCAAGGAGGGCCCGCGGGACAAGATATGCCAGCAGTGCGGGAAGACGTTCCGGGTAAGCCCTCGCCTGCAGCTCGTACGCTGCAGCTGTACCCGGCGTCAAGGAGGGCCCGCGGGACAAGATATGCCAGCAGTGCGGGAAGACTTTCCGGGTAAGCTCTCGCCTGCAGCTCGTACGCTGCAGCTGTACCCGGCGTCAAGGAGGGCCCGCGGGACAAGATATGCCAGCAGTGCGGGAAGACGTTCCGGGTAAGCCCTCGCCTGCAGCTCGTACGCGGCAGGTGCTGTATAACTCACGACCCTCAGCTTGAGAGGCCATAGGTCAAACCACTGCTTGCTTGTGTGTTAATTCATCTAATTTTATAAAAGCAAAAAACCAGAACAGGATAAAAAAACGAGACAGAGCGAGATGGCGCTCTACAACACCATTTTGACACGTTTCTCACAAACAACACATTATTTCTCTGGATTTTTAAAGCAATTCGATTCTTTGATCTTGGGAATCGCGAAAAACTTGAGAAAATATGATATTGGGTGTGTAAATTTTGTGTATTAAGCAAATAAAATCGCAAGTTCGAATTTCGAGCCAGAAGCGAGCGATCTATTATCTATGCCAGTGTTGCCGTTCAGGGATAAATATATCCATTCATTATCAAATTATCATACATTGCAGTCTACGGATTTTTTTAGTTTTATCTATGTACATTTTTATTGATATTATAAAAAGCAAAAAATTGTGTCCAATATTTTTTTTCGATAGTCTATAATGACGGACTAATTAGAAATATTACTTTTTTACCCAGAGGACACATAGCTATAGAGATTCTTTACGTTTGTGTAATATTCCACGCGGGCGGAGCCGCGGGCGCTCTCTAGTCTTTTAATAATAATGATAAATAAATAAATCAGTAAACCCGTTATTCTCCCGCAGGATAAGAAAGGTCTCCGCGAGCACGAGTTCATCCATACCGGCGAGCGCCCTCTGTCGTGCGAGGTGTGCGGCTGCACCTTCCGGCAGAGCGCGTCCCTCTACACGCACAAGAAGCGCGTGCACAAGATATACCCGCGGCGGAAGACTGTCGCGGTCATTGGGGAAACTGCACAAGAAGCTAAAGATTTAAATAAGGCTGTGGAATAGTTGCCGAATAATATAACCAACTTAAAGTTGAAATCCCCGACATTGTCATTTCAAAGTTCAATATTTCAAGAACGAGTAAACCGATTTTAATGAAGCTTAGCTAAGAACCATCTCGATTAAACTAGCTTTCGATTGAAAAAAACTGCATTAAAATCGTCCATCCCTTTGGGAGCTATGATGCCACAGACAGATACACAGACACACAGATACACATGTCAAACTTATGACACCCCTCTTTTTCGTCGGGGGTTAAAATCGGGTTGGCGAAAAGAAGATACAGCCCCCATACTATGAAATTCGAAAATCGAAGTTCGTATCGTATCGTCCCGCTCACTCTCGCGTTAAATAATATTAGCTTGAGAGGGACGGCACGATACGAAGTTCGAATTTTGCACTTCGTAGTCGGGGGGGCAGGTCGCGCGGCGGTTTAAGGGGCTCCCCTGAGCCAGACGCTGAAATGGCTGCTTTTTAGAGCCTTTCTGTACATTATTTAAACGATAAAAACAACATATATAAATAAATTAAATATCTATAATATGTTAGGTGACTAAGGTACAAAAAATGCGATATACGAATGTATTTCAAAGAAATACGCTCAAGAATTTGGCAATTTTGTGCGCGATTGTACAGATGTGCCAATTTCGACGAGCGATCTTAAACCACCGCGCGACCTATAACAGGCTACGCATCAGGAATGCTCAAGAGGCAGGGGGTAATCAAATCACCCGAAAAACGGGGTAAAACTGTATTTACTTTAGGTTCCTTGAAGTAAGATAAGTCCGCATTTGTACTTGTATCTCACTGTTTGTAACTTGTCTTCATTTCTGTATTTACTTACTTACTATATTCTTACTAAGCATAATATACGTAAGATGTGTGTAAACGTCAAAATGCAACTGTAGGTAACAGAGGGTTGAGCACGACTTTACGAATGCTGCGTCACGTAAAATCGAATAGTAAACGTTGTCGACTTTGTATGACGTTTGGAACAGCGCCCGCCCGTGAGCGTATTTGGAACTAAAATTTAGTACGAGGTTTCTCGATCTCGATACGATAACCGTAACGTTACGCAGCATTCGTGAAGTCGTGCTGGACCCTCAGCCCTATCACATCAAAGATTTAGCGAGTTTAGTATTGAGGCGATCACGCAACGTGTTCGCCGCGAGCGATATTAATACGAAGCACTCGCTCGCAAATCGCTAGTGTGTTAAGGCTGTTAATGTTCTGAATAAACGTTTGTAATTTTTATTCCTTGTACAGATATTATTTCTCTCTCCTCTGATTGTCGTTAGCAAAATAATACTTGCACCTTTGGCTTTTGATTGGTGAGAATTAGCAGATAGACCTCACTCGACACTAGCGACCCTAGTGGATTTTTGACTGGCGATAGCTTCTCATTACCGACGACAGTGTGTAAAGTTGCACTAAATACGGCAGAGCGGGACCTGGGCTGCAGAAGTTCGCCGCCGTCCAGTCTTGACAGAGCCGGGGCTAGCTGCAGAACACTGAAGGAGGCTAGCCGACTAGCAGACACTTGATAAAACAATTTTTTTTATTCCCTTACAATGTTTGAGAAAAGCATTGTACAAGCTTCGGCTGGAACAGGGGTTGCCGGACTCTTACTATAGCCGGCCTCGTGTTACTCGGCCGTCTAACGCCTTCGTCCGGCAACCCCTTTCTTCCCGGCCTCTGCAGTGATGTACTATTGTCGTCAGTAGATCAAAACAAGAGATTGAATATCGGGAACGGCTGTGAGACTAACTCAACCGCAGGCTGAATTTTTGACGATTCGTTAAAACGCACCTTGTATACGTGAGTGATCAGTTTATTTTACTATAATCTCAAGTGGGTTTCAAATGGGCGTGTTTTAGCTAGCCCATTGATATACAAAAATAGACAGATACGTCACCGCTTCACCTTATAGGTGATTCGGTGACTTAGTATCCCTTGATGTTTGACATTATGTCAGTCTAATGAGCGAGGGCCGCATTTTGTCAGCGCTGAACGTGAACAGGTGCGTCGCCTATCTTTAATGTTTTATGTATCGATGAACCAGCCTAGTCCCTGTGCAGCAGTTTTCTGTGGTTGTGCAGCGCGGCGGAGTGCGCGAACGTGGCGGCGCAGCGCGCGCACGCGAGCGGCCGCGCGCCCGTGTGCGTGCGGATGTGCGCGCGCAGGATCGCCAGCGTCTGCACACAATACAGACTCAAAAAGTGGTAGCTTTTGTAGCTACGTATTAAGCGGAAAGTTGTATTTTTCGTACTAGTGCTCTTTACTTTTCCAAGGAGCCAGTGGAGGAGGACGGAGCCAGGCTCCTGTGGGTGAAGGTGGGGCTGTGATGTTTTCGCAAATGTATTAAAAAACGTCGTTTGGTATACGTGCGGAAGGGTAATTTTCGCTCGTCCCAATTCTCGACCCTCGCCTTGCGGCTCGGGCCTAGACACCTCGGGACTCGTGCAGAATGACATACCTTCCGCACTTATATCAAAAAGTACTATTATGCTAGTGTTACATAATGAGGGTAATAAAAACACGAGTGTTTTAAGGCCTAATCATATAGAATTGTATACATTACTTTATCTACATACATATTGTAAGTAGATGGGTTCAGAAGCCGAAGGCGTATCATATCATACCTGTCACGAATGACTGTTTTAGGGTTCCGTAGCCAAAATCTAAACTAGCTTTGGATTAAAAGAAAAACCGCATCCAAATCGGTCTAACCGTTAAGGAGCTACGGTGCCACAGACAAACACGTCGTCACAGGCGCGTCACTGCCGTGCCGTGGCGACCGCGGTTCGCCTTTCCACGCCCCGCGCGCCCCGCGCTCACCCCCGCTCGCGTCCCGAAACGCACACAGCCGTGACCTCGTATACTGCACACATGCGTCAGTGTCGCTTCTTGTCACGTTAATATATATATTCTTTGACTTCGTTAAGTTAACACCCTTGAAAAGGTGATTGAAAAAGATACAATATATCGTACAGTGAACCCGCGTCCGCAGTAGTCGCAGATCTTGTCCCGAGGCGGCCTTTTTTTCTCATGCACGTAGCTCAGATGTCGTTTCAGTCCTACGCTGTTTTTGAAAACCTGTTGACAACAGTAGAAGTTAGGCCAAAGACTTAGCGCCACATACGGTGAGTGGACTGCGTCAATCAATTAACTTTTAGTTTCTTGGCTTAATGCTGGTTGGTTGATAGTAAAGATAGTGTATTATACAGTAAATTATCTTGATAGTGCCCAGCAGATTACTCATTCAAGTAAAAACGCGTATACCCTGTTTGTTGCCCCTAAGTACTTGCCGGCCGCTATCGCTATATTCGCTTTACGAAAGGCATGAGCAGCTGACAGGACGTGACTAAGACAAACTGACGAGACTTTAATTACAGAAAAACAACAGACATGGCTGTATGGACTTAGTTTCCTTTGCCTATTTATAAAAAAAGTGTTTTGACGTTGACGCACGTCCACGTCACCAACCTCTAAACTAAAACGCTTCGCGATTTTAATATCAACGTCTTTGTCAATACTCTATGCTCTTTGTCTGTTTTCTTAACTAAATAATTGAATAAACATGAATGATAAGTTTTATAAATACTGCGCTGTGCCGATGTGCAAAAACACATCCATCAGCACACCGAAAAAACTGTTTATACACGTTCCGAAAAATAAACAAATAAGGAAAAAATGGTTGACTATGGCCAAAAGAGACCCAGCTTCACTATCGGTAACGACTACCAGTTACTTTTGTGAAGATCACTTTGATGTAAGTTATAAAATACAGTATCAGTTCCTACTTATGTATTTTAATCGTATGCAAATAATTTTCTTTTAGGTTATAAGCAATTAAGTATTGTACTTTGAAGTCACGTATCAGTAGTGAACGCATATTTTAAGACATGTCTTATGTGTCATATCAGGCAGTTTCATTGTGTCCATCACCTATACTTCGTTTTTTTTAGATATAGAAAGAAAGTAACAATCTTGACATGCTTTTTATTGAAAAACGCTTTTTAAAAATACTTAACAACAACTGAGAATTAAATAACAATGAGATTTAATTATTTATATTGTTATGGTTTTATATGTAATGGTTTCTTATTTTTAAAAAGCGTTTTTCAATAAAAAGACATGTCAAGATTGATATCTTCTTTATAATGCAAAAAAAAACGAAGTACGAGTATAGCTAGCTTTCTAGACCTCTTCAGAGATGGTAACCCAATCCCCGAGACCTCCATTCGAAGACCGGCTCTGTCAGTCCGCCGCCAACGCTCGTGGCGGCAGGTAGTGTCATTTGTACCGGACCGTCAATGTCAGACGCACATGAGATAAAAATTCATAGATGGGTCGTGCGTTATCTCGTGATGTCAAAGAAGATGAAGATGATGACGAAATGGAAGATGATGTTGAAACAGAATCTATGTCGGAATAACTTTACTACTTATACTAATATCTATTTGTTTATAATTATAGTACATTTTCAATAAAACAAATCCTGATTTGAATTATAAGTGTAGTTCTTATTCATCAACTGCCTAGGTATTTTAATACAATATCGAGTATAATGCAGATTACATTTTTATCAACTAATACATTTTTATTTACTAAAGAGAGGCTCCACCACCGTTCCGCCACAAGTCTTGCCTTAGAAATGTGAACTGATATCGTAAGATTTGTCCGACGTGTATTGATCTCATGTGAACTCATGCTCTTTTTTCCCCGGCTCCCACCTCCCCGCGCATACCTCAGGGAGTGCACAGCGGTTATGGCCATACTATAATAATGTAATTTTTATAGGACTAGTTTTCGACTTTGAATGTATTTTGTTAACAATAGATATTTATAATTATGAACTAATTTTTATTGACATGGTGTGGAATTTTCTATTTATTGATTATGTTTTTTCAGTATTGCATAAAATTGTTAATTTGTATTTAAAAAACACGTGTATTTTCAAACGCAATGTATATTGTTTTTTTTTTAATAAATAACTATGAACTAATTATATTTCAGCTTCCAAATGACATGGAAAACTATGTACAGTATACTATAATGGGCATAGCTCAAATAAAGATGAGAACTGGCTGCATACCAACCAAGTTTGCTTGTCAAGCAAACTCTGCTAGTACAACTTCTGATTCTGACCAACCTGTCGCTGCAAGAAGGAAAGGAGCAACATTCATCAAAGAATGTAAATTAGACCAAACACAGACCTCAGCATCTCAACAATGTGATGATCCTTCAGGCACAAGCTCAGGTACAGACCGATGCATTTTATGACTTAATATTATCAATGGTCTCGTCTATATTAATGTGATTGTCTTATAAATTTTATAGAGAACTCTCTTTCAGTCCATTGGAGTATTTTATTACAGTATTACTATGTGGTATGTGGAAGCAGGGTGTCACCGCATTCTTGCAGCTCCGTTCCCACCCGCTTAAATGTTGCAGTCAAGTCAGTACAGACAGCTAGCTACTTACTGATACTGTACTGACACTTGTAAAATGTAGGTTAGTTAAGCATAGCAATTTTTTTTCAGATCTTATTGCATCTGGTGAAGAACAAGAATCAATCAAAATTGATAAAACAGTGGAGACATCTCATGTTAAATCATCGAAACGTCGAAGAACAACTACTAAAACATTCACTAAATCACATATAAGGCAAGTGTGGATGTCAACATCTCCACTGAAAGTCTCAAAGTTGCAGCCACCACTGCCAATGCGCATGGATGTAACAGGTTATAACAGTGTGGGTAATGATAACACATCAGACAGAGACAGTGCACCCTCAGTAGCTGAATCAGTTCCATCAAAAGCTTCATCTGATGCTGGTATTACTGAACAAGGAATAAAAATAGATGAAAAAGTAATGTTAAAGGCTACTATAAATAAAATTAGCAAAAACCCACAATTCTATATTGGTGTGCCAAAAAACTGTTATTATCTGGTTAACATAATACAGGAACAGACAGGTATTCCTGAATACCAAATTTTATTATGTTTGAAAAAGATTCGCTTGGACAGCAAGTTTTCTGAACTTGGTGATGACTTTGGAATGACAGGATCATATGCATGTAAGATTTTCAAAGAAAATATACCTAAAATTGCTAAAGTTATGAGACCTTTCGTCGTGAATCTAAATAAAGCTGCAAACAAAAGATGTTTGCCGATAGCATTCAGGAAAAATTATCAGAACATAACTTGCATTGTAGATTGCTTAGAAATTGAGATAAAACCTAGCAAAGCATTAAAACAGACTAACATTGTAAAATATCTAATTTCTAGCACCCCAAGTGGCCTTATTAATTATATTTCAAATGCCTATAGTGGAAGGATTACTGATGTATGTCTTGTGGCCAATTGTGATTTTTTGAACTGCTTACCCAGCGGTTCCTATGTCATGGCTGACAGCAGATTTGATCATATTGAACCGCTGCTACACAGCGTTGGATGTCGGCTTGTACAGCCTCCTAGTGACGAGTCAGGCGAAACATCACCAGAAGAGAAAGTTAAAGAGACTAAACAAATTGCAGCATTACGGATTCACATACAACAACAGATGAGACGCCTGAGAGAGTATTCCATGTTGAAGCCCCATGCTTGCATAAACAATTTGCTTTTATGTACACTAGATGACATCTTAGTAATAGCTTGTGGACTTGTTAATTTACAAAATTTTATGAATAAGTAAAATACATACGTATTTGGGATATTTTCTTCTCATTTTACTGTAAATAAAATGTTTTCTCTAAAAATATATTTTTTAACCTTTTCGACTCTAAGACAAAAGTCAAAGCACTCGTTCATACAGAATATAGAACCACTGGCAGATACTCTAAATCATTACACTGATAAATATGTCATAGATTTTGTAATAAATATTTTATTTGTACAACATTAAAACCAAGAGGGCTGCCAGTGTCTATATGATGTCGCGCTCCTTTGAAATAATAAGCCTGCTGTAGCTAGTGTTACTACGGAGGGGTCTCTGTACCATTCATTTGGTATGACATTTAGACCTCTGGCTAACACAATAGCGCCATCTAAATTAGTTTCTTCTTTCAGTTCATAGATGGCGCTATTGTGTTAGCCAGAGGTCTAAGTATACAAAATTAATGGTACAGAGACCAATCTATAGTGAAACTTGCCACAGCAGGCTCATTATTTTACAGGAACGCGACATTGTATAGCCATTGGCAGTCCTCTTGGTTTTATCGTCCTTGGTCATGACCAAATATTTTATCCATAGACTTATATTTGTCTACATTTTGTGACGTACCTTGTCGCACTCGTCGCACTTGTGTTGAGAGCTCTTCAAGTGCTCCCAGTCGATGTGGTCTCGCAGCCGAGTCTTCGTCAGGAAGCGCTCGCTGCAAACGCTGCAAGCAAACCTGCGAGACAATACATGTCATAGCTTCGGTCATATCATGGGCGTATAAGGGGGTGAGGGGAAGGGTGTAGAGCCCCCCCCCTGTTATACTTGGACACCCCCATAACGCCCGTGGATTCGCAGCCGTTTTAGAAACCGGATTTTCGTAACCTTTCGCGGTCAAAAACTTTGTTTCCTTGTTCGAAAGTACATTCCAGAACTTCAGGTCAGGCTTCGAGACCTTATTGCGATAAAAATAATAGTACTTTTCGATATAAAAGTGTGGATGAAAATGACTCTTTGACACGTGTACCAAACAAGGATTTTAATATACATTTGCGAAAAAACAAGCTGCCCTACCGCCCGCCGCCGCGGAACAGAATAAAATAAATATTTAAGTGGGGCTCCCATACAACAGACATTTTTTTGCCGTTTCCATAGATAATGGTACGAAACATTTCGTGCGCGAGTCCGACTCGACGTTGGCCGGTTTTTTGGGCAACTGTATTAAGAATACGTATATATATTGTTAATTATTTAGTGATTGTGTGTGTGTCCGTGTGTGACTCACTTCTTATCGTTGTCGCTGGCGTGCCTCGAGTGGGTGTTCAGATGGTGCCTCAGGTTGTGCGCAGTGCGGAAGTGCGTCCGGCACGGGGCGCAGTAGGCGGTGGTGCCGCTGTGAACGGACGCGGTGTGCGCGAGCAGGCCCGAGCGCGCGTTGTACACTTTGCCGCACTGGTGGCAGCTGTACACGCGGTTCGATACCTTGTGAACCGTGCTAGGAGGACGAACAAAAAAAAAACAGGTTTTCTCATAAATTACCGAACATTATGAAATAAGTAAATACTGCTTTAATATATATAATTATAAAGTGCAAAATAATTTATTCAATCAATCATTTATATATACATATATAAATATGACTATGAAGCTTGAGGTCCCGAGTTCGATCCCCGGTTGGGGCAAATGTTTGTATGATGAATACGAATGTTTTCAGGTCTTGAATGTTTAACATGTATTTATTTACTTACTCAACCCTTGGCTGAATTCTTAACGGTTTAAAAACCACACCCTGTATAGGTAAATAAAAAAACATATAGGTACATAAACATCCAAGATTCGAGAACAAATATTCGTATTCATCATACAGATATCCCCAATTACATTTGTAATTTATCATGAGCTTTTTTTAAGTTCCCAATCCGCACTGGGCCCGCGTGGGAACTATATGGTCCAAGACCTCTCATTCTGAAAGGAGACCTGCGCCCAGCAGTGATGATGATGAGCTTTTCAGTGAAGGAAAACATCGTGAGGAACCCTGCACTCCAGCGAAGCAATCGAATGGTGTGCGTGAAGTTCCCAATCCGCACTGGGCCCGCGAGGGAACTGTAGCCCAAGCCTTCATTCTGAGAGGCCTGTGCTGTGCCCAGCAGTGGGACGCAACGCTGATGATGATACTTACAACATATGCATTTTAAGCGCGGAGTTATTTACGAAGCTCTTCCCACACGCTGAGCAGCACGGCTTTTCCTTGTGTTTCGCGCAGTGGTAACGGTAGCGGCGATGTGACCTGGCAGCAGAGGATATTTAATACAATACAATACGAAGAACACATAAACTAAACAGAACAAAGGTATAGATAAAATACCGAGTCCGTGGAATTGCATATGTAGTGGTATTGTGTGTTTATAGGCATTCTATATTTGAAATTTCCCTTTTCCCTTACTACCAGCATAAAATAAAAAGAGGTTCGCAATAATAATTAGCTATATTGAAGAAGACATTCCAAAATAATGTCAGTGTCAAATTCCAAATATTATTTACGTGCGTATATTTAAACGGGGGGTGCGGGTCGGGTTACCTCCTCGTGTGCCTAAGAGCTGCGTCCGGGGGGAAGAGCAGTGCTCGGGTCGGTGCACCCTGGGCATCGGTCAATGATATCCTGGCCAAGATTTTATGGAACATCATTGGCCGATGGCTAAGAACCCGACAAGGGGAGGGGGGTTTATTCAGTTTGGCCTATCCGACATTTTTTTTCTAAATGTAAATGTCATTTTTTTATATTACATTACTCTTGCAAATGATTGTTTATACGTGTTATATTATATTTACTGACATCGGCACAAACCCTGAAGGCCGCCATTACGAAGGAAGAAGAAGATATTTTAACGGTTGAACGGTACAACCACTACAAGCAATTCCAAGCTCTCGCTAATTCATATAAAATTCAAAAATTCAAAATTTTATTCAGCAAATAGGCAGTTGAATGCTCTTTTACATGTCATATTTTTTTAGTCTACCAGCGCTTTCGGAAAGACCATGATTGCCAAGAAGAATGCGCCGTAAGAAACTTGGCACAAAGTATTTTCTAAAAACGTTACATTAGCTCTAACAATACGTAACCACGGGTATGTATTACAATACCGAAGTACGAAAGACCGAATTTCACAAAGCCTATGAACGGAAGGCCGAATATTAAAAAGTCGAATGTTTATATAACCGAAAGTTCAAAATCCCGAAAACACGGTTGACCGAAAGCATAGAAGCCCGAAAACTGCAATCCCGAAGATTGATATACCTATACACGAAAGGTCGAAAATTATAATGTCGAAAATTCATAATAACTACAAATAAAATAATCGACGTTTAAAATATCGAAAATCAAAATACCGAAAATACTAAATATCGATAGCCGATACACCGAAGTTTAAAATATCTAATTTCAAATGACCGAAAGTACCTACGATGTGGCGCTAACGATGGGCCTCATAAGGAAGCTCAAAGGCACTCACAGGGCGATGGAGGGGGCTATGCTCTGGGTTCCTCTGCGGGATAGAATCAGGAATGATGATATCCGCAGTAGAACTAAGGTTACCGACATAGCCCGAAGAATTGCGAATCTGTAGTGGCAGTGGGCGGGGCACATAGCTCACTGAACTGATGGCCGATGGGGTCAGAAGGTTCTCGAATGGCGTCCACGGACTGGGATACGAGCTGTCGGTAGGCCTCCAACAAGATGGAGCGACGACCTAGTAAAGATCGCGGGACCGCGGTGGATGCGGTAAGCACAAGACCGGTCTGAGTGGAGAGCCTTGGGGGAGGCCTATGTTCAGCAGTGGAGTCTTTCGGCTGTCATGATGATGATGATGAAAGTATCTACAACATTACTTACGTACGTAAGCCAAACATTGAAATGTTTATTTGACCGAAAAGTTTAAAATCCCGAAAGTTAATATACCTACTTATCCGCCACGTCGTCCGCTTAAAATTTTTAAAACCCTTTTTCAACCACTTCTCGGTATCCAATTGATCTGAAATTTGGCATACTTATGCAAGTCTGGTTACAATATAATAATCTCGTAGTGAAATTCTGTTGGTTGGGCCAGGATCGTCTTCATAGGAGGGAACTCTTCAACGGTTGATGGCATCGACTTGAAATTAAATTTGTAATTATACCTACTGACACTATAAACAAAACTGAAAAACTTATTTTAGGTTCCAACTTATTTTAGGTCAGGTTAGGTTAGATTAGAATTGCGTCAACTTTTTCTCGCAGCTGTTGAATTATAGTGAAATAAACGGATCACTCACGTATGTCAGTCGAGTATAGCCAGACCTGTTTCGGACTAATCTACTGTAGGCCTTTACCTATCTAGGGCTATACTTGAGTCTCACGGTAGTTTCATGTTAAAAGCTGTTGAATTATCATTTGACTAAATGTTACTTTAAAACAAACTAATTTTGTGACTCAAAACTAACTTTAACTAACTTTGAATTTTGCGACTCACAACTACTTTAACTAACTTTAAATATCTGCGAGAAGTCGACGGAGCTCCGCTTCGCGGAGCTCCTATTCCGCGTAGTTGAGGCGCTTCGCGCCTTGACGCAATGTAACCTAACCTAATAACCTAAAATAAGTTTTTCAGTTTTTGTTTATAGTTTTATGTCAGTAGGTATAATTACAAATTTAATTTCAAGTCGATACCATCAACCGTTGAAGAGTTCCCTCCTATGGAGACGATTCTGGCCCAATCAACAGAATTTCACTACGAGATTATTGTATTGTAACCAGACTTGCATAAGTATGCCAAATTTCAGCTCAATCGGATACCGAGAAGTGGTCGAAAAAGGGCCTTAAAATTTTGAAGCGGACGACTTGGCGCATAAGTAGGTATAGTAACTTTATACTTTTCGGTCAAATAAACATTCTACATTTCAATGTTCGGCTTTGCGATCATAGGTCATATCAAATTTCGGTCTTTTGAACTTCGGCTTTATAATACGTAGACCAAAATAACTATCGACATCTTGACTTTCGGGATTTCGTACTATCGATCATTTGAAAATAGGTATTTCGAACGTCGGTATATCGGTTATCGGTATTTTGTACTGTCGGTATTCTGAATTTCGAAGTGTTAAGCGTCGGCATTTCAATTGTAGGTATTATGATTTGTCAGTATTGTAATACATACCCGTAACCACAGATAAATACACACAGAAACCTCACTGTATCATTAAAAAGTAAAGAGAGAAAAAAAATACCGTATTTTAGAAACAAGTGTAAAAATTAATTATTAGAACAGCAAAACCAGAACACTACTTTACTGGCACGTTTTGATTGAGCAGGAGATGTATTGGGTCTCCAGGTCAAATATCTGTGAATACAACAGATATCCGAAACCTAACCAAGGCCTGCCGCACTTTGAGCCACTAAAAGCGACCCCGCAGCTTGTGGCCCGAACGCGGCACGAAACGCTCAGTTTGCGCCGATGCTATGCAAAATGTATGAATAAACTCGTCCGCAGCTTGTGGTCGCTAGTGGCTCAATGTGCGGCAGGCCTTAGAAAAGTTGAAAACCCCCCGACATTGTCATTTCAAAGTTTAATATCACAAAAACAGCTGAACCGAAACTGCATCCAAGTCGGTTTAAGATTAGCATTTGTTATTTATAAGTTTGACCTGTGTATCTGTCTGTGGCATCATGTGGCACCAAATGGATGGACCGATTTGAATACTGGTTTATTTAATCAAGAGCTAGTTTAATCGAGATGGTTCTTAGCTAAGTTTAATTTAAATCGGTTCACCCGTTTTTGAAATATTGAACTTTGAAATGACAATGTCGGGGGTTTTAAATTTTTCTAAGTTTGTTATTAGGTCTGTAGTTTGGGTTCTTCCCCAGGAGTAACTCACGGGGTGGTGAAGTCGCACTCGCTGCACTGGTACTTGGTACTAATGTTGCTATGAACCTTGCTGTAATGTGTAACCACACTCTGCACCGTGCTGTAGCGCACTCCACACTCGACACACTCGATCCTGTAGCAAAACGACGTAACTTATTTATGAACTATGTTTAAAAAACCGGCCAAGTGCGAGTCGGACTCGCGCACGCGGGTTCCATAGAAAGATTTTAACGCCTTTCCCCAGTGTTTAAAGAAGTCCAGTGTTAGCAGAGCCCTGCTCCTAAGCAAAATGTACGCAGTGTGGGGTCAACTTATATTGGACTGTGAAATCTACAGACAGACATAAAATTTTAAGATTTTGAGACTTTTCGGAGTGGTTGTGCTATAAGAGCTACCTTCATACCAAATTCCAAGGTTCTAGGACAGCTGGAAGTACCCTTTAGGTTTTCGGATTTCGGCAATTTGTATGGAAATAGATTTTTTAATGACTGTATCTTTTGATTGCGTTTACTTAAAAGGTTGATTTTTTCACGGCTTCAAGGGACCGCAGGCTTGAGTATTTGATATTAATTTCAGCATGCTACCTCCACGCGTTTCAGAGAAAAAGAGTCTTGACAGACAGACAGACAGACGGACAACAAAGTGATCCTATAATGGTTCCGTTTTTTCCTTTTGAGGTACGAAACCCTAAAAAACAACACTAAATTGAGTACAAGTAAAAAAGGTTCAAACCCCAATATTTCAACCTGAAAATAGCTACTATCTTTTGTAAGTCACAAGGTTGAAATTGCAATAGCATATCACATTCTATAATGACTCGGACATTGAAAGCTGTACTCAGGTAAGTCGCCGGCGTTGTATCGGCTGTCAATGTCCGAGTGTCATTATCGAATGTGCTATGCTATTGCAATTTCAACCTTTTGGTTTAGAAAAGATGGTAGCTATTTGTATGCATTTTTTGTTACTTACTATTAATTGTTATTAGCGGTAGCCTTAAAAAAGAGAACAATGTTATTGTTCACGAGATAAACTCGTTAAGTGGTAAACGACCAGCTTATAAAATTTCTTCTATACCTGCCATTACCATTAGAAAAAAGTTTATTTTAAAAATGTTTTTTTTTTTACTTAACCCCCCACACACAAAAACGGAGGTGTTATAAGTTTGACGTGTCTATCTGTGTTTCTGTCTATGGATTCGTACCTCCGAAACGGTTTTCTTATTCGAAAGCTAGTTTAATCGAGACCAATGACGATAAAACCAAGAGGACTGCCAATGGCTATAAAATGTCGCGTTCCTGTAAAATAATGAGCCTGCTGTAGCTAGTTTCACTATAGAGAGGTCTCTGTACCATTAATTTTGTATGACACTTAGACCTCTGGCTAACACAATAGCGCCATCAATGAACTGAAAGAAAAAACGAATTTAGGTGGCGCTATTGTGTTAGCCAAAGGTCTAAGTGTCATACAAAATTAATGGTACAGAGACCCCTGCGTAGTAGAACTAGCTACAGCAGGCTTATTATTTCAAAGGAACGCGACATCGTATAGACACTGGCAGTCCTCTTGGTTTTATCGTCCTTGGTCTCGATTAAACTAGCTTTCGAATAAGAAAACCGTTTCGGAGGTACGAATCCATAGACAGAAACACAGATAGACACGTCCAACTTATAACACCCCTTAAGTAATTTTTTTTTTTTAATAACTTTTTCCAATGGTAATGGTATAGTAGAAAATTTATAAGCTGGTCGTTTAACGAGCTTATCTTGTGAACAATAACATTGTTCTCTTTCTTAAGGCTACGGCTAATAACAATTAATAGCAAGTAACAAAAAATGCATACAAATAGCTACCATCTCTTCTAAATCAAAAGATAAAAATTGCAATAGCATAACACATTCGATAATGACACTCGGACATTGAAAGCCGATACAACGCTGGCGACTTACCTGAGTACGGCTTTCAATGTCCGAGAGTCATTATAGAATGTGCAATGCTATTGCAATTTCAACCTTGTGACTTACAAAAGATGGTAGCTATTTTCAGTGGAACTTGCCTTTTATAGTGACGCCGCGTATGCTCTTTATAGGATGCCGCGGAGCTGAGCACAGACTTGCAAACATTGCACACAAATCCGGTCTTTGTCTGTAACAAAAACAAACTAACTTATTCAAAATTCAAAATTCAAAATTTTATTCAGCAAATAGGCAGTTGAATGCTCTTTTACACGTCATTTTTTTGAGTCTACCAGCGCTTTCGGAAAGACCATGATTGCCAAGAAGAATGCGCCGCAAGAAACTTGGCACAAAGTCATTTTTTCTAAAAACAAGTTACATTAGCTCTTACAATACGCAACCACAGACGAACTACACAAAGAAACCTCACTCTGTCATTAAAAGATTAAGAGAGAAAAAAAAATACCGCATTTTAGAAACAAGTGTAAAAAGTAATTATTAAAACAGCAAAACCAGAACACTTTACTTTACTGGCACGTTTTATTTGAGCAGGAGATGTATAGGGTCTCCAGGTCAAATATCTGTGAAAATTTAAATTACAAAGGGATGTATAGGGTCCCAGAATTAATACTATAATATAATACTTAATCTAAATGGCTTAGAGATGTATAGTCTCTAGGGTCAATTTAAACTAAATTAAAATCAGCAGAGGTGTAAAACGCCTCCACGGTCAAATAATAAGTATAATAATACATATACATAAACTGGAGATGTATATGGTCTCCAAATGTCAAATAACAAAAATTGATGAAATATACATTTCATGTCATCATGTCAAATAAATAAAACATTATTTTTGTCAATTGTATTACAATTAGTACGCAGCGGACAACGGCAACAGAGCCGGACACCATACACGAATATCTTCGGGACGCAGCCAAGTCACATTGATGTCCTAATTATCTTCTGTTTTCAACCTTGGCCAGGTGGTGCCATCACATAAGTATTCATCCACTTTGTAGTATGCTTTTTTCAAGAGAGCGGTCTTTATGTATCTTTTAAATGAATTGTGAGGCAATTCCCATGCATCTACAGGCACTTTATTGTAGAACCTCACGCAATTTCCCAAAAAAGACTTACTGACTTTTCGTAGACGAAATTTAGGGACGGCAAGTTTATGCTTATTCCGAGTGTTGAAACCATGCACATCCGACACTTTCTTGAAAGATTTGATGTTCTTGTGTGTATACAATATTACATCATATATATACTGAGAAGCTACTGTAAGGATGTCGATTTCTTTAAAGCGTTCTCTAAGTGAATCTCGGGAGCCAAGATTGTAAATAGACCGGACCGCCCTCTTCTGCAGGATAAAGATTGTCTCTATGTCGGCCGCCTTGCCCCAAATTAGGATGCCATAAGACATAATGCTGTGAAAATAACTGAAGTAAACTAACCGCGCCGTTTCTACATTGGTGAATTGCCGGATTCTTCGTACAGCATAAGCGGCAGAGCTCAATCTACCAGCAAGACCAGATAGGTGTGGGCTCCATTGCAAATTGCGTTTTAAGGTAAGCCCGAGAAAAACAGTCTCATCCACGAGGTTCAGCTTCTCTCCATTTAATCTGATAGTAGTGTCAACCTGTCTTACATTAGGCAACGAAAATTTTATACATTTCGTTTTAGCTGCATTCAATAGTCAATTGTTTGCAGTAAATTGATTTAAACTTTCGCAATGTTCACACATCACGATACTCGGGCTTAATCACCGGATTTTTTAAATTTAAATCATCGGATGTTGTGAGTGTTGTGTATCGGACTAGTGGCAACCCTAGTGAAGAAAAAACTAATAATAAAGACCAAGTGCGGGTAGTTCGAGGAACCCGTGCAGCCAGGAGATGTTGATACCCGCCTCTTCAGTCCCTTCGAGACCATGGACGCAACGTCGCGTCCGAAACGTCGAGGTATTTAAATTTAAATATATTTTTTACGACATTAAGTCCCGAGTATCATGATAAACTAACTTATGATCTGTAACAGTTAATTCAGGTATCTGAGCGCGACATTTAATTTTGCACCTTCCCATGATATTGAATAACAATGTGACTTTTACACTTTTTTTAATACACACTGAAACATCCCAAACAATCAACACAGGAAAAAAAACAGAAAATGCTAACCCCGGGAATAGAACCCTCCTCGATATTCCGTGTCGTGTGCTGTAACCCCTACACCTCAATTAGCATAGGGAAACACGCTGAATTTCTCCCATGTATTCAAATCTCAGCTCGTTTATCACTTTTTGCAGTGACTAGCGCCATCTATGCGATTACTTCGTAAACCGAAGACAGCACACTCCTTCGAAACTTATCAGTTTACTCTGACCAAGAATTTGACTTTTATTTACTTAAAGAATGCTATTTTAAATACCAATCCATTGCAATGTAAACCTTAAATCAAACTGCTAAAATTCAAAACAAAAATCTGTCCTCTCAACTTTTTTTATAAATGAAAAAAAAAAACTTACTCTTACCTTATAATGCCTTTTCTCCATATGCTCTCTTAGAGTCAACTCGTGATCAAAGCCAGTGATACAACTCTCACATTTATATGGCAAATTCAAATATCCCTCTTTCATAGCCTCCTTCATTCTGTCCTCCAACATTTCTTCTTCGCTCAGGAAAACATTCCTCACTTTTCCCTCGTAATTTTTGACAGGTGTGTTCTTTTTAATTTTTACTTTTTTCTGCTTAATCTCAGACAAAGGCACGTCGTTTTCGGAATCGGAAAAATGTTGTTCTATTTTTATTTCTGTTTTCATTTCGTGCGTTGGGGACTTTATGGTAGTTGGTTTTATTATTTCAATTTGTAGGGGGGTTGAATTTTGGGCAGAGGATATTTCTATGTGAGATTGGGCTAGCTTTTCGAGAATTATGTTGGAAGGTTTGCTGTGATGCACCTGTAAAGTTAATTATAAAAAATAAATAGAGTTTGTTTTCTGCATTTCTATGTATAAGTGGATTGCAGCTACATTTGCAGCTGTGGTGGTCATATCATGGGATGAAATGTTAAAAGAAAGCAATTTAATAACTACATTCCATTTGATCCATTTCTATGCATTTTAAAACCAATTCTTTATAGCTTTATGGAATAAGTTCCTTTGGTCAAATTATAAAATATTAACAAAGTAATTTTGTTTTGTCTGCCGTTACAAAACTTAAAGTGCCTACCTGATTACTGAACCACATTAGACTGGCTTCCACTTGTTGTCTAAATTGGCAGATGTCTTTGAGCATCTTATGGCATCTATAGCAGACCTGAGCATCTGAATACTCCAACTGAAAATACAAAATACTAAAATGCTACAAGAAAAAAAACAAAAACACATTTTTATTTCTTACTGCTGCTGGTAATAAAAAAATGTTTAACCCTTTTCCAGGCATAGTATGATTTATCTACCAAATAAGTGTAGTTACAATTTCAACCCTAACACCAAGACTTATGATTCAAATCAAATTTAATTTACTAGGATACTTACCTTCTTGCCCTTAAAATTATTGCCAAATATTAGAATTGTGAATATACATTAGTTTTTTGCTAAGTCACCTAGATAGGATTGGTGCAGCTTGCAAAAGGGTTAAAGGTTGTCTAGCGCAGAATTCTCATTAAGTATAGTGAGTAAGCATAAAATGGTCATTGGATTTAGTGGCCATTTTGCATTCACCAGCTGCCAATTTAATGCATGACTACAATATAAATTTTACAAAACCAACAATAACCATATTATTATGTACACTATTTCGAGTGTTTCATTGTGCCAATGGTGTCATTAAGACCATAATTACCTTGAATCTGAAGAAAGTGTCGAAAAAGTCTACATGTTTACAAATGGATAATTTTATAAAAGGCACGTCTTCCAAAAGACAGCACACGCAAATCCTCGATCTTGAACTTGAAATGGTAGGCGTTTGCTCCCCGCTAAACACTGGTACAATAAATTGAGAAATTTCCTCCATTCTTTTGGATTTCGGCTTGACTTTCTCAGTAATATCAAAAACCACCAACTAACGATCTAATCGTACACTCCATTACACGTTAATTGACACCTACTGTCAGTTTTAAACATAAAACCGAATGAAAGGGTAACGTCGTTTGCGTTAAATGGAACAAAATGTCAAAAACGTTTTGTTACTGCTTTTTACTTGTTTCCACATAATTCACTTTCATTTCGTATTAGTCTTTCAGCACTCCTGTTTTCACAAAAATGTTCTGTTTATTAAAGAATGCTAAATGGGAGTCTTATTTTTATAACGCTCAACATTAGTAATTTTTGATGATTACAACTAGACGATCGAAACGCTTTGACATTTCGCTGTTTGTTTTTTATAGTTATGCAGCGAGCCAGGGGGAGGAAAGTTACCTGTATTTGACAGTTGAAGTTTTTAGCTGCGCCATCTCTTACCTGTGTAAGGCTAATTTTTAGTAGTTAGTGCGTTAATCATTGCTGTCGGTTTAAAAAAATACGGTTTAGTTTCTTTTTATTATATATTGCAAAATTTTATGAAAAAATATTGAACCGAAGGCTTGTAATTTTCAGTCACAAATTATTGCTTGTACTTCTGTTAAAAAATTTGCAAAATTTATCATCATGCAAAGTAGAAAAAAAACGGTTTTTGGTACACTTTGGTACTACATCCCTTCAAAATTTTCGGACTCAAGTAAACGTCATACAGCATGCAGCTGATGCAGAGCCCAGCTACTTTCCGTTTTTTAGAAAATGCGCAGTGTTTAACTGTTATTTCGTTAATTGTCCACTAGTAAATACGTAGAGTCGATTTTCAGCTCCTCCGTTTTATCAGTATCAGTTCGTGTGTATTGGACGTTGCGGTGAAAATTCGAACGCTTTAGTTACAATCTTTCTGTGTTGTTTCAGTTATTTATTGCGATATCAGATGCTTGTGATTTGTGCTATTGTTAGTTGTTGCGATTTCGGACGCTTTAAATGTATAATTTACGAAATAAACGATTTTGAATTCTGAGTTTGAATTTTTCATAATGTGTTTTTCATGATGTGTTTCTAATCTAATAAGAGTGTGTACACATAATTCGTGTGTGTGTGTGCGCTCACGTGCATGTGTGTGAGCGCGCGTGTGTGCTCCCGCGCGCGTGTGTGTCCGAGATTGCGCGCGCATGTGTGTTATGAAATCTGTTCTGTCGACTATCACAGATAAAAGATGGCATTGCTGTAGAGGCTGGTTGAGGGTGACATTTTTTTCCGCTCAGAGGGCGCTCTATTCCCCGTATATTATATTACTCTATGCAGCGAGCTCAGATTAATGAAGTTTAGTCATAGATAAAAAGATACAATAAAGATAAAAAAAATAATAAAAAAGATAAAAAGAAAATAAACCGTATTTTTTTTAAACCGACAGCAATGATTAACGCACTAACTACTAAAAATTAGCCTTACACAGGTAAGAGATGGCGCAGCTAAAAACTTCAACTGTCAAATACAGGTAACTTTCCTCCTCCTGAGTTTAGTTTATTATTGATGTCTGTGGCAGCGAGTGATGGACACTGCTAGCGATGATGCTTACATTTCTCGATTTGTTTATTTATTTAAGTCTCTTTTTCTGACTTAAATCACCTAATTTAAATGTGAAAACTGTACAAATAACATCATGGCTACTTTAGATCATAATTTGTGCTGTGGTTGTCTGAGTCCGGACCGAAAAATGGTAGAAGTTGAAGAATTTTGGAAGAAGCAGTGTTTTCTACAAATAATAAACGAGATACCCGTAAGAGTTTATTTATTTTATTATCATCATCTTTATTAAGAGTTAAATTCGTGTCACTTATGAGCCACTATTTTATTATCACGAAGCTAGACGTCTGCAAGTCGATTTTCTTAGTCAGACATTTACGAGTATATTGCTTCTTTTCAAAATATACTATACTATGCTATACTATGTGCTGTAGGTAAATTCTACGGTAAATAGAAAGAAATGCTTCAGCCATGTAAATGAAAAAAAAAACTAGTGAAGTGAAATAATTCCGGAATGTCATGGAATGTATTTAATGTATTTTTCTTATTTTTTACTTTTTTATCCATTTATTTCAAGGCAATGGCTAAGGGATCTATGTCCATACAGCCAATATTTCATACGCAATTTAATATGAATCAAAATAAGTAGTCATCTTTCCATATTTGTTGCAGATGTGCCAGCCTGAGGGAGTCCCGGTGTGGCTGTGCTGGGAGTGTGAAGCCCACATTCGGCGCTTCACCAACTTTAAACAGCAAGTGATGTATAGCTATAGGGCTCTACATGAGTTTGGAAAACAGGTATGAGTGTGATATAATACAATATACCTAAGAACTCTGTATTTAACACTGCTATACTATGTGGGATTGTGGTGGCAATTTCATATAAATGTGTAAAAAAAATGTGCCTTTTATTAGTATGTTCAACTACCTTCATATTTATTTGTAGAATGAAAATCAAACATTCTTAATATGATTTATTTCTAACCAACAACAAAATTTGTTTCAGAATCTAAACCTTGATCAACTCAACCAAACACCCAAACTCATGGTCTGTAAACTACAAAACATAAACTTAACAAACACACCGGAAGACTCCAATATCAACCAATCAGAAACCCCCGCTACCATCCAGCCGGAACACAAACACGAAATTAAAATTAAGGAAGAACACATAAAGTTAGAACAGGACTCCTTTTCTGACCATGACAATGATGACAATGACTTACTGATAAACTATGTCACAAAAAAAAAGAAAGTTCGGAAGAAGAAAAAAGTAGAAATAGAGGTTTACAAGGAGATAGAGTTGACTGAGAGGGAGGTGGAGGAAGAGAGGAAAGAGATGCAGTTGAAAGAAGAGTATGTCAATGCGATGTTTCGGTGCGAGATGTGTTTGGTGTCGTTTCCGAATGCTGATGACTTGAAGGACCATGTGGCTATCAAACATGATTTGGTAAGTACATGGTGCTTTGAAGGGAAAAAAATCTGTAGAGAATTTAATGTGTCTTAGACTCATCCTGGATGTACATTTAGGAAATTAATTCCTGCCCCACCATAGAACATTTTCATAGTAAACGTCATAAAGATTTTCCTTGTCTAGCAATGTGATGTCTCTATGGCGTTTACTGTGAAAAGGTTCCATGGTGGGTCAGGTCATAGAAAATTTGGTAGCACAACTTGAAGGCTTAGCCATCTGTTCATAGACTTAAATGTATAATAGCATATGGATGTGCCCTCTGTTTTTGTTGCCAGTTTTGTGGCACTAATTAGTGTCAGCGATATGAACCGCGCGCATGCTGTCGACGGCTCGCTCCGCCATCCCAGTGTTCAAAAATGTTCCAACGGGCATATCCTGATGTTTAATATCAATACATCTTTGTTATTTGGGTCAATGAACTTTTGAGTGTTGTTATTCTGTCCCGTCACTCAGGAGACAACATTTGTAAGAGATAAGGCGTGAAGGAATAGGCTTATAACTGTTACAACTCCTGACTTGTAGTGGATTTGTACCTTAAAAAAACCGGTCAAGTGCGAGTCGGACTCGCGCGCGAGGGTTCCGTAGAAAGATTTTAACGCATTTCCCCAGTGTTTTAAAGGTCCAGTGTTAGCAGAGCCCTGATCCTAAGCAAAATGTACGCAGTGTGGGGTCAACTTATATTGGTCTGTGAAATCTACAGACAGACATAAAAAAATTGTATCGAAATAGCCTTTGTAATGACTGTAACAGTTGATTTTTTCACAGCTTCAAGGGACCGCAAGCTTGAGTATTTGATATTAATTTCAGCATGCTACCTCCACGCGTTTCAGAGAAAAAGGGTCTTGACAGACAGACAGACAGACAGACAGACGGACAATAAATTGATCCTATAAGGGTTCCGTTTTTTCCTTTTGAGGTACGGAACCCTAAAAATCATACTTTTAACTAATGAGTCATCGAGTAGGCGTCGCCATGGCAACGGGCAACACTCAAAAGTAGATTGACCCATTTATTTATTTGCTCCCCAGAACGCAGCCCACTACAAATGCCCGATCTGTTTGTGCTCGTTCGCGTCCGAGATGTCATACAACTACCACCTGAACCGACACCGCCGCCGCTTCGAGTGCGCGGCGTGCGGCGCGCGCGCCCGCAGCGCACGGGCCGCACAGAAACACCACGATGCCGCGCACGGGTCCGTCGTTTTAGCAAACACACTTGCTTCATGCTTCGCTTAAGGCGCTTTTCTGACCCGGATGCTGAAATGGCTGTTTCTTAGAGCCATTCTGTAAATTCAAGGTCATCCTCTCAGGGAAGCCTCTTAAAGGGCTCCCTTAAGTCAGACGCTGGAATAGACTGCATTTTTGAGCTTTTTAAAGTCACATCATCATCATCATCATACTTAAGAGTGACACTCTTGTTGGTGGAGTTTCTTCCAATGATTTCTCCTATAAGCCAGTTCCTTGACCTCCAGAGTCACACTGTACATTATTTGAACGAAAAAACAAAATATTTTGCGGGTGGTAGGACCTTGTACGAGGTCCGTCTGGATCGCTACCACCATCTTACTCGAAACCTGCCGCTAAACGGCAGCGCTTGCACTGTTTATGTTCCGGTGTGGAGAGTAAGACAGCCGGTGTAATTACGGGCACAAGAGGCATTTCATCTTAGCTCTCTAGGTTGGCAACGCATCTGTGGGCAGTGGTGATCACTTACCATCAGGTGACACACTTGCTTGTTAAAATAAAAGTAGCTTGTCTGTCATTGGTGGTCAATGACAGATAGCCCTCATGCGACACTAGCAAACGTGGCGGATTTTTGACTCGACATAGTTTTTAGTTCATAAATATGGACCTCCGCAAAGTAACGCCTGATTCAATAAATAACGCATAGAAGCCTTCGCTCTTGTTTTGGTATTGTCTTGATTTAGCCCTAATTTTGTACTTAAGCATAGCTTATGCTCCGCGGCATTGCCCCCGTGAAATATTTCAAAATGGGGCTAGTTCCCTATCCCGTTGGAATTTCGAAAAATCCTTTCTTAGTGCACCTCTAGGACACTCAAGTTATACATATATCTGCCAAATTTCAAGTCTCTAGGTACAGTTTAGGCTGTGCGTTGTCTGTCAGTCAGTCAGTCAGTCACGGTACTGTTTTTTAGAGGTATAGATTTTTTATTATTGTTTTTCTTTACAGAATAGAGCCGTTGAGCTTCGAAAACCACAAGCCTGAAGATAATGGACAATCTGAGAATGTTGATAATGCAGAAACTAATGGGTGAGTCAAAACCAGAGATGGCGCCACTTTGTATGCATGTTTTGCCGGTAGCCTGATAAGCATCCTGTGCAAGGCCCGTCCGGGTCGCTGCCACCATCTTTTTGGCTAATCCCAACGCTAAGCAGCAATTCTTGCACTGTTGTGCTCTAGTGTGGTAAGTAGGACAGCCGGAGAAATTGCGGGACTGGGCCAATGCATGAAAATCCTTCGTCCGTGCGGTGGTGGCGCTGCTCAAACTGTTTTCAAGTTCAGTGTAAAAATCTGCTTGTGTTATGGGTACTAGACAACGGATAAACTTACCTAGTTACATTCATATTAAATATCCAAGACCCGAGAACAAACATTCGTATTCATCACACGAACATTGCCCCGAATAGGGATCGAACCTTCCTAGGTTCGATCCCTATTCGGGGCTATCCCTCGAGCTTCATAATCAGGGTCTCTAACCACTAGGCTATCCGGTCGTCATACATTTGTAACTTTGCATCAGAACGTCTAAAACAGCGGCTGTATCCCGCGACTGCGTCTGGATAGAATTCTGCTATACGAATATCTGAATACGAATGTTGTATTCATCACACGAACATTGCGGTCTCTAACCACAAGGCTATCCGGTCGACAACTTTATTCTATTAATTACAGGAAACAAGAATCGTTTCCATGCGAGTTGTGCGCGAAAACGTTTAGATGGAAGACGTCACTGAGGAAACATCTGGAGACGCACCGCATCGAGGCGGGACAGAAGCGGCGGCCGTACTGCGAGCCCTGCAAGTACGTGACCACCTTCCTAGCCGCCCCATAAGAATAATTAATAACATGTAGAACGGAATCTCTTTTGACCGAGTCCGAAACGCCGCCATTTATATAGCTACTTCCCCCTTCACGTCGTTACACCCCTCTGTCGTCCAGGCGTGTTGCTAGGGTAAATATACGTTTTTCTTTACTTTGAAATCATTATTTTTATTCTAGTTTTATAAAATATGAGATTTATAAGTGCCATACCAAATGAAGCCATTTAAGGTGATTTAAGTAAGTATTACTTACCTACAAATATAAAATAAAATGCATACAGGCTCACGTAAAACTACTACAACCAAATTATAAACAACCAAACGCGCATGCGGCGACGCCGGCCGTGACAGCCTGAGTAGCTCGTTTAACAAGTACTCTAGTATCTTGACCTTGAGCCCGTCCGGAGCGGGAGTTTCCTTTCTACTGTGTTATTATTTATTCTTATGCCGCTCCTGGCATATGATCATGATGTCAGCCGAAAGACTGCTGACATAGGCCTCCCCCGCGGCTCTCCCCTCAGCCCGGTCTTGTGCCGACCGCATCCACCGCGGTCCCGCGATCTTCACCAGGTCGTCGCTCCATCTTGTTGGAGGCATACCGACAGCTCGCTCGCTTTTTTTTTAATTTAGTCTTTTTATTTACAGAATGTCTTTCACCACTACGTCAAATCTACAGAAACACGTCAAAACTAGTTCTAAGCATCAAATCCAGTTGAAACTAAGGTAAGGGTTTTGCTATCATGACATGGATAGATTGATGCTTATTAAAAAATTACCACCTTTTGTTATGTTCATAGTTTTATTAAATATTAACGTATGTAAAAATTGTTAAATAAAAAATCTTTTAACAAAAGTTAAAACCGCCTTTTAAAAACACAAAATAATCTTCTAAATCCATCAGATTTATGGCCCACCACAAATATGAAGTCGGCGCTTCATTCAAAGAATAGGTATTCCGCTCGCACCGCACCGACTTCACATTTGCGGTAGGCCATAAAACTGATGGCTTTAGAGGATTCTTTTATGTGTTCTTGAATGCGGTTTTACTTTTTGTTAAAAGATTTTTTTATAAATAAAAAAAAGTTCTATCTCAACAGAAAGCTAAAGGAAACGCTGCCGGAGGACTCCACCTCGCCCGAGAAGCGGCAAGCGCACATCGAGGAGATAAAGTGCTCCGTGAACCGGGCGCGCCAGCAGTACCCGTGCGCGCACTGCGGCAAGCGGTTCCAGTGGCGCGGCAACCTGCTGCGACACCTGCACAGCCACGCCGCCAGGTGGGGTAACATAAAGTGCTCCGCGAACCGGGCGCGCCAGCAGTACCCGTGCGCGCACTGCGGCAAGCGGTTCCAGTGGCGCGGCAACCTGCTGCGACACCTGCACAGCCACGCCGCCAGGTGGGGTAACATAAAGTGCTCCGCGAACCGGGCGCGCCAGCAGTACCCGTGCGCGCACTGCGGCAAGCGGTTCCAGTGGCGCGGCAACCTGCTGCGACACCTGCACAGCCACGCCGCCAGGTGGGGTAACATAAAGTGCTCCGCGAACCGGGCGCGCCAGCAGTACCCGTGCGCGCACTGCGGCAAGCGGTTCCAGTGGCGCGGCAACCTGCTGCGACACCTGCACAGCCACGCCGCCAGGTGGGGTAACATAAAGTGCTCCGCGAACCGGGCGCGCCAGCAGTACCCGTGCGCGCACTGCGGCAAGCGGTTCCAGTGGCGCGGCAACCTGCTGCGACACCTGCACAGCCACGCCGCCAGGTGGGGTAACATAAAGTGCTCCGCGAACCGGGCGCGCCAGCAGTACCCGTGCGCGCACTGCGGCAAGCGGTTCCAGTGGCGCGGCAACCTGCTGCGACACCTGCACAGCCACGCCGCCAGGTGGGGTAACATAAAGTGCTCCGCGAACCGGGCGCGCCAGCAGTACCCGTGCGCGCACTGCGGCAAGCGGTTCCAGTGGCGCGGCAACCTGCTGCGACACCTGCACAGCCACGCCGCCAGGTGGGGTAACATAAAGTGCTCCGCGAACCGGGCGCGCCAGCAGTACCCGTGCGCGCACTGCGGCAAGCGGTTCCAGTGGCGCGGCAACCTGCTGCGACACCTGCACAGCCACGCCGCCAGGTGGGGTAACATAAAGTGCTCCGCGAACCGGGCGCGCCAGCAGTACCCGTGCGCGCACTGCGGCAAGCGGTTCCAGTGGCGCGGCAACCTGCTGCGACACCTGCACAGCCACGCCGCCAGGTGGGGTAACATAAAGTGCTCCGCGAACCGGGCGCGCCAGCAGTACCCGTGCGCGCACTGCGGCAAGCGGTTCCAGTGGCGCGGCAACCTGCTGCGACACCTGCACAGCCACGCCGCCAGGTGGGGTAACATAAAGTGCTCCGCGAACCGGGCGCGCCAGCAGTACCCGTGCGCGCACTGCGGCAAGCGGTTCCAGTGGCGCGGCAACCTGCTGCGACACCTGCACAGCCACGCCGCCAGGTGGGGTAACATAAAGTGCTCCGCGAACCGGGCGCGCCAGCAGTACCCGTGCGCGCACTGCGGCAAGCGGTTCCAGTGGCGCGGCAACCTGCTGCGACACCTGCACAGCCACGCCGCCAGGTGGGGTAACATAAAGTGCTCCGCGAACCGGGCGCGCCAGCAGTACCCGTGCGCGCACTGCGGCAAGCGGTTCCAGTGGCGCGGCAACCTGCTGCGACACCTGCACAGCCACGCCGCCAGGTGGGGTAACATAAAGTGCTCCGCGAACCGGGCGCGCCAGCAGTACCCGTGCGCGCACTGCGGCAAGCGGTTCCAGTGGCGCGGCAACCTGCTGCGACACCTGCACAGCCACGCCGCCAGGTGGGGTAACATAAAGTGCTCCGCGAACCGGGCGCGCCAGCAGTACCCGTGCGCGCACTGCGGCAAGCGGTTCCAGTGGCGCGGCAACCTGCTGCGACACCTGCACAGCCACGCCGCCAGGTGGGGTAACATAAAGTGCTCCGCGAACCGGGCGCGCCAGCAGTACCCGTGCGCGCACTGCGGCAAGCGGTTCCAGTGGCGCGGCAACCTGCTGCGACACCTGCACAGCCACGCCGCCAGGTGGGGTAACATAAAGTGCTCCGCGAACCGGGCGCGCCAGCAGTACCCGTGCGCGCACTGCGGCAAGCGGTTCCAGTGGCGCGGCAACCTGCTGCGACACCTGCACAGCCACGCCGCCAGGTGGGGTAACAGTTAGTTCGCTTTCGTCACGTACTGGCCATTTCCCAAAACGACCATATGTCTGGAAGACCACTTCCCACAATGACCTTTCCTATAAAGACCGATTCCCAGAAGGGACATTGTTCAGGACTTCACTAGTTTAAGGCAACTTTCTTGAAATAGGGAGGCTCCTCACTAGGGCTGTACGATGTGCTTTGGGAAGCCCACGGGCGCAGCCGGCCGCCGTCACACCGTAAGCGACCGCCGCCGCGCACGCACATACGACCTTTCGTTCGATCCGTACTATGGAGTAGATCCTTTCAAAATTCAAAATTTTATTCAGCAAATAGGCAGTTGAATGCTCTTTTACACGTCATTTTTTTGAGTCTACCAGCGCTTTCGGTAAGACCATGATTGCCAAGAAGAATGCGCCGCAAGAAACTTGGCACACAGTATTTTTTTCTAAAAACAAGTTACATTTAGCTCTTACAATACGTAACCACAGATAAATTACACAAAGAAACCTCACTCTATTATTAAAAAGATTAAGAAAGAAAAAAAAATACCGTATTTTAGAGACAAGTGTAAAAAATAATTATTAGAACAGCAAAACCAGAACACTTTACTTTACTGGCACGTTTTAATTGAGCAGGAGATGTATATGAACCTTTCGTGAACCTGTCCATTCGTTACCGTGCTTTGGTATGAATGTAGACCCTTCAAGACTCGCCACGTTGGCTGTTCCGTGCTATCTGGCCTGCCGTGCTTTGGTGTGCACCTATCTTGTGCATGTGACATTTTCTGTTTGGTGTGACTTTGAAGACCTAAGCACCGCCTGTGCAGCAAGGAGTTGGCCGCTGCCCTGAGCAACCCGGGCAGTCGGACTTCACGAGGTGAGCGAGCTATCCTTTTCATTTCATTTCATTTATTTCATTGTTAAGTCATGTACATAGCAGTTTAGGTGTTAAAGAAAGAATAGTCAGACCATGACGCCCTGCAAGGGCATACAATATTGTCTTAAAACTAACAAAACTATATATATGAATTTACATTTACTTACACAATTATTTCCAAAATAACAAATAAGTTCAGAATTTGGTACTAATTACAAGTATACATGTAGGACGTATTAAAATAAAGTAACAAAGTTAGAAGATACAATTTCTGCTCAGTAAACTATTTAAATTCAATTATTAATAAGCATTATAATTTATCATCATTTAGAAAATCTTCGACAGAATAATAACATTTCGCAATTAATATTTTTTTTAGTCTATTCTTAAACACATTGTCACGAATTTCTTGTTTTATTGATTCAGGAATTTTGTTCATTATTACTATACATTTGTAATGTGGATCTTTTTATACAAGGCTAAGTTAGATTTTGGTAACAATAATTTATTCTTATACTGGGTTCTAGTTTTCTGCGTATCTTTTTTTATTTGGAATAAATTCGGGTGTTTACGAACAAAAAAAAGCTGCTTGCATTATATAAATACAGGGCAGTGTTAATAATTTGTATTTAATAAAACATGGGCTGCAGCTGTTGGGAATGCATATGTTAGCTAGGACACGAATGCATTTATTTTGTATAACGAAGAGATGTTGGGCTTCAGTGCTGCCTCCCCACACCACGCCATAACGGAGCCATGCGTGCGCGTACGCATAGTATGCAGATAATGCACTCTCTAAGTCAGTGTTCATTTTTAATATATTTAGAGCATACACACATCTCTCTTCTTGATTGTTGCCTTGGAGGTCCTGTTCCTTCTAATTTCCCGCATTTGTCCACTTTCCACTGAGCTATCGAACCCCTTTCCTGTACAGATATTTTTGCTACTAGTTTCATATTCTATGAAGTATCATAGAATGACTACATCTATCAAGACTAGTCCCTGTGCCTACTGATTAACTATCTGCAGCCCTGTACGTCACATGAAATCCTCAGCGCGTCATAGGTTAAGGGCCTTATTCATAAACGTCACTCAAGCCTCCATTAGCTAATGTTTTGTCTCCTTCTTACTAACGGAAATGTCAATGTGATAAAAAAGGACAAACAAACTTTAACGGTATTTTAATTAAAATAGGTTTATGAATAACAGGGTAAATACCTGTGACTGATTTTAAAGGTATTTTTTTAGCTAAGGTAAACAATATGAAATACAATGCGTTTAATTCATGTTAGATATCGAAATGGAAATAAAATAATGTATGTTTTAAGTAAGGGTTCGATGCCCGAACTGAGTGAGTGCAAGTTTTTTTTTAATTTATGTACATGCAGTTTTTCTTGTCACTAAAATCGATGACATGGTTCCTAAGAACAGATCTTTGTATGTCTTATAGTTACAGACTTGCCCATACTCACCGATCTAAACGCGCCACCCTGTGTACGTCCATGGACCCTCGTTACGGTGTACTTTCAGTTGGCCAACAAACGTTTGGCAAACTGATCCATTTCCCAGATGTTTCATTTGGTCAAAATGCTTTTTTTCCGAAACTGTAAATATTTCAGAATTTATTTCAGGGCCATCTCGTAGAACCCTATAGGTTAGGTTAGGTTTGTTTTATAAAAATCCTAAAATATTGACAGTTTCGGAAAAAAAGCATTTTGACCATATGAAACATTTGGGAAATGAATCAGTTTGCGAAACTTTAGTAAACCCCCTCGTTACACCCTGTGTACCTTAACCCTACCGTTTGTTGCAGAGCGAACGGCGAGCTGGTGTGCAAGCCGTGCAACCGCACGTTCTCGTCCATCGCCACCTACAAACAACACATGATGGTGTCGCGCGCCCACGTCTCCGAACAAGGTATTTTTAACCCCCGACGAAAAAGAGGGGTGTTGTAAGTTTGACCCGTGTATCTGTGTGTTTGTGTATCTGTCTATGGCATCGTAGCTCCCAAACGGATGGGCAGATTTAGATGCGGGTTTTTTTTCAATCGAAAGCTAGTGTAATCGAGTTGGTTCTTAGCTAAGTTTCATTAAAATTGGTTCACCCGTTTTTGAAATATTGAACTTTGAAATGGCAATGTCGGGGGTTTTTCAACTTTTCTAAGTTAGTTAGGTTATAACTAATGGAGGCTTGAGTGACGTTTATGAGTTATGGCTTTTATCTGGCAGCGTTGCGGCATGCCTGCGGCGAGTGCGGGCGCCGCTTCGCGACGGCGGCGCGGCTGCGCGACCACGTGGACTGGGATCACCGGCGGCACTTCACACACTCCTGCCAGCACTGCCAGAAGGTAACCTATGCGTTGTGTGCGTAAATCCTAAATTATCATCACCAGCCTTTTTTACATCCCACTGCTGGGAATAGGCCTTCTCTCAAAATGAGAGGGCTTGGGCTACAGTACCCACGCGGGCCCAGTGCGGATTGGGAACTTCAAACACATCGCATCAAATAAATAATACTTTTACAATAAATAGTCAGCAAGAATAACCGCTCTCAAGATTGTCCCCTGTTCAGGTGTTCAAGAGTCACACGTCCTTGTACCTGCACAAGCAAGTTGTCCACAAGAAAGACAGCGCGGAACACCTGTGTGACCACTGCGGAAAACCATTTCCGGTGAGCTATTAGTGCTATTATTATAAAATATTGTTCACATACTTAGCTAGTGCTATGTACCTCGCGAGCCGAGAAGAATGACTGAGAATCCCATTACGCGTTTTAGCTCCCAACCGATTTCCGCGTGCGAGGTCAGGTTTTAAAAACAAAATATCTTGTTGTTCAAAAATTAACTGTTCAAATACCACCACAAAAGTTGGAGGTGTTACAGTAAAATTCCCGAGGTTGGTATTTTTCTGTTTTTTTTTTCTGTGTATTCATGTTTCGGTGAGTTTATTAAAACTATAAGTGTTACAGTAAGTTTACCACTGATGGTTTGCCTTCATTTCATTTTCAAACTTAATGTCTTAGAAATGAAATACTTATTACAAAATCTGTAACATGTTTACTGTGAACGCGGGCCACGCACGTCACGGTTAATTTGGTTCGATTGAACAATAACAAGGTTATTCATACTCCGCAGAACCACGCGAAGCTTCGCAGCCACATCATAGCGCTCCACACGTCGGAGTCCCCCTACAAGTGCTCCACGTGCGGCGCGCGCTTCAGCTGGCACTCGTGCCTCTCGCGCCACGTGCGCCGCGTGCACAAGCGGGCACAGACGCACACACACCCTGCCGCCCACTAGCGGGCACAGACGCACGCACACCCTGCCGCCCACTAGAGGGCACAGACGCACGCACACCCTGCCGCCCACTAGCGCCGCGTGCACGAGCGGGCACAGACGCACGCACACCCTGCCGCTCACTAGCGCCGCGTGCACGAGCGGGCACAGACGCACGCACTCCCTGCCGCCCACTAGCGCCGCGTGCACGAGCGGGCACAGACGCACGCACAATACTCCACACAGAATAATATATAACCCGCCCTTCACCGATATCGGCTTACGCGCCGCAAGCGGTCATTGACTCTATTTTGGTCGTTAGTGGGCCTTATGCATGTAATATGTATAATATGAAATATTTGGTGAAATTGGAGATATCTAGCGAAGACAACCAGCAAAATAGGTTGAGGAAAAAAAGGATACTGAAATGTAAGAACTTAGTATTTTAAATAGTTTTTTTATATAATTTTAAAAGTATAGCATTAAGTATTAGCATTGTAATAAATGGAATTTTTGATAAGATTCTATCTATCTAACTGAATTACTTGCGAGCATCTTGCGTGTGTAAAATATTTATGGTTCATTATCTGTATAATGTAATTAAAATAAATGTTAATTATTACTTTTGCTCGTACCTACGTAAGTTACCACAAGGTATTATTTACTTGTATATGTAGTTTTAATAATTGATCTCTAAGTAAACATACTTAATAATAAAGGACTTTATTAAATTATATTTTGATAAAATATTGAATAAATTTAATACGTGTGATCAAACTTAACTTCTTTTCTTTATTGTAGGAATGTATCAACTTGCCTTTCGACTTTTCGATTTTTTTAATTAATCTTCAAAATCAATCCGTGTTCTCGCTCCCACATTCCCGTTAGTCTCGGTGCGTCCCGCTTCCCCTACGCGTGACTGACTTCACTCCAGGCGCATTTAATTTTGATACAAACTGCAACGCTGTCTTTGGGGTGTGCTATTACAAAACATTGCATTGATGTTCATCAGGACTAATTTAGTTATTATAATGAAAAATAAAACGAAAAATATACTAAAATGTATTTCAATTTTCACCGTTCCCAAAATACTTAACATTATCAATCGAGATTTTATCTTTTTCTTTCGCTCTATCTCTGTCTCCCTTGCTGTTCGCTTTAACAATACCCTCGATATCAATTGCATTCACAAAAAGTTCAGTTTTCGTACTATAAACTAGAGTTTCATTCGATTCCTTTTTATCAATTTTATTATTATTTACATTCTCAAAAGAAATATCCGATATATCTTGTATAAACTTTCTGAAAGACAGTTTCAAATCTTCATCAACATCAGCTTTAGCAATTTTAGTGTATTCGTTCAGCTTGTTTATTTCGTCGGCTAACTTCGCTCGGGTGGTATAATTCATTCTGTCATAATGTTGGATCACTAGAACATTAATAGCATCTCTTATAACACCTCCCAATTCATTGTCATCATCAATGTTCCTCAGTTTCTCAACTACATCTCTCATAAATTCTTTCTGCGCATTCTCATAATAAGCATTTAAGAATTTCCCTAATTTATTCAACGAAGTATCTTTCATCCTGTCGCTAAGAATATATTTCGAGAGCTTCGCTCGCATCATCCTGGGATCCGAATTCGCCCATTCCTTCAACTTATTCCTAAAATAAGTCAGCAACTTAGGATCATAAAGTATTTCCCTGAAGATAGAACCCTTATAGTAATGTAGTCTCATCTCAAACTCGAGACTAACGAAAAACTGGTGCAGTTCGTCATCATCGAATGTCATCAAAGTTTCTCCGAGATCATTTAAAAATTCAGTCAAATAATCCTTCTCCCCGTTTCGCAACGCGTCTCTTTGGGGTGATATAGCTCTTTCTAACTTATCGAGGAATTTTCTCGCTTCTGCAATGAATTTCAAATGTTTGTAGGCGTCTTTTGGCTCGAATAGCAGAGAGGTCTCGAGGGCGAGGTTGACGGACCGCGGGCCATCTCTCTCGGCTTGGATATTTGCTGGAAAATACAGACGTACCGGCAATAGGGATATTCTTAAATGCATTAATAAGTAGAGATGCATTTTAGCGATGCTGCCACAATATTATACAAGTGTCTAATTCTAATCAACAAATAAATATGATAGGACAATTGACACCAATTGACCTAGTCCCAAACTACGCAAAGCCCGTACTAAGGGTACTAGACAACGGATAAACATACTTATACAAATAAATACATACTTATATGCATATTATACATCCAAGACCCGAGAACGAACATTCGTATCCATCATACAAAAATCTCCCCGACCGGGGATCGAACCCGGGATTTAAAGCTTCATAGTCAGCGTCTCTAACCACTCGGCTATCCGATCGTCAAAAATAATTGTTCCTTTTTGTGTCTCTAATTTGGGTTGTTTTTTCTTTGGCTGGCATGTTCATCATTCAATTTCATAAACATAAAACAGAAACGTGACTGACTGACTGATCTATCAACGCACAGCCCAAACCCCTGGACCTAGAAAGCCGAATTTGGCAAAGAGGTTCCTTTTATAATGTACGCCCGGGATAAGGCGGGATTTTTCGGAATTCCAAAGGGATTGAGAGTTCTAACACGGGAGCGAAGCCGCGGGCGAAAGCTAGTCACTAATAAAAAGCCTTGTCAAAGCCTCTACACTATAGGCTCCCTGCTTGGACGATAACGTCCCCTTGTATTTCTTTCTGCCCCACTATTGTAATATCTGTAAGTGTTAATTATGAGAATAAATTAATAAATAATAAATAAACTATTACTCGGAGCCCTTTCTGAGCCTATACTCCGAAATTCGGACTTCGGAGTACGGGTGCTCTGCTCCCATTCGAGTCATCTTCACTTCGCCATTATCGCCCTCAACCCTCATTTATTATATCACCATGTGGATACATAATGAATGAGGGTCCTTAAAACACGAGTGTGGTTTTATTAGGATTGACTTAAAAAATCTAAAGCTTTTTACCATTGACTTACTAATACCATGGACTTCGGGTTAGCGCTTGAAAACGTCCGAACCAAAAGACCACTAATCGAGCGTCATTCAGTCTTAGTTTGGTCGAACGACAGCGCTGTGACGTATGGCTGTCATCGGAAAATGCCGGGTTGTACTGGGACACATGTTTCGTGAATTTTGTACTAGACCCAAAGTACATGGTGTTAGTAAGGCAATGCTCTTTACTCTGCGTTTTGTCGCTCTAACGAAGGTAAAGAGACAGGCCTTATACTACGAAGTGCGAAATTCGAACTTAGTGTCGTGCCGTCCCGCTCACGCTAATGTTAATCAATACGAGAGTGAGCGGGACGAGACGATACGAACTTCGATTTTCATAGTAGTCCCCCAGATAGAGACAAAATTCAAAGTTCGATTTTAAAATCTCATTCTAGATCGAAAGTCAAAGCGGTGTTAGAAGTTTATGGCAGTGGTTCTTAACCTTCTGTTGTAGTCCAAGGTTGACGATTTGACCAAGTCTTCATCCTGCTCGGGACAGGGACCACCATGTGTTTGTCGATGACATACGTCATACCTAGACAGCATTAGGTAATTCTATTAATAACTTAACTAACTTAGAAAAGTTGAAAATCCAACGACATTGTCATTTCAAAGTTCAATATTTCAAAAACGCGTGAACCGATTTTAATGAAACTTAGCTAAGAACCATCTCGATTATACTAACTTTCGATTAAAAAAAACCGCATCGAAATCGGTCCATCCGTTTGGGAGCTATGATGCCACAGACAGAAACATAGGTCAAACTTATAACACCCCTCTTTTTCGTCGGGGGTTAAATATCATACACTAACTGTTATTATTATGTTATTGTTTTTTAGTTCATCATACACTAACGCCTACTTGCGCCGGTTTGGTGTTAACATAACGTCAGATGATTCAAATCATCACCATCACCAGCCTTTTTACGTCCTACTGCTGGGCAAAGGCCTCCTCTCACAATGAGAGGGCTTGGGATATAGTTCCCACGCGGGCCCAGTGCGGATTGGGAACTTCACACACACCATTGAATTGCTTCACAGGAGTGTGCAGGTTTGCTTTCCAGTAGGAGTAATTAGGATATTATTTTGAAAATATTGTCATATTCAGAATTGAGCCTCTATAATTCTGAAGGTGCGAATTCCAATACGTCGTGTTAAATCTGAGTTAATGTCAAACCCTGGTCAGCGCAAGTTGAAGCAATTTACGGTCCAAGGGTTAAGAACCACTGATTAAGGCGGACTTACACCGACCAGCGTTAGACACCATCCGGGGTTCACTCGATGTATTCGGGTCAATCAACTTTACTTTGCCACTCGTTGCCATTGAGATGTCTCCTGGGTCACTCGTCTAAAATAATATTTTCCATCAAATGTTGAGAGTTTCGACAGTTATATGCCAATTCATTCACGCTTCAGAGGCCCGAGTACGAATATTCGAAACCTGAATAACATAATCGAGTAGTAAGCGTTATCGAGAAATTTGTGTGACGTTTGGAACAGCGCCCGCCCGTGAGCGTATTTGGAAGTAAAATTCAGTATGAGGTTTCTCACTTTCGATACGATGACGTAACGTTACGCAGGGTTCGAAAACTTTGTGCTCGGCCTTCATCTCCTAAGCATGCAAATCGTGACTCTCCGGGCAGTGGGGTCTTAGAAAATCATATTTTTGATGAGTTACCCAGGGGACATCTTCATGGCAACGAGTGGCAATGAGAAGTTGATTGACCCATTTGCAGTCTGACCCCGTGATCTCCGGGTTAGTGTGCAACCCAGGTTAGTGCAGGTCTGCTTTAGAGCCGATTCAATGCGAAGCGGAGGTGCAAGCATCGGCCAATGAAAGTAATTGAAACGTTACAAGTAAGACGAGATGAATAAGAATTTTCTTATTTATTTACTCAAAATTAAAATTACATTATACAGCGTGTTACAAAAATACCCGTAAATCCGAAAGGGGGTTAAATTGTGCATTATAAAGAGTCCATTTACAACATTTGAACCACTGTATGAAATTTCATACAATATGCAAACCCTAACCCTACATGTATTTTTACGGGTTATTTTGTAACACGTATAAATACCTACAAATCCATACAAGGGCATTTTCAAAAACGTGTAGGGTTTTTTTTTTATTTGGAAAAATTTATGGGTTTTCCCACGCAGAAAATAATTCTGTGTCTATTTCAATAGACAAAAAATTACACATATTAAAATATCAGATTTGTGACTTTTCCCATGTACATTCAGTATGGACGTTACAAAACTTACCTACTCCTAAAACCTGTACATGAAAAATAACGTTACTCAAGATTCTGAGTAGAAAAAACATATTTTCAAACAAATTTCGAGAAAAAATAAATGGGTAAGTACACATTATTTTGAAAATGCCCAGAAGCGAATTTGAAATAAAATTGACATGTCATTGCAGTCTCATTTTTTTTTATTAAATATTAATTATTAAGTATAAATAGCTTACCTACAAAAGCAGCAGATATGCATAACAGCCCTAAAAACCGACTCATTTCACATTTTACTTCAAATACATTCGATTTTAATACGTTAAACTATATTACAAGTTATCAGTCAATAAAATATTTATTTCTTTACACAACTGACGATAAAACGAAATACGATCAAAAGTATTTTTCGTCACACCTGCATGTTTTTAGGATTCCGTACCTCAAAAGAAAAAAACGGAACCCTTATAGGATCACTTTGTTGTTCTTCTATCTGTCTGTCAAGACCTTTTTTCACTGGAACGCGTAGAAGTAACAAAATGAAATTTATATCAAATACTCAAGCCTGCGGTCCATTGAAACTGTGAAAAAATCAACCTTTTAAGTAAACGCAATCAAAAGGTACAGTCATTAAAAAGGCAATTTCCATACAAATTGCCGAAATCCGAAAACCTAAAGGGTACTTCCAGTTGTCCTAGAAACTTGAAATTTGGCATGAAGGTAGCTCACAACCACTCAGAAAAATCTACTTTTTTATGTTTGTCTGTATATGTCATAGACCAATATAAAATGACCCCACCTGCGTACATTTTGCTTAGGAGCAGGGCTAACCTAACACTGGTCAATTCTAAAAAATCGGGAAAAACGGAAAAGACTCCGCTATCAGTCTGTATGTCTGCCCGTCTGTCACCAGGCTGTATCTCATGAACCGTGATAGCTAGACAGTTGAAATTTTCACAGATGTATTTTCTGTTGCCGCTATAACAACAAATACTAAAAACAGAATGAAATAAATATTTAAGCGGGGCTCCCATACAACAGACATGAGTTTCTAAACAATGACAACTAGTGGAACTAGGCAGCTATCTCATCGAGCTTGACTCTTAGACAAATTAAAATAACTATACCACCGCTACTCACCACTACATGGCGCTGTAAAACATCTGTAAAAAAACGAAGCAATGTGATTGCTTTGCTTCGTTTTTTATAGATAACGGTACGGAACCCTTCGTGCGCGAGTCCGACGCGCACTTGGCCGGTTTTTTTATTTATTAAACTGCCTATGGGTACTTCAGTAGAGTACAGATGGTATCACTGCGCTCGCTGTAGTGCAGCATCGCCACCGGCCGCGGGTACTCGTCTAACTGCGGTTGTTTCTCTTCGGGCAACTCTTTCGGTTTCTTGCAGAGCGGGTAGCGTTTCGATTTTATGTTGAGATGTACCTGAAAAGGTTAAACTGCTTTTAAACATCCTTGTACACTAATGGTTTAAGCACCAGCGTTTAGGATAGCAAGTAAGGTGGTGGTGGAGATCCGGACGACCACAGAACTAAATAACCTAACCAACATAGAAAACTTGAAAAACCTAAACCTAGTCCCAAACTAGGCAAAGCCTGTACTATGGGTACTAGACAACGGATAAACATACTTATATAGATAAATACATACTTATATACATATTAAACATCCAAGACCCGAGAACAAACATTAGTATTCATCATACAAACATCTGCTCCTCGAGCGTCATAGTCAGGGTCTCTAACCACTAGGCTATCCGGTCGTCAATTTATTATTTTATTAATTATTTGTTTATTACGTATTTCAAAGTTCAATATTCCAAAAACAGGTGAACCGATTTTAATGAAACTTAGCTAAGAACCATCTCGATTAAACTAGCTTTTGATTAAAAAAAAACGAAATCGGTGAATCCGTTTAGATAGCATTAATCGAAGCTTTTCTCACTTTAACCATAGATAAAATAATGTATTATGCAACTCTGCATAATGATGCCTTCAAACACTCGTGTGATGATCTTAATACAAAACTCAGTTTGGCCTCGTTTTATAAAAACACACTCGTACGATAAGGACTCTCATTATATAACAGTTGCATAGCTACTATAGTTCTGTGGGACGGACATACCTGTCGATTGTGTTTGTAGAGGTTGGACTGCTGACTGAACGTGGTGGGACAGAACTCGCAGATGAACGGGCGCTCGCCCGTGTGCGTCCGTATGTGCGACTCCAACTGGACTTTAGTCTGTCGACAAATAACTAATTACCAGGGAGCGAAACTTTGGCGCCAGTGTACGATCCGAAACCCAGTGATAGTTCTCATGAAACTTCACAAGAAACATGGGTCGAAATCATAAAGCAGACAGACGGAGGGCGCCTTTGGTTTATCTATGCACTACAATTTTTCAGCCACTTTTTGAGGGGGACGAGGAACACACACGTACAGCACACGTCTGCGCTCGTGTCAAAATTTGTTACGTTCCTACAAACTGACACAAAAACAAAACTGTCACACAAATGCCAAAAACACGCACACAATTAACAGATCCTGATCATTTTGATCAGACTTTAATGTTAGAGTTTTGGCAGAGGGGAAATCGAGCGTTGACATCTCCTTTCATTTCCTGCTCTAAGGTCAAAATTTGAAAAAAAAAATCCTGTGTCAGTGTGTTAGCTGACCGGGCATTTTGTATGGAAAGTTCTTTTTTTGTTTATATTTCGACCCACGTTCCTTGGGAAATTGTTCGGTTTCACTGGGTTTCGGATCGTACACCCTTTTTATTAACACCCTGTATACATATAGAAGTCTTTTTATATTTTTATTTTACTACACATTTTTAGTAGATGTAAAATCAAAACAAACTGGAATCCGGTTTTCTTTTGTCAGTTCTACCAATAGGGATGTTGCATCTTGGTCAAACTAGCAATTTTTTTAAAACGTCAAAATGATTTGATCGGGGATCCGTTAGTATGCAGTTTGTATTGAATTACAGAACTATATGACGTCATCATTTTCAGTGATCAAACTGCCTCCTTTTATTAGTTTTTGTTAAATTTATACTAAACTAGCTTATGCCCCGCGGCTTTACCCCCGTGAGATATATCAAAACGGGCTAGTTCCCTATCCCGTGAAATTTAGAAAAATCCCTTCTAGTGCACGTCTAGGATACTCAAGGTATATATATTTCAAGTCTCTAGGTCCAGTGGTTTAGGCTGGGCGTTGTCCGTCAGTCAGTCAATCAGTCACGGTACTGTTTTATATATTCTGACATCAGTCAACTGCCCTATGTAAAGGTAATAAATAAAGTAATGCTTGTGGCCGACCGGGAAGCCCTTGCCGCAGTGGTGGCACATCTTGTTGTGCGGCCGGCCGCGGTGCACGTTCCGGACGTGCTGGTCCAGGCCCACTCGGTTCTTCGACGGCTGCGGGGGATAACATAGGTCATGCTATTATACTCTGTATATTTATTTTAACGTCTTAGGGTAGGTTTTTACAATATTTATATAAAAAGTAATAAAACAATATTAATACAAAATATAAAAAAAAAAATACGTGTCCGCTACTTTGGACTACTCTCTAACATATATAAAAATAAATCAAATCGGATCCGGACAGTTGGGTACCTTTCCTTGTACGACTGACTGACGCTCGATTAGTGGTCTTTCGGTTCGGAGTCCTTGGTGCTGGTAAGTCAACGCCCACGGGCATTACCTTGTTACAAATGTGGCAGTGGTAGGTCTTGTGCAGATGCTTCTCCTCGATGTGGTCGCGGAGCTTCGTCTTGTCGGCGAAGCGGCGGCTGCAGTGGTCGCAGATGTACCTGACATGTTATATACTTTCATATAAAACTCGCGTGAGAATTGACACCAACTGACCTAGTCCCAAACTAGGCAAAGCCTGTACTATGGGTACTAGACAACGGATAAACATACTTACATTAATAGTTTATGCAACTGCTACATAATGAGGGTCCTTAAAACACGAGTGTGTTTTTAAAAAACGAGGCGAAGCTGAGTTTTATAATAGGGTCACACGAGTGTTTTAAGGCCTAATTATGTGGAGTTGCATACATTACTTTATCTACACACATATTATAAGTACTCTAAGATGGGTTCAGAAGCCGAAGGCATATATCATACCCATACCTGTCACGAATTTGACTGTTTTTTTTAATCACAGACAAACATACCGAGCTGACGTTTCGTAAACTGTTTTTTCTTATTGTAAAAAAAAATATCTCATTATTATTTATACATGTCGGACTGAATTCGACTTATATTCGTGAGTGATCCGTTTTATTTCAGTATGATTGTAAATTACGTTGGTTTTCAAATTTGAAACATCGAATTCGATATCGAAAAGTAATGACTATTACTTTACTGCTGGTGGTGGTTGGGGGGCGCTGGCGGCGAGCAGGCGTCGTCGTGCAGCAATGCTGGTCATTTTCTACAGTTTCTGAACGCACTATAGAGAACTTATGATATGTGTGTAGATAAAGATATTAAACATCCAAGACCTGAGAACAAATATTCGTATTCATCACACAAACATCTGCCCCGGCCGGGGATCGAACAACATCATAGTAGGAACGGGTGTTGAAAATGGCCTCAATGGCTTCGAGAAAAAGATGGTACGGCCGTGCCTCTTTGTTTTGTTCGACTTGGCGAGAGCACTGCCGTGCCCCCAGATAGTAGGTACTTTTTCATACAAAAGCGGAAATTTGAAAAAGACACTTCCGCACGTGTACCAAACGAGATGGATGAGGAAAATGACAATGAAACCAAAGGCGGTGAGCCAGGCGCACGCGACCCTATCATCAAAAAGTACTAGTGCGTAAAATACAACTTTTCGCACGATACAAGTCACAAAAAGTACCACTTTTTGAGAAACTGTATTAAACGTACTATTACTGTTTCATCTATTTTGAATTTATAAATTCAGTGTAAAACGGGGAAACCGATTTTAATGACACTTAGCTAAGAACCATCTCGATTACACTAGCTTTCCATTAAAAACACCGCATCGAAATCGGTCCAACCGTTTGGGAGCTATGATGCCACTGACAGCAACCCAGATACACAGGTGAAACTTATAACACCCCTCTTTTTCGTCGGGGGTTAAAAAATCAGTCACCTGAGCTGTTGGGGCGTTACGTGTTTCAGACTGTTCTTCATGTGCCTCTGGTACGAACAGACGGACGAAAAGCTGACCTCACACGCCGCGCAGTACGCCGCGCTCGGCGCCTCCTGCTGACAATGGCACAGGCTATTTGGGGGCGAAAAAATTGATCTAGCTCTCGATCATCTAATACAGAGTTTCCCAACCCTTTTTTTTGTCGAGGCTCCCCGGACTATTAATAATATTTTCATGCCCCTTACTTTTTAAATTAATTTCATTCGTGTAAATTAAACATTACTGTTATTTAAACAACATTGGTTGTTAATTTTCTTTATTAATTGCAATGTTCAATCTGAATACAGTGCTTGGCCTTTCCAGGCGCCAAAAGTCTCACATTGACGTTAAGTGTCAAATCTTATTTTTTTCTAAAAATGATAACGAACCTGAGGGCAAGGCATTATGCCAACACGTTGTCTCTTTTTTTTTTTTAAATAATAATCATTATATATTCATTATTAAGTAACCATGATTCAAAATAAATTTTATTGTCCAAGATAATTATTTATGGTCAGTTAAACACAAAACAATCTGTTGAAGAACAATGTACTTAATGGGGACAAAGTTAAATAGGTACTACAATTGTATCAGACTTTATATTGTAATTTAGTTAATCATAGCCAATATAATCTTTTAAATAAAGCGGTTTTTTCATTTGTCTCTTAGGTCTAGATGAAACCGGGCTATTTGTTGTGTTGAGAGATGTATTCACTATAGGCACAGTTAAATCAGAACCTGGTGAGGTTTGTGTGATGTTTTCTGCATTGGGTATGCATGGAGTGTGAACTGGGCTTGGAGAATGTGACGGTGTCTCGGTATGTGATTGATGTTGTTCAGTGTTAATTGAATCAAGGTCTTGGTTAAAATTCTGCGAGGAAGAAGGGCGAATATGAGATAAATCCCTACGATAAGGAACATCATTTACATTAACTATGTATGAGCGGTCAGAAAGAATATCTGTTACATGACCAGGTGTCCAGTGTTTGCTTGTTGCAGGTTGAAGCTGTACGGATACTGGTTGGCCAATTTCCAAGTGAATTGGATCTCTTGCAGTTTTGTCATAATAATGTTTAATTTTTTCCTTGTTTTTTATAATGTCTTCTCGAACATTAGGAATTACTTTAGGCTTTAGTAATATTGGCATCAAAGGAAGGTACCCACGTGTCCGTCTTGAAAAGATTCTTTGAACTGGACTAGAATCAATTTTGTTAGGGGTATTTCTGAGACAGAGTAGACTATACCAAAAGTCATCCTGGTTTTCAGCTGATTTCAGAAGTAACTTCTTTGCTATCTTAACTGTGGCCTCTGCTTTTCCATTTCCTTGAGGATGGTTAGGAGATGAAGTCACATGATCAAAACTCCAATCTTTAGAGAAGTTGGCAAAGTCTCGATTTACAAAGTTAGTACCACCATCTGTGACCACTGTTTCAGGTATGCCGTGACGTGAAAAATTCTTTTTACAAATATTTATGACAGAGTTAGCAGATAAGTCTTTCAGTAAATCAATTTCAAAGAAATCTGAGAAGTGGTCTATTGTAACAAGGTATTTTAATTGTTTGCCCTTGTGCGTAAAAAAGAACACATCCATTGACACTAATTGGAATGGATAGTCTGGAATTCGATGACTTTGCATAGGCAATTTTTGTTGAGTGGGAGCATATTTAGTACATATAGCACAGTTTTTTACTGTTTCTTTTATGTCAGCTGAAATAGATGGCCAAAATACTGCATCCCTTGCTAATTTTAACATATTTTCTATACCTGAGTGAGCTTTATGTAAATTTATTAGGATATTTTTTCTATAATTTTCAGGAATAAGAATGGATTGATTCTTTAGTATCAACTGATCATGAATTGTCAACTCATCCTTGAGGCTATACAATTGCTTCAAAGCATCTGGCACATCTCTAATAAAATGAGGCCAACCTTCTAAGATATATTGTCTTAATTTTGTATAATTGTCATCTGCTTTTGCAGCCTCTAATATTTCTTTCAGACATCCATTAGAAATTGGTAGGTCCTGAATTGGATTAATGTTGGCTATGATCTTGAAAATCTTGTAATCAGTTCCCTTTTCTACTTCATCGCAATCAACGTAAAAACGTGACAATGCATCAGCCATGACATTATCTTTTCCAGATACAAATTCCAGTTGCAATTGATAACGTTGTAACATTAGGAGCATAGCCTGCAATCTTTTAGGAGCATTTAACAGAGGTTTTTTAAATATACTGAGTAAAGGTTTGTGATCTGTTTTGATTATAGTTCTCTTATTTCCGACAATCAATTGGTCAAACCTCTTACAAGCAAATACTATGGCAAGAAGTTCCTTCTCAATCTGTGCATATTTCTTCTCTGTTTTTGTTAGGGTCCTTGATGCATAAGCCACAGGTTGATTGTCTTGGAAAACTGCTACTCCCAATGCGGCCTCACTGGAATCACAATCAATTAACAGTGGTTTATTCTTATCAAAATATTTTAAAGTTTTTTCATTACTTATAAGTGATTTCAGGTTGATAAATTCTTTTTCTGCATTTTTACACCAGTTAAATTCAGTTTTATCCTGTGTCAGATGTCTCAGATATATTGATTCACTGCTTAAATTCGGAATAAAACGGCTCAGGTAGGTTATTACACCCAAAAATCTTTGTAGCTCTTTTTTATTAGAGGGCCTTGGAATATTTAGTATATCCTGCACCTTTGAAGGGTCTGGTTGGAGACCTTTATTAGTAAATATGTGGCCATAATATTTCACTGAGCTTTGAAGTAATTTCATTTTGTTTTTATTTAATTTACAGTTATTTTGAATTAACCTCTGCATCAAATTTTCCAGGTTTCTGTTATGATCCAAAGTAGCTTCATCCACAGTATCTCCAACACCATATACTAATAGATCATCCACTAATACTTCCACTCCAGATAGATCTTGAACTATCTCATACATTTTCATTTGAAAATAGTCTGGAGAAGATGAAATGCCAAAAGGTAAAACTTTCCAACGATATTTACCAAAAGGTGTCCAGAAAGTGGTAAGTTTACTGCTGGAATCAGATAATTTTTGATGCCAGAAACCCTTTTTGATATCTAATGTAGTAAATACCTTTGCCTTACCTAACTCAGGAAGTATTTCATCTACTGTGGTAAATTGATAATTAGGCCTCTTAATTGCTTTGTTAAGAGGTATTGGGTCCAGACAGATTCTGAAATTATCTTTTTTTTTTATAATTAATATATTGCTTACCCAATCTGTATATTTTTCTTCTTTAGCAATGATGCCTTGTTGTTCTAATCTTGTCAGTTCTTCTTTCAGATGATTCCGGAGGGCTATTGGGACGCGACGTGCCTTTTGAATTACTGGAGGCACCGATTCATCAATTTCAAGGTTGACTTCTCCAGAAAAACTACCTTGCCCATGAAAAACACTATCATATTTCTTGATGATGTCAAGTGTCTCACTATTACTGCAACTTACTTCCTTGCAAAATTTAACCAAACCCATTTTTGTACAGGCATTGCATGATAAGAGAGGAATGTGTGGTGTGTGTACTACTTGGAATGTTACTTTGTATGTGGATTGTTTACCTGCAACCTGAACTTTTATCATAATGTCTATTTCCCCATGTATCATTATGTTGTTACCACCAAATCCAAATAAAACTTTTTTTGATGGCCGCATTTGTTTTTCCATAATGTTTTTCCCTATCATGCTTTCTAAATTTTTTAAACCAACCAAACATTCATCAGCAGCAGTTTCAAGTAGACATTTTGATTTTTTCCATTGTCTACCACATTTTAATTGAAGCGTAGACTCTGCCATATGTGTATACATTTTTTCGGATCCAATTTTCTTGATTACTGCATAAAAATCTTCAGAATCCGATGAAGAGTTTGTTTGCTCTAACATTTGCTCTTCGTTTTTGACTTCTTTTACCTTCTTCTTTAATTTTTTCTTGCAAACTTTATCCAAGTGGTTTCTGCCATTGCAAATTTTGCATTTTTTGCCCCAAGCTGGACAAAGATTCTTTTTAAATTCATGTTCAGTGCCACAAAATTTGCACACTCTTGGTAAGGTATATGTTTTATCACCTTTGTCTGCAATTTTTTTTATTGACTCTGTGTCATAAGTTCTAAATGATTTCATTTGCTGTTCAGTGAGCTCGGAAGCTTTGCAAATATTAACTGCGTCATTTAGTGTAAGGTTTTCGCGCTTTAGTAGTTCTTTCTTCAACGACAGATCTTTAATGCCAAACACTATTTTATCCCGTAGTAACTCATCTCGTAAATCTTTGTACTGACAGTTATCAATGAGCTTGCTAATTTCGTTATGATACACGTCGAAACTTTCTTCTCCTTGGTTTCTAGAGTGAAAAATGTATCTATTATAGATCACATTTTTTTTGGTATCATTTTAGCACTTATGACAGCTAAAATTTCGTCACAAGTTTTCATGTTTTCGTTTATTCCGAAATTGTTAAACTTTTTTAGTGCTTCTTCTCCCAGTGCGCTAATGAGTATGCTAATTTTCCGTCCTTCTTGTTCTGCCGACCACTTATCCATTTCCGTGGCTCTGCAATAATTGGTCCATGACGACTTAAATGACAAGAAAGCGTCTTCTGGGTCGATACTTGAACTAAGAGGAGCAGGCCATGGCACGTTTACCATTTGTGAGGTTGACGCTGAAGATGAAGTGGCATGAGAGACGATGCGCTGCGTGTTTAACAATGTGAGTTGTTGCTGCATATTTTGCAGCATCTGTGCTTGCTGGCGCACAAGCTCTTCTAGGCTTTCCATTTTTAAGCTTTTCACGCTGCCACCATGTTATTTAAACAACATTGGTTGTTAATTTTCTTTATTAATTGCAATGTTCAATCTGAATACAGTGCTTGGCCTTTCCAGGCGCCAAAAGTCTCACATTGACGTTAAGTGTCAAATCTTATTTTTTTCTAAAAATGATAACGAACCTGAGGGCAAGGCATTATGCCAACAATTACATTGAAATGTTATTTGTAATTTTTTTTCTTGCCTGTTTCCCGCCTAAATGGTATAAAAAAAAATGCAAACGGTTTCCGCCCCCTTGACAGTTCTATATGCCTCCGTTGGGAGGCGTGCCCCCCTGGTTGGGTACTCCTGATCTAATATATCAATTTTAACTGTAAGACATTGACAAAAAAGGTTCGAAACGCAAAGCGGGGGCTACCTTGCCGTGGTGCTTCTCGGCGTGCCGCTTGAGGCTGGCTTTCCAGCGGAACACCTTGGCGCAGGCCGGACACGGAAACTCGTTCCTGAGCTCGTGCACTGCGCTAAAGACAGACACACAACACAATACAATACATGCAATAATAGTAGTTTATGCAACTGTTACATAAAGTGTGTTTTAAGGCCTAATTATGTGGAGTTGCATACATTACTTTATCTACACACATATTATAAGTACCTACTCTAAGATGGGTTCAGAAGCCGAAGGCATATATCATACCCGTACCTGTCACGAATTTGACTGATTTTTTTAATCATAGACAAACATACCGAGCTAACGTCTTCTTATTGTAAATTAAGTTGGTTTTTCACAAATTTCAAATTTGATGCGTAAATATACAGAAAAACCAGAAAAATTTGTTCTCGAATTGGGGTTCGAACCCAAACCTTTACCATACCGTGGTAACGCTCTAATCCAATTACGCTATCCGAGCAATTGGAAGTTAGCACGAAAAACTCCTATATATTCACGCATCAGATCTTGTTACTTAGCGATATTGACTCGCTAACGCCATCTATGCAATAATCTCTGTACGAGGACAATACACCTTAGTATGAAACATCTACGTTCACCTACTAAGCGAGAGATGGCGCTAATCGTTGATTTTAAACTAACTTTTTGTATTATTTTTATTTTTACGGTCATCCCGTTTGAAATTAATTTTTCACAAATTTCAAATTTGATGCGTAAATATACAGAAAAACCAGAAAAATTTGTTCTCGAATTGGGGTTCGAACCCAAACCTACAAGACAACAACAAGTACAGTAACAAGATCTGATGCGTGAATATATAGGAGTTTTTCGTGCTAACTTCAACTTTCAAAATTTGAAACTCTTAACAACATCGAATTCGATGCGTCCATTGTCTCGAAGGGACTGGAGTCCCGTCGAGACCATGGCCGCAACGTCGCGTCCGAAACGTCGAGGTATTTTTAAACTTAAATTTGGATAAAAAAAAATTACGCGATTAAGTCCCGAGTATCATGATAATATTACGATATTACACTCACAACACGGACCAACCACCCTCTGGATACCGCATCTTTTATAATTTACTTGGAAAGTCATTACGAAAAAAGCCGCGGCGAGCGGGCCGGGGGAGTGCGTCGTGATCGGTTCACAGCTTGTCATCTCGCCTGTCATCGAAAGTGAGCCGCGATTGGAGGCTATAGAGATTTATAAGTGCAAATGAGCATATGCGTTTCGGAAACGTTCGCCCTGACATTTGGTGTCCAGAGGGTGGTTGGTCCGTGACTTACAGTCTGTGGTTCATCAGGCCGGCGCGATGGCTGAAATTTTTATCGCACTCAGGGCATTGCACCCGCGCCTTGTGGCTGTCCTTGTGGTACCGATGCGTGTCTATGGAACTGGAAAATAAAAAACAACCCCAACTACAAAAACAATTAAGTAAAGAAAAAAACAAATTTAAATTAAAAAAAAACCCCAAAATAGTGAAATAAACGGATCACTCACGTATGTCAGTCGAGTATAGCCCGACATGTTTCGGACTAAACCGTAGTCCTTCCTCTGGGAGCACACGCCACGCCGGTGGCGAGCAAAGCCGCGACGAGCAGTTTACGTCTCGCCACCTTCGTGGCGTGGCGTGTGCTCCCAGAGGAAGGACTACGGATTAGTCCGAAACATGTCGGGCTATACTCGACTGACAAAAGTGAGTGATCCGTTTATTTCACTATGATTGAATCTCACGGTAGTTTCATGTTAAAACCCCCAAAATTAAAAAAAACCTATAAAAAGAAAAAATATAAGAATTCTAGGCCTGGTCCTTTAATTAGGAACTATGTTAACTTTTGCGCAGTCGGGTGCCATCTTTTTGTATCTGGGTCAATCAACTTTTCGTTGCCACTCGTTGCCATGGAGATGTCCCCTGGGTAACACTACAAAAATATGATTTTTTAAGACCTCACATCCTCTAAAGTAAGGATTATATGCTTAGGAGATGAAGCATGAAGGAACTGGCATATAACTGCCGAAACTCCTAACGTTTGATGGAGTTGTGCCTTAGAAAATCTTATTTTAGACGAGTTACCCAGGGGACATCTCCATGGCAACGAGTGGCAAAGAAAACTCGATTGACCTAGTTATAGGATCTCCATAGGAGGAGGAGAAGGCTTATATACCCCTAAACACAGCTTACTTCGATATCTTTCCGCAGAGGTTGCACTTGTACTGTTTGAGCGATATCTCGTGCGTGGAGTAGTAATGCTGCTGCATCACCTTCAGGTCTATGGTGCGCTTGAGGCATAAGCTGCATTCATACCTGAAAAAAAAAAGACCATAATTGAAAACATTTCACATTTTTAAGACTATAATTTGATTACTTGTCTGTTTTCTGTTCAGAAAGACGAATAGAAACCCCAGCTCGCACCAAGAGTTTTTCGGAATTTAATGTGCGGAATTACATTTGTAATTTATCATGAGCTTTTCGGTGAAGGAAATCCGCACACTCCTGCGAAACAATTCAATAGTGTGTGCGAAGTTCCCAATCCGCACTGGGCTCGCGTGGAAACTATAGCCCAAGCCTTCTCATCCTGAGAGGAGGCCTGTGCCCAGCCGGACGTAAAAAAAGGCTGGTGATGATGATGATGATAATAATAATAATTATTATTAAACCAATCTTACCGCCGCATGTGTCTCTTGTAATGAGCTGTGAAGGAATCTACGGAAGAAATAACAGTTTTGCATATCGGACAGCTGTAGTCGCCGAGACTCTGCGAACAAACAGAAATCATTAGGGTTCCGTACCACAAATCGGTGAATACCAAGTAATATAGTCGTCCCACAATAACTCTGCAACGAACTGACAACAGTAGAAATCTAAAGTTTGTTTATGGCAACACTGATTTATAGTCAAACAACACTTTTGGAACTTTTGATTAGGCATAAACAGGTCGTCGTTCATTCACCATCCACCATTAAAATACCTCTCATATTTCGTTTTCTTTTTTTTTTACCTTACAACAGCAAAACCTACTAAACACTGGCAAAATTGTCCTCCAATGGACAGAGCCATTTTAAAAAAAAAACAGCAACTTTTGATTGCTACTATCATTATTATTTTTAATTAAAGAAACGTCTGAGTGACATGAAAAAAGTACCACAGTGATTTTTCTGGGTTGCTAATTAATATCATAAGCAGAGTTATCGTCGTGGGACGGTTATAGTACAAAGTTTCACTGTAGTAATGCGTTTCTTATGCTTGTTATTTATTTATAAAAACTTACACAGCAGTTTAAAACTAAGTTACTGAGTAAGACAAACAAATAACAGGAAAAAAAATTAGGTACAGAAAATATACAGAAAAAGATATTTTAGGTTTTCAGGGTACGGCAATCTGTATGGAAATAGAGTTTTTAAAGACTGTATCTTTTGATTGCGTTGACTTACTAGCTTGATTTTTTCACAGCTTTAAGGGACTGCAGGCTTGAATATTCGATGTTAATTTCAGCCTACTACCTCCACGCGTTCCAGAGAAAAATGGTCTTGACAAACAGACAGACAAGAGGACATGAAAGTGATCCCATAAGGGTTACTTTCTAATGATACAGTGAGCTTTCTGTGTGTAATTCACCTGTGGTTACGTATTGTAAGAGCTAATGTAATTTGTTTTTAGAAAAAATTACTTTGTGCCAAGTTTCTTGCGGCACATTCTTCTTGGCAATCATGGTCTTTCCGAAAGCGCTGGTAGACTCCAAAAAATGACGTGTAAAAGAGCATTCAACTGTCTATTGGTGAATAAAATTTTGTGTTTGAATTTACTATACCAGGTTGTGTTTGCTGGCCCGGTGTGCGAGGTGCGACTTGCTGTACTTGAACCCTATAAAGCAGCTGTCACACTTGAATTCGGCTTGCTGGTAGCTCTCTCTGGCCGCGTCCTTATCTCTTTCCTCAAGCATCTCTTCGTAGGATAGTTCTATAGTGCGTATCTTTTGGTCGCTTAGAGATTTTTGTTTGTGGCTCTAGAAAAAAAAAGACAATGAAGAATGGGCAAATGGGCCTATCGGCGGGGCCTGATGGAATTAGTGTGATATAAATGCTTCCATATCTTTATAGTGCGCTGGTTCTACGGCACAAAGTCACTTATAATGGTGACTTAAGTATGTTAAATAGGTAAAGTGATTTGTTAATGAGAAAAATAATCAATGTTGTATTGTATTTTGTGTACTCAAGCCCCTTTTGCTTACAAGATTTGACCACATGAATACTGACATGGCAAGTTTAATAAAAGTTTGCAATACAAACATTGACCATTGTCTCACAGATTAGAAAGACAATAAAAATATTAACCTTAGTTTTATCCTTCAAACTGACAGCCTTAACCTTCTTAACTTTTTTCCTTTTCCCTTCCTTCTTAGTTGTGGGTCTCAAAGATTCTAATTTAATAATCTTGATCTGAGGACACTTGGGATCCTCTCCATCAGAATGTATATCTTCATCTGAAAAATAAAAAAAGGTATTAAAACCTCTACTAGATTTACTTAGATCCACCAGAAGTTGTTCAGGCTGTGGGAACTACTTTTACCACTATCATTTATCTTTTACCTCGCTCATAACAGTCTGCATGAACATTGACGGGCTCATCCTTCACATAGACCAGTTGCAAATCCTGCGGCTTATATTCAACAGCATTTGGAGGCTCCTCAACAGAAGACTTCTCTGGAGCTATGTTCACAGGACTGTTGATGCAGACCTTTAGCTTCGGAGGACGGCTGACATCTGATAGAAGGCATTCATAGAGATTCTGTAAATAATGATAACAATATAAAATTTATTTGAGATAATTTACATCATCCATGTTGGTACATACATTGAGGGCTGGTTTTTCAATCGTCAGATAAACTCTTATTCCATAGATAGCCTTAGACTATCTGTGGGATAAGAACTTTTATTTGGAAATAAAAATAAATTCAGTATTCATTCAGCAGTTTTGGCATAAATGAATAAATAACAAACAAACTCACTATGCATGGTTGACTGGTAGAATATGCCTTTAGGAATTTAGTCTGACATTTGGTTCTTACAAAATAATAACTTAGCAAAATATATTGTGATACAAACATACATTACCTCATTAGTATATGTCTGCAAGATCCTAAAGGAATCCTTCACTTGCTCCTTAAAGGCTACCCCTCTCCGCAGCAAGGCCTCACACTCCCAGCAAATATTGGGGCACACTTGTGGCAAGTCACACAACTGAAATTAAATGGTGCCGAAAATTTTAAGATGAAGCAAGATACAACAATATGATCACAAGCTCATGGAAGTTATTGGGAAAGGGAAACGAGTCAATCAACTTTTCCTTGCCACTTGTTGCCATGGAGATGTCCCGTGGGTAACTTGTCTAAAATAAGATTTTCTAAGGCACCACTCCCCCAAAAGTCAGGATTTGCATGCTTAGGAGATGAAGCATGAAGTAACTGGCATATAACTGTTGAAAATCTTAATGTTTCATTGAGTGGTGCCTTACAAAATATTATTTTAGACAATTTACCCAGAGGACATCTCCATGGCAAACAAGTGGCAATGAAAAGTTGATTGACCACATCAAAAAACCTACTTACCAAAAAAGCGTATTATACTATAGACAAATTATTTAATGATAGAAAATATTTGTTTTGAGATTAAATTGCTATGTACCTAATGTTTTTTTTTTTTGTTTTGAAACTTAATTGCTTTGTACCTAATGTTAAAAATATTTTAAGTTTAAGGTCAATTAATGTGACATTGCCATGCCCAACCAGGGCCCATATGAAACTAAATGTACCTACTTAGTTAATAAGACCTGTACAATACTATGGTTGCAATAAACAACTAAACTAAGGTTCTAAAGATACACATTGTTTGTAAAAAAGTAGTAAAAACATATTGTTTGTGTAGAGATTTTTTAAGAAAGTGACAAAGCCATAGTAACATCAAGGAAGCTTAAATTTGAAAAATCAATAAAAAATCATTTACATTAGCCAGTTCACTGGGTGCTATAGATTACCATAAGATGTTTAGTGGTTTTATTACAAGCTACATAGTCAGTATATTGATACATCTCAACCATGCTTTTCTTTGAGAAATTAAAGGATTCAAATTAGTACCCTGTAAAGGGTAAATAACCTACCGTCGTGTCTGTTGAAAATCTAATAATTACTGATGACAACTCTCATTTTACACAATCTTCATTTCAAATATGATTTTTCACAAAATATTTTAGTTTACTTACTTGAATCTCGTTGAGAGCACTTAAGTAGAACTGTTTCATTTTATCGTCCGTTATTTTATGCAGGGATCTGCCCACGCAAAGACACGCCATGCACAAAAGTTTATCCACTATATAATCTTTATTCTCCATGGTAAAGTTATACAATTAACGTTGAAGCTATGAGAATAGAAAGCTACAACGTTATGCTGTATAACTCGAAGTTTACACAATTATCTGATCTTACAACTACAAAAAAGCACAGTTTTTTAAAACTACATAATTTACACGTATGGAGTCACAGTTTTTTTAATTAATTTTACAATAAATTCATTAAAATATTGCAAATCTAAAACATACAACAAAACAAATCGCCGCCATTATTGAAATAGTGCTGCGGTGAGAAGGATTTTCACTATTTGTCAAAAAATACCGGTTAATCTATCTGCAGCAAGTGCAGGAAATGCAATCACTAACAGCCCCTAAACTACGAAATTCGAAAATCGAAGTTCGTATCGTGTCGTCCCGCACACTCTCGTGTTAAATAATATTAGCTTGAGAGGGACGGCATGATACGAAGTACGAATTTTTCACTTCGTAGTCGGGGGGCAGCAGTGAGGACAGCATGTGGCAGGAGCTTTATTATTAATGTTGCCAAACCAGAAAACAAAAGATTAAACGTTTTTAGGAATATATTAAAATATTAAATTCTGTGCAATCTCCTTGATATAAACGATAGCAAATTAAGATATGCTGGTATGATTCAAAAACCATTCTGTACATGCTATTTTGATGTGTCAGTATATAAAAAAATAACTAAAATAAACGGTCTTTTATCATAGAACCCTTTATACAGCTGATTAAAATAATTATTGCTATGGTAACATTGTGTAAAGCAGCCATTTTGTGGTGTCCCAGTATAGTAGCTTGGTCTTCTTAATTTTCGTCTATTTTACATGGAAGTATTACTTTTTGTTATGATTTGAAATCCAATCTTGTATTTTTAGTTTGAAAAGTTTGTTTACAAATTATTTCAATGTCCGTGATGGAGCAAGAGGTAGAGACTAACTACAGGGTAGTTTGCTGTACATGCCTTAGTTCCGATCGCAATTTAGTATCTATAAATGGGTTAGCTCCGGTTTATCAAATATTTCGGCTTCTTATGTACGATTTCGCGGGAGACAGGGTAAGTATTTAAAAGTTTTGCATACATACAATGTTTCAAGTTACTTCCGTGCGATCAAGGTGCTATGAAATAATTACGTAAACTGTAATCTAATTTGCATTCACGTCGCGCATGCATTGTTCTATGTTAAGATAGAAAGAATACCTATGCTAAAGCTGAAACATTTTTTTTGTGGTAATAATTATAAAATAATTTATACCGAATCCACTATTGTAATGAATGTCTGTATCATCATCATCGCCAGCCTATTTTATTTTCAATGTTTATTTACATCATATTTTTTATAGTAAAAAAATATAAAAAATTACCTGAAAATTGGATGCCTACCTGTTCTTTATTTTATTTTCCCATTGTTCATAAGTTCATAACAATATTAAAGCTGCACTAGATACGACATGTTTACACACAAACACGTTTCCATGCCCATTCTTACCCATTTAATTTAATTTTATATCAAGCATCGGGAGCATCCCCTTTCTCACTCAAACAAACCCCTTATTCCAGTTCACCAACTCCCTCTCGGAGATAGATCAGATCGTGTGCTGGGAGTGCCTGGCACTGATGAAGCGGTTCATCAAGTTCAAGAGGCAGGTGCACAGTGCACAGGAGCACATCCGAGTGCTCGCGCTGAGTGGGGACCAGGAGGTATGATTATAGTAAATGTTTGTACAGCTTACATAATCATAACCACAGTATTTACAAGTTTTTTTATCAAGATGATTTTTTTATTTATTATATGGACATTGTTGATACGAAAACATTACAATATCATTTATTTGAAGTAATGTTAGAGTTAGACAAAGACTGAACTCTAAAGTACTTCAGATTTAAAAGATACTTTTTTTTAACTATACCTTCAAAATTTAGGAGAAATTTTTCAATAGGTATACCTATAATTTTTTTTTTTTGCTTAGTTACGCCCTCAGTTTTGTTCCTGGTACTGTTTTTTTTTAGTATTTTCATTCATACAAATTTCGTCTTGAAATTTAAAAATACTGAAAATCTTCATGAAAAAGCTAGATTTAACTTTTACCTGAGTCTTCATCCACCCTGAAAATAATTAAAGTATTCATAATACTTATGTATCACCAGACCATGGACCACACCTACATGTCCCAGTCCCTCTCAACCCTAGAAGCCACCACAAAGCAGGAGTACGACAGCATATTCTTTGACTACACCACCCGCGAAGAGTGGCCTCAGCAGTTCCTGACCATCAACAACATGCAGTCGGTCAAGCATGAACAGTATGATATATCCCAGGCAGTGCGGGAGAACATTAACCTGGATATGGATGGCCATATACTTGAAGGTGACATGTCATGAAATACTTTCTTAATTTGATGAGAGTTAGAGCCATGATAGCAAAGTGGTTCAACCTATGAGTTTTTCGGGATTTATGAGCTTTTCGGTGAAGGAAAGCATCATGTGAAAACCTGGACACTCCTGCAAAGCATATCAATCAATAGTGGTTACAGAATGTCGAGGATCCGGGTTCGATTCCCGGGGTTAGCATTTTCTGTTTTTTTTTCTGTGTATTTGTTTCAGTGAATATTTCAAAAGTATCAATTACTAGCTTATGCCCCGCGGCTTTGCACCCGTGAAACATTTCAAAATGGGCTAGTTCCCTATCCCATGGGAATTTCGAAAAATCCCTTAGTGCACCTCTAGGATACTCAAAGTGTATGTTTGCCAAATTTCAAGTCTCTAGGTCCAGTGGTTTAGGCTGTGCGTTGTCTGTCAGTCAGTCACGGTTTTGTTTTATATCAAAGGTTGACTGGCAGAGATCCCTTAAAGGGATAAGTCCGCCTTTGTACTCAAATGTTATTGTTGTAACTTGTGTTTTATCCTGTTTGTTGTTTGTTTGATATTAATGGTTGCCTATCAGGGATCGTAGGAACGTCCACATTCTGTCATTACTATTCAACATTCTTTTTAATCCTTCCGCTCCTCCATACCTCTCCGAGTGCTTCAGCTATTTAGCTGCTGGCAGCGGGCACCGTTTACGGTCTAGTACCAATCTCCTGCTAGCATCTCATTCTACCTCTTCCAGAACCTATTCCAAATCCTCTGTGCACGCTGCCAGGCTGTGGAACCGGTTACCGACGTCCATCAGGCAATCTTCGTCTGTGTATTCTTTCAGGGAAAGCTTGAAGAAGATGTGGCTCACCCCTTCTTCTTAAATATTTGGGAGTTCTCCTTTAATTATATTCCCCTCCTAATTATATTCTCCTTTAATGTTGTGCTTGTTATTTATTGTATGTATTATATGTATATATATATATATATTTATTTATTTATATATTGGTATTTACTTCTACTTTGCATTTAGTAGTATATTGTAATATGGTAGGTTTTTGTATGTGTGTGTGTATTGTATTGTCTCTCGATATTTATAATTATGAACTCACTTTGTCTCGATCCCCAGTGAACTATTCCTCTCCACCACTCAAAGGTTGACTGGCAGAGATCCCTTAAAGGGATAAGTCCGCCTTTGTACTCAAATGTTATTGTTGTAACTTGTGTTTTATCCTATTTTTTGTACAATAAAGTGTTTACTTACTTACTTACTTACTTAATTTCAGCATGCTACCTCCACGCGTTTCAGAGAAAAAGGGTCTTCACAGACAGATAGACAGACAGACAGACAGACAGACAGACGGACAACAAACGGACAACAAAGTGATCCTATAAGGGTTCCCTTTTTTTCTTTTTGAGGTACGGAACCCTAAAAAATGGGGGAAAAATACAAAAGATACAGGCAACTAATCAAATTATAGTCATAAAAATGTGAAATGTTGTCAATTGTGGCATAACTTCTTATTCTTTCTCTTCCAGTGCCAGAGATAGTGCTGGAGCACCCGGTGACCGGAGTGATGTCTCACATAGTAGTGGGTTCCGAGGAGTTACAAGTAGACTACTCACCAGCCAAGGAACTGCCCCAACTTAGTATTGAGTATGTACACAGAATTATCAGACTGCCATTCCCAATATTCAATCTATATGAAATAAAACTGATCACTCACGTATACATATAAGTCGAGTTTAGCCCGACATGTTTCGAACTAATTTGTAGTCCAGCCCCCATACTACGAAATTCGAAAATCGAAGTTCGTATCGTATCGTTCCGCTCACTCTCGCGTTAAATAATATTAGCTTGAGAGGGACGGCACGATACGAAGTTCGAATTTTGCACTTCGTAGTCGGGTGGCTGGTGTGCATACGCAAATGCCAAAAACACGCACACAATAAACAGACCCTGATCATTTTGATCTGACTTAATGTTACAGTTTTGGCAGAGGGGAAATCGCGCGTTAACATCTCCATTCCTTTCCTGCTCTAAGTCTGTACAGGCTTTGCCTAGTTTGGGACTAAGGTCAATTGGTGTGACCTTTATTTATTGACTAAAATTTATTTAAAAACCAATTAATTACGTACATTATAAAAACTAAAATACTAAATACTAACTAAAACTAAACTAAAGGTATAAAATCTCTCCCAGGGGAGCTAGCACGCGCGCCATTTTGTCACTTGTCGCTCAGTGCGTCTTTCATTGATTCCGTCACTATGAAAGGGACGCACTGTGCGACAAGCGATAAAATGGCGCGCCGTGCTACATGTGCTGATCGCCGCCAATGGGATCTTTATTTATTTAATTTGACTTCTGTTTCAGGGTTCCGCCGGAACAGCCGCCTAAGATTGAGGCGATTATAATAGCGAATCCGAAATTTCGTAAAACTAAAGAGGAGGTTCCCCCGCAGAAGCAAGGGTTTTTCACAGAGTTCATGACGGAGACTGAAATGCAAGCGTCCAGGTGAGCTTTGTCAGCTCTTAAGCCTAGTGGTTAGACCACGGACCAACCACCCTCTGGACATCGCATCTTTTATAATTTGCTTGGAAAGCCATTACGAAAAAAGCCGCGGTGAGCTGGCCGGGGGAATGCGTCGTGATTGGTTCATAGCTTGTCATCCTGGTCGAAAGTGAGCCGCGATTGGAGGCTAGAGAGATTTATAGGTGCAAATGAGCATATGCGTTTCGGAAACGTTCGCCCTGACATTTGGTGTCCAGAGGGTGGTTGGTCCGTGGGTTAGAGACCCTGACTATGAAGCCTGAGGTCCTGAGGAAGATTTTACATTGGGCTGTGACATATACATACAGACAAAAAAATTACATTTTGAAATTTTTCCGAGTGGTTAACACTCCAGTTTTGTACCTACTACTTACTGCACATGTAGCAATCATGGAATCAGTGAAGGACGCACAAAATGGCGCGCGTGCTAGCCCCCCCCTATAATGAAAAAAAAAATACGATAAAAAAACCGGCCAGGTGCGAGTCGGATTCGCGCACGAAGGGTTCCGTACCATTATCTATAAAAACCGGCCAAGTGCGAGTAGGACTCGCGCACGAGGGTTCCGTAGAAAGATTTTAACGCTTTTCCCCAGCTTTTTAAGAAGTCCAGTGTTAGCAGAGCCCTGCTCCTAAGCAAAATGTACGCAGTGTGGGGTCATTGTATATTAGTCTACGACACATACAGACAGACATAAAAATTTTAGATTTTGATATTTTTATGAGTGGTTGTACTATAAGAGCTACCTTCATACCAAATTTCAAGTCTCTAGGACAACTGGAAGTACCCTTTACGTTTCCACAGTACGGAAAGACCTGTATCTTTTGATGGCGTTTACTTAGAAGTTTGATTTGTTTACAGCTTCAAGGGACTACAGGCTTGAGTATTTAATATTAATTTCAGCATGCTGCCTCCACGCGTTCCAGAGAAAAAGGGTCTTGACAGGTAGACGGACGGACAGCAAAGTGATCCTATAAGGGTTCCGTTTTTCCTTTTGAGGTGCGGAACCTTAAAAAATGAAGTCGCTAAGTCTACAGCTCACAGGGCCACTAGAAATCTATTCCTAATGCCCCTCTTCGTTTTAGGGAGGAGGCCAAAGAGAAAGTTCAGTACGCCAGCTCAGTGTACAAGTGCGAACTCTGCATCATAGGGTTCTACACACAGCAGCAAGTTGAGGAGCACTTCGTCGCCGCACACAGAGACGTGAGTAACTCTATCATAAACCATCATCCCTATCATAAACCATCATCCCTATCATAAACCATCATCCCTATCATAAACCATCATCCCTATCATAAACCATCATCCCTATCATAAACCATCATCCCTATCATAAACCATCATCCCTATCATAAACCATCATCCCTATCATAAACCATCATTCCTATGATAAACCATCATCCCTATCATAAACCATCATCCCTATCATAAACCATCATCCCTATCATAAACCATCATCCCTATCATAAACCATCATCCCTATCATAAACCATCATCCCTATCATAAACCATCATCCCTATCATAAACCGTCATCCCTATCATAAACCGTCATCCCTATCATAAACCATCATCCCTATCATAAACCATCATCCCTATCATAAACCATCATCCCTATCATAAACCATCATCCCTATCATAAACCATCATCCCTATCATAAACCAACATCCCTATCATAAACCATCATCCCTATCATAAACCATCATCCCTGTCATAAACCATCATCCCTATCATAAACCATCATCCCTATCATAAACCATCATCACTATCATAAACCATCATCCCTATCATAAACCATCATCCCTATCATAAACCATCATCCCTATCATAAACCATCATCCCTATCATAAACCATCATCCCTATCATAAACCGTCATCCCTATCATAAACCATCATCCCTATCATAAACCATCATCCCTATCATAAACCATCATCCCTATCATAAACCGTCATCCCTATCATAAACCGTCATCCCTATCATAAACCATCATCCCTATCATAAACCATCATCCCTATCATAAACCATCATCCCTATCATAAACCATCATCCCTATCATAAACCATCATCCCTATCATAAACCATCATCCCTATCATAAACCATCATCCCTATCATAAACCAACATCCCTATCATAAACCATCATCCCTATCATAAACCATCATCCCTATCATAAACCATCATCCCTATCATAAACCATCATCACTATCATAAACCATCATCCCTATCATAAACCATCATCCCTATCATAAACCATCATCCCTATCATAAACCATCATCCCTATCATAAACCATCATCCCTATCATAAACCGTCATCCCTATCATAAACCGTCATCCCTATCATAAACCATCATCCCTATCATAAACCATCATGCCTATCATAAACCATCATCCCTATCATAAACCATCATCCCTATCATAAACCATCATCCCTATCATAAACCATCATCCCTACCATAAACCATCATTCCTATCATATTCATAAATCTGTTTTAACTAAAATGCCGTTATAGTTCGTTTGTCCCTTTTTGTCACATTTATGAACTAAAAACAATTACTTTGCTCACCCGCGACCACTAATGACAAATAGTTATATCTGTGCGGCAAATGTATGTTTCCATGCAACACTTCCGCCTCCACTGCTACACGAATCAGCACATGCCACACAGACCCAACTATAACCACCACCGCTAAACTAAACGCTGACGCGTTTCAGCACTCTCCACGAGGCCATTTACGAAGCACAACAACAACCGCTCAACATGCCACCACTTCCACTACTGACATATGCAAACCATGTACTGGACCTCCGCCAAGTAACGCCTGATTCAATAAACTTTTCTGTCACATTGACATTTCCGTTAGTAACAAGAAGACAAAACCTATTTTAGCTAATGGAGGCTTGAGTGGCGTTTATGATTAAGGCCCTTAATCTGTAGCGACCCTAGCGCCACACGCGAGTGACGTCACTGTTCTACATCGCGCTAGCGAAGTTTCTCAAGTCGGTTGCATGAATACAACTTCCAACTCTCTTCCTTCGGACTTCGGTCCCCAGGCATAACATTTGCCTGGAGAGAGATCTCTCTATTGGAGTCCTCCACAAAAATCATCACCATCACCTGCCTTTTTACCCGACCGCCGAATTAGGGTTATGTTTTTCGGTTGTATGTATGTATTAGGCATAAAACTGCTAAACCTAAAACTAACCGCTAACGCTTAAAACTGTTATTGCGTATGTATGTATTTCTAAATCTTTGGCATGCTTTACGGCCTAAAGCGTTTGACGGATTTCAATGTAAGTAAAAAAGTTATTTCGTTTGGGAGCTACGGTGCCATGCCACATAGATACACAGATCAAACTTTAACACCTCTTTTTGCGTCGGGGTTAAAAAGCTCGCCTTTAACTCAGTTTTTGGGGTTCCGCACCTCAAAAGGAAAAACGGAACCCTTATCGGATCACTTTGTTGTCTGTCTGTCTGTCTGTCTGTCATGACCCTTTTTCTCTGGATCGCGTGGAGGTAGCATGCTGAAGTTAATACCAAATATTCAGCCCTGCAGCCCTTTGAAGCTGTGGAAAAATCAAACTTCTAAGTCAACGCAATCAAAAGATACAGTCATTAAATTAAAAAGGTTGTTTCCATACAAATTACCGTACTGTGAATACCTAAAGGGTGCTTCCAGTTGTCCTAGAAACTTGAAATATGGTATGAAGGTAGCTCTTATAGCACAACCACTCAGAAAATTCTCAAAATCTTAAATTTTTATGTCTGTCTGTATATTAATAGACAAATATAAAATGATCCCACCCTGCGTACATTTTGCTTAAGAGCAGGGCTCTGCTAACACTGAACAAATTAAAACACTGGGTAAAAGCGGGAAAATCTTTGTACGGAACCCTCTGTGCACGATTCCGACGCGCACTTGGCCGGTTTTTTTTACTCGTCCCGAACGGCTAACTTTCTGGCCTGTGCTGTAATTTACTATTACTTTGCCCCACAGAGACCCGGCTACTCCCCCTGCAAAGTCTGTTACGTGTTCATTGAAGACTCAAAACTGCAATCTCACGTCGAGCAACACTACACACGCCACATATGCAAGCTGTGCGGCCACTCGGAGCGACTCAACGCAGCCATTACAGCGCACGTCAGCGCTCACATGGACAAGGCGCAACCCAGCGCGCTCATCAAGATAGGCGACCAGAAGCAGAGGAAGGTACGTGCACTAACTAAGACACTGCACCCGCGTATGCGAGATTCAAGTGTAAATATTTAGTAAAACAAAATACCCCACTCAAAATTAGTCGCTGAATCCTGTTATATATTTTTTTTGTCTCCCATAGCAATCTGTCTGGCATACTCAATGTCTGTTCTGTATATTCAATTTCTATACTAATATTATGTAGAACTATAGAGTGACAGAGATGGGGTATGTGCGAGAGAGACGGAGGAGAATGGCGGTTAACCACGACTTGTGCGGTGTGCTATTAAGATTATTAATTTAAATAAACTATTATTAGTGCCAATCTGTGTTTCCTTCCTTTGTCAATATCCCACATTTTGGGGGCTCGTCCGGGATTGACAAAGAAAGGAGGAAGAAGAAGCGTGTATGAAGCCACGAGTTAAAGCTAACCTAACCTCGATGGCGTGCTCACCGAAAAAGTGGTCTGAGTGTGCACGGCGACTTTCAAATAGCTTCGAGAAGACTAACAGTGACGACGGAAGCTATAGTGAGTATTACGACGAAGACGACGACGGCGACGTTATGCCGGACAAGCACGCACTTAACCTCCTGCTTCTTGACGACGCCATTCCAAAGTTCACCGGCACAAACAGAACCTATTCTGCACTAAAATGGGCACAGGACGTTGACGACAACGCTGAAATATTTGGCCTCACGCCGCAACATTAACTACTAATTGCAAGACGATGTTTAACGGGTACTGCGGCCATGTGGTTACGTACAGAGAAACCCTTCAAAACCTACGACGAGCTGAAAGCCGCTATTCTCAAAGAATTCCCAGACACGACGAACACTAAAGAAATACATCAATTGATGGCACGAAGGAAGAAACGCAAGGACGAGACATGCTACGCATACATGCTGGAAATGAAGGAACTAGGAAAGAGAGGAAGATTCGCCGACTACGTCGCGATCCAATACATAATTGATGGTATAGTTGATCATGAAACTAACAGGACATTACTTTACGGTGCCACTACCTACTCCGAGCTGAAAGAAAAGTTCAAGTTGTACGAGAATTACAAGAGTAATCTTAGGAAAAGTCGTAGTGAAGAACCGAGGAAGACGCGATTTGATGCATCAAACATATTTGTACGCGGCATCCGTCACCGCTTCGATGTGATCATGGAACGTAAGTCCCGGATCGAAGAGCACTCCCAGGTCCCGCACCCACGCCGATCGCGAGTAGGCAGTAGAACGAGTAAAAGTCATCATTTCGCACTTATCGGCATTAAAGAAGAGCCTAATATTCCTAATACTCCAACGAAACACCGCATCCAAGTCCCCTTGCAATTCATCACAATCCTTTTGGCTGTGAATCGGCTTTATCAGCTTCACATCATCAGTGAACAGCAGTAACAGGGAGTTGTGGACCTCGCAGTAGATATAGCAGCTACGAACTGGAGGCGTTAGCAGTGATCGAAGGAGTGAAGAAATTCCGCCATTATTTGGTACGGTAAGAAGTTCATCATTATTACTGACTGTAGAGCGTTCCAGCTAACATTGAACAAGAAGGATTTGGCTATGTCAACAAGAGTTGCACGTTGGATTATGTAACTTCAGGACTACGACTTTGAAGTGAGACATCGTGAAGGATCGAAGATGAAACACGCTGACGCGTTAAGCAGGAATCCGCCTTGCACAATGACAATGGTCATAACGAGGAGTCTACACGACGAGATACGACGCGCTCAAGAAACTGACGACGGATTGAGAACAATCATAGAGACACTCAAAAATTGACCATATAACGACTTTACTATAAATCAAGGCTTACTCTACAAGGGACCCGATCAATGTTTAGTCATTCCACAGAAGATGGAAATAGAAATAATCAGAAGAGCTCACGAGAACGGCCATATACATCGAATTCGATGTCGTAATGACTATTACTTTACTGCTTGTGGTGGTTGGGGACGCTGGCGGCGAGCAGTCGTCGTCGTGCTGCAATGCTGGTCATTTTCTACGGTTTCTGAACGCACTATAGAGGACTTATGATATGTGTGTAGATAAAACTTATTTTAAAACACACGTTTTTTTTTTACAGAGCCGTAAGAAAAAAGAGCCCCCCTCCAACCCGCCGAAGCCGGGGGACTTGCGCAAGCTTCTCTCCAAGACAACCATCGAGGGATACCAGTGCTTGGAATGTGATATGTTCTTCAAGTAAGGCAATTTGAAGTTTGAACTATGAGCATCTAAGCCCAAAAAATGGTTCCACCACGTATGTACCATGACTAGCTTATGCCCCGCGGCTTTGCCCCCGTGAAATATTTCAAAATGGGCTAGTTTCCTATCCCGTGGAATTTTCGAAAAATCCCTTAGTGCACCTCTAGGATACTCAAGGTATATGTTTGCCAAATTTCAAGTCTCTAGGTCCAGTGGTTTAGGCTGTGCGTTGTCTGTCAGTCAGTCAGTCAGTCACGGTACTGTTTTATAGGTATAGATAGGCGCGGAAAAATATATGAACAGACAAGCGGGTGGTAGGACCTTGTCCGAGGTCAGTCCGGATCGCTACCACCATCTTACTCGCTAATCCTGCTAAGCAGCAGCGCTTACACTGTTGTGTTCCGGTGTGGAGAGTAAGACAGCCGATGTAATTACGGGCACAAGAGGCATTTCATCTTAGCTCTCTAGGATTGCGGGTGACAATGGGCAGTGGTGATTACTTACCAACACGTGACCCATTTGCTCGTTTGCCTTCCTTGTCATATAAAAAAAAACTTGACCCGCTTCCAGTGTTCAGATTAATGATAATGTAGATTGGATTATAATGCAAGTGCAGTCGGCAAAATAAGGTCGTATGTTTTTTTATTTACATAGGTATCGTAAGTCCTCTATTATGTGTTTAGAAACCGCAGGTAATGACCATCATTACCATAGTCATTTTTCGTCTTCAAAAACCAATATGATTTTAAAATTGGTTTCAAATGAAAAAAAAACGATACGAAACGTCAGCTTGATATTATGTTTGTCTATGATTTTAAAAAAACAGCCGAATTCGTGACAGGTTTATTATGCCTGCGGCTTCTGAACCCATCTTAGAGTACTTATAATATGTGTATGAGTTCTTGATACTTGTTGATGTCTTGCTCTTGTTGAGATAATAAAAACTTGATGCAGAATATTAATTGTTTATTATAATCACAATTTAATTATAATAAGTAAAATGTGTGCGCACACTAAGAAAGGCTGTCGTGAACTCGCGCCCATGCTGTTACAAGGCAACTAAAAGGAAACTTGCTGAGCGTGCGCAAAATGATATCATGTACATCGTACAATATGTGTGTCAATAAAGTAATGTATGCAACTTTAAAACACTCATTATGTATGGACAGTTGCATAAACTACTATTTTTTTATTATAGAAACTCCCGCGCACGCAAAAACCACGTGGCTAGGTATCACAGAGAAGGGCTACAGTGTGACCACTGCAAGAAACGCTTTGTTAATCGCACCACGCTGGCAACACATTTGAGGTAAGGTTGAATCCGACTGATGAAATAAATTATAAAGCCAATTAGTGTTTAACAAATGCAGAATTACAGTGAAAACGCTTATTGTCTATTTTTGTCTTAGTTTTAAATAGTTATGAAGTAAATTTTTCAAATGTACTGCTTTGTGTGTTGTTTGTCGAATTTGTGTGAATAAATATCTCTCTCTCTCTCTCTCTCTCTACAAATATTTTCCCAGTCAGGTGCTCTAACTACTAATCTATATATGATCTCACCGGGGTATTTTTATATTTTTAGGGTTACGTACCTCAAAAGGAAAAAACGGAACCCTTATAGGATCACTTTGTTGTCCATCTTTTTATTCGGGATAATTATATAGTTCCCGCGGGATAGCGATAACCGAAATCTATGCGGACGAAATCGCGGGCAACAGCTAGTATATTTATAAAATAAATAATAAGCAATAATTTCGAACGGGATCACCTAAAAAATAATAAAAAACCGGCCAAGTGCCAGTCGGACTCGCGCACGAGGGTTCCGTAGAAAGATTTTAGCGCTTCTCCCTAGTGTTTTAGAAGTCCAGTGTTAGCAGAGCCCTGCTCCTAAGCAACATGTACGCAGTGTGGGGTCAACTTATACTAGACTGTCAAATCTACATACAGCTGGAAGTACCCTTTAGGTTTTTGGAAATCGGCAATTTGTATGGAAATTTTTTCACAGCTTCAAAGGACCGCAGGTTTGAGTGTTTGGTATTAATTTCAGCATTCTACCTCCACGCGTTCCAGAGAAAAACGGTCTTGACAGACAGACAGGCGGACAACAAAGTGATCCTATAAGGGTTCCGTTTTTTCCTTTTGACGTACGGAACCCTAAAAATACAAAAAGTTTGTTTAAAAACTAATATATTTGTCGTATGTATAAGTAATTGATGTCCGCGCAGACTTCACGAGGGCCCTCTCCCCCGGGAGGAGTGCCCCATCTGCCACAAGATGGTGCGCGTCATACAGCTCAAGTACCACATACAGCGCCACCAGAGCAAGAGCCGCTACGAGTGCAAGGACTGCGACAAGGTACGCCACCGCCGACGGGCCTCCTCTCGCCATGAGAGAGCTTGGACTATAATTCACAGCCAGGATTGGAAAAAATGTTTTTTAATACAGTTGCTCAAAAAGTGTCATCAATGTTGAAAACAATTTTCGTTGAATGTATTTATTAAGCGTTACCTCTGTAATTTTTTTCATACTTTTTGGATCTGTACGGTTTAAAAGGTAAGGGGGCGGGGCACAAATATTAAGATACATACTAATAACCTCAAAGTGTTTTTAAAACAGCTGTCCAAATGTGTATCACACATTGATGTTGGCAGATTTTTTTTTCAACTTTTCTTACACGTATAGAGTGCGTCCCTAGAAATATTTATTTTTGTTATTTAACTATTAAACTAAGTAGCGGCTTTTAACATAAAACTACCGTGAGACTCAATCATAGTGAAATAAACGGATCACTCACTTATGTCAGTCGAGTATAGCTGGACATGTTTCGAACTAATCCGTAGTCCTTCCTCTGGGAGCACACGCCACGCCGGTGGCGAGACGTAAACTGTGCGCCGCGGCTCTGCTCGCGCGGCTGCTCGGCGCAGCTGACGGCGGCTCACAACTACCCTCGTTTTCATCGTCATTTGTATTATTGTCAAAAGTGGGGTAGCACAGTACACTAATCACATCACTTTGTAAAGGCTCGTTCACACTAGCTGTTGACGCAGTATTCAACACAGTTTTTTCCAACTTGGGGGCACCAACCATCCACTATCACGGTTGAAATTGGGATGACGACTAATTACAATGGCTTCACGTACTTTACGCGGAATGAAAAAAATTTCTCTCGCCAGTACCGACACCTTATCAAAACGAATGTAGTGCGTCGAATCCGACTTCATTGAATGTTCGGCCACAGCAGAACCCTTATCGTCCTGTTTTTTTATACTGCGTATGTGCTCCGTCAGTCTTGTGGATATATTCCGCCCAGTCTTTCCGATATAGTTCTTCCCACAGAAACACGGAATCATGTATACCCCGGGAATATTCAGGGGCTCCTTATCCTTGGGTGAACGCACCAGCTGTCTGAGCTGCAAATGAGGACGGAAAATCGACCTGATGCTATATCTTCGGCGTAACAAGTGCCCGATTTTATCCGTTACCCCTTTTATGAACGGCAGGTAGACCGGTACCCTATCGACCACGGCCGGCCGTTGCCGGGCCGATATTCTTTCACTATAAGTAGCGGCTTCTACAAGACCACCTATACCCAAAATTTCATCAATATAGCTCTTATAGTTTTCGAGTAAAATCCCTGTGAGAAATACGACCTGTACAGCCCGACAGACAAACATCCGGACATACGAACGAATTTTCGCCCAAGCGTTTTAGCTTCGCTCGCGCTTTACTAAACCTCTGTGCCCTTAGTGTAATCAAAAAGCACAAAATACGTCTCGATCGCGTTTGCGTTAAAGTGTCAAATAGTATGAGAATCGTTAAACGCGAACGCGATCGAGACGTATTTCTTGGCCTGGTCGGCGATTACACTAGGCGCTCTGATACCATTTTTATAGTCTACCAGAGATGGTCCACCGTGACGATGGTTTTTTTTTTTTTTTTTTTTTTCAGATATTCTCACATTTAGCGACGTACCAGGCGCACTTGAAGTATTCCAGAGCGCACGCGTCAGACCAAGTCTTCAAGTAAGTACCTTTTGACCTCAGTGAGGTCTGTCGCGAGTCAATAATCCGCTAGGATCGCTAGCTTAACAAAAAAGGAATGGAGATGTTAACGCGCGATTTCCCCTCTGCCAAATCTCTAACATTAAGTCTGACCAATATGATCAGGGTCTGTTTATTGTGTGCGTGTTTTTGGCATTTGTGTGACAGATTTTTTTTTATACGACGAGGTAGGCAAACGAGCAAGTGGGTCACCTGATGGTAAATGATCACCACTGCCCATAGTCAGCCGCAACCCCGGAGGGTTTGCAGACGCGGTGCCAACCTAGAGGGCTAAGATTAAATGCCTCTTGCGCCCGTAATTACATCGTTTTGATTTAGTGTTCGTTTAGTGTGAACGTGTGTGTTCCTCGTCCCCCTCAAAAAGTGGCAGAAATATTGTAGTGCATAGATAAGCAAAGGCGCCTCCCGTCTGTCTGCTTTGTGATGGCTGTGTCAAGTCAGGTCTATCTGTCATTCTGTAAGTCAATGATAATCCTAACTAATATTATAAATGCGAAGGTAACTCTGTCTCTCTGTCTGTCTGTTTGTTACCTCTTCACGGGAAAACCGCTGCACCAATCTTGATGAATTTTGGTAAGAAGATAGTTTAAATATTGAGGAATAACATAGGGCACTTTTTTTCGGGAAAATTATATAGTTCCCGCGGGATAGCGATAACCGAAATCTACGCGGACGAAGTCGCGGGCAACAGCTAGTATCGTATAAATACTATGTAAAAGAGTATAATGACATTAATTTAAAGCATTGATTTATGATAGTTATGATTATATTTTTATTTTCCGTATGTACTCTGTTGTTTTATTTTATTTATCTACACACATCCTCTATAATGCGTTCAGAAACTGTAGAAAATGACCAACAATACAGCACGACGACGCCTGCTCACCGCCAGCCCCAGCACCACCACCCCAGCACCACCACCCCAGCACCACCACCCCAGCAGTAATGTAATAGTCATTACGACATCGAATTCGATGTCGTAATGACTACGATATCGAATTCGGCAACCAACGTAATTTACAATCATAGTGAAATAAAACGGATCACTCACGTATATAAGTCAAGTTCAGTCCGACATGTATAATTAATAATGTGATATATTTAAAAAAAAAATTCAAAAAAAAAACAGTTCACGAAAAATCAGCTCGGTATGTTTGTCTATGATTTAAAAAAAAACAGTCAAATTCGTGACAGACATGGGTATGATATATGCCTTCGGCTTCTGAACCCATCTTAGAGGACTTATAATATGTGTATAGATAAAGTAATGTATGCAACTCCACATAATTAGGCCTTAAAACACTCGTGTGATCCTATTATGAAACTCAGCTTCGCCTCGTTTCATAAAAACACACTCTTGTTTTAAGGACCCTCATTATGTAGCAGTTGCATAAACTACTATTGTTATTGCTTTTATTTTATGACATTTTCACTTTCTGCGAGTCTTCGCAGGTTTCTTTAAATTACATAGTTTGAATTGGCATGCGATTATTCATAAAATATTGCACATGATTCGACATTTTATCTTAATTTATTGTATTTCTTTTGACGATCTTTTTGTGAGTTTATTCTGTTTTGACATTTAAAACGTAATGTAATTTTCAATAAGAAATAGTGAAATCTACGTAATCTATCTATGTATAACTAGCCTAACCTAGCCCATGGGGTGTGGCCCAGGTTCCCGTGCCCCATGTGCAACAAGGGGTACCCCAGCAAGGAGGCCATGCAGGACCACTTTAACTACCAGCATCTTGGCAAGACTTCGCACAAGTGCCCCGTCTGCGACAAGGTGACCGCCCTTCAGCTTGGACAACGTTTATTTCGTATGCCAGGACGTCTGTCCGGCTGGTCTCCTCTATATGCCGCACTTTTTAGGGTTCCACACCCGAAGAATAAAACGGGACCCTATTAGTAAGGCTCCGCTGTTCGTCCATCTGTTCGTCTGTGACCAGGCTGTATCTCATGAACCGTGATTATGATAAGTAGTTCTAACTACTGTCTACAGTTGAAATTTTCACTGATGTTTTTCTCACGTTCTTCTGTTGCCGCTATAACATCAAATACTAAAAAAAAACCTTAGAAAAAAAACGTAAAGTAATCCTCTAAAATAATGATAAATAAATAAAATAAAATAAAATGCGTTTGTTTCGGACAACAGAAACTGAAGCCTAAGGTTTTATGGCCTAGCACTAAGCAGCAGAAATATGAAGTCGGTGCTTCATTCAAAGAATATTTCGTTCACACCGCACTGACCTCATATTTCTGCTACTTAGTGCTAGGCCATAAAACTTAAGGCTTTAGTTTCTGTTGTCCGAACGCATTTTATTTATTTATCATTATTTTAGAGGATTATTTTACGTTTTTTTTCTAAGGTTTTTTTTTGAAGGCGGTTTTACTTTTTTGTTAAATGATTTTTATTTCACAATTTTACGTTGATTTAACATTTTCAGAATTATCCTCCAACTCCTAACCATTAAGGAGTTGTACTTTCCATCATCAGCTCATCAACATGAGATGATGACTACCGGACGCAAATACTTGAATAGCCTTAGAAAATATATGAAACACATGATACGTGCCTATAAAATTTGAGGGTTCCCCTCGATTTCCCTGAGATCCCATCATTAGATCATGACTTGGTGACAGTGGGACTACCTCAGGAGTATACCCTTTCGAATAATGATTTAAAATTTTCAGAATTATCCTCCAACTCCTAACCGCTAAGGAGTTGTACCTTCCATCATCAGCTCATCATCATGAGATGATGACTACCAGACTCAAATACTTGAATAACCTTAGAAAATATATGAAACACATAGTACGTGCCTGTAAAATTTGAGGGTTGCCCTCGATTTCCCTGGGATCCCATCATCAGATCATGACTTGGTGACAGTGGGACCACCTCAGGAGTATACCCTTTCGAATAAAAAAAGAATTTTCAAAATCGGTCTACAATTGACGGAATAATCGATGTAAAATATCGACATAAAAAAAAAACATACAGTGGAACGTAGAACCTCCTCCTTCTTTTTAAGTCGGTTAAAAAACAGAACTATAACGACTAAAACTAAAAAAACTTAAAAAATGAAATACCTACCAAGCCTTGGACCTCTCCCTGCCCATCACGCAGGCGCATTCCCGCGCTGAATTGTATTGTCATCCAACTTACATATCCTTACCAAATTTCAAGTCGATCCGACTACTGGAAGTGGTCAAATTTAACATGCAAAATTTGACCCTGAACATTACATACAGACATACATACATTGCAAGTTAATATAAAGCATGCATAAATAGCGCGTCCCTATAACCACGCATGAATAAGTTTTGTTTTTAATTAGGTAAAATAATAGTAATAGCGTAACATACATACCTACAAAAAACATAGTCAAATTGAGTTTTTGTGTGTGTGGCAGCCGATAGCGTCGCGCGCCAACGTAGAGAAGCACATGATGCGCGTCCACGGGGAGAAGAAGGAGAAGCCGAGGAATCACGTCTGCCAGATATGCAGGAAGGCTTTCACGGTGAGACAGCACTAATAAAGAAAACAAACCGGCCAAGTGCGAGTCGGACTCGCGCATGAGGGCTCCGTAGAAAGATTTTAACGCTTGTCCCCAGTGTTTTAAGAAGTCCAGTGTTAGCAGAGCCCTGCTCCTAAGCAAAATGTACGCAGTGTGGAGTCAACTTAAATTGGTCTGCGAAATCTACAGACAGACATAAAAAATTAAGATTTTGAGAATTTTCTCAGTGGTTGTGCTATAAGAGCTACTTGCGTACCAAATTTCAAGTTTCTAGGACAACTGGAGGTGCCCTGGAGGTGCCCTTTAGGTTTTCGGGATACGGGAAACAGCCTTTTTAATGTCGTTGACTTAGATGGTTGTTTTTTTCACAGCTTCAAGGGACCGCAGGCTTGGGTATTTGATATTAATTTCAGCATGCTACCGCCACGCGTTCTAGAGAAAAAGGGTCTTGACAGACAGACAGACGGACAACAAAGTGATCCTATAAGGGTTCCGTTTTTTCCTTTTGAGTTACGGGACCCTAAAAATTACAGTATTTTAGAAACTAGTGTAAAAAACAATTATTAGAACAGCGAAACCAGAACACTCTACTGGCAAGTTTTACTTGACCAGGTGATGAACAGGAGTCTGTTTCCCTTTCCAGGACAAGAAGGCACTCAACCAGCATGAGGTGATCCACTCGGGCGCGCGGCCGCTGAGCTGCGACATCTGCCAGCAGAGCTTCAAGCAGAAGGCCTCGCTCTACACGCACCGCAAGCGCGTGCATAAGGTCTTCCCGCACAAGAAGCACGTCGAGTTCATGGACGTCAAGGTCAACACGCAGTAGGCTGGCTAGTTCCGGGCAATAGCCAGTAGCCCGGCTAGTTCCTGGCAATAGCCAGTAGCCCGGCTAGTTCCTGGCAATAGCCAGTAGCCCGGCTAGTTCCTGGCAATAGCCAGTAATTGGCTAGTTCTGGCCAATAGCTAGTGGCCCGGCTAGTTCCTGGTAATAGCAAGTAGCCTGGCTACTTGTGGGCTATAGCCAGTGGCCTGGCTAGTTCTGGGCAATAGCTAGTGACATGACTAGTCCCGGGCAATAGCCAGTAGCCTGGCTACTTGTGGGCTATAGCCAGTGGCCTGGCTAGTTCTGGGCATGAATCATCTGGACAAGGTTGGTCAATAGTTTTTTGTGTTAGACACAGAATTTAGTTGTAAAGTTTTTTTTAATCAGAATTAAGTTTATGTTATACTTAACTTAAAGTAAACAATAGTTTAAAAAATGTATTGTAATTACGTGTATATGCATTATTATGCGACATATTTACAAATATATAAGTTTGATTATAATATCTGTTTCATTTTCAATTTACTTCTAAAATACGCTATAGTAAAGAACCTGTATTAAAGACCTTAAAGACACGCTTTTCCTGCTTCATGAGCGTAATGACATCTTTGCACTCGCCAATGTGTGCGTGTGTGTCATCGCCCGACTAGTGACCGACAGTCGATTGACACCGCGGGTGATGGATGACAACTTTTGTATGCGTCGTTGGCGTTCAAAGAGTTAAAACTAGATGATTAGTTAACACAAGTTAACACGTACGGTAAGTACGGCAAAATAACAACTCGCTGGTAAAGCTAGTCTCTTTCTAACATAACCTAACCAACTTAGAAAAGTTGAGAAATCCCCCGAGATGACAAAGTTCAATATTTCAAAAACGGGTGAACCGATTTTAATGAAACTTGGCTAAGAACCATCTCGATTAAACTAGCTTTCGATTGAAAAAACCGCATCGAAATCGGTCCATCCGTTAAAGAGCTATGATGACAGACAGATACGCGTGTCAAAATTATAACACCCCTCTTTTGCGTCGGGGGTTAAGGTGATAGAATGAGACTTCCGCTTGTAAATTGTAACTTGTAGCTTTGTAAAACACTGCCCAGAGTCGGATCCTATTCTTGCATTCATAATTTCACATGCCATGTGTTTACGGTAGATTTTAGTGATACGAATGTTATTTTTAAGACCTTATTGTAGTACCTAAAAAAATACGTTTGTAATTTATCATGAGCTTTTTGGTCAAGAAAAACATCGCTGCACACTTGCAAATCAATCCAATAATGTGTGCGAAGTTCCCAATCCGCACTGGGCCCGCGTGGGAACTATAGCCCCAAGCCCTCTCATTCTGAGAGGTGGCTTGTCCCCAGCACTGGGACGCAAAGAAGGCTGGTGATGTTGAAAGATTATATTAAATAGATAATTAATACTAAGCTTAAACCACAACTGTGCCATATTTTCACTTAATAATTATTGATCGAAGCTAGCTCAACCAAGAGGGCTTCGAAAAAAAAATTCAAACCAATTCGCATTTATTGTTACAAAACTTCATGTTTACAAATTTAACTGCCGCGTAAAGTATTCTACTCTAATATAGTTTGTACATTTAATTTAAATCGCTCCAGAAACACTTGGATCTTTACACCATTTAAATAATCCTTAACATTATTGGTACATACCTACGACCAAGGACCATAAAACCAAGAGGACTGCCAATGGCTATACAATGTCGCGTTCCTGTAAAATAATGAGCCTGCTGTAGCTAGTTTCACTATAGAGAGGTCTCTGTACCATTAATTTTGTATGACACTTAGACCTCTGGCTAACACAATAGCGCCATCTATGATTTGAAAGAAAAAACTAATTTAGATGGCGCTATTGTGTTAGCCAGAGGTCTAAATGTCATACCAAATTAATGGTACAGAGACCCCTCCGTAGTAAAACTAACTGTAGCAGGCTTATTATTTCAAAGGAACGCGATATCGTATAGACACTGGCAGTCCTCTTGTTTTATGGTACTTGCCTACGCTAGAACAGATATAAAAATGTAATAATTTTACCTTCAAAGTAATCGCCCCCGGTTCACTCCACGAAACTTAGTTCAGGTGGAAAAGTTACATATTGTTGTTGGAGTACGTTAGGTATTTCTGGTTTATGTGAAATCACCAATAGATGTTTTAAATTAGGTACAGTCAGCAGTAGCTAGTCAGTAGTAGAAGTAGCTAAGCAACTGAAGCGGTCACAATGATCTTCACAAGCTCTTATGTCTATAACAATAGAGCCGTGCTTAGATCATATTGTGACCGCTTCGGCTGCTTAACTACTTCTGCTGCTGACTGTACTTCGCCTATAAGCATATCGACTAAGCTGTAGGTAAATCGTTCATAAGTATTATGAATTTAGGTGACATTATCGTTATGTATTTTAACCCGTTAAGCGTCCGAGGGACTACATAAATAAGTCCCTCATTTTTTAAAAGTTATGATTTAAATTTATTCGAAGTTCGTGCTTTGTAGAACTCGACGGGTTAAAGATTAGGTATTTCGTCCTTAGGTAAATCAAGTATATTTGAACATAAAATAATTATATCACAACCAGGATAACATCCTGAACATACATTTTAACTATGCTTCTTTACTTATATATCAATATTGAACGTAACTAAATTAAAATGCAACATATTAAATGCTTAACTACATCTAAATAGTGACAATTAGCACCTAGTGAGAAGTAATAATTCATAATAAGAAGACGATCAAAGAAAAATGTTAGGCTTAGCTTAAACATTTTGGAACTATATACTACTAAATATATGAATAAATAATACATAACTTATTAATTACTAACATTTCAGTATTTTTGGTATTATATTATAATACGTTTTTTGAATATTATTCGCACCAAATTATTAATTCTAATTCAAAATTTTATAATAACTTTATATTTATAAAGAGTTATTGTATTGTATTGAATTGTATTCATTTCGTTAACAATTAGACTGCCTGTGGGTAATAGTCATATGTTCGTACCTATCCACATATATAGCATAAAAATCATAAACCTTATTTAAGTTACACATCCAATATAACTGTGCGAGGAAGCTAAGCAATACGCGAGTCAAAATCCACTAATAAAATTACTTGATTTTCCCTGCGCCGCTCAGCGCAGCGGGGCATATCGAAGCGTGGACTTCTGGCGGCCCGAGCGAAGACAAAACTCGCCGCCACCATTCTTGTATAATGGAATGAAAACTGCCTCTTAAAATAATACACTAGGCCACCGTCATGGGCGTATACACAGGGGGAGGGGGGTTAGGGGTCCACTAAGCTGTAGGTAAATCGTTCATAAGTATTATGAATTTAGGTGACATTATCGTTATGTATTTTAACCCGTTAAGCGTTAAGGTTATGTATTATCATAACTTATTAATTACTAACATTTCAGTATTTTTGGTATTATATTATAATACGTTTTTTGAATATTATTCGCACCAAATTATTAATTCTAATTCAAAATTTTATAATAACTTTATATTTATAAAGAGTTATTGTATTGTATTGAATTGTATTCATTTCGTTAACAATTAGACTGCCTGTGGGTAATAGTCATATGTTCGTACCTATCCACATATATAGCATAAAAATCATAAACCTTATTTAAGTTACACATCCAATATAACTGTGCGAGGAAGCTAAGCAATACGCGAGTCAAAATCCACTAATAAAATTACTTGATTTTCCCTGCGCCGCTCAGCGCAGCGGGGCATATCGAAGCGTGGACTTCTGGCGGCCCGAGCGAAGACAAAACTCGCCGCCACCATTCTTGTATAATGGAATGAAAACTGCCTCTTAAAATAATACACTAGGCCACCGTCATGGGCGTATACACAGGGGGAGGGGGGTTAGGGGTCCACTAAGCTGTAGGTAAATCGTTCATAAGTATTATGAATTTAGGTGACATTATCGTTATGTATTTTAACCCGTTAAGCGTCCGAGGGACTACATAAGTCCCACATTTTTTAAAAGTTATGATTTAAATTTATTCGAAGTTCGTGCTCTGTAGAACTCGACGGGTTAAAGATTAGTAAAAAAAAACTGGTGTGTCAATTACAGATTATCTGTAACACGCGGGGACCCTCCCCCCCATCTTATACTTGGACACCCCCGTGAGAAACCTATAACCACGGTGTAAAGAGCTTATACCTACCAGTGGTCCGACGCCTTTGATGTTTGCGTAAATGCCGACACCGCAACCGCATGGCCAAAGCACCAAGGAGGGCGAAAGTTCCTAACTAATCGGGCAGGGGCGGCGTATGCAAGAGGGCTCGCCCTGCCCGCCCCGCACCCCGCACCCCCCCGCACGATTGACCTGTCTAGAGGCCTTCGTCAGACGACTGTATAGACTGTGCTATAACTATGCAGCAGGGACCCTCCCCCCCTCTTATACTTCGACACCCCCAATGAGAAACCTATAACTATGCCCGTGGCAACTTCATTAACCGCCGACGCAAAAAGGGGTGTTACTTGTTTGACGTGCATCTGTGTGTGGCACCATAGCTCCTAGCATAGAGAGGAGCCCCTAGCCCCCCTACACTATGCCACCGCTTAGCTACCTCACACAGCTCTAGAGGAAGCACGGCCTTGCACGAGAAATGAAGTATCGTGCGAGCTGTTTTACATTGCGTCGCCATGACAATAACAAGCGACAACGCAATGCTAATAGCACGATAGCACCAAAATACGGGTTGTCAGTGACAATATTTGTATGTATAGGTAATATATTTTGTACTTACATATTGTATTATTTAAATACTAGTAATGAGATGACAGTACACATAATATCAGTTTGGGCAGAGTTCTTGTTACGGGAAAAGGAATACACAGTATTTTTTTAATGACTGTTTCGGCTGACCATAAAGTAAAATTCTCATTCCATTCCAACATATTCATCACAATTCACAGTTAATAATAATATAGGCAATTTCAATAAGTTTAGCTAGTAGTTATAAAATTGTACCTTTAACCGGTATTGTTGTTTTTGTCTTGACAAACATTGAACATGCATCCCTTTTCCCAAAAAAGTATGTACCCAAACTCCTGTAAAACTCATTTGGACCTTAAACCCTATTATTATTGACATTTGTACTACAAGTTGAATGATCCCGAACCTGCCCTTCTAACTGTGCTACCCGTTTCTGCAAATGCATTATTGTTGCATCTTTCTGTTTCAGCTGCATTTTCAACATCATTATCGAGTCTTCCAGAGCTCCATAGACCGCTTGCACCTCTGGTTGGTAACTGAAGACTTGTGGAGGCTCGTCTAAGCAGAAAAACTCTCTAACAACTGGGTGGTTTGGTAGCTTCTTCAATATCGCATTTATGAAGATTTGCAATCCTCTCACACGTTCCTCAAGGAACATGGAATCAAAATTATCCCTAAACCATCTTTTTCCTGGTAAAGGGAGTAATATATTTGGTTGTTCAACTTTTATCCTCGAGTATAATCTAACAAAGTCCGTGTACCGTCTAAAAACGAGCCATGATTGGTCCCGTTTGTCATCTTCAACTTTTAACTTGTAAATAGTAAACCTCGCCCTCTCTTCCATGACCTCGTAACCAACTATTGGAATTTGTAATGACTCAAACTTCTTTATTTCTTCTCTGTGTAAACTTAAATCTATGTTGCTTAGGCTATTTTGTACCACATTCAGGTTAACATCTTTCATGCATGAGTTGTCATGTAAATTGCCCATGCTTTTAAAATGGGAGCGGGATTGCATACGGTTTGGTGTCCGGTCTGTCATCTCGTTGTCAGAAACTGCTGATTCTGTGTGGTTTTTGTAATACTTGGTGAGCTTGGTTACTGTGGCAACGGGAGTGCAGTCATCACTGGAAGTGGATGATACCTCATTGTTCATGTTATCATGCCTTATTTCTACGGTTGGTTTGATGATTTCTGTTTTGCTCATAGTGTCCATTTTTGTGTACTCTTGGGTTAATGCTGTAAAGATAAAAGAACACAACTGAGATAAAATTTAACACAAAATTTTAACGTTGGCTGCTTTTATTATCAACTGTTCTTGGTAAAACATCCTCATGCATGTTTTCATTGTGGTGCAGCAATTTAATAAAGCGCAGTGGTATTATCTTTATCGTAAAATGAACACACCTGACACATAAGTTACAAATAAAAAAATACTAAACAAAGACTTTAAAAGTTAATGTGGAATACCAAAAAATAACTATTTAAAAAAGTGTTGTAAGATAGTGTATTAGAGCTTTACATTACAAGATATTAATAACACACCACTGAAATATAGCAGTTAAACTGATTATTTACACTAAGCGCCTTGTTACAAACAAAACTTAAATGCAAGTGCTATGACCAAAGTTTAACCTTCACAGCCCATTAAATTGTTTTATACTCACGTATAGAATAAAATGGAGCAGCTTAAGTTATAAATAGCTGTCTGGACACCCAACAATGACGCTCGCGGTCAACACACCTTGTTTGGACCATTTGAACACATTTTATTGAAGCTACAAATACTAAACAATGGGTTGAAGTTTCCAACTGTCGAATTGAGCGTTCTATAACTTTAACACCGTAGTCAATCGATTTTAAATTGAGCAAGATATCGTAACGAGTAAATTGAACAGCAATTCGTTGTAAATTCGATAAATAAAACTGATAAAGTTTACAAAATACTGCGCGACGTATGTGTAATTTTTGTCACTTTTGACAGTTATTAGGCATGCGTTACACTTCGCTCCATACGAATGGTTTTTGAATAATTTGTGCTCTACTTGATACTTGGCGGAACGGAGCACGACTTGCCAAGTTAGTATGTAGGCCATGAGTGCAAGAATCCAGATTGTAAAAAAAAAGAACAGTTTTGACGTTTGATTTGTTACATTGTATCGTGAATGGGCCAAATATTTGTAAAATTGGCGAAATCTTATAATTTTGATAGAATGTCACGCTTTTTGCTGCTGAATTTCAAAGATTTTGGGCTCAACCAGGATATTACGCAGACGATTCAGTCCCAAACACTCGTCTGCATTTGTTGTTTGGATTCAAATTTGCCTCTTATTAACTTGTCGACTTGTAAACATGAATATTATTTGGAAAGTTTCTACAAAACTGTGGTAAGTGTCGTGTAAACATTATCCCCTTATATTCCGATACAAATACAGTATTCCTTTTTTATTTACGAGACGTGGGTACTTAAATATCCATGACTCTAAAAATAAGTAAAAAGCAAGTTAAATTACATTTCTATGTCTCTTGCATCTTAAATATGCTTAAAGTAGTCATTTTTCTTTAGTTAAATTTCTCACTAAGAAGTTAAAACACTATACAACAAGTAATTTAATTTTACTTAACTTACTTAATACATTTTGCTGAAAAAAAAAATGCTAATTTCTAATCTCTGAAACCAAATATCTTGGAAGTAATAATTATGGTTTCCTGGGGATAAAAAACTGTGTTTGTCTGAAAAGTGTTTATGTTAAATGTTATGCTTGCATAGCAAATATAATTAAGGTGAATAAATAAACTTTCAGTTGGAGCCCTCAAAGAAGGTGGTATGTTCAACATGCCACAATATGCTTAAGAGAATAGAAGTTTTCAGGCAGCAAGTGCTGAAAAGTCTTAGCTACTTTGAATTAGAGGTAAATAAGTACTTTAAGTATAATACAAATACTTATGCCCTTATTCATAAACATCACCCATGCCTTCTTCTTACTAGCGGAAATGTCAATGTGACAAAAAAGGACAAACAAATAATTATGTAATTAAAATAACATAAATCTGGCGCAGCCACCCTGTATATTGTAAACAATACGATTTTTTTTCAGGATACAAACAATTCTACTGCTAAATCAAACAAGCTAAATCTAGCTACGAAAAGTGTGGTAAATATATTTCTGCCACCTGCAAAATATGTCCCTGAAAGACGTCCCCTCACAAAAGTGGTAGGATCTCAGATAAAAAAGATGGAACTGGTAAAGAACGAACCAGAGACCATGGAGCCAGGGTTGCCAGTGGTGAAAATTAAAGCGGAACCAATGGAAAACGAGAAAGTACATGTCGAGATTGAAATTGAGCCCACCATACCGGAATTATCGCCAGGTATGACTGTATGTTTTTTAAAGTTTTATCTTAGCCCTCTGGGTCTGTAAAGTTGCCAGCTAAAGTTACGAACGTCTATTTTCTGCATCCCACTAATATTAATTTCTACTGTCTATTTCTACTCTCTCATAAGGGGAGGGGTTTTACGGAGTCCTTCAACCCCCTTAGCATACGCAGAAAAACAAACTACGAAATTGTTCCTTTGTATTATGTTATGTATGACGCCCGTGCCCATACTTTACGATAGAGTGTAGTTTAACTCACACACACATACACATGGGCTTAGTTTGGATTATCTGTTAGTTTAAAAAAAAACATTCACTGGGCTGGACTCGCCCACTGGGGTTCCGTACCTAACATTTTTCTGATTCATAGGCTTTTTGTTTTGTGATTGGTTGTGAGACCTTGCTTCATGCCAAATTTGACAATTCCAGGTAAATGGGAAGTAAGGTACAGTACAGACGGACATCAAATGGTCCAATAAGGGTTCTGTTTTCCTTCCAAAGTATGGAGCCGTAAAAGTGTTATTTTCCAGAACCCCAACCCCCGGAGAAGTCCTCGACCCTCACAGTGCGCACCGTGACCCTGCTGAAGGAAGAGCTGATGCTGGAGAGGCTCAAGCAAGCGCAGTCACCATCGTACCTCAAGTTTCCATACCGGTGCCAGAGCTGCGTCATGGGATTCAATTATGAGGAGAACATTAAGGACCACATCAAGAGGAAACATGGACCCGTAAGACACTAGCTATCGCGGTCCAACCACCCTCTGGACACCGCATCTTCTACAATTTACTTGGAAAGTCATTACGAAAAAAGCCGCGGTGAGCGGGCCGGGGGAATGCGTCGTGATTGGTTCATAGCTTGTCATCTCACTTGTCGTCTGGTCGAAAGTGAGCCGCGATTTGAGGCTAGAGAGATTTATAGGTGCAAATGAGCATATGCGTTTCGGAGACAGCTTCGCGGCCTCATTTTTGAGCAGATTATTTTTGTTTCGAAAAAAAATCCGATAATAAATAAAATATCGAACCTGATCACACAATTTGACGAGTATTAATGAAAATAATCGATTTATTGATTATTTTTGTTTTTGTTTTTATGAAACATTCATAGAATGAAATTCAACATACAATGACAAAGCAAAGAAAAATCCGTTAAGCAGCTGGACTTGAACCAGCAACCTCGGTAATCCGTACCACGCTCCACCAATTAAGCTATACTTAACGTTGGTGTACCTAACGAATTTTTCAATGCCTTGTGTCATATTTTTATTTGGAAGATCTCTCCTCAGCGCCATCTATGAGTAGCTTAATCAAGCGGCTCACCCACTACGGAACTTCTACAGTTACGCATTAGTGGCAAGAGATGGAACTATTTTCTGAATCAATGAAAATAATCGATTTATTGATTATTTTTGTTTTTGTTTTTATGAAACATTCATAGAATGAAATTCAACATACAATGACAAAGCAAAGAAAAATCCGTTAAGCAGCTGGACTTGAACCAGCAACCTCGGTAATCCGTACCACGCTCCACCAATTAAGCTATACTTAACGTTGGTGTACCTAACGAATTTTTCAATGCCTTGTGTCATATTTTTATTTGGAAGATCTCTCCTCAGCGCCATCTATGAGTAGCTTAATCAAGCGGCTCACCCACTACGGAACTTCTACAGTTACGCATTAGTGGCAAGAGATGGAACTATTTTCTGAATCAATGAAAATAATCGATTTATTGATTATTTTTGTTTTTGTTTTTATGAAACATTCATAGAATGAAATTCAACATACAATGACAAAGCAAAGAAAAATCCGTTAAGCAGCTGGACTTGAACCAGCAACCTCGGTAATCCGTACCACGCTCCACCAATTAAGCTATACTTAACGTTGGTGTACCTAACGAATTTTTCAATGCCTTGTGTCATATTTTTATTTGGAAGATCTCTCCTCAGCGCCATCTATGAGTAGCTTAATCAAGCGGCTCACCCACTACGGAACTTCTACAGTTACGCATTAGTGGCAAGAGATGGAACTATTTTCTGAATCAATGAAAATAATCGATTTATTGATTATTTTTGTTTTTGTTTTTATGAAACATTCATAGAATGAAATTCAACATACAATGACAAAGCAAAGAAAAATCCGTTAAGCAGCTGGACTTGAACCAGCAACCTCGATAATCCGTACCACGCTCCACCAATTAAGCTATACTTAACGTTGGTGTACCTAACGAATTTTTCAATGCCTTGTGTCATATTTTTATTTGGAAGATCTCTCCTCAGCGCCATCTATGAGTAGCTTAATCAAGCGGCTCACCCACTACGGAACTTCTACAGTTACGCATTAGTGGCAAGAGATGGAACTATTTTCTGAATCAATGAAAATAATCGATTTATTGATTATTTTTGTTTTTGTTTTTATGAAACATTCATAGAATGAAATTCAACATACAATGACAAAGCAAAGAAAAATCCGTTAAGCAGCTGGACTTGAACCAGCAACCTCGGTAATCCGTACCACGCTCCACCAATTAAACTATACTTAACGTTGGTGTACCTAACGAATTTTTCAATGCCTTGTGTCATATTTTTATTTGGAAGATCTCTCCTCAGCGCCATCTATGAGTAGCTTAATCAAGCGGCTCACCCACTACGGAACTTCTACAGTTACGCATTAGTGGCAAGAGATGGAACTATTTTCTGAATCAATGAAAATAATCGATTTATTGATTATTTTTGTTTTTGTTTTTATGAAACATTCATAGAATGAAATTCAACATACAATGACAAAGCAAAGAAAAATCCGTTAAGCAGCATGATTAAGCTACTCATAGATGGCGCTGAGGAGAGATCTTCCAAATAAAAATATGACACAAGGCATTGAAAAATTCGTTAGGTACACCAACGTTAAGTATAGCTTAATTGGTGGAGCGTGGTACGGATTACCGAGGTTGCTGGTTCAAGTCCAGCTGCTTAACGGATTTTTCTTTGCTTTGTCATTGTATGTTGAATTTGACGAGTATTGACTAATTTTTGAAAGAAAAAAACTTTTTTTCTTTAAATTTTTTCCCAAAAAAACGAATCGACAAAATAATTATAATTAGCGAACCTGCTCACAAAAATTTCACGAGAATCAGTTGAGACATGCGACATGTAGAGGAGAACAGCCGCACGCAAATAATTTTTGAAAATCATGTTTATGGAATCACCCCTTGTATCTTGTTCTATTCGTTTGTGATGACCTCTCTGACCTCTGATTATGTTTTTTTTAATGGCTGATGTGGCAAGGAGTATTTTGCCAATGTTGACAGCAATATCTGCTTGAGATTTTTATTTCTGATGTTAATTGTTTCAGAAAGTGGGCAGCGTAACGTGCGAGATATGTCTGGCCGTGCTCCACCCGCCGGGCAGCATCAACGCGCACATGTTCAGACATTTAACTCGGTCAGTGACCATCAACAGGGAGCGAAACATTGATGTCGGTGACATCATTATGACGCAAATTGACATGTACACACACACACACACATAGGTTTTTATAAAATATACACAACATATTAAAATAGTGACATAGTGATACAAATCGGCGAGGACAGTGCAATACCGCTTATCTGACATTTTCATTAAGATTGCAAACAACAAAACCATAACGTATTGAAAAACAAGGCGAACGTTCAAAATATGTCATTGAATTTGCAACTCTATGACTTTTGTTGTTTACGCGGTATTGCACTATCCCCGACGAAATACAACATTTTCTGGGTAAGTAATGTATTTGTAACAAAAAATATATCCACAAGAAAACGAAAAACAACAAATTAAATAACTTCCAACATAAACAGTTCTTAAATTCACGCATAAAAAATACTAATGAAAACGGATATGCATTATTATTGTCTCCGACAATTTTCTGATTAATATGACTAACACAGTTAGGTGGTAATGTTTTTATAAGTACTGGCCGTCTCAAATGTCAATAAAATATCCGTAAACTTAAGAGACCAATAAGTTGTTAGTGATCATCTATAATCTGGATAAAAAACACTCTGTGTGAAGCTAGACGTCATACGGCTGTCACCGGCATCAAAGTTTCGCTCCCTGCCCATCAAGTATAGTACGCGTCAAATTTAAATGCGTCTGGAGTGAAGTCAGCCACTAGGGGAAGCGGGACGCTCAGAGACTATCGCACAAAAGTTATTGCACAAAACTGGTCGAAGCCAAATTGAATAGACTTTATGTTAGGGCTTAGACTTCAATAACGAGATGATTTTTGATTAACATAGATTTAATTAAACTCTCAAAATTGTTTACAAATAATCAAAATGTTTGTATGAATGACGTATGTGCTCGCGTCTAGAGTGGTAGACCATCTGCCGGACCGAGCCGGACCGCCGCCGGCGCTGCGCGGGGGACGTTCCTCTTGCATCTCCAACACTTGCTTGCGAAAATTGGCACTGGGAGGGGGAGGGAGAGAGGGGGGGATACGGAAGCTCGCGCTGGGTTCACCGCCTTTGGTTTATTGTAATTTTTTCGCAAATGTGTTAAAAAACGTCGTTTGATACACGTGTGAAATTGTCATTTTCACTCGACCCGACACCTCGGGACTCGTGCAACATGACACACTTTCCGCGCTTATCTTATACCTATAAAACAGTACCGTGACTGACTGATGGACAGACAACGCACAGCCTAAACCGCTCTTAAGTCTCTAGGCCCGACTTGAAATTTGGCAAACATGTACCTTGAGTATCCTACAGGTGCATTAAGAAGGGATTTTTCGAAACTAGCCCATTTTGAAATATTTCACGGGGGCAAAGCCGCGGGGCATAAGCTAATATCCATATAAAGTACTATTGTAGCGACCCTAGTGCAACACGCGGATAACGTCATCACTGTTCTACATCGCGCCAACGAAGTTTCTCAAGTCGATTGCATACATACAACTTCCAATTCTCTTTCTTCGGACTTAGTCCCCAGGCATCACATCTGCCTGGAGAGACAGATCTATTGAGGCTTCCCCAAACTATTTTAATTGTTCAGATACGAATGCACGAAATGCAACCAGCGCTACTCGGCATACGACGACGCTCTCCACCACTACAAGAAGGCGCACGGCGACACGAACGCACACAAGTGTCGGGACTGCCTCTACAGCGCTGAGTGAGTACTTGGGTCAATAAATCCTAATCCTAACTTCCTAACTAATATTATAAATGCGAAAGTAACTCTGTCCCTCTGTCTGTTTGTTACGTCTTCACGGGAAAACCGCTGCACCAATCAAGATGAAATTTGTTAAGAAGATAGTTTGAATATTGAGGAATATTATAGACTATTTTTTATTCGGGGAAAATTATATAATTCCCGCGGGATAGCGTTAACCGAAATCTACGCAGACGAAGTCGCGGGCAACAGCTAGTTAATTTATATAGGGGTAATGCTGCTGATATTATGGGGACCTTTGAGCCGGGTACGATGCGGGGTGGGGGGTTTTTTAGGGTTTTTGGCGAAGCATGTTGCTGATGTCATCATCATCATGTCAGCCGAAAGACGTCTCCAAGTATCTCCACTCAGACCGATCTAGCTTACAATCCAATACAAATATTCTTAATTGAAAATCACAAAACGTAGTACAAGGTTATGTTGCCTTCCTAGTCATAAAACCCATGCTGTTGACAGTATGTGCGTGTGTCTGCCAGTTCCCCTCAGAAGCTGAGGAAGCACAAGCTGCTGCATCAGAAGCGGTTCACCTGCAAGGACTGCGGCGTCGTGCTGGCCACCAGGCCCAGCCTCACCAGGCACATGGCGTGAGTATAGTTCAATTGAGAAATGTTTTTACATGTCAAAGTAATTATGACGAATAATGAAAGAATCGGAAAAATCACGAAATATCACAAGGGGGAGAGGGTGTGTTAATTTTTTCGTTCATCACACGGTTTCTAAAGTGAAAAGTGCAGTCTATCTTCGCTAAAGCTGAGTACAAGTTATTCTGTGCCTATGCTTAATTTTTTTACGTAATGGTTACTTATTTTTAGAATTACACAGTACACTACCTATAAATAATAATATTTGTAACAATAATCTATCATATTGCAATTTTAATCTTGTAAAATAAATAAATAAATAATAATCATTTAATCTTCTAATCATGTACCTACAAAATTAAAAGTGTGTACTAAATTTAAATTAATTAAGTAAAAGTCATTGGATGCGATTCTACGTGCACATCGCCTAAATAGACTAAAACTAAATTTTCTAATTTTTAGTTAAAATTTAGACGGCGGATTTAACAAGTGCTATTCCAGAACGTCAAGCTGACTAAATTTAGCCGGGTTTTATCCGTATCCTAAAATTTCTAAATTAAATTGAGCGTGTTGCTACTTGAAAAAAATAAATGAACCAATGAATGAATGAAATTCGTCACAATGTATGGGACACATGGGAACATTTAGAAAATGGCTTCTGGCAGTCAGTGTCATCAGTGATGTCGCAGATGAAAACTCGCTCAGTGTTCCCCGCCGCGTCCAAGATTTGCTATCGAACCCTGTCTACTTTATACCGGTATTTAAATTCAATTTAAACAGTGTAGACAAAATTTAATTATTGTTTGTATTATAGGTCGATAAGATGTCATAAATAACTTGTGTTGTATGTCGTTAAGTAGTCTTTAAGCTCTTAGAATGTAATTTAGAACATAATTAGAATAGTAATTCAATGAAAAATGTTTCCTATTAGTTAAGTATTACTAATTGTTTTTGTTATTTTCATGTTCCAAGTTTTTAAGTTGTGTTCTGGATGCATTCTTCTCCTTATTATCTAATATTCCGACTGAAGGACTTTGTATCCATGGTCATGAAATAAATTAAAAAAAAAAAGGCTTCTGGCATCGTGTTTAAGCCTTGTAGCCAATCATCATCATCAGCCTATTTATGCCCCACTGCTGGGCACAGGCCTCCTCTCAGAATGAGAGGGCTTGGGCAGTTCCCACGCGGGCCCAGTGCGCCAATGCTTAATGCCAATGCTTTATAATAAAAAAAACTGTCCTGGAGGAAAACTATGTTGGAACTCCTGGGTCGTGTTTTGTAAAGCTACAAGTTATAATTCACAAGCGGAAGTCTCATTCTATCACCTTTCGTTAGAAAGAGAGTTCCGCTTGTAATTTGTAAGTTGCAGTAGCGCATCCCCTGCACACAAAGTTTAGTGTTCACTACGTGTTGGCCCATATCCCGCGACAGCCTAAGCAATTTCCGAAACTTCTGCTCAGACCGGTCAAACGGGTTAGATTCATCTCGCAACCTCTTCAAATATTTGTTTTCACCCCCACCCTCGCCATACTCCCTCTCTTTGGCCACCAGAGCAGCTATCACGTATTCGTCATCCATTTCTAATGAATAATATAGTAAGGAATCGATCCGACACAACTAGATTTTAAACAATCGGGGTTTAAACGGGACTATTTTAGTCGCCGCTAAAATTAGGCAGTTTAGCTTGACTTTTGCCTACAAAGGACATGCAAAGAATAGCATTTAAACGGCTAAACCTAAATTGAATAGACCGCCTAAAATAAGAAACGTCAGATTCAAATTGGCCTTGTCATTTGATTATGACAGCCGCTCATAGAATAGCAAAGGGACTTAGCGACGCCTAAATATAATTAGGAATTTTAGCGGCCGCTGTAGAATCGGATCCCTTGTTATTGTTCATGTCATGTTAATTACACCTTATTCTAGAAGAGCGGGATCTCCTGTCACAGGTATATTCATATACCAACTTGGAGGTCTCTAACCTTCTTGCATGTCTCTATGGTTATTGAAATAAATACATTTCATTTCATTTTAAATACTGTTTTCCAATAAAAAGACATTTCTAATGATAAAAAAGACGGAGTATACTTGACAGCGTATTTCCCCAGCGTCCTCCACAACAAGCGGCTGCACAAATGCGTGCACTGCGGCTCCACGCACACGGACGGCGCGGCGTTCGCGGCGCACATGCGCACGCACGGCGCCGCCGCCGCGCGCGCAGCCTGCGGCCCGTGCGGCGTGCAGTTCAAAGCCTGGCACGCGTACAACGCGCATGTGCTGTTTAGTGCCGCGCACCGGAACGATAGGGACAAGTGAGTGGCACGAAAACCCGTTAAAACCCGCCAAAGCCCCATTAAAACCCGCACAAAAACCCATTAAATCAAAAAAGTCACAAAAAGTTAGTAAGGTGTTGAAATAGGACTGTGGAAGAAGGCACCCTGAGCAGTATGCCCAATGGTGGGCGCTAATTAGCTGAAGAAGGGACAGAGAATGTATGAAAGAAGGTTTTTTTTTTTAATCATTCGCAGTAGTTTTCAACTACTTTTCACTACCTGACACCTTGTATAGATAGATGAATGGATGGATGCTATGTTAAGATCTACATCGTTCCTAGCATACTTTTGTTAACCGAAGGGCTTTTGGGTAAGCTCTTCACATACATTTGTTAATCGAAGGGGTTTTAGGATCAGCTGCTCTCATACTTTTGGTAATCGAAGGGTTTTTCGGATCAGTTGTTCTCATACCTTTGTTAATCGAAGGGGTTTTAAGAATAAGTTTTCACATAATTTTGTTAATTGAAGCGGGTTTTAGCTTCTCCCAAACTTTTGTTAATCGAAGGGGTTTTAAGGATAAGTTTCTTCCAAACTTTTTTTAATCGAAAGGGTTTTTTTTAGGATCAGCTGTTCCCACTGCGGCATGAAGTTCGCGACGGCGACCCACCTGCGCATGCACGTGCAGTTCAGCGACCACCCCAAGCAGACGTTCTACTGCCCCGACTGCCCTAAGGTAAGCCAGCACCCTCGCAAGACCCACAGGGTAACATACAATGACAATGCAAAGAAAAATCTGTTAAGCAGCTGGCAGCTGTCCAGCTGCTTAACAGACTTTTCTTTGCATGTTGAATTTCATACTATGAATGTTTTATAAAAATAAAAATAATCAATAAATAGGTTATTTTCATTGACCCATTGGCGCTCGCTGAATATTCATATAAAAAAACCGGACAAGTGCTAGTCGAACTCGCGCACGAGGGTTCCGTACAAAGATTTTCCCGCTTTTACCCAGTGTTTTAAGTTGTGCCGTGATTGGTGGAAATTGACAGATAGGCCTGACTTGAGAGGCCATAGGAAACCACTAGGCTAACATGGTTTATAGTAATATTGCTAATAATAATAAATTAACGTATATAGGCGTATTGTCTATCGCGCGCGGCGTTCGCTACCGCATTCACCGTCTCTCGTCAAACTGATTAGGACGGGGTGCGAAAGAGATGGTGAGTACGGTAACGAACTAAAGACTATTTTGTTTGCAGGAGTTCAAAGTGGAGGCGGAGATGAAACAGCATCGTAAGGTTCACAGCAAACAGAGGCTTAAGGCCACTGACCGAATATGCGACTACTGCGGAAAAGTGTATACTGTGAGTTATTTATTACAACAAAACAAAAATAATAGTAAGGTTAATTTTACAATGTATTCGTTGGCGAAATAATTCATTGTTGGTTTTAAAAACATACTTTTCATAATTTTCTTTTATTGATACGTTTCCTAACTATTTATTCTTCCAACAGAGTCGAGAGCATCTGATTCGGCACATCGAGACTCATATAGTAAAGCAACAGAGGGCAAAAGAGGCTAGGATGCATCGAAAATAAAAATATTAATATAGTTTTGGTAGATTTACTTTATAATTCAATCAGCTCTGCGGACACTCATTTCCCTGCTTTGTTTGTTTCCTTCCTTTGTTTGCTGAATAACCGCGAAACTTACGAACTCTAGAGTAAGCTTCAGATATGGCCACAATTTTGCCGTGAACTACTACAAAAGCTACCTGGGCCGTGTTTTATAAAGCTACAATTATGAACTAAAAAACAATTACTTTGCTCACCCGCGACCACTAATGACAAATAGTTATATCTGTGCGGCAAATGTATGTTTCCATGCAACACCTCCACCTCCACTGCTACACGAATCAACACATGCCACACAGACCCAACTATCACCACCACCACTATACTAAACGCTGACGCGTTTCGGCACTCTCCACGAGGCCATTTACGAAGCACAACAACAACCGCTCAACATGCCACCACTTCCACTACAAAGCTACAATTTACAAGCGGAAGTCTCATTCTATCACTTTTTTTTAGAAAGGGACTTCCGCTTGTAAATTGTAGCTTTATAAAACACGGCGCTGTTCGTCACAGCATAGCATCGAACGCTGAAAGCTAATTACCCCGATGCCATTTCATTTTTTTTTAAACTAAACTCGATTGTCTGACAGCTGTCGGTTTTGACTGATGGCTCGCGTTGTCATATAAAAAGGTACTCTGTGGTTGTCATTTAGAACCCGAATTATTTATTTGCTGTTGGTTTACTGTTTTATTTTCATTTCAAAGATTATAGGAACTGTATTAATTTGTATAATTTCAACGTGCCATGTCTGAGTTAAAACCTCTCACCACTCTCAACTGCAAGCAGCAAGTGGTGCGCGCCGTTCGCTTTAACGTCGATGGCACGTATTGTCTCACTTGCGGCGCCGACAAGAAAATAAAACTCTGGAACCCTCAGCGCCAACTACTGCTCAAAACTTATGGAGGACACGCAAACGAAGTGCTAGACGCCGCCGGTTCTTGCGACAGCAGTCAAATAGTATCTTGTAGCGCTGATAAATCGGTAATCCTTTGGGATGTCACGACGGGACAACCACTGAGAAGGTACCGCGGTCATGCAAGCTCCGTAACGCGCGTGAAGTACAACGAGGAGTCAACTATGGCTATATCAGGGTCTGTAGACAACACTGTTGCCTTCTGGGACGTGCTCAGCCGGCGACAAGAGCCTGTGCAAGTTTTAAAAGATGCTAAGGACACTATAACCTCCATCCAAATCACAGATTATGAAGTTGTGACTTGTTCGGTTGATTCACATGTTAGGAGGTATGATTTAAGGGTAGGGAAAATGATTTCGGACTTTATTGGTCATATTATAACTTATGGCAGTTTAACACATGATGGCCAGTGCTATATTTTAAGCTGTGCTGATAGTAGTGTAAAATTATTTGATAAAGATTCAGGGGAGCTCCTTAACACATTTATAGGGCATGAGAGTAAGGATTATTTATTAGAAAATGCTGTTAATGCCAAAGACAGTCATATTATTTCTGGCTCAGCTACAGGAGAGATATTTTTCTGGGATTTAATTAGCAGTAAGGTTACCAGTAAGTTAGTTCATAGTAAGAATAAACCTGTAGTTTCTTTAAGTCACCATCCAACTGAGGATTACTTATTAACGGCTTGTGAAGATGAAATTATACTATGGGGTGATGTTCTAATTCCTTAAATAAAAATAATATCTAAGTTTAGGCGTTTTATTTTTTAACTAACTTCCAACTTATTTGCTGATTATATTGAATATAATGAACAATTATATTTGCTGATTTATCAACCCTAACGAAGTTCTTTCGAGACTAACACTTGGATCCGGGAAATGGAAGGAACATACTAAAAATTAAGTCTTAAATGTGAGTGTGAGTCCATGGACTCACATGGGATTAGCATCTCCACTTACCATTATGTTTATTTATTTGTTGCCCTACATACTCCTTACCCAAAGTAGTCCTCACACACAAAATCCTACAATCGTCTGAAATATACTCCTTCACTTATGAAGAAAGAATTAAATTACTGAAGATACGCGCAAGATCCAAGAAATAGATCTATCAACATACAACACGAAGCTGGCAAAAATGGTCCCTCAATAATGGTACTGGTTGCCATATATGAGAAACATAGTTTCCCTGTTAAGTAGAACGATGCGAAGCTCCAATGTAAGAGTGAGCAATGGATAGTCTTGTCTTTCTCTGACATTGGTTGAAACGTTATAGCTACAATCTGACACATGCTTTATGGCTGATAAAAGTATGTCACGAGAGCCGGTTGAGTGTCGATCGCGAGCGGTTGTGTTCAAGATTGTAGTACCTTCCGTTTTCAGTATTTGTAGTTGGATTAATGTTATAATCGTTACTATCTTCATAAAAGAGTTGCTATTCCTGCATTTCTTGGTGGTGGTTTTGTCGGTAAGTGGTTTTATGTGGTATTTGGATTTAAATTCGGTAGATTAATTATTTTCTTACGGTGTGCGGGTAGTCTATGCCAGCATTCCCATGAGTGAGAATGCTGGCTTAGATGACCCTGGAGGGGGAGTTTTTCGCCCAGTACTAGATAAAAATGTCTTTTTAGTCGATCATGAAGAGTTTGAGAAAAGCCAGGTGGTAATAATGGCGGGGAAAAATAAAAAAAATAGAAGGCAGGCTCGTGAAAGGGAGCGAAATAAAAACAAAGATAGGGTTGCTGAACGGTCTCGTTCGAGGGCAGCGTCGTCCGCGTCGTCCACGAGATGGTCGGATAACTCTGATAGTAATCATAATCGGACTCAACCTGACACTCCACTTCTGTTAGGTCAAAAAAGCTGTGATCAGGCTTCGTCATCATTGACTCCTCCGGCTCACTTAGTCACGGACTCACCCATTGAGCCCGAGACCCAGACCCCTATATCACCCTTCACTCCCATCGGGCGTGAGAAATATTCTGAGTGCGACCAGGGTCCTTTTGTAGTCCACGTGCAGAAATTAGAGACCTCCCCCGACTCTGGTACTATACTCCACCCTATATCGTTTGGCCTGTTTCTCCAAAACAGAATAAGAGAGTTTCCCAACGTCATTGAGGGAAGTGTTAAGAGAATTGGACGTAACCGAGTGTCCATTAGTTTCCACTCAGGCGGAGATGCTAACTTGTTTCTGACCTCACCGACGTTGATACAACATAAATATAAGGCCTTTGTTCCCTCGTTCAATGTAACGAGGCTCGGACTAGTTCGAGGAGTGCCTTCCAAATGGTCCCCAGAAGAGGTATTAGAAAAAATTCAGGTACCTGAAAATTCCGGAGGCGCGCGCCCCATTAAAATTAGAAGACTAAACTTTAAAAAAAACAATCCTGATGGCTCATATTCCTGGCTACCGTCGGAAACGGTAGTCATCACCTTTGATGGGCAGTCTTTGCCGAGTAGGGTCTACATGTGCTTCAATTCCCTGCCGGTAGAGCAATACAAATTGCCAACAATACAGTGTTTTCGCTGTTGTCGTTTCGGGCACACGAAAGAAAAGTGCCGCTCGCTTCCCAGATGCTACCGATGCAGTGGCTCCCACATTGGAGATACTTGTTCGGTGGACCCTCAGGAGGGCTACTGTTGTAATTGTCCCCAGGGGTTGGGTATGGGTCACTTTGCTAATAGCAAGGCCTGCCCAGAATTTAACCGACAAGCAGCCATCAAAAAAACTATGGCTGATGAACATATTTCCTATTCCGAGGCATCGAGTCTACATACTAGGGTCACACAAAAAACATATGCTCATGCCACATCCTCCCCACCGTCACAAGGATCCACGTCTTACAAAAGGACAATATTCTATAACCCTCGCTCTCCACCTCCGTCTAGGAAAGGTTACGACAAAAAAGCTCACGATGATCTTACTAGAGAGCCGGTAATTCCAACCAAACCAGTGTTCCGTGAGAGGCCCACCGAACAATCAAATGAAGCTCTAATAAATGAGCTTATAAAAATTATTTCCTCTCTTGTCAAAGTTTTCTCACCATCTAGCCCTCTGGCTAATCCTTCTCTGCTATCCCACGTTGCTCCATTCATTTCCTCCTTACTTATTTCTTCCAATAATGGACCAGTCAGTAATACAGTGGAACTGCCGTAGTATCAGCAATAAGAAACATGACCTCATCTTCTTAATCAACAAGTACAATCCTATCGCAATAGCTGTATCAGAAATATGGCTTAAATCTGAGAATAATTTTAAATTACCCAGATATGTGTCTCTGATGGACTGCCGGGCTGATGGACGTGCCGGATGTGCCTTGTTTATCAGAGACCATTACCCATTCACTCTCATACCCACTCCACAACTTAGTAACAATTGGCATTCAATATGTGCTCGCGTAGAAGGAATCTCTTTTCTGTCTTTATACATCCCTAGTCCATCTATTCAAATTTTATCCGAGTTGAAACAATTAATCGCATTGCTCCCGCACCCATGTATTATAATGGGCGATTTTAATATTCATCATCACTTGTGGGGTTGTGATAATAATGACTCTCTTGGAGAACAATTTATGGAAGTACTTGACACAGTTAACCTTTGTCTTCTAAATTCAGGATCCCCAACTTTACGTACTTTACCAGGTCATTCGGTCAGTGCAGTGGATTTGTCTTTATGCTCACCCTTACTTGCATCGCAGATCACCTGGGAAGCCCTAGATAGTACATATGGGAGTGATCACTTTCCTATTCTCCTTAGCCTCCCATTTTTGTCTTCAAAAAGGGCACCTGTCATGGAACCTCTCTTGGTCTATAATATCAATGGAGTTGATTGGGACACTTATAAAAATATTTTAAATACTGAAATTAACTCTCTTCCTCTAATTACGGCGTCTTCAATTGAACATTGCTCCGACGCCATAGTTCGTGCTATTAAATCCACTGCAGATAAAGTCTTCCCTCTCAAGAATGCAGCTGTAGGTAGATTCCCGTCTCCACCTTGGTGGGTTAAAGAATGTACTCAAGCTGTTAAAAATAGGAAAAAAACTGAACGTATGTATTCTGCCAATATGACGCCGGAGAATTTTCAAATTTTAAAGAATGCTATGGATGAGACTAAGCTTTTACTTAAAAACAAAAAATGCGACGGCTGGAAAACATTTTGTCTATCGTTAAGCCCCACCTCCCCATCTACGGTAGTTTGGAATAACATGAAGCGATTTAGAAGATCCTATAACTCTCGGTCTTGTCCGTACCCATCCTCACAGGAATGGGCGGAGTCCTTCTTGTCTAACATAGCCCCTTCACACGTTCCTGGTGTCTTTGATTTACCCATTGAACATCCTGCCTTCGAGACAATCGACCCTTTAGATGAAATATTCACCATTCAGGAGTTAAAAAATGTCTTAAAAGCAGCAAAAGATTCTTCTCCGGGCCATGATGGCATTCCCTACTCCTTTATAGCTAAAGCAGGTGAACCCTTCCTTCAATACTTCCTTAACCTTATTAATTGTATCTTACTTTCAGGCCGTCCGCCTTCAGCATGGAAATCCCAAATAGTTATTCCTATCTTGAAGCCAGCTAGAGATCCTAATGATCCACGATCTTATCGTCCTATTGCTTTGTCTTCAGTTTTGCCTAAGATTTTAGAACACCTTATAAAAAATAGACTTGAATGGTATATGGAGAGGGAGGGTCTGTTCGGGAAAACTCAGTACGGTTTTAGAAAGGGGAAAAGCACAATCGACAGCCTCAGCATTTTTACTTCCGATATACGACTGTCTTTCTCGAGGGGAGCATCGGTGGTCGCTGTGTTCTTGGATGTGGAGGCTGCTTACGATAACGTCCAGCTCCCCATTCTCAGGGAAAAATTCCGCAAGCTGAGAATTCCGGAGAGGCTGGCCAACCTAGTGGGCAACCTACTTTCAGAGCGACTAATTACTTTTCGCGGAAGGGACCCGCAAATAAATCCTTCAAGATTGGTTTGGCGTGGACTGCCGCAAGGGTCTGTCCTTAGCCCGCTGCTGTACAATTTATATACACATGATTTGGAGGATTTTGCTGCTGATTGTCAATTTTTACAATATGCGGATGACTTGCTGGTTTATTCTTCTAATAATAATATAGATTCAGCTAGTGAATCAATCTCGACTTCGCTTCAATCGGTAAATTCATGGTTAACTAGGAATGGCTTGTCACTTTCCCCAACGAAAAGCACTGCTGTTGTTTTTACCTGTAAACGAGTAACTCCTAGTATAAACATTTCAATCAATGGCGTGGAGATTCCTGTTTGCTCTCATTTTAAATTTCTCGGAGTAGTTCTAGACTCCAGATTGACCGGTGCCTTACACTTTGATCATATTGTTAAAAAGTGTGAACGCGGTCTCAATACGCTCAGATGTCTCTCTGGGGTTTGGTGGGGAGCCCATCCAACCTCTCTTAGACTATTATATAACGCAATCGTCCGAAGCGTAATGGATTATGGATCGTTCCTTTTGGTGCCGGGTAATAAGGCAGGCCTTAGAAAATTAGATCTCATTCAGTCGAAAGCATTAAGAATTATATCGGGAGCAATGAGATCAAGCCCCATAAACGCGTTGCAAGTGGAATTTGCTGATCCTCCTTTAAACCTACGTAGGCAATTTTTGGCTGATAGCTATTTGTTCCGTGCGCTTCAGTTCTCTCGTCATCCAGTACTAAATAGGCTACTCGATCTTAAATCTGCTCCTAGTTCCAATTATAATGGCCCTCCCTGCCTTGTTAACAGTTTGCGGAAGTTCCAAACCATAAAAGATCCAGTTCACCATTCCCAAAATCTCCCCCTGTTTGAGTTCAAGTACAGCACGGTTACGTATCAGCCACGAGTTATACTTGATTTTGATATTTGTCGTAACGATTCACATGCTGACGAATACCTTCAACAAATTCTCAATCGTGAATGGCATGATTGGAACACAATTTACTGCGATGCTTCGAAATTGTCGCCTGTTGGTTGCGTAGGGGTGGGAATATATCATGCTCAGTATAATATTGTTCAGAAAGTAAAATGCCCTCCGGAAACCTCTGTTTATACTGGGGAATGTATAGGAATATTGGAAAGTGTTAAATTCGTTTTAATTTTCAGGTTGAAAAAAACCATCATATTTTCTGATTCTCGTAGTTGCCTACAAGCTTTGCTCTCAAACCCTTTTTCAATCAAATTTCATAATCCAATTATATATCAGATTAAGGAATGTCTCACCATATGCAAATCAAGAGGATATGAAGTAACACTCGTGTGGGTCCCGGGCCACTCGGGAGTCTCTGGAAACGAAAAAGCTGACCAATTGGCCAAGAAAGCGGTGGTGGACGGTGACAAGGTTCCTTTTAAAAATTATTGCCATGATGTTGTAGCATTATCTTCGGAATATCTAATGCGTTCATGGTCCTCCAATTGGACATTATCAAGCAAAAATAAGGGCAGACTTTTTTCACTAGTGCAACCAAAGGTCTCAAGGAAGCCCTGGTTTGCTAAAACTTTCATCTCAAAAGAATATTGCTCAACAATCATTCGGATGCGTCTTGGCCATTGTTGTACTGCCTCACATTTGGCAAAAATTCGTATCCGAGACTCCTCTCTTTGTGAGTGTGGGTTGGATGAAGGAACCCTCAATCATATCTTCTTTTCCTGCAGCAAATATGACAATTCCACCTTTTATAACGAACTGATAAGATTGAGGGTACCGTTTCCAACTCACATTATAGAGCTTTTGCAATTTGATCAAAAACAAAAAAAGGAAATATTTCTTGCATTGGCTCAATTCTGTCAGCAAAATGATCTGAAGCTATAACTAAGTATAACTATTTATTTTATAAGTGTATCATAGAACTAAAAGTATATGCTCTGGTGGTTGTTGGGGTGTAATCCTTTAAATAGATTTTTTCCTTTGCGTAGATTGAAGTTCCCTGCTTGTAAGTATCAATTATTATTACATTTATATCCATAATAATTATACATTATCTTTTTATTAGCATGGTTGTATTAAAATGGGTTTTTGGTATACCTTTGGTTGGTCATTAATCCTTTTTTTTTCAGGAATAGCAACCGATACTTTTTCGCCTCCGTAATTTTTCTACAAAGTTATATCGACATGACGCTGGCTTAATCAAAAGGCATAGCCATAAAAAAAAAAAGAAAAAAAAAAAAAGTATGTCACGCCAACAGCAGCTGCCATCTAGCGGCAAGATTCAAAATTAAATTTCGCGCTGAGCGGTGAGCGCCGAGGACTGAAGGGAAAACAATCACAACATCGGTGTTAGATTTTCTTTTCAATTTACTTGATGAAATAAAATTGTTTCTAGAATGGGAAAGTACGGCGAGACTACTTCTAACAAACGCTGTTCAGTGCCGCAGTGCAAATCGCGGTGCACGAATGAAATCTCACTCTTTTACTTCCCCAAAGACGAAGCTATGAAGAAGCGATGGACCGACGCCACCAAAATTGAGAAACGCGTAACCCAATTCATGCAAGTCTGCAGTCGTCATTTTGTTAAGAATGATTACCTTTTATCAGGTAAGTGAGACGAATATTGATTTAGAATTTCATATTTCCATTTTATAACCCTATTTTATGTGGCACAATTTCGTTGTTGACGTCAAATTCTCTTTGAACTTCGTATTGGTGAGACCATATTATATTCACTCATTTCATAAGCAAATTGTATGTGTACACAAACATTCTAAAATTGCCTTTCTGAAATTAAGGTCATAGATGGCCGGCTCTCCAAGATATTGTAAAAATGTTGTGCTCAAGTGTATGATTTTTGGTTTAGTAATTATTACTAACTACTATAATAGTTAAAAATGAATTGTTGTTTTAACAATAATGTTATTGTTTTAGACTATCCAGGTGTGGCTAAGGTCCGAAGGCTGAAGAAGACTGCCGTCCCGACTCAGAACTTGCCCTGGCAGTTCCCGAACAAACGGGTCAGCCCAACACTGGCTAAAGCTCGGATGGAGAGACTCAAGAATCGGACACAACTGAAGTATGTAATTCTATTTTAGTACTAGGTGTTGCCTGCGGCTTTGTCTATGTAGAATTCAGCTATGACTATCTCACAGGATCTATGTATTTTCTGGGATAAAATGTAGCCTATGTCCTTCTCCAAGGTTCCATCTATCCCAATATCAAAATTAATAATAATCAATTATGTATTTTGGGTGTGAAAGTGTTGTTACACTTTCACACCCAAACACTAACTTTCACAATTACATATTGTGGGGAAAACTATTGAGAGACCACAGGATATAATCATCATCATACATAATTGTTAAGGCAGAAAAAAGGAGAGGCTTCAACAGAATGAGAATAAAAAGTTTGTACAAATTACATGCAGCGGTCACCCTTTTGTTTATGACACAAATTATACCCTAAACATTATTCAACATAACCTTATATTCCACAAAATCAGTTATTAATTTTGAAACTCCACCTTATACCTACTTCTAGCAGCCCTTACTTCTGGGGACAGCCTGGTAACAAATCCTCAAAATTACAAAATCTGCACACACATGACCTTTATTATTTCTAATTAAAAGCATGTAGAAGATAATTTCAACAGTTTCTCTGATTTCAGAAAATCTGTCACTCCGTCTAAAGCGGAAACTGGTAAAAAACAAAAGCCTGAAGAAGCTAAAGAAACTACAGATAACAGTGAAGGATCTTCAATAGAGGCTAATGTTGAAAATTATGAATCTGAGGAAAACGAAGAGGGTGAAGAATTGCAGAATGATACAGTAGAAAAAGTGGAGAAGAGTGTTAAAAAGAATGAGAATTTAGCTGCGGAGGCTAAAGACAATGATCAAGTAAGTATTTGTTTAGTATTTCTAATATTTTGAAGCATGGCAACATAGACAGTGAATGAATTAATGAATATATTGTTTTTATTTCAGACCACATAGATCCATCAATTTATTAGTAAACGACTAAGTTAGTTTGATAAAAAAACAAAAAAAAAAACATTAAATGTCTAAATATTAAAATAAACATTCCCTGTCAAAATATTATTAAAATTATTAAATTAGAGTAAAACTAAAATAAAAATTTAGTTTAAATCTTTAAAAAAAAACTGCTTCTGGGCATAGGCCTTATAAAGGCATTAGCCGATAAAATCCACGCTACGGAAATCTAGTGGATTTTTTCTAATATAAAACTTATAAAATCATTGGCTGTTAGCCAACCGCCATTGCTCTGTGGTCTTATCTGTCAGACAAAAAAAAAAACTGTCAAACCGCGTTGCTTGTCCCACTTGCCATGCCAGGCTTTCGGCATAATTTGTTATTTTTAGATTTAAATACTTTGTAATTGGGCCTGAATATTTATTTTTAAGTGAAATGTGTTGTTTAAGATGCCTTCTCCCGCCCCCACGCGGCTTAGACAGCGCAAGGGCGTGCTGAAATGCGAATTATGCGGTAGAAAGTGCCTCACTCCCCAAGCGTTGCGAACTCATCAGCAAACAGCCCATAAAAGCTTTAAAACCGACGAAATTTACCCGAAAAAGACCATGAAGGCTATGAATAAGCCCAAGGAGATTCTCAAACGTGCTTCATTGCCTCAAATAACAGTAAAAGTGCCAGATAAGTTGATGCCGCCAAAACCCCCTGCTAAGGTAAATAAGTCGCTGAATGAAGGTGATTTAGTCGCGAGAGTGCTTCAAGATTTTGACTCTGATGACGAGGGCTCGGGAATGGATTATTCCTCAGATGAGAGTGTAGATAAAGGGCTTCTCAAACAAGAGAAGGCCAACATTCGAAAGACTGAGTTTGAGTGTCCAAAGTGTAAGCGGAAGTTTGCCGTCTACTTCTCAGCGTTTCGACACATACAGAAACATCATTCTGGGTTGCAGAAAGGGGATCCAATGTGAGTATTTATTGCTTCTTTTACCCACTAGATTTTTGTCTTCCCACTTGCCAAGCACATTCAGTGGCAATGATTACTATAAGTTAGGCTCATAGAACACAGTTGAATGTTCATATGTAGTGTGTAGCGCTATAATGCTATAAACAAAGTACCTTGACTAATGGGATTGTTAGCACAAAATTTAGTTTTTAACTCCTCACTTCTAGTACTAAATTAACCTAAAGTAGAATGAAAATACAATACATAATTATTTGAAGAAAGACTTAGATTATTTTTTGATTGTGAACTAATTTTATCTAACATGTGACAGTGGTTTCCCACAAAGGCTGACAAAATCACAATTCTAAAGCTTCATTAAAATAGGTATAAGGTTTTTTTAATTTGTTACTTTTAAATTAAATCAATTTCTTTATGATGGGTTCCATTAGAAACCACCAGAACTATTTAGTCTTTATAATGATTATATTTCCAGTCCACCAAATCACCCGGTCACAATCAAACCGAACCGCATTGAAATCTGTACCATCTGTAACTCTATCCTCACGGGGGACAGCCACATGTGCCTTGGCCCGGTGAAGCTTGCCAACGGGCTCATCTGCTCGGGTTGCAGTCAGGAGTTCCGGACTCTGGCCTTGTTTGATATGCACAAGTCGGGGATGCACAGTGAAGGAGTTGAGAGCATGTTCTTTCCTAGTTTGGATGGTAAGTATGCTTTTCTGCTGTCATTATCACATTTGCTGCTGCTTGTCAGGCTCAAGGCTTCCATCCATTTTTAGTTCGGTCAAACATAGTCAGGCCATTAAAACAGATTCCTGTTTGGTTGCCAAAATTATAAAAATAACCCGTTTGTTTATCACATTCACTTAATTCCAGAATTCCAAAACTGGAAGCTTCGTATGGAGCGGCAGACTAAAGTGCAGTACTCCATCTTGGATCAGAACGACACCAAGCAGGTGCACCGCTGCGCCGCCGCGTGCGCCGACGCCGACCGCGGCCGCCCGCGGCTCTGCCCGTCCTCTGTCATTGTGCAGGAGTTCACTAAGGGCTTCCAGGTACTTGAGAACTTTCCCAAGAAACCAACTGATGTGATGTTCCAAATAAACTGCAATATAGCATAAATTAAAAACAATAACCATATGTTTTTATGCATTCAATAGTAGAATGTGAAATGGTTGCATCCTGTTTTTATGTGAAAATCTCACAAAACTTTTTTATGACAGGTAAATTCCTTGGAAAATAAAATTGTTCATCACATTCCAGGTACACTACTACCCCAATCATTATGACCACACCTTCGAGCCCTACGCCCTCAGTAATGCCTTCAAGAAGTACTCCATCGCTTCACTGATGAACATCACAGCTAGCCGGATCCCGGACTCGGACGAGGAGTCCGGGGAGCCAGACCTCTACCTCCAATTTCAGAAAGTCATGGATCTTCTCGTCAATGAGGCTGCTAGGTGTGTATTGCTTTTGCAGTATGCTTCAAAATAAAAGTGCTTAGAGTGAAGTCAGTTACTTGTAGGAAACTTCCTTATGGATGTTGTTGATTTTTACATCAACTTAATATCTACTGAAGTCAAAGTATCTTTATTTGTTAACATAATACATAAACATATACAAGGTGTACTTATTTAGTATCACTGTTCTCACCCACAGTGACACAAATAGATTGCAAGTTAAGACAATAGAAAATTATACAGTCAGAATCATATTTTTTTAATTGTATTTGATAATGATAATTTATAATAATAAAATGGAATAAAATGCCATACATTAAAATTGAGTTGCATCTAGGAACAGGATTAAACAATTCGAGTATTTATTTTAATACCTTATTGTGACATATTCCATTAAGTATTTCTATTTCTATAGGATCAACGTCTCCGGACTGAAGAAACTCATGAAGAAGGCTCTGGAAATGATGACGATTGTCAGTAGTTATGTTGAGGATCAGGATGATGACATGACTGCTCAGCTAAGCATCAGGTTAATTGGTTTAGTTTTAATCCCCGATGCAAAAAGAGGGGTGTTATAAGTTTAACCGCTATGTATGTGTCTGTCTGTGATGTGACACTAGCTCTTAAACGGGTGAACTGATGGGGTGCATTTTTTTAGGTTAGGTTAGGTTAGGTTACGTTGTGTAACTAATATTTTTTAATAAATAAACGTAATAACTTGCTGTTTCCCGCGACTTTGTTCGGTTATCGCTAGAACTATGCGGTTTTCCCGGATAAAAGGTAGCTTATATTGTTCCTCAATTTTATTGTTAGACATCTCTGCACACTCACTTGTTCACTCATCACTCAATTGTTTGACACCGCAACTCCTAAACGGATATACCGATTTGTAATCAAAAGCTAGTTTAATCGAGAAGGTGTTTAACTAAGTTTCCTCAAAATCGGTTTCGACGTTTTCCAGATATTGGACTTTGAAATGAAAACGTCTGACGTTTTTCAACATTTCAAATCCTTAGTTGTTTGTACCATGACTAACGCAAAAAATATATTTCAGTCCAGTTCACGACGACATGCACGAAGAAGTGAGGACGGCCCTGAAGAAGTTTAAAGACGGACTGGGGAAGAGAAAAAGTGTTGACGTTGATATACCGACCAAGAAGAAAAAGCTGCTTCAGAGTACGGAGAATACATTGAAAATACAGACCAAAGTCAAGACTGAGAAGGAGGGTTTGAACAACTCCAAAGAGTCCAATAAACTGAGTGTTATTCCTACTAAAGAAACTCCAAAGAATAATAGCCAATCACCATCTTTCATTGGTACTTACCAGCAATTCGTCGGGAAAATTGTGAAGCCGGTAGAAAAGAAAAAAGTTGAGGTGAAGAAGAAACAAGTGAAACTTAAAACTAGAATGGGACAATTTAAGCCTAGCCCCACTAAGAAAGTTATTACTAATAGTGCTTCGCCCGAAGTGGAATCCCCGTCGAGAAATAGTATTGGGAGTGTGAAAGAAATTAAATATGAGGTGAAAGAACAAGAGAATGATTGTAATATATTGATTTTAAAGATTTAATTTTATAACGGCTAGGTGAGAATGAAATAAGTCAAGTGTTCTTCATGGCGGGTAACAAATGTGCTGTTTCTCAATACTTGCAAATGTTTCGCGGTTGATTACTAATGTAATTGACATACAACTACCGTGATATTTCATTGTAATGAAAATTTTATTCAATTTGGTCTTATTTTTTGTAAGTAGTTAACATGATTTCAACCTAAAATTTCACTATTTGACACAAAAAAAAAGCAACTGACATCAATTGACCTAGTCCCAAGCTACACTTCGTTTTTTTTTGCATAACAAGATAATAATCTTGTCTTTTTCTTTTTACTGAAAAAAGCTTTTTTTAAATAAGTTACCGTTAAGTACGTATAAAATCATAATAATGTAAATAATTAAATCTAATTCTCATTTAATTGTTACTTGTTGTTGCTTATTTTTAAAATCCGTTTTTCCATAAAGAGACATGTTATGATTGTTACCTTCTTTCTAATGCTAAATAAAACGAAGTATAGGCAATGGATAAACATAAAAATAGATATTAAACATCCAAGACTCGAGAACAGACATATGTACGCATCTTATAAATATATGCCTTGACCGGGACTCGAACCGGGGACCTCAAGCTTCATATTCAGGTTCTCTAGCCACTAGGCTGAATGGTCGTCAAAGAGTTGTTATTATAGCCACAGCGCGCAACCGAGCAAGTTCCCGCGACAGTGGAGTGATGCAAGTGATAATATCTACCAATAGGAGGGCTGCACTAAATGGGGCTGGAATCGTTATTGGTGGATTCTCCTGCTGTACCTCCACTACCGCAGAAACTCGCACAGTTATGCACTATGATTTTTAGCCTTAGTTATATTTAAGTTTAAATTAGGCTTAAGTTTTGACTGATTGTTGTTATTTTGTTACTCAGTGCCAACCTTAACAAATCAGACATTTGTAATTAATACTAAAGTGCTTCAAATTTCTAAGGATCCTGTTTCTTTATTTTTAAAACCATTTGTTTAGTTACAACTCTCCGACGTCTGTCTGTTTCTCTGTAATCTAAACTTGCATGTAAAATTTTAACCACTTCCTGGTTTTTGATCAAGCTGGAATGTAAATCGGATGATAATGAAAGTAAAGTCAATAATCGATATAGTCCTCATAAAAGCTTTTATACAGATATGTTTTTTAATGAAAAACTTTTTTGTTTCTTTGGAGCCAATCTTAGGGAATGACACATTTATGTTTTATTTAGTTAAAAACTGACTAATTCTGACGTATTCTTGCAAATAAATTATTTCTATTTCTATTTCTATTTCTATTTCTAATTGACTAGCAGAGTGACTGGCATTTTCAAATTTGTAAGCATGTGTCCATTTCTTTGCTTTTAGACAAAATTGTTTATTCCTTATTCCTTTATATCTAAATCGGTGTCAAAATGTAAAATGTTAGGTTAGAAGGTATAAATGTGTTTACTACTTAGGATAGATAAACATAATTTGATTTTAATAGTTGTTTACCATATCAAATGAGCTTACGTCTTTTTTTAAAGATTTATTTAAAATCTGATAAATTTGGTGGCAAATAGTAGACGTTTTTTTGACATGAAACTACCGTGAGACTGAATAATAGCGAAATAAACGGATTACTCACGCACGTAGTCGCGCGAGCAGTGCCTTGGCTCGTAGTGTGCGTGTGCGGCCGCCGAGTCGGGCGCTCCCAGAGGAAGGACGACGAATTACTCCGAAACATGTCGGGCTAAACTCGACTTATACAGGATGCGTTTTAATGAACCCTCAAGAATTCAGCCAGGGGTTGAGTAAGTCTTAAGCACTCCTGTGAAGTTATTTAAAAAATATGTGTAAATAAAAAAAAACATTCACCTATTTATGACGGTTTATTAAAATGTATTACAGGTAATACGGGAGTGATTCGTTTATTTCACTATGACTCAAGTTGACAAGAAACTGAACTAAAAGGATTTAGGTACGGCAATTATCTTACATGTTCATGTAATTTTTGCATGCGTTGGCAAAATTCTATTTTGCATCAGAATAATAATGTATTTGTTAAGTATCTTTGTGTATATAAATAAAGTGTTGCTTTTATATTTAATACTAGTTTTTTATTACAAAGAAATATTTTTTCTTCTAAGGTATACACCACCGCGTTTTTTACAAGCTTTTTTGTTTAGTTTCACAATCTTTATTTAATAAAAACCAATCACAAAAAAATAAATATTACAAAACATGTTTTTTTTTTCTATTTTTCGTGGACGTATTCCGGTATTACTATTGTACTAGGTGAATTGGACCTCCAACTCGACCTGGGCCGTGTTTTATAAACCTACAGGCTACAAGTTACAAGTCTACAGGAAACAGTCACCTGTAATGCACTGTGTACAATATATAGGTAGAAAAGCTTCTTGGTATAACTCTATCACAACGGAAAAAAAACAAAGATATATATCAATGAAAATAATCGATTTATTGATTATTTTTGTTTTTATTTTTATGAAACATTCATAGAATGAAATTCAACATACAATGACAATGCAAAGAAAAATCCGTTAAGCAGCTGATTTTTCTTTGCATAGTCATTGTATGTTAAAGATATATATTGCAATAATTTCGTTATAGTAAAAAAGCTCGTTCTATAATTTTAATTATAAAAAATGGTAAATGCTTGGCAATATACTGAACTATGGGCTGTATGGACTAAGATTCCTTTACCTTTAATGGAGGAGGATAAATAAAAAATACATTGACAGTGACAGTTGGACCGTTGACCGGGAATTTGGCGGGAAACCGATGAGAGTGGATCGTGTCGTTAATTGAATTTTAGTTTCTGTGCTTAATGTTGTTTGGTGGATAATAAAGATAGTGTATTATATAACAAATTAACCCTCTGTGACCCCCAAGTATCCGCTGGCTGCTGCTCGCCGTAGCTCGCCGTAAAGTACACTATCGCTTTACGGAAGGCATGAGCAGCTGACAGGACGTGACTAGGACAGACTGACAACTCTGACAGTGACAGGACTTTAATATACAGAAATTTACAAAACACATCAGACGTGGCTGTATGGACTCAGTTCCTTTGCCTATCCCTTATGGGATGAATGAAACAAAAAAAAATGGACCGTTGACCGTTTGTTACGATACGAATCGTAACTTACTCAAAATTTTATATTACTAAATAAAACTAGACGGTTTTAGTATAAATCGACTTCTTCATATTAATTAATTAAAGCACCTTTGGTGTTAAAAATGTCGGTGGCGCCTAAAGGAAGTAAGTAAAGTAAAACATTTATTTGTGTTTATACTATTCTGTCGGAACCTGCTGGCATTTGTATCGTTTACGTTGTCTTTTATCACACGACGTAATCATTCACCAAAGACATACTACAAAGAAGCTGCTATTCATTGTAGGTACTGGAAAAACGGACCGATAACTCCAAAAAATACAACTAGTAATTTCATAATAAAATTTACTAAACTTGTTTGTTTACATTAATGTCAAGTGTCATGAACTCATGGTAGTTTTTATAAACTTTGCACACTCCTTTCAGAGCTCTCAGAGCTGGAGGATCTCATATCCAAGATGACCTTGGAAGTGTGTTGCACGTCAGTGCTCCCGGAACTCGGGCTCCGTTGGGGCGACGTGTCGGCGGCCCTGCGCGGCTCTCGGCTCCCCATGACGCCGGCTAGCGCCGCCCGGGTGCTCCGACGGCACATCGCGCGGTCGCTGCCTGCTGAGGAGTATGACGATCTCTTGAGCCGACTGAGACTCAAGTGTGAGTACAAGACTTTTCACTAGACTCGCACAAATGGATTGAACAAAACTATGATTTGGTTGATAGTAGTTAAAGAAGCATAGTTAAAGTTAACCTATCAAAATATTGTTGTATTTCTGTGTATTCTGTTAATAAACTCATCAATCTTGTAGACTCCAAACACCTACTCTCTGAAATCTGGTTGGAGGGTGTTGTGTTCTGTTGCTTTAGGCCATTTTTAGGGTTTCATACCCAAAGGGTAAAAAACGGGACCCTATCATTAAGACTCCGCTGTCTGTCAGTCTGTTTGTCACCAGGCTGTACCTATCTCATGAACCGTGATAGTTAGACAGTTGAAATTTTCACAGATGATCAATTTCTGCTGCCAGCAGCAGATACTTATATAACAACAAATACTAAAACCAGAATAAAATAAATATTTAAGTGAGGCTTCCATACAACAGACATAATTTTTTTGCTGTTTTAATAGATAATTGTATGGAACCGGAACCCTTCGTGCGCGAGTCCGACTCATACCTACTTGGCCGGTTTTCTTCTGTATTATCTAGCATTTTGTTTTTGTTACTGTTATCTGTGTACACTGGTTAACAAATAAACTAAACAAAATATGAATCTTTTTAAAAAATTTCATCCCATTTATGCAGTGGTGGCAACGCAGCAGCGGGTGTGGCACCTGATAAGCCTGTCGGAGCCTGTGGAGGGGGATCCTGCGGCGCCGGCGCGCGTGCTGCCCGCGCGCGTGCGCCAGGCGCTTCGCGAGGCCAAGAAACCTAAGGACATGACTGCTGTGGTCAGTAACTATAACACATCAGCATTATTATTATTTTTTTAGCCTTTATTCAGATAATCTAATTTACAATTAATTTATGTTGATGTTATTTAATAAAAAACTCCATTTAAAATTACTTTCAAATCACAATTAACTAATTAATTATTTTGTGATTTATTGCATACATAATTTTTACATTTGTTTTTATTTAAAAATATAATTAAATAAATAAAATAATAAATATCATGGGACAACTGACACCAATTGGCCCAAACTAGGCAAAGCCTGTACTATGGGTGCTAGACAACGGATAAACATGCTTATAAACATATTAAACATCCAAGACCGGAGAACTAACATTCATATTCATCATACAAACATCTGCCCTGACCGGGGATCGAACCTGAGACCTCAAGCTTCATAGTCAGGGTTTCTAACCACTAGGCTGTCCGGTTGGTTTATTTTAATTTAATTTTTTAACCCAACCTCTTCCACTCTTCTCTGTCTTGTGCTTGCCTTGTCCATGTCCTGTCGGCCATTTTAACTATCTCATCCTCCCATCTGTTTCTTTATCTTCCTCTTCCTCTTTTTCCTTCTCTAGGACACCGTGATACGAGTAGCACAGATCAGAATTATATCACAACCTGATTCAGTAGAAATTCATAGAATACATTCAAGACTTGTTTTTTTTTACAGGTGGAGTCTGTCAATATAGGTGACTTGGTATACTTCAGCGTTCAGCTAGTCTCGGCGCGGCGGCAGGGCGCTCCGCTGTTCGTAGGCGCTCCGCCGGGCCGCGCCGTGGCGCTCCTGAGCAGTCTGCAGCCCCGCCCGCTCATCAAGGCAGTTGTTGATGGTAGGTCACACCAGAACAGGATTTTTGGATGGGAGGACCTTGTGCGAAGTTCTACCGGACTGCTATCACCATCTGGCGCTAGGCAGCAGTGCTTGCTTGCACTGGTGTGTTATGGTGTGGAGTGAATGACAGCCGAGGAAATCACAGGCACAATAGGCATTTGAGGAGATGTCAACATGGGCTTTCCCTTTTGCCAAAAATTGGATTCAGTGTAATCAGTTTGAACAGAGGACATGTTGATTGTGTGCCCGTTTTGGCAATTGTGTGAGTTTTGTTTTAGTGTGAGGTTTAGGAACGTAACAAATTTGACATGTGCAGTGTGTTGTATGTGTGTACTTTGTCTCCCTCGAAATGGGCAGATAAAAATTAGTCCAAAGACCTTGTCCAAAGATAAGTTAAAGGCTTTTCCCATATACATAAAAGTGCTTTGTGCTTCAACCTTATGATTTCCTGCCATTTTTTTTTAATTCCCCAGGACTCGGCTACAAGGCTTATGAAGATGAAAACCTCCACGGACGCGACATCCCCTCCCTTCTCCGGATCCACGAGAGAAAATGGAACGAAGATAACATTCACCTTCTCAACGGGATCCCGGAGTACAAGCCAACCCCAGTAATAACGGACAACGGAATAGATTTCACCAACAAGACTTACAATGAAGACTATGTAGAAAAGTTACTAGGCCCCAACCCTCCATTGCTAACGGACTTGAAAATCCAGTCTTCGACACCGTTCTTCGATCCGGCACGGATAAGGATGAAGAAAGATGTGAATGTGATGATAGAGTTGAAGAGTGAAGATGTGGCAAAGACGTTGAAGGAATGGGTGAAGAAAGGTGCTTTGGCTCCGAACTCACCGTTTATACAAATCTTTCATGAAATGCAGAGCAATAGTATTTCGTATCAAGGAGAAGAGTGATCGTGGATTTTGAGACGGATGATTAATTTTTAAATTATGTTATTAATATTATAGATGAATAAATAAAAGCTGGCATGAATGGATTGGATGAATGAATCAGAGTATCTGTTTGATTTGAACACAATAGGCTAAAGATATGACCGCACTAGGCGTAACTACGCGGCAGCAGTGACACGCGACGCGATTATTTTTTTAGGGTTCCGTACCTCAAAAGGAAAAAACGGAACCCTTATAGGATCACTTTTTGTCCGTCTGTCTGTCTGCCTGTCAAGACCCTTTTTCTCTGGAACGCGTCGAGGTAGCATGCTGAAATTAATATCAAATACTCAAGCCTGCGGTCCCTTGAAGCTGTGAAAAAATCAACCTTCTAAGTCAACGCAATCAAAAGATAGTCATTAAAAAGGTGGTTTCCATACAAATCGCCGTACTGAGAAAACCTAAAGGGTAACTACCAGTTGTCCTACAAACTTGAAATTTGGTATGAAGGTAGCTCTTATAGCACAACAACTCCAAAAAGTCTCAAAATGTTAAATTTTTATGTCTGTCTGTAGATTTCGCAGACCAATATAAGTTGACCCCACACTGCGTACATTTTGCTTAGGAGTAGGGCTCTGCTAACACTGGACTTCTTAAAACACTGGGAAAAAGCGTTTAAATCTTTCTACGGAACTCTCGTGCGCGAGTCCGACTCGCACTTGGCCGGTTTTGTGTTCAAACGCCGCAAAAAAAAAATTGAGTAGGTCAAGAATTGCCGGACCGTATCAGAACAATGCCTGAGAAAAGCTGATCTAGAGATCGTAGACGCTGATGCTCATAGCTCTAATCTTAAGTTTTGAAATAAAGCAAGTTTGAAATTTCAGAAATCGCTTTTTATTTTCAATCACAATGAAAACCTTTAAAAACCTTTTACACCGACTTAACAATTTAGGGCTTGGCCGAACGTTCTTAGTACTATAATTAATTAGTTTACTTCAATTATGCTAAGTTCTTGACATGGACTTGAAAATCTTAATCGTAAAGACTGTATACAGTGTCGCTCTCGGATGACCCTGACACTTGAAATGTTAGCAGATAGTATGATAAAATCGCAAATGCTTACATTACTGCCGGACAGCTTCAGCCGTTTACGAAACTGGAGATTTGTAACCAGTTACGATCGAAAACTTTTTCGTCCTAAACACACACACACGTTACTACTCCATTTATTTTTCAGTTTTGAATCAATAGTAAAACTACACGTTTTTAGGCAATTCGAAGGCAAATGGGGAAAAATACACGTAATAAAATAACGTTTTCATAGCGGTAGCTACCTATTGTTTTCCTCATACAAGTTAACACAATTTTAGATACTGTCATCGTTTTACAAAAACGTGTGCAATTTTGACCGTTGAATTTAAAGTCTTAAAACTTTTCGCGCTACTACAGAACTACAATTTAAAAGGAAAACTATCAGAGAAAAGCAGGCTTTACAGGTTTGGGAGTAATAGTTAATTATGTGTGTCTATGTCAGTAACCGATATAAATTGACCCCACACGGCGTACAGTTTGCTTTGGAGTAGGGCTCTGCTAACACTGGTTTCGAATAGGTGTGATGAAAATACCTTTAAATTAGGTATCTATGCCAGGGCTTTTTCGTAATGGCTTAGGAACCCTATCCTAGGCGTGTCCGACACGCTCTTGCCCGGTTTTTAAGCTGGGTACGTACATTAGGTGGCTTCTGCTACCCGAAGCTCATACCGCCCAGGCAGCCCCGCAAAGTTCAAGAACGAAAAAGTCTTCGATCGCAACTGCTTTCCGATAAAAATTTTAAGTTTTCAATCGCAGCTGGTTTCGAAAGTGGCAGAAGGGATCTCGACATGTTTCGTACATATACGTGGTCCTTTTTACGAGAGAAACTATTCGTCTATTCGGAGAATATACGTGAGTAATCTGTCAAATTGTGTATACACCGTGAGTGATGACGGAAGTCTCAAACCAGCATGTTTAATGCTCTTTCCTTCGGCTCGAGTGATCTGAGACCTGTCTGAGACCATTCACAGCGGTATTTAAAGTACTGATAGAATTTTCTTATCTAGTGAAAAACTTCGTTACAAGCGGTATGGCAAGAGCGTTAGATATCTACTTGTCACAAAAAATATCACTGGAAATAATGGAGCACTCTAAAAATATAAAAAAAGACAATTATAAAGATTTTAAAGAGATCTTTATAATTTTTAGTATGAAATTTTAGTGGAAACTTCAAAATGAAATCCAAAAAGAGATGTTAACGCGCACTTTTGTCTCTGCCAAAAAATACATTACTTTGATCATTTTTGCACAGGGTCTGTTGATTGTGTGCGTGTTTTTGGCATTTGTGTGCCAGCTTTGTTTTAGTATGAGTTTGTAGGAACGTAACAAATTTTGTCATGAGCGTAGACGTATGCTGTACGTGTGTTCGTCCCGTCGAAAAGTGACAGAAAAAATGTACAGACAGACTTCAAAAAAAGGAGGTTAATTTTAGTATTTTCGTTACTATCCAGCGATATTTTGTTAGTATAACCTAATTAAATTTTCCTAACTATTACCTCAAACAAGCTTTATTGTTGCTGTCCTACGATTGACAATTGAAATTAAACTTACGTCTACTTCTGGTCAAAAAACTAAGAATGAACTTGTAAGGAAGTTTAATTATAATCATATTCGATTTCAATTGAAAGACATATATAATTTAATATACAATGACAATGCAAAGAAAAATCCGTTAAGCAGCCGGACTTGAACCAGCAACCTCGGTAATCCGTACCACGCTCCACCAATTAAGCTATACTTAACGTTGGTGTACCTAACGAATTTTTCAATGCCTTGTGTCATATTTTTTTATTTGGAAGATCTCTCCTCAGCGCCATCTATGAGTAGCTTAATCAAGCGGCTCACCCACTACGGAACTTCTACAGTTACGCATTAGTGGCAAGAGATGGAGCTATTTTCTGAATCAATGAAAATAATCGATTTATTGATTATTTTTGTGTTTATTTTTTATGAAACATTCATAGAATGAAATTCAATATACAATGACAATGCAAAGAAAAATCCGTTAAGCAGCCGGACTTGAACCTGCAACCTCGGTAATCCGTACCACGCTCCACCAATTAAGCTATACTTAACGTTGGTGTACCTAACGAATTTTTCAATGCCTTGTGTCATATTTTTTATTTGGAAGATCTCTCCTCAGCGCCATCTATGAGTAGCTTAATCAAGCGGCTCACCCACTACGGAACTTCTACAGTTACGCATTAGTGGCAAGAGATGGAGCTATTTTCTGAATCAATGAAAATAATCGATTTATTGATTATTTTTGTGTTTATTTTTTATGAAACATTCATAGAATGAAATTCAATATACAATGACAATGCAAAGAAAAATCAGAAAATCAGAAGAATATATAATTTAGACTAGAAATATAAATATAAAAAGGCAACAAAAACATCCTATAATTGTTCGATTTTATTTTAATTAAAACACAAACTTTTTTCAACTGATCTCATAACATTTTTTAAGGAACAATCATTACTTAAACATAGGTATATTATGATTTTATGATAGTTATGATCTGTACTTTGCGGGAATTATGGTCAAGCCGACAAAAGAAAACCATTGGAACTTTGTCGTTCTTAAAATATTGCATTCATTACTTTATGGGATATGGGCGTATAAGGTACATATAATGGAGGTAGGGAGTTCAGACTCCTCCCCCTTAGTTTTAATTTACAAGATTTATATATCTCAGATAGTCTACATCGTGCGGGGGACATCCCCTTGGGAAATAAACATATTACCCTTCTTTGCGTTTCGCAGCCGGGTAATAAACACATTACCCTCCTTTGCGTTGCGCAGTCGGGTAAAAATGAGACAGCTAAAGCTAACGCTAAAGCAGAACATTTACACCACTGCGACGGAATGACAGGTTCGGTGTTGTCAGTCTTTGGTGAAAGTAAAATAGTGACTTATTGAAGTGCCCGTACATGACTACATTTATTAAAAGCTCATAATTTTAAGTTTATGACGCAAGAGTACCTTCCAATGATTCCTGTACCGAATAGACACTTCGAGAAAAAACTAAATTCTTACGCGTTAAAATAGCACTCAATATAATTATATGGCAACACCATATTGCACCGAGATCTGAACACGCAGCGGAGATCATTAAAAAAAAAAGCAAATAACTTAGTTTATGGTCCTGTGGTTGCGTGGTCTTAAGCCTTTACCTTTTTAGAAAATGTACCCATTAAACATTTATTTTGCTGAGCGATTATTCTAAAGACTTAAAGTTAGGATATTTTATTTATATAACAAACAGTTTCAACCAAGAATTACTAAACCCATAGAAATAATTATAAACTCTCACTTAGACATAGAATTTAAAATACAATGACACAAATGTTATGACGCCAAACCTAAGTATTGACTAGCTAAAAACAAAACAAAAATACAATCAAAAAAGGCTTTAAATAATTCTCGTATTATATTAAATTATCTATTAATTATTATCAACTAAAAACTTAGCACCAAATCTATAAATAAACATACATAAAGTATGAAAAACTTAATTGAGAAATTATAATATTCTTACTAGCAACACCTATGCATAGACAACGAAACATTTCAATTGCAACATTATTTTAACATTAAAAACACCGCTGTACCAAAAACTCTACCTAAAAACTGATCCATAGACTAGGTTAGCAAGACATTTTTTCTTGGAAAATAATCATAGAATATCTAATAGTGAAGCGCACAGAATGTCCACTGTCGTCGGACAGTGGACATTCTGTGCGCTGTGTGACTGTATTTTCAAGGCTCGCTCATATTACCAGCTTGTCTATGCTAACTGCCGTACTATCATTACGTTCAAAAGCAGAGCAAAACAAACTCACCTAGCGACAAATAAGAACGCCCTGTCGTGCTAACCGCTTTGGAACCAACTGGGTCAATATTAGAAAGATGAAAGTCCAATCAGAGTAATCAAAATTGAACTTAATTACGTTGGATTTTAAGTCAACTTCGATGCTGCCGATAGTGACCCAGCCTCAACGCGCCACTAGAAAATTCTGTCAGAAATACCCCTCTCGTATTCTCAACTTCTGATTTCGAATTTCTGTTAGAAAATGTCTGATGTGCGTTGAGGTTAAACAGGTTGGTATAATTTTGCAAGCTCGCAAACCAATAAAATGTCACATGAAGGCCAGACTTGCAAAGGTATGCCCTCAACGGTTCCAGTCTACAGACAGCTTATTATTCTAACTAGAAAGAGATAGACAATATTCCCGAAGAATTTTAAAAACACCAATTTTTTAAATACATTTTTGTACTGAAAAACGGCCGATTCAATACTCCATCGCAAGCTTACCATAGACAAATATTTATAAAAGCTATTTTACTCGTCGCTAGGCAACGGCTACAGCAAAAGGCATGATAAAAACTTTTTAAATCCTAGCCCCTTTTTAAAAGGCCATTTTAATATTAATATTAAAATTTAGACACATTTTTTTAAACGCACCAATATTTCGATCCAAATATGTGAATTTTAAAACGGAACTTTGAGTCCCGCCGCAATTTTTGTCTATGGCAACACCGCGTTTAGTCTGTGCGAAAAAAGTCCACAGTCCACATACATTAGACATTCAAGACTCGAGAGCAAACATTCGTATTAATTATACAGACATCTGCCCCGACCGGGGATCGAACCCGGAACCTCAAGCTTCGTAGTCAGGTTCTCGAACCACTAAGCCTAAGCCATGTTTTATAAAGCTACAAGTTACAATTCACAAGCGAAAGTCTCATTCTATCACCTTTTGTTAGAAAGAGACTTCCGTTTGTAAATTGTAACTTGTAGCTTTATAAAACACGGCCGAGGTCGTCAATACCATACAGCGGGCGACCTCGTTTGAATTATTGAGCGTAATGGTACTTTGTCACAGTGAGATACGGGTCCCACGTATAAATGCGAATCCACTGAAATCTGACGGAAGTAAATAAAACTTTATTATTATTATTATTATTTCAAATAATACACTAGCAGCTCATAGAGCTGATACGTGTATATCACTGCACTTGTGTTTTAATATTTAACTTTATGCAATCAACAAACGCCACAAAGTGTCAAAGTGTTTTTTTGTAGATTGGTTCATATACGTTGGACCCATCGATGTATTGCTGATGATACTTCCTCTGTGTTCATTAATTCGACTGCGTGCGTCATAACACAACAGGACCACGGACCAACCACTCTCTGGCCCCGAATGTCAAGGCGAACGTTTCCGAAACGCATATGCTCATTTGCACCTATAAATCTCTCTAGCCTCGAATCGCGGCTCACTTTCGACCAGACGACAAGCGAGATGACAAGCTGTGAACCAATCACGATGCACTCTCCCGGCCCGCTCACCGCGCCTTTTTTCGTAATGACTTTCCAAGTAAATTATAGAAGATGCGGTCAGGAACTGGAAAACCCTATCATTCGGCTAAGCCGTTCGAAACGGTAGCCCGATGAAGGGGCTACCGCATCGATACGGTAGCCCCTTCAACGGGCTACCCTAATACCCGTATAACCCGTACATATTCGGGTAGCCCTAATCGTAACAAGAGGTAACCGCTTACCCGTATTTATTAGGTTTGGGTTAATCATATGCTAAGCGGTTACCTTCGGCTTAGGGTAGCCCTTTCACCCCGCTCCGCCGCGCGCCCGTGTTTTCGCGAAGCGAAACTGTACATTAGTATGAAAACGGAAAGGAACTATGTACGAAGAGAACAATCAATTTATATTTTAATCTTTCCGTACTTATATAGGTAAGTATGTACTTACCTACTTAAAGTTTCTATTAACCGACTTCAAAAAAGGAGGTTCTCAATTCGTCGGTTTTTTTTAAGTAAGATATGGGTCTTTTAACATGAAACTACCATGAGACTCAATCATAATCATAAATAAAAACGGATCACTCACGTATATAAGTCGAGTTTACCCCGACTTGTTTCGGACTAATTCGTAGTCCTTCCTCTGGGGTTAGTAGTCGTGCGAGCTGAGCCGCGGCACGCAATGTGCGTCTCGCCGCCGCTGGTTATGCGCTCCCAGAGGAAGGACTACGAATTAGTCCGAAACATGTCGGGCTAAGCTTGACTTATATACGTGAGTGATCCGTTTTTATTTCATTATAAGATATGGGTGTCATTTTCTAGTTTTCCGGGGATGCTGATGACGAAAATGACATCCGTTTTCAAATCCAAGATGGCGGACACATTTTTTTGTTTAAAATTTTACAATTGTACAAATTTTCGTAATCAGCATCCCCGGAAAACTAGAAAATGACACCCATATCAATTTTCAACAAAAAATGTGTCCGCCATCTTGGATTTGAAAATGGATGCCATTTTCAGAATCCGCACCCGTGAAAACATAGAAAATGACACCCATATCGATTTTTCACAAAAAAATGTGTCCGCCATCTTGGATTTCAAAACGGATGTCATTTTCATAATCAGCATCCCTGAAAACATAGAAAATGACACCCATATCGATTTTCAACAAAAAAATGTGTCCGCCATCTTGGATTTGAAAATGGATGTCATTTTCATAATGAGCACCCCAGAAAGCATAGAAAATGACACCCATATCAATTTTCAACAAAAAATGTGTCCACCATCTTGGATTTGAAAATGGATGCCATTTTCAGAATCCGCACCCGTGAAAACATAGAAAATGACACCCATATCGATTTGGAAAAAAAAAATGTGTCCGCCATCTTGGATTTGAAAACGGATGTCATTTTCGTAATCAGCATCCCCGGAAAACTAGAAAATGGCACCCATATCTATTTTCAACAAAAAAATGTGTCCGCCATCTTGGATTTGAAAATGGATGTCATTTTCAAAATCAGCACCCCTCAAAACATAGAAAATGACACCCATGTTGAATTTTAGAAAAACATATGTCCGCCATCTTGGAATTGATAATGGATGTTATTTTCCTAGTTAGCTAATAACAAATACCTAGTTCGCGCCGAAACTAACAATCCGACCACAACATTATTAAAAATGAGTTTTAAAAGGTTTGCAGTTGACTTGAGGTCTTATTTTGTTTCAATAGTCGGCGACTTACAAAGTCTTTGACAAATGCCGCCTCCTCCGTGTTAGGGTTTTTAAATAGGCGAAACAATATAAGCCTTATGTGCTGGAAGTAAGATTCAAAATAACCTGCACTCACAATCAGCGCTTCAAGCGGCTACCCAATCCTGGGGTTTCGATACGCTATGCGGTAGCCCTTGTTAACCCATTGCAAGTGGTTAATGTATTAACCGGTAAGCCGTTTAAAGGGCTACCGTAATATACGGGTTTTTAATACCCAGCGTTATAAGAAACCCGTTCAAAACCCTTGGGCTACCGGGTATTAAGGTAACCGGTTCCGGTCCCTGGATGCGGTGTCCAGAGGGTGGTTGGTCCGTGAGCGTAATGGTACTTTGTCACAGTGAGATATATTGCTGATGATACTTCCCCTGTGTTCATTAATTCGACTGCGTCATAATACAACAGGACTGTTTTTCGCACATACGTCTATTCTCTAAACTACGATCACATTATGCCTTCAATCACAGATTTTTGACCCTGCCTCATGGTCTCAGCGCCGTCTTATTACATTTCCCGCAGCATATGAACCTTTGTAACATTAGAAGTGGTTTCTAAAATACTGTAATTTTTTTAGTCTCATTATTTTCTAATGATACCTGAGGTTTCTTTGTGTAATTCATCTGTGGTTACGTATTGTAGGAGCTAATGTAACTTGTTTTTTAGAAAAAAAAAATACTTTGTGCCAAGTTTCTTGCGGCGCATTCTTCTTGGCAATCATGGTATTTCCGAAAGCGACGGTAGACTCAAAAAATTACGTGTAAAAGAGCATTGAACTGCCCATTTGCTGAATAACATTTTGAATTTATAGAAGGAGCCTGCCCGCCTTACAGAAGGAGCTATTGTGTTTTAACTGACAACATCATCAGTTTTTTTTACGTCCCACTGCTACGCACAGACCTCTCAGGATGAGAGGTCTTGGGCTATAGTACCCACGCGGACCCAGTACTGATTGGGAACTTCACACACACCATTGAATTGCTTCGCAGGAGTGTGCAGGTTACCTCACGATGTTTTCCTTCACCGAAAAGCTCATGATAAATTACAAATGTAATTCCGCACATAAATTCCGAAAAACTCAAGAGGTGCGAGCCGGGATTTGAACCCTCTGCTTGAGAGGCCATAGGTCAAAAAACTAGGCTATCACGGCTATTACCTGCCATACGTGGTCGATATTCTCGAAATTAGTAGTTATATGACCTAGTTTATACGAAGGCTGCTTAAAGCCGAGTTTAAACTTGTAAGAAAAACTCGCAAGTTGTAATACATTGCGGCCACGCATTGTATTGCAACATGCATGAATTTTCTTGCAGGTGTAAACTCGACGTAAGATATAGCCCGCCTAAGGTTGGACAATCTTAGTTTAAACGAATAATTACTTTTCAAAACTGTCATAATTTCTAACTGTAAAACTTTCGCTGGCGGTAATCCAGACACAGTATAGAAGTCGGCTTTTACCGTTTTGAGTATACAAAACGGTAGAAGCCGATTACCGCCGGCGAACGTGCAAAGTATGTATTGGCTGCACATTTTTTGTATGCAATAATAATAAGACAGCACTGACGAATCCACGCTTTGACACCCAAACATATCACATCAACCATTTCCTAAAACGTCCAAAATACACCGAAAAACCTTTATCACTAAACTGAACACACTTACTTAAATTAATAAAAAATATGGCACTAATTTATTTGGACCGACTTCTATCCACTTAGGATACCCACATCACAGGTGTGACACACACAAGCATTACTTGTTTGACAGTCAATTAGTCACATGTCAACCTTTGAGCCGCAAAGATGCCGAAGTGTGCTTGAAAAAGAGCCGAAATAATACCCTCACGGCATAAGAAAAATATAGTGTGATCTACCCCTACCACCAATATTTAAATACTCTGTTTACGAACAATACGGAAAAAGGCGTAACTCACTGGTTCAGTAACATCTGCATAAGCTCTTATGTCTACAACAATAAAGCTGTATGTATGTATGTATGTAAAAGCCGTGCTTAGATCATTGTGAGCGCTTCGGTTGCTTAGCAACTACTGCTGTTGACTGTATCTGTCTGAAAAACCAGAGTATTTGAGCGAACTCCATTGCTTGCCAGTTCGTTTAGGATATCTCTTTTGGTAGAAGTGTTGCCAGTTCAAATAAATTTGTGCTACATCAAACTCTGAATGCAACTCCGAACGTATTAAATCTCCTGGTCAAACATACATTATTTACGTCCCTCTCTCGTTAAGAAAGAGTAAAAGAGAGGCAAAAATTCGACTTAACTGAAGTTTAGTATCGTCTGTTTTATTACCAGTGTGAATAATCAACGCATTCACTGCCGGCAACGCATATATGCGTTTTGGTGACTTTCGCCAAGTGCCGCTGTCATACATTTGCAGGCATTTGAACGCACTTGTGCGGTTGCGGCACCTGAAGAAATTTCATGCCTGACCGCCGGCAGCGAATGGATTAATTTCGATTTTCGAATGACTTAATTTTTTAAATCCCTTATTCGAATTAACTTTTCGAATTGCATTTTCAGAGCTTGTGATCTACTACTATCCTTCTCTGACACATTGAATCATGATATGGTGGACAAAGACGGCATTCAGTTGCCGAGTAGGTCTGGCACAACTCACAGTGCGACTTCTACCTCGCGCGAGAACAACTACCCGTCCTTTTCTGTTACTCAGAATGCAACGGGACGGGTAATATAATCTCGCGCGACAAACAAAGTCGCGGCCAGTCGAGCTAGCCTTACTGATTTAAAAATATTTCTTTAAAACGTTTTCGTCCTCAAAATAACACTTCTCTAATTTAAATACAGTGCGTTTGTATTTTTAAATAAATTTAGATTTTTACTTGCCTGAACCAAAAATGATGCGGTTTTAAAAGGGAGGGGCTTCGTACTGGTACCTGACTGTTGGAGTGAAGTGAATCATGTTTATGTGGCGTCTGGAAGAAAAAAAAAAGATTTTTACATGCATCAAATTGCACCATCTTACTAACTCAAAAATTTCCGAGCCGTTTCTGAGAACGCAAGCAAATAAAGATTAGGTCGTTTAAAGTAATCTATATATAACTAGCTTTCGCCCGCGGCTTCGCTCCCGTGGCAGAACTCCCTATCCCGTGGGAATTTCGAAAAAATCCGCCTTATCCCGGGCGTACATTAAAAAAGAAATCTCTACTATTCTAAGAAGAAGTCTATTAAGGAGTCGGCATACCAGTTCCTTTTATAATGCATACAAGGGATAAAGCGGGATTTTTCGAAATTCCACCTCTAAGGGGATGAAAAGAGGGGTGAAAGTTTGTGTGAAATCGTTATTTTTTTAAGTTACGATCATGAAACTCCGTGAATATAATTTTCAAGACAAATAAATGAACACGTATTTCACCGTTTCTGAAATTGTCAACCCTAAGGGGGTGGAAGCAATTACGAGAAAAACGTTATTTTTAAACTTACAATCATTATCATAAAACTTAGACATGGGATAGGAAGGGATTTTGCGAAATACACACGGGATAGATAATTCTAACACGGGAGCGAAGAGGCGGGCGAAAGCTAGTAGAATATAGATAAGTGAATATTTTTCCTACCTCAATCCTCTTTCGCCCCTGAATGAGAGACTGCACTCGCTACAAGACCTCAAGTCCATATTTAGAAGTTTGTCCTTCGAATCAACAACCGCCGCCTCGTCTATCTTGTCTGTGGGTTTAGCTTCATCTGTGGTCTGGTCTATGGCCTGAGCTTTATCTGTGGTCTGGTCTACGGCCTGAACACTATCTGTGGTCGTGTCTACGGCCTTTGTCTTGTCTATGGTTGCTTGCTTTAATGGTTTCCTGTCCGGAGTCTTGATGCGTGGCTTGAAATCTGTAACAATGAAAATAGAATTTTTAAAATAGTTGTTCAGATTTCATAACAAGATTGGTTGGGTCACAATCACAACAAGATTGGTTGGGTATCCACACTAGATGGGCCAGTCTGAAATTTTTGGAGTGGACTATTTTTCACAATTTTTTTTTTTACTTGCAATGTATGTATGTAATGTTCGGGTCAAATGACTTGAAATTACTTATGGATATGTAAGTCGGATGACAATACATGTAGGTACAGATAACAACAAGTAGACTCACACCGTCCTCGCTGAGAGGGATAGTTGGATGGTTCGACCGTATGTTGGGAAATATTGTAATGTGTAACGTGCGTCGTAGTTGTGCGTGTTATAGGGTTCGTGCGTCCACAGCTTTACAGATTTTACGGGTGGTTGGACCTTGTTCAAGGTCCGTCCGGATCGCTACCACCATCTTACTCGCTAATCCTGCCGCTAAGTTGCAGTGCTTGTACTGTTCCGGTGTGGAGAGTAAGACAGCCGGTGTAATTACAGGCACAAGAGGCATTTCATCTTAGCTCTCTAGGTTGGCAACCCATCTGCTAACCCCCCGGGGTTGCGGGTGTCTATGGGCAGTGGTGATCACTTGCCATCAGGTGACCCACTTGCTCGTTTGCCTTCCTCGTCGTATAAAAAAAATACAGTGCGCTGAGGGCTCCCCCTTCGGACCACCACTGTGGGAATCTTACCTTTAGTGATGATGATGATGCTGGGCACGCCCATGACGTCGCCGTCGGGCTCCGGCCGGGCCGCCGGGTCCACCACCATGCGGCTCAGCGGCAGCGCGGAATCGTTCGACGCGTCCGAGTCCGAGCACTCCGCGGCAGGTGGTCGTTTCTTGACGCGTTTCCTGAACCTGAAGAGTTTGAAATAGTACTTTTTGATACAAGTGGGGAAGGCATGTCATTTTGCATGAGTCCTGAGGTGTCTAGGCCCGAGCAAGGCGATGACCCTTCCGCACGCGTACCAAACTTAGAGCAGGAAAGGAATGGAGATGTTAACGCGCGATTTCCCCTCTGCCAAATCTCTGACATTAAGTCTGACCAAAATCATCAGGGTCTGTTGATTGTGAGCGTGTTTTTGGCATTTGTGTGACAGTTTTGTTTTTGTGTCAGTTTGTAGGAACGTAACAAATTTTGACATGAGCGCAGACGTGTGCTGTACGTGTGTTCCTCATCTCCCTCAAAAAGTGTCAGAAAAAATGTAGTGCACAGATAAACCAATGGTGCCTCTAAAAAGTGCTGACCTCTTCCGAGGCCGCTTGCACGCCGCCACCACCTTCTTCTTAGGCTCCTCGTTGTTGTTGATGTTGATATGCTTGTCCGTCTGTCTCTCCGGCTCGGGCTCCGAGCTTGAAATGCTGCTCTTGTCACACGCGAACAGGTCAGTCTCGTTGCTTAATTCGTTGCTGTCTATTACGTCACTGGAGGAAAAGTAGAAGACAAATGAAAGTTTGAGTTTTTAATAAATCCCCTCCCTGTATTGTGCCCGGCTCAATTTGACGGTATTCATTATTGACGAACCACGTTGCGGATACGATTTTTTATGTTAATTATATTATTAATTTTTGTCATCGTTAATTAGTAATATTTTTTATGAAAATAAAAATTAAAGTTTTGTATGAAAACCAGATCTAAGTGTGAATCCGACTCGCGCACCGTGGGTACCATACGAGTTTTTAAATTACATATAATTTAACTGTTACATTTGTAATTTTTTTCTATCCCTTTATTAATCCTTTTCCAGGCTGCACCAGTCTAGGCGGCTTAGTAAAAAAACTAAACGTATATTCACAATATACCTACCTATTTGGCAATAATCTTAAGACAAGTAACAATTATAGTAAATTCAATTTTATTTCAATCCTAAATCATGGTGTTGGGGTTGAAATTGTAACTACACACTTATGTGGTTAATAAATATTACTACCCTGAAAAAGGGTATTATATTATATTATAAACTATGGTATTGATTTGAAAACAACTTTTGTAAAAACAACTTTTTGAAAAAAACAACAGTTACTTTTGTAGTTAGAAAAATGCAAATTGAAATAACACATTATTCTAATTAGAAACGGAAATAACAAATTTTCGGATTTTTTCCATTACTTGTGTCGAGAGTGACTGCTTAAAATATAGCTATAATTATAGACAAAATCCATGTCCTTGAGTATTATACAAAAACTTTTAATTTAAGATATTCACCCACTCTGTGAAACAGGTTTGTTGAATCTATTCAGATACATAATAAATATTCATTTTATGCAAGACAAGGTAAATGCTGGCAGCCACACCTGTGATAATAATGTTTTCAGGGTTCTGTACCTCAAAAGGAAAAAACGGAACCCTTATAGGATCACTTTGTTTAAAATAATATTACATTCATGCTAACCAACAGTAGAATTTTCACCTTGCCTTTTTAGGTTAAAAAAACACATACAGTGGAACATATTATCATGATACTCGGGACTTTTTTTTTTTTTTTTCGGGGAAATTTGAATTTAAATATAAATGTTTTTTACGCGATTAAGTCCCGAGTATCATGATAATGTGTGAAAATCGCGAAAGTTTAAATCAATACACAGTGGAACATAGTTTTTCAAGTCGGTTACAGGTTGTGCCATGAAAGTAATAACGGTGACCGGTAATGCGGAGATACTGCGCATGCATGCAACTGGGGAGCCAATAAGCGCTTTCGTACAACACGCACGCCCTCCCCGCACCCCATCTCTGTCCTCACTGCACCTTATTTTTGTCTTCGGTCATCATTAGATTTTCGTGGAGCTACTTATAAGAATAAATCTTATTCATATAAAACTCTTAAGACAATGTATATAAAATCTCCGAATGACTGGTTTTCCTAGAAACAAGACCTAGTCACTTACGTCAATTTGATTGCCCCCAAAAATCCTCAAATAGCAAAATCTAGCTTTTATAACCTAACCAACTTAGAAAAGTTGAAAAACCCCCGACATTGTCATTTCAAAGTTCAATATTTCAAAAACGGGTGAACCAATTCTAATGAAACTTAGCTAAGAACCATCTTGATTACACTAGCTTTCGATTAAAAAAAAACCGCATCGAAATCGGGCCACCCGTTTGGGAGCTATGATGCCACAGACAAATACACAGATACACATGTCAAACTTATAACACCCCTCTTTTTTGTCAGGGGTTAAAAAATAGCAGTAGAGGCATGTCATATACCTACACGATAATACGGGGTTCTACTTCCTTTGCTTTTTGTAATAAAAATGTATTGATGTAGGGTACACACATATTCTGATGCAAAACACCAGGTACAGCTCCTTAGTACCGATAATAATAAACCGATTATCAAGTGTTATAGTGTTTTAATTTTAATATTTTTTTTTAAATATTTTTATATATTATATATATTTATAATATTTAATGGACATAATAAGGCATTTTCAAGAACTAGTAAATTTAGATTGTTTAAAAACAAGAACAATTTAGCTAAGGGCGCATCCACATCCAAAATTTTTTATGGATCCAGACCTAATTATACTAAAAATATGCATACCTTACCGGTGCAGTAATAAGGTCTGTATACATATGTTTGGGACTCTGTGGTGTGTACATATTGGTGACCTTGACTGTACCAAATAGGATATTTTTGTTAAGCAGAATCGTAACATGTGGACTTAGTCCAAGGTTATGCATTTTTTTTCTACCATAATAATGTCTCTTTCAGCCAAGGCTGATGGTGTACAAGTTATTTAACATTGAAAACTGAATTGTAAGTATATGACTAAATAAAAGGGAAAATGTGAATAAGGTAAAAACTATTTCATACCTTTGGTCCGAATCATCACTTTGCGTCCCAGTCTCTAGCTTTTTAATCTGAAAGGTTATGTCAATCCTCTTGTATATCTCTTCTGTAATATTTCGACATTTCTCGTACTTGGAATCAAGGCCATCATTGGGTATGCTAGACCACACTTGCTTTGTGTCTATTGCTGACATTGTCGAAATTCTTATAGGAATCTTATATGAATACCGCCAACCTCTTGTTTCAGGCCGTCTGAGAAGGTTTCACGGTCGTAATTGAGCAACACAGCCATGTTTCTAGCAGAGTTATTCAGCTGAGGTGTTACGAAATATTACAAGGTACACCAACTCTATGGTCGCGTTAAAACACGATATCGAAGCTCAGAATACCTGATTTTAGAGCTCTAAACGCAAAAACAGGACGCAATAAAGGTTCTCTAGTCGATAAATCACTCAATCGTTGGTCCACGGCCGCAAAAACATGCAACTTGCTAACAAAGGATCGTCAATCAACAATTTTATGGCACAATAACATGGTCATTGCTTTGGAATTGCGAGCTAAAATACCGTACATACAACTAAGACTAGATAAAATTGTGGTTGTTGCACTCTTCACGAGTTTATGTTAACAATAATTAAACAAATAACATTAAAAACTAAATAAACTACTGTCGCCTTTGCGGCTTTTTTGATTTTTTGACGTTTAAAATTTAGTGTTGCTTGACGTTAATTGCTCATAATTTTAATGAAAACATCATTTTTTCCCATAGACAATGAGGTAATTTTCAAGGCTTTTGTTTATTGAAGCTTGGCAACACTGCTTACCAAATAGCGAACATTTTTGCCAATAGCGCACTGCTTCAAGTGCGTTTCCGAACGAAAAATCTTAAATTACCGCCAAATTCGTAGCCATGTTTTGTTTATTTGACGTTTTGATAGAGAGAGTGATAAGCTGGAAGATGCTTTCTCCTATTTCGTAATCAAAAATGAGTGTATTTGGTAATGAATTGATGATTTGCTTTTAAATTATTAGTTTCATAACTCCGCTTTAATTTACCAACCCCTGAAAATGGCTGGTAAACGTGCTAAATTCCTGAAAAATAAACAAGTGGCCAAGCTCGTTACTGAGAACAGGCAGCCATGCATATTTTGCCAACAGGATGTTGACGATGAAGTTATTTTTGGGAAATTGTACGCCTTGGGTGACATACAATGCCATTATTTCTGTGCGGTAAGTAAGTCTATATATTGTCATGCACTATGCTGAAAAACTTGAAAATGCCCTGGTTTTAGTATACTCCCAAGGGCTCTTGTCCTAGTGAGTGTCCTATACTCATATTCTATCAATTACATTCAAGTTCCTTATAAATTCATATGAAAATTGATTTGTTGGATTTGTCTCTGCTCCAAATAGCAGACTATTTAAAAAAGAGGGATAAAATGGTTGAAATAAAAAGTTCCGAACAAAATCCTCCATTTAAAGGCCTATGGCGGTACGAAGTTCACAAGATCAGCTAGTTTATAATATTACTTACTAGGATTCCAACTAGATAAAACAATGAACTAAAAACAATTACTTTGCTCACCTTGCAACCAAAGCAAAGCAAAGGTCGCGGGTGAGCAAAGTAATTGTTTTTAGTTCATAAATATGGACTCCGCAAAGTAACGCCTGATTCAGTAAATTAGATAAAACAATTTCTGCATTTTTCTGTGAATATGTAAATTTGTTGTAGTTGCTATCCTGCTGCCTGGTGCAGAAGGCCAGAGACAATGAAGGTCTGTTTGGATTCGTCTACAAAGACATCATTGCTGAAGTGGAGCGCAGCAAGAAACATGTAAGTTAGTGTGTGGTCTTGGAGCAGAAAAGGTTTCATACAAAGACCTGACACACCATGTCTTGGTAGCTTGAATTAAAATATACATATACCATAGAGCGAGACTAGATATTAATTTTTTTATATACTAGTTACTGTAGTGTAGTGACAGATCATTGTGCAATGTTTTTTCTGTTTTCACTTTTACTTATCAATAAGTTTTTGGAAACATTTGTACATTCTCCTTTGCACTCATTCTTGGTTTTTTTTTTCTTCTAATATTTTATTGAGGCTTTGGTACACCTGCTGTGACCATGTCAGCCTCATGGGGAGACTCTGGGTATTAATAGTTTACGGAGCACTGCCTCCAGTGCTAGTTTCCCTAGCAATGAAGGAGCTCTCTACAAATTTGTAAATTTGGACAGCGTCTCTGGACAAAGGGTTGGATTGGTTGGTTGGTTTATTCTGTATTTTTTTCATAAGTTGCATAATGTGTTCCAGCATTAGTGTGTTGAATCTTTAGTTAATCTGTTGTTTAATAACTGTTATATATGGACAATGTAGGTAGTTTGGTGAACACCTACAAATGAAGGTAGTTGTGGAAAGCAGTCTGTCATCGTGGTTTCCAAGCAGCATATGTGCTCCACATTTAATTATCGTAAGTTATAATAGTGGTGACGAGATAAGTTAGGTATTAGTGTGCAAAACAGTGTTTAAGAAGTGTAGTGATAGTGGTAAAGATACAGTTGTGCAAAATGGGTATTAAATTTGGTGAGTTTGATGTGGCACTTGGATGCTGGAAAAATTACAAAGATAGGTTTACTTTCTGTCTGCAAGCAAGTGAAATTGAAGAGGATGCTAAGAAAAAGGCAAATCTTTTGGCTGTATGCAGTCCTGACTTGTATGATTTGATTATTGCACTAATATCTCCAACGGGAATTAGTGAGGTTACTTTTAGTACTGTTATAAAAAAGCTAAATGATCATTTCCACCCGAAACCAAATGAAATCATACAATCTTATAAGTTTCATACTAGACACCAAGAAGAGGGGGAAAAGATGAGAGATTATACAGCTCAACTAAGGAAATTGAGCATAGATTGTAACTTCAAAGATTTAGACCGGACATTAAGAGATCGCTTGGTATGCGGGATAAAGTACAAGGAAGTACAAAAACAGTTGTTGCAAACTAGTAAATTACATACATTTGAACAAGCTTGTGAAATTGCACTCGCTCGTGAAGCAGCAGTTGTTGATTTAAGTATTATTGCTACCACTTCGTCAAGTAGGCCCAGCGGTGATCTCGAAGTTCCCATGGAAGTTAATAAAGTAATAAGTAAAAAAGTTGAAAAACAGACAGAGAGATTTACTTGTTTCCGGTGTGGTAGGCCACACCGAGGGGCATGCAGATTCAGATGGTCGAAATACAATCACTGCGGAAAAACAGGACACCTGGAAGCAGTTTGCTTAATGAAAAATAAAGAGGAAAACATGCCTAAGTCGAATTTTAATGGTATATATGAAGAAATATCTGTCAATAATATGAGACAAGATACATCGGTACCTGCATATATGGTTAAAGTTAGGCTCAATGGGGTGATGACCGATATGGAGGTGGACTCTGGGTGTGCTTTCACTCTGATAAGTGAACGGACTGCTGGGCGGATATGGCCTAGTCCGTTACCCAAATTGGAAGAAGTTGGGGTTGCATTAAAGACATGGACAGATAATAAGCTGTGGTTACTAGGGAAAACCATGGTATTGGTACAGTACAAAAGCAAAGGAAAGGAATTACCCGTGTTGGTGGCTAAGGGAAATGGCCCAAGTTTGATTGGCCGGAATTGGTTTACGGAGTTAGGTATCCAGCTACACGGGGTATACAATGTTAAAATTGATAGACAAAGCCTAGATACAGATTTAAAAGGCATATTGCAGAAATATATGGATGTCTTTCAAGAAGGGCTAGGTAAATATACTGAGCCAGTAGTAAGTATTACACCTCAAGAAGGCTCAAAACCAACGTTTTTAAAGAGTAGGCCTGTGCCGTTCGCGTTGAAGGGGCGAATTGTTAAAGAGATTGATAGATTGGAGTCAGAAGGCGTTTTGGAGTCGACCTCACACTCTGAGTGGGCAACGCCAATACTTCCTGTGTTGAAGCAGGTTGGCAGTGTGCGACTCTGTGGAGACTATAGATCCAAACAGGGGCTGTTTTGGAAGTAGCCGATTGTACACAATACTGTGCATCAGGAAATCCCCATCGGTGTATTTGTTTGGGGAAAATTTGAAGATGTGTCTGACACCGTGTCCTTAAATAACCTCCTCCTCCTCCTCGTGTCCTTAATAATATATGGGAAATAACCTAACCTAACATCTTTGTATTTTGTGCAGCCATCACCTATGTTTTACAAATAAAACACTTATGACTTATGAATTCTCCTTTATTATTATATGTATTATAATATGGTAGTGTATGAGTTTATGTATTGTGTTATTTATTCGCCTTTACCATTTGTAAATATAAACACATTCATTGTCAGTCCCTTAATTAACTACTCCTCTCTACCGCTCTAAGGTTGGCTGGCAGAGATCCCTTAGTAATAAGTCCGCCATTGTGCTTGTATCTCATTGTTTGGAACTTGCCTTTATTTCAGTATTTTCGGCAGAATAAAGCGTTTACTTAGATACTGTTGATTATGCCTTTAGTTTTCAACAAGTATTAATTTATGTATAACAAAATATGCACAACATTAAAAAGCTCTACCACCTAGCCACATTCTGTGATTTTGTACAGAAATGCTCGTACTGCGGTCGCGGCGGCGCGAACCTCGGGTGCTGCGTGAGCGCGTGCCGGAAGCAGTTCCACCTGCCGTGCGGGAGACAGAAAAACGTCGTGTCCCTCTTCTATGGGAACTACAAGTGAGTGACTATATATCCGGTATCCGGCATATCCTGTACCCGGCCTATCCGGTATCCGGCCTATCCGTTATCCGGCATATCCTGTATCCAGCCTATCCGGTATCTGGCCTATCCTGTTTTATTTTACTATCCGACCGGACACCAGATAGTTATGAAACATACGGTCGAATACCGCATGTAAAAAAAACCTGTCTTTTTTCCCAACTTGGTATCTTGTTTTTACTAAAGACCTGTTATTTTTAAACTGATTCCCTTGCGTACTTAATAAATCGACTAATAATTAGTCAAATAATCGTATAGAAATTATGCATCAGAGCAAGAACAAGATAATAAGTTATTTTCGCCAATCATGCTCCTAGCATTGTTAATTAGTGTTTTTATTTTTAAGTAATTTACATAATCACATTTTCACACTTCAGGTCATTCTGTGAGCTTCACGCACCTAAGCAGAAGATTTCAGATGAGGTGATGGTGAATGTTAAGTTACGGCTGAAGAAGGAGAGGATGCAGAAATCCAACAAGAAATCCAAACAGAGCTTAGTGGACGCCAAACAGGACAGCGGTAAGCCCTGGGGGGTGCAAGCTCTGAGGGAGCCACTGATTAATGGTATGCAGATACATAATCATCATAGTGAAATAGAACGAAAGAAAGAACAATAGTTTATTCAACGACACACGTGTTTACGTCTCGCCACCGGCGTGGCGTGTGCCCCCAGAGGAAGGACTACGGATCAGTCCGAAACATATACTCACGTATGTAAGCCGAGTTTAGCCCGACATGTTTCGGACTAATTAATAGTCCTTCCTCTGGGAGCGTACGATCCCGTTTATTCTCTCTAATTTCAACAAATTCGTCTTTAATGCCTGTCTACATCATAAAGGCAACCTCTATGCAAATTTTCAGCCTTCTAGGGCCAAGGTGCGTTGTCTGTCAGCCACTCAGTCAATAACGAAAGAGTTTTAAGAATAAGAATAAGAATTATTTATTTAATAATACATACATCAGCAATATACAAAAGTGGATATCTGGCAGGCCCCAAACTAGTCAGAGCCTGTATCTTGGGAACTTGGAGTGCACTACAATAGTATATTGAGTAAAAAAAAATATTTCACAAATTTCAAACTGATGCGAAAAAAATATTCTCGAATTGAGGTTCGAACCCAAACCTTTACCAAACCGTGGTAACGCGCTAATCCAATTACGCTATTCGAGCAATTGGTAGTTAGCACGAAAAACTTCGATATAATCACGCGTCAGTTCGAACGGAATGCACGTAAAAAATAAAAATACAAAAAGTTAATTTAAAAAAATAGTTTCAGAACCAGAGGACTCCCCCGTGTGCGTGATATGCTACGAGGAAGTGCCAGGCTATCCCTCCACCCAGACCTTCTGGCCGCCCTGCTGCGGCCGAGACGCCTGGCTGCACAGGAGCTGCTTGCAGGTACAGTCAGCAACCGAAGCCGTCACAAAGATGTACACAAGCTTTTAAAATAAATAAATATCATGGGACAGTTGATACCAATTGACCTAGTCCCAAACTAGGCAAAGCCTGTACTATGGGTACAAGACAACGGATGAATTTGCTTATATAGATAAATACATACGTAAATACATATTAAAGACCCGAGAACAAATATTCGTATTCATCATACAAACATTTTTCGTTTTACTTTTCTTGAGTTGTGTCTTGCAAGATCCAAGAATTAGACTGGAAGATTTACCAATATTCAACACAACACGACGCTGGCAAAAATGTTCTTCTAATACGGCTACCGGTTGCCATGTATGGGGAACATAGTTTCCCCGATAAGAAGAAGAAGAGTTGAGTCTTGTTTGAGAAATGTATACGAAAGCATTTTTCTCCAAGCTGAAACGCAGACGCTTTGCTCGCTCGGTCAATATTTTTTTTTATTTATTCTCAAAAGGTACCTATATAGTTTATGTTACATTGTTGCATGTTCATTAATATCGCCAAACTATGACGTTTAATGGCTTACTAGCTTATGCCCCGCGGCTTTGCCCCCGTGGAATATTTCAAAATGGGCTAGTTCCCTATCCCGTGGGAATTTCCAAAAATCCCTCCTTAGTGCCCCTCTAGGATACTCAAGGTATATGTTTGCCAAATTTCAAGTCTAGGTCCAGTGGTTTATGCTGTGTGTTGTCTGTCAGTCAGTCAGTCACGGTACTGTTTTTTTTTTTTTAGAATAGAGTAATCTTTATTGTATAACTGTGTGAAATACAGTCCAACTCTGTATTGCACACATACATGTATCAATAGTTACCCTTTTCGGACGTACAATAAATATCTTAAAACTGTATATATAATTCATGCAACAGAAATTTCATTGTTAATTCACTCAGGATTGGCTTGCATAGAACTTGTTTAAGTTGTAGAACACCTTATTAATTAGCCAGTTTTTTAGCCTCCGTTTAAATAAGATTCCTTTCGAGGACTTTAATCTCAGTAGGGAGATGGTTATAGACACGGATAGCCATTACATAAGTACATTTTTTGTAAATAGAATTGTTAACTTTTGGAAGATGTAAATTGAACTTATATTGACTTCGTACATTGGATTTTAATGACGATTTTAGAGTGAAGTATGCTGATTGACTTTTTACAAATAAACACAGCTCCAAGATATAAATTCCAGTTAAAGTAAGAAAATTTATAGGTATAGATTGATTAGCTCACCAACGACCACACGTACGATAGCTTCGTCTAGGCGACAAACGTACGTTTTCATGCAACACCTCCGCCTCCACTCCACTGCCTGTCCTGTTACACCAGTAAGTACATTTTTTTTATTACAAAAAGATACTTCATTAAGATTTTAACAAAAAACTATTGTTTCAGCGAATGGCCCTTAGCGCGGGGATGCACTACATAAAGTGTCCCCTGTGCAACGACAAGGAGCAATTCTACGAGGCGGTCTGCCAACAGGGATACTATCTGCCTGATAGGTAAGACTTTTTTTTATGTCTACTGCAGACCGTCAAAGGGGACGTATCCATACTACATGACCCATTTCTTAATTTTTTTCTTTATGTACTTACTTATGTTCACCGATTTCTCCGTCAATTGTTTACCGATTATCGAAATTATTTTTTTGTTCGAAAGAGTATACTCCCTATGTGGTCCCATTGTCACCAAGTCAGAATCTGATGATGGGATCCCAAGGAAATCGAGGGCAACCCTCAAATTATGTGGGTACGTATTACGTGTTTCATATATTTCCTAAAGCTATTCAAGTATTTGCGTCTGATAGCCATCATCTCATGTTGATGAGCTGATGATGGAAGGTACAACTCCTTAAGGCTTCGCCAGACAGCGAGCGGGACGGGGCGTCGACGGGACGCCGGCGCGACGGTAGCATCTGTAATGTACTAGTCAACATAGACGACGTCAAACAGCGCCGTCGCGATCGGCGTGTCACGTCCCGCTGCCGCCGCGTCCGACGGGAATACAACGCGGAGTGCTGCCGGGCGGGGCGTGAGCGCGGCCCGCCATGTTGTTTTCTATGAATATTCGTATTAACAGTCAAACAGACGGCGCGACGGGACGTCAGCGTTGTATTTTTTTACAAAATGAACAATGAGACTGTGGAGAAACTGATAAAAATTGTAAGAAGTCAATATGAACTAAAAAACAATTACTTTGCTCACCCGCGACCACTAATGACAGATAGTTATATCTGTGCGGCAAATGTATGTTTCCATGCAACTCCGCCTCCACTGCTACACGAATCAACACATGACACACAGACTCAACGCGTGGACGCGACCCGTCCCGCCCGTGGTGTGGCGTCCGCGCCGCGCTACCGTCGCGCCGGCGCCCCGTCGACGTCCCGTCCCGCTCGCTGTGTGGCGAAACCTTTAACGTTTAAGAGTTAGAGGATAATTCTTTAATAATTAAATAAACTTAAAATTGTGGAATGAAACACTTATAACAAAAAAGGTAAAACCACCTTAAAAAAAATCTAAAGCCACGAGTTTTGCGTCTTAACCTTGGGTTAGGGGCCGCGATGCCCCTTAGGAATCTACTATTATTGATTGCCTAGCTTACGCCCCGCGGCCTTCATAATCATAATCATAATCATTTATGCCTTGCCCCCGTGAAATATTAAAAAATGGGCTAGTTCCCTATCCCGTGGGAATTTTGAAAAATCCCTTCTTAGTGCACCTCTAGGATACACAAGGTATATGTTTGCCAAATTACAAGTCTCTAGGTGCAGTGGTTTAGGCTGTGCGTTGTCTGTCAGTGAGTCACGGTACTGTTTTATAGGGTACTAGCTTATGCCCCGCGGCTTTGCCCACGTGAAATATTTCAAAATGGGCTAGTTCCCTGACCTGTGGGAATTTCGAAAAATCCCTTCTTAGTGCACCTCTAGGATACTCGAGGTATAAACATATAACCAAATTTCAAGTCTCTTGGTCCAGTGGTTTAGGCTGTGCGTTGTCTGTCAGTCAGTCACGGTACTGTTTTATATGTATAGATGATGTATAAAATTCGTTTAGATAAATGTTATTATTCGATTACGGAATACGTGAAGAATAAAGTAAATATAATATGACATAAAATGCCCATTACAACTACCTATTAATAAACAATAAACATAATATATGAATAAATACACATTTATTTTAATGTTACAGATAAATAAGATAGTGAAAGCTTACCTTAGAATAAGGTTAAGTAAGTTAGCTTTAAGTGAACTGTGCCATACAATACTTAGATTTTAAGTTGGAGAAAATCACAAGAAAATACTAAATATATATGTACTTATAAGTAGATTTAAGTTAGGTTTTACTGTGGCTATACCCTACCAGAGTCCATGTATCCAGTTCTAAGACTGATGTACATGTTTGCTGAATAAATGATGATGATGATGTATTATTTCCGTCAGGGACGCTGCGTGGGAGTTGGAGCAGAACGCGTTCGCGGAGATCTACGAGCGGCCGGAGTCCTGTGCCGCGGCCGACTGCGCGTGCCCGTTCGGCCGCGCGCACGACGAGCCGGGGTGAGGCTGCGCCTGAGGCTTGTCTTTTGCCATTTTTAGGGTTCCGTAGCCAAAGTGGCAAAAACGGAACCCTTATTTTTTTAGCAACAGCAAATTTGACATGTCTTTTTATTAAAAAAATATGATTTGTATTTTTTTCTCTTAATTTTTTAATTAATTAATTTATTTATTATCTATTAATTGTGTTTTATGGTTATTCTGTTAAAATCAAATCAAATTAAGATAAAATCACTAATCTTAGTGTAAGGGATTGCACGTGACACGGAACGTCAAGGACCTGGGTTCGATTCCCGGTGTTAGCTATAGTTTCTGTTTTTTTTTCTGTGTCTTCATGTTTCAGTGGGTATTTAAAAATAACATGGTTTATACAATTGTTTCCAGCATATGGGATTTAAAGCTGTGCATACTGTGCGGGAGCTGCGGCATGCACGCGCGCTGCCTCGCGGCCGAGCGCATGCTGTGCGCCGCGTGCCGCCCCGCCGCGCGAGACATCGCCCAGCTCGAGACCCGGCTCGCCTCAGGTACCCGACACGCAGCTGTGCGTGCTGTGCGGGGTCTACGGCGTGCAGCCATTCTGAGTGGTTGTGCTATAAGAGCTACCTTCATACCAAATTTCAAGTTTCTAGGACAACTGGAAGTACCCTTTAGGTTTTCGGATTTCGGCGATTTGTATGGAAATAGCCTTTTTAATGACTGTATCTTTTGATTGCGTTGACTTGGAAGGTTGATTTTTTCACAGTTTCAATGGACCGCGGGCTTGAGTATTTGATATAAATTTCATTTTGTTACTTCCACGCGTTCCAGTGAAAAAGGGTCTTGACAGACAGATAGACTGACAACAAAGTGATCCTATAAGAGTTATAATCGTCCCACTCTGCATAACATATTAATTGGCAACCCAGAAAATTCATGCTGTGGTAATACTTTTTTCATGACACTCAGACATTTCTATAATTATAAATAATAATGATAGCAGTAATCAAAAGTCGTTGTTTTTTTAATATGTCTCTGTCCATTGGAGGACAATTTTGCCAGTGTTTAGTAGGATTTGTCGTTGTGCGGTAAAAAAATCTAGAAAACGAAATTTTAGAGGTATTTTAATGGTGGATGGTGGATGAGCTGTTTATGTTTAATCTAATCAAAAGTATTTATTTCAGAGTTGCAAAAGCGCTTAGTCGATGCAACTTTGTGACCAAAGGGCTGGCAGTTTTCTCTCTGAAAAAATCAGCATCGCTATTCGGTGAGGCTAAGCTGCCAGCCTTTTGGGCACCATGCCACGGGGGCCTTATTTAGATTTAATTTAGTTTTAGTTTATTTCGTTTTAGCTTTAGATTTCATGTCATCGTAAATTGCTTTTATTATGTAAATAAATTTTATTATCTAATCAAAAGTTCAAAAAGTGTTGTTTGACTATAAATCAGTGTTGCCATAAACTAACTTTAGATTTCTACTGTTGTCAGTTCGTTGCAGAGTTATCGTGGGACGACTATAAGTAAGTTTTTTTCCTTTTGAGGTATGGAACCCGAAATTTTTTTTATTTTTTTTTAGTTATAAAGGCGGAACAAGAGCGCGAGGCCAGGGCGGCCAGCAGCGGGCCCGTCATGCCGAGCCGCATGTCCCTGCGACGCACCAAGGGCAGGCTGGCAGCACACCGGTCTGTATTTTGTGAGAGAGACGTGTGAAGGGACATTTTGAGAACGCGATTTGATCGGATCCGTTACTATGAACAAGGAGGATAATATACGGAGTGTCAAAGCCCATACTTTGAATCGTTCTTACTTACATTCAGCGCCATCTACCTTGCTTGAGTGACACATTAGAACCGCTGTTTTGTTATTATTTGACCCGCTGGCTACGACCTTGGCGCCATCTAGAAAATGCCTGAATTTTAACATGACTGCGGGGAACGATTCGAAGTATGGGCTTTGACACTCCGTATGCTATCCTCCTTGGAATGAAGTTGTATTGTATTACAGAACTATGACGTCATAATGTTCAGTGAACAAACCTCCTTTTTAACCCCCGACGAAAAAGAGGGGTGTTATAAGTTTGACATGTGTATCTGTGTATCTGTCTGTGGCATCATAGCTCCCAAATGGGTCTACCGATTTCAATGCGGTTTTTTTTTTCAATCGAAAGCTAGTTTAATCGAGATGGTTCTTAGCTAAGTTTCATTGAAATCGGTTCACCCGTTTTTGAAATATAGAACTTTGAAATGACAATGTTTTTCAACTTTTCTAAGTTGGTTAGGTTATATTAGTTTTTGTTAAATTAGAAAACTACTTAATTGCTGTAATAAGGGAGGCATTGGTTTTTTATAAATATTTTCGGAAGCTAGATTATGTGAAAGTGTAAAATGTTTTTATTTTAGCATCAGTCGTCATAGTGAAATAAACGGATCACTCACGTATGTCAGTCGAGTATAGCCCGACTTGTTTCGGACTAATCTGTAGTGATCCGTTTATTTTAGTATGATAGAATCTCACAGTAGTATCATGTTAAAATGTATTATTAATCTTTTGTACTCGTGTTATTAATGCACATGATTGTTTAATTTTCCAGTGCCTCAAGTTCGTCACATAAGTTGCCAAGTATCGAGCCTAAAACTGAAATCAAGACTGAAAGTGAGTATAAAAAAACGTACAGTCGAAATGAGAACCTCCTCCTTTTTTGAAGTCGGTTAAAAAGTGCAAATCTTAATAGCCTACCCCTATAATCTGTATAGTGAATACAAATGTTTATTCTCGAGTCTTGGGTGTTTAATGAGTATTATCAAAAAAACTGCGGCTTTGCCCCATGAAATATTTCTGGTTCCCTATCACGCGGGAATTTCGCAAAATACCTTCTTAGTGCACTCAAAACTCAAGGTATATGCTTGCCAAATTTCAAGTCTCTAGGTCCAGGGGTTTAGGCTCCGCGTTGTCGGTCAGTCAGTCCCCATAACACAAGCTCTGCTTAATTTGGGACTCGGTCAATTGCTGTCAATTGTGCCACAACAACGCAACTCAATACAACTCTCCATTCCACAGCACCACCAAAGGAATCCCCCGATCGCCAAGAGTTAAATCTCATAACACCGAAACGCCCAAAGTTTCTAGAACCTTCCATACTAAAAGATCTAGAAAACAAACTCCTGTCTCCTATAAAAATGCTAGAACAGAGCTATTTCGAGAAAATGGGTGGCGTTGATGAATTGCATGTGAATCCTTCGGAGGTGATTGAGAAAATGAGGGCCAAGTTTAACAAACCGGGGCCGCTTAGCGCAAGGAAGAGGATTGTCAAGTGAGTGATTTTTTTGCCACTACTATTTGTATATTTTATTTATAGTTATTAATTTGATTTAAAATTGTTACGTTAATTTTAAGTTTCTCCTTTCTGTTCATTTCTGCCACCTAAATTAGCCTCTTCATCTTGGTGTCTGTAAGAGATCGATTTTAAGCGATAAGACCGCCTATTGTCTACCATACCTGTTTTTCTGTAATCTCCTTGTACTGTTTTGTGGTTTTCAATTAAGAATATTTGTATTGTATTGTAATCATAAACATGTTGTCCCTTTATCTTTCCTGAGCCAGCCGTTTTTCGGAAGTACACCGTTTTTTGCTGTTACTGTTACCTACTTGCAAGCCAAATTTGAAATGTCTAATAATTATAGTTACTGAGATAGAGCCACTTTGATCCGAAAATATAAATCCCATTTATTCCCTATCCCGTGGGAATTTCGAAAAATCCCTTCTTAGTGCACCTCTACGATACTCAAGGTATATGTTTGCCAAATTTCAAGCCTCTAGGTCCAGTGGTTTAGGCTGTGCGTTGTCTGTCAGTCAGTCAGTCAGTCACGGTACTGTTTTATAGGTATAGATTTTCTGTACAAAAAAGTGTTTACTTACATACTTTTCGAGGGGTACACACGTACAGCACATGTTTACGCTCATAACTAAATTTGATACGTTCCTACAAACTCATACTAAAACAAAACTGTCACACAAATGTCAAAAACACGCACACAATCAACAGACCCTGTGTAAACATCTCTTTTTGTCTACGTTCTGTGCGGCATTCACATCACTTATGTAGACGTATTAATAGACGTCTCAGAGTGCTATAGTTAACGATCTTTAAACGATTATAAACTCAGCTGTTTTTTTTTCTTGTTTTCAGTGAAATCCTAGACGATCTATTTCAAAATGTCTTCAAAGAAAACTTGGAAGGTAATGATCGTGTTAAGAAGTGGAGTTCACCCAAGAAATGCTTTGAAGTTGAAGAATATAATGAAGTGAGTGAAATAAACTAGAATTCCATGAAAACATGGCTCTGAGGGTCGAGCACGACTTTACGAATGCTGCGTAACGTTACGCTCACGGGCGGGCGCTGTTCCAAACGTCATACAAACTCGACACCGTTTACTATTCGAGTTTACGTAACTCAGGTTTCGAAAAGTCGTGCTCGACCCTCAGCCTGCCTTAGAGCCACAACTTAGAAATGTTGACCTGTTTTTGTTAATTTATCACTGTTGTTTTAGGAAATATATCTTTTGTGGTGATTAAAGTTATATGTATATATCTACATGCTAGAATATATAGATAACTAGCTGTTGCCCGCTACTTCGTCTGCGTATAATTCGGCTACCGCTAACCCGCGAGAACTATACAATTTTCCCGAATAAAAAGTTGTATTTTTATTCGGGAAAATTTATTTAGCATCCGAGTTTTACGCTTTATTGAATTCGAAGTTAGTGAACGTATGTATCTGTAAATTACTAAAAGTTTTTTTCCTGTTACAGGAGTCTAAAGACAACCAAGCCGTAAAAGTGTCTGAAAAAGAAAGAACAAATAACGAAGCTGAAGAAATAGACAAAGGATATAATGAAAATATCAAACCAGATGATTCTCAAGATGAAGCAACCAATGTAGTTGATAAACACAGTGGAAATGTGGGTGTTGATGACAAAAGTGATACAAATAATTTAACAGCTGAAGTTAATGATACCAATAAAGGCGACGATGTTGACGATGATGATGAATCAACCAGTACTTTTAAATTGCCACCGGAATTTATCGCAGAGAGTGATGACAGCTTAAATGGGTTTGATACACCTAAGAAATTAAAAACCATTGATATAGAACATAATTCTAGTTTAGAGATCTCTGAGCGTGATGATGTCGTCAACATAAACATGATTGAAATAGGCAACGGGAAGGAAAATGAGTTTGTTAAAAGTCTTATAATAAAAAGCCCCGTTAGAGATAAGAAATGTACCTTAAAATTTAGTACAGTAGACAAAGAGATCTTACAGACAGATGATGTTGATATGGCTGTTGAGAAAAACTTAAATGAAGTCGATCGCGATTATACATGCAGGTTCAACCACAATCATGTGGTTAGAAACGAGAATGATAAAGTTATATCCACTGCTATTGATTTTGCAATAAAAGCTACGAGGAAAAGAAAGTTTGAAACCAACGGTGTTAAGGAAAGGAAAATTAAGAAGAGGAAATTGAAGAAGGGGGAGAAGAAGAAATTTAAGAAGAGAGAAGGGCATGATAGGAACATAAAGATGAAGATTAAATGGAAAGATGGTAAGGAGAAAAGTAAGAAATTAAAAAAGAAACTGAAAACGACGACGTTTAAGCAGTATGTGCTGAAGTATTCTCCCGTACAGTCAAGTAAGGTGATAGTTAAGCCTGATGTTGATGTTTCTCCATTGAAGAGGAAGTACATAAAGCTTGAAAAATCACCAGATAAATTAGTGCAAACATCTATTCAGAGCTTTTTTAAAGTTAAATGAACGGTTTTAATCAACTTGAAATAGAACTTTTTTTTTATTGGCTAAGTATTCGTTGTTTTATCTTTATACAATAGAAAATGTGATATATTGAAGGTAATCTATGTAAGGTAATGTTTATATTTTGCCGTGATTGCAAGAGGTACACACACACACACAGGTAAGCTTAGAAAAAAGGAATTAATTTATTGAATCAGGCGTTACTTTGCGGAGGTCCATATTTATGAACTAAAAAACAATTACTTTGCTCACCCGCGACCACTAATGACAAATAGTTATATCTGTGCGGCAAATGTATGTTTCCATGCAACACCTCCACCTCCACTGCTACACGAATCAACACATGCCACACAGACCCAACTATCACCACCACCACTATACTAAACGCTGACGCGTTTCGGCACTCTCCACGAGGCCATTTACGAAGCACAACAACAACCGCTCAACATGCCACCACTTCCACTACTGACATAAACTGACTGTTGTGTTGATTCGTGTAGCAGTGGAGGTGGAGGTGTTGCATGGAAACATACATTTGCCGCACAGATATAACTATTTGTCATTAGTGGTCGCGGGTGAGCAAAGTAATTGTTTTTTAGTTCATAAAAAGGAATTAAACAAATTCGTACAAAAACTACACTTGCTTAGCAATAATAATGTACCAATAGTTGTTGGTTTTGTATTATGTGTGATTGTGTAATATTTTTTTATACTCAGCAGCTTACACCTTCGAGACATATTATTATTTACCTTAGATGATTTTATACCGTGTGAGATAAAATATGACATACGACCATAAGTGCCTTATTTATGCAAAAAAAAATAGAAATAGGTAAAATCATAAAAGGGAATCTTGATTGTGTACTCAATGGTCAACGGGACTACACAATAATGTAAACACGTTTAGTTCGCATGTATAAATAAAATAATAATGTATTCCAAATTATTTGTAAAGCAATTCTACATTCTACATTCTAAAATTATTTACTGTAGCTGATTTTGTATTTTCCGAAACAAAGAAAGTCGTTTTGTATGCAAGGTCTTTCACTGATCTTGTGTTCGTATTTGCATGCATTTCTCTCGTTTTGATAAAAATATTTTATTAATTGTCGGCATTTTTATAAATTTCCTGATTTTGTTTAGTGGAAAATAAAAGTTTAAATTTTGGAAGTGTTTCTATTGTTTGGTATAATTTTAGCTGGTGTTGCTATATGTAAGTTAAAACTACTATTTTAGATTATTTTAGTAACCATTGTAATGGTCTACCCCAACGTTTCAATAATAAACTTTATTCTTATAAAATATATATATATATATTTTTAAGATTATGACTACCTAACTATATACTCATCATCATCACCAGAGGCCTCTTCTCAAAATGAGAGAGCTTGGGCTATAGTTCCCACGCGGGCGCAGTGCGGATTAGGAACTTCACACACATAATTGAATAGCTTCGCAGGAGTGTGTAGGTTTCCTCGCGATGTTTTCCTTAACCATGTACTAAGAGAGAAATACATTAAGCCACCAACCACATTGCACTTCAAATTATTCCAAGAAAAATATTAACAGTAAGGAATAAATATTCGACTTTATGTCAGAACGGCAAAAATAAAATAATGCTAGGTCTACGCTCTAATATTTTAATAACAAATTACCTATAGCGATATGGCAACATTGGGAGCTCCGTGGCAGCGCTTATTTTTCCTACCCGCTGGAAAATAAAATCAATCAAGGGTAACCGTTACTTATTTTTTTAATTATACAGTGTCAGTGTCGTGTGGGTTATTAGTCGTAAAAATAATGTTTAAAAACACATTTCCAGTGCTTTAAATTATCGTGTATTGTGTTACGATTAAACTTCATTTATTTTAATTTATGTTGTGAATGTTGTTTTTGGAGAAAAGGATATCGTCGGGTATCGTATCACTAAATATTTGTATTTGTTTCTTAACAGGTTTAGGTTACAATTTACACTGTTATTCGTTAAATGCATAAAATACACATAGAGGTATGGAAGATAGACAACTAAAGATACAGCAGATAACAGTAAAATACAAAGACGCCACGGAACGGAATGTCAATTATTATTAACTGACTCATCTCGCAACTGTATGTTTTGTGTATAGTTTGATATGTCACGTATAATTTTTTTTATTCTAATAATTCAGACTAGCTTTCGCCAAACTATGACGTTTAATGGCTTACTAGCTTATGCCCCGCGGCTTTGCCCCCATGAAATATTTCAAAATGGGCAAGTTCCCTATCCCGTGAGAATTTCGAAAAATCTCTTCTTAGTGCACCTCTATGATACTCTAGCTAGGTACATGTATGCCAAATTTCGAGTTTCTAGCACCAGTGGTTTAGGCTGTGCGTTGTCTATCAGTCAGTCAGTCACAGTACTGTTTTTAACCGACTTCATATAGGTATAGATTGACCATAATGTCTTTAACGTCACAATAGATATTTCTATTAATTAATTTAAATTTAAATAACGGTATATTTATACATTTATAGTAATTTTTTTTTTTAACATGGCAACACAGTGAATTTGTTTGTTTACTCCTCCCTCAACGAAAACAAGTCCGATCCGACGCGATTCAGTTAATTTCATACTTTCTATCGATAACTATCTCAGCAAACAAAATAAGTTATTTTTGTTACTAGTGCATTAAGTCATAACAAATTTACACGAACAACATACTCGATTAAACAATAATTATCTAAGTTAAAAGTAGAATTTCCTTTCTTCAAATAAGCCTAGCCTAGCGACGTTGCCGTTCCGCCATACTGGATTTGGAACAACGAAAAGTTATTGAACCGTCAATTTTGGATTTATTTCTTCTTTGAACAAACGTTCAAACGTTTCTACTGTGGGAAAAACGTAAAGTAATGCTAAAGTGTCTTGAAATGTGCTATTCTGAACGCTCGCAAATTTCTGATGCAATCACAGTTTGGCAACAGCGCGTGGAATCTGAGTGAAACAGACTTCTAAATGTATTAGAAGAACAAGTGATATAGTGATTTTATCACATAAATTTGCAGTTCATGAGGTGAGTTATTGAATTAAGCAGCATTTAAAATAATTAAAACAATTTATCGTACCATTTTCAATTAAAGAGTATGTGTAATAGCAATTTTAATTTTCCCGCCGAATGACGTAATTTCGTTCGCGGTCCTCCATCTTTTTAAAAGACGGTCAGTCATCTGTCAAGCGTTGTCTTATTCATCCGAGGTGGAAAATATAATTACTCCTCTCATAGGGTGTTTTAAACGCAAAAAATCATCACGGAGGCATCCGGGTAAGTCCAAAATTGCTATCACATGTCATATTTTCATCAGTTCCATTGTGTTTTGTGCGCGAATTTGTCTTTGTTCAAAACCTAACCTAGATGGGGTTTACCGTAGTAAGGACCCGTTTTAGGCGTTTTGGGGTCAGCCAGTGTCTTCTGATCCTTTAATTCTGTGTTTGCATGGATATATCTGCATAAGGAGTGTTGCGAACGACTTTTACGAAGGTGAAATCAGTTTACCTGCGATCCGCGCCTACGTTCGGATTTTAACTAGAAAGTCTCTTAGTAACAAAGTTTTCTTCGCACAAACTAAAGTTCTAGAAAGTAGCATTAACCTTTATCCAAATCTCCTTTGATCCTTCTAGAAAAGCTAGAAACGTGAACGTAATCTTAGTCCAAAATTAGCAACTATCCAGACATGTTCAGTCTTGCTGTAAAAAAAGCTTGCACAATATTTTAATTATACATACCTATAATTAATAATAATTTATTGCTGGCTTATGCAAGATTCATCTAATCTTGTTTAACGTAGGTGTGTTTCTTGTTCTCGTTTGACCATGAGAAGACTATTTTGTGAAATGTGGATTAATGAAATATACCTAATTTATTGAATCCCCACCTACCTATTTTATTGTTTTTTGAAATATACCTACCTAGTACAGCAAAGAAACAACCTGCTACTCAGAATCAATAGGTAGCCTAGATACACATTTAGTCTTAACTCAGAATACAAAACATGCTTGCACCGATTAGTGAATTCTTTGATCAATTTGAACAAAATATTGTTAAGTAGTTGAAATTAAAACCAACATGTACCTATTTAGACTTACTTATGTCCCTCACTAATTATTTGTTAATCTAATCTACACTCAGCTAGATAAAGTGTTAATGGTCAATCTTATTACCCATCCTCTCCTGCTGACTCAATATGGGTCAAGACATTTTTTGTATTTTTTTTTTTCATGCTTAAAAAATCCAGAAATTGCTTTGAGCTATGAATGGATTTCTATTTTATTCCGCTCTAAAAAAATTTATAACAATTAAATATGTAATTTTAAAAATGTATTCCGAAAAACAGCTGGACTACATCGGATGTGATCACACTCACTCAATAAGACTGTTCCGTTTGTTAGTCGTATACCTCGAAATCAAAAAATCCTTGTAGCTTTTCACCTATTCGCATTTCGCCGCGATAGCGTTTTTTGTTGTAGCGTGTAATATCGGTAGTATATTTTGTTACTAGTGTATATTTTTAACAGATTTTTACAACAGTAGCAAATTTTGATGTAGCATGTATTATGTTTTAAATAATTAAACAGGCTCAGCATTAATTGTACTTGTTTATTCACCATCTTACAAAATCCGACTAATATATAGGGGTAGAATATTGACGTGTCCTGTGACCACTCCTTAAATCTACCTACATAACACCTTCCCCTTAAGTATCCTAATTATCTAAATTATAATCAACCCCGTTAACATAATCAAGTCTAAACTCCTATAATCTGCGACCACTCTTCTGGTGGCGGTATTGTCACATCCGTGTTATCATTAGTCTCATAATCATCAGCATTTTCATAGTTTTGTGTCTCATCTGGTTCAGTATTAGGTGCCCTTGTCCTGAGCAGTTGGTCCACATGCCTTCTGTGTGTGGCACCATCATCAGTCTTTACTTCATAAACAGCTGGTCCGTCCAAGGCTGTGACTACACCGCGCTGCCACTTCTGATTCATGTTATACAGTCTGAATAAAACATGATCTCCTGTTTTGAATGTCTTATTTTGATTCCCTTGATTCCCTTCCCCTCCAATTTCTGAATTATCTGAGAAGTTTGAGTCTGGGTGTAAGGGTGTGAGGGCAGTCCTGAACTTCCGGCCGTTAAGCATCTCTGCAGGGGTTTTGCCCGTCACAGTGCTTGGTACAGTACGCATATGAAATAGCACTTTCGCTACTCGCTCTGACCAAGTCATCGGGGACTGTTTTTTAAGTTTAGACTTAATCGATTGTATAGTCCTCTCAATTTGCCCGTTAGTGGCAGGGTGGTATGGAGCTCCAGTAATGTGTCGAATCCGGTTCTTAGACATAAAGTCTTGAAATTCCTTAGAGGTGAATGCTAGTCCGTTGTCAGACACTACTATGTCTGGTAATCCGAAGTCAGCAAAAATTTTTCTCAACAGGTCAACCACTGTTTTGCTTGACATGGATGGCACCATTTCAATTACTGGCCATTTGCTATAAGCATCTATCATTACCAGAAAAGTTTTATTCATGAATGGTCCCATGAAGTCTATGTGAACACGTGACCATGGCTTGGTGGCTGGCTGCCAAACATGTCCTGTGACTGGAGGGTTATTCCTGCATGACTGGCATTTCTCACACTGTGCTACTAACTCCTCAATGTCATTATCCAGAGAAGGATACCATATGTATCCTCTAGCTGTCATTTTTGTTTGTACTATTCCATAATGACCTTCATGCAGTTTTTTTAGTACATTGCTCTGTAGCACTTTAGGTATTACTACCCTGTTAGACCATAAAATGCAGTTTTTGTTTAATGTCAAGTAATCTCTTCTTCTGTGATAGGGCAGAATTTCAGGGTCCTCTATTGTATTTGGCCAACCATGTAGGAGATAATATTTGACCCTTTTTAGCACTGGATCTTTATCTGTTTCTTTAGCAATAGCCTTGGAATCTATGTCTGATTGTTCCAGTAAGAACATGTCCTCCTCATCACCTTCGTGATCCTCTCTGGTGTGTGGAGTAGGCCATCGACTGAGACTGTCAGCATTGCCCATATCTTTCCCAGGACGGTGTTTCAGCTCATAATCAAATGTGTTAAGGATCAATGCCCATCTTAACATTCTGTTTGAAACCAATTCTGGTATTGGTTTGTTGCGCCCAAAAATTCCCAAAAGAGGTTTATGGTCTGTAAATATTACAAACTTTCGTCCTAGTAAATACTGTCTAAACTTTTTCAGGCCAAACATGATTGCTAAGGCCTCTTTGTCGATCTGAGCATAACGGCGTTCATGAGTTTGCATGGTCCTGGAACCCATTATAACTGGTCTCTCTGTGCCATCGTCCATCTTGTGAACCAAGACTGCTCCGACCCCGTATTCACTTGCATCACACAGCATGTAAAGCTCTCTCTCTAGGCTGTAATGCACCAGCGTCAAGTCAGAGGTTAGCAGCGACTTAGCTTTGTCAAAAGCTGCTTGCTCAGCATTTCCCCATTGCCATTCTACATTATCTTTTAACAACTTGTACAGGGGCTCCAATACTATAGTTTTGTCCTTCAGGAACCTCTCATAAAAATTATATAGGCCTAGAAATGCCTTCAGTGACTTTTTGTTCCTGGGAGCAGTTTTCTCAGAAATCTCCCGAATTTTCTCTTTTGAAGGATGGACTCCAGTTCTATCAATCTCATAACCCAAAAATGTCACTCTTTTTGCCGAAAAAATACATTTAGCTGTATTAAGCTTCAGATCTTCTAGCCTTTTCAGTACCCGTAAAAGTCTCTCATTGTGTTCTTGTAGTGTTGAGCCGCAGACCACCACATCATCAAGCAGACAGGCAACTCCTTGAATACCAGCCAGTAGCGAACTCATCAGTCTCTGGAATATTGCTGTCGCAGCATTGACGCCGTATGCAAGTCGATTCATTCTCATCAAGCCCAACGGTGTGTTGAGAGTGAGAAGCTCTGCTGTCTCATCGTCCACTTTCAATTGATTGTATGCTTGCTTGAGATCCACTTTCGAAAAGAATTTTCCCCCCGCCAAAGCAAAAAAAGCTTCGTTAGAAGTTGGCAGTGGGTAGCTGTCGGCCAGACATGATGCATTGACTGTGCTCCTGTAATCACCACACAACCGTAGCGATCCATCAGGCTTGGGAACTATTGTCAGTGGTGTCGCCCACCGCGAGTGCTTCACCGGCGTGATGATTTCGTTGGCCACCATCTTGTTTAACTGTTCATTAACCTTTTCACGTAATGGGAAAGGAACAGGACGACAACGCAAGAAAACAGGACTCACTCCCTCTTTACAGTCTATATGCACTAGTGGTCCACTGTACTTGTCCATATCATCATCAAACAACTGCGGAAACCTCAACACAAAGTCCACTGTTTCTTCATGTACTGAATTCACGCCCTGAATTGAAATGCCTAAGGGCTCGAACCACGCACGCCCTAGTAATGCCGGTCCCTTGCCGCAACTCACTAACATCGGCAATTTGACACTTATATCGTTATATACAACGTCCACTATCATTTCGCCCACGATATTCAATACGTCGTTCGTCCACGTGACTAGCTTCGTCTTGCATGGTGCCAGCTGGGCGGGGAACGCGGCGCGATGCTGCCGGTACAGGCTGTGCGGCAGGATGGAGCGCGCGGAGCCCGAGTCCACCTCCATCGCCAGCGGCACGCCGTTCGCCGTCACCTGCACCATGACGGGCCGACGCGCGCGGCACTCGCGCCCGACACGCCGTGCACTCCGTCGTATATACCGTGATTGTCTTCCGCGCTCTCTTCGTTAGCGCTCGTTTCTCTGTCCGAAGCTGAACAACACTCATCACATTTGTTAACGCGTGTTCTTAGCGTTCTGTTCCCACTCGCTTCGGCTTCGCAAGCGGCCTTAGTATGCCCTTTCTTATGACATCTATAACATGTTGCGTTGCGAAACTTGCATCGTAAATTTGCGTGTCGTTTCGCACAATGCACACACTGCTTCGTTTGCACAGCGTTTACATCCATCGGCTCACTCGAATCCGTGCTCGTGCTAGGATTATTCTGAGTGACGTCACAATTTGTTCTCGCTAACAAACGGTTTTCTTCATTACTCTCGGAAATGGCCTCATAGTTGAGTGCACGTTGAACCACTTTGTCGTATGTTAACTCCTTCATGTCAAGTTTTAAAAGCTCCTTTTTTAAGCCTTTGTCCTTGACCCCGAGTATAATCTGCTCTGCGATCCGGCGAGGTAAATTAGTAAACACACAACGGGAGCTGATGTCGTGCAACGCTGCCACAAAACTTGTGATTGACTCGTTGCCCCTTTGTTTCCTGTTGTAGAACTTTTCTGTTTCTAATATCGGATGCGGCGTAGGTATGAAGAATTTGTTCAACACTTCAACTATATCGTCGAATTCGACTTCACTGGGCCTTCTTGGTGACAACAACGACACAATCAATGCAAACGCTTCCTTGCCGCATTGAGACAAAAACAAGGCACGTTTCTGCACACTCTCCAACGGGCCCGACGCCTCCAACGCGAAGAACAGTTGCTCCCGGTAGTTTTCCCAGTTATCCTTATTCGGTATAAACTTGCCCGGCAACACTATGCTTGCGATATACGATTTGTCACCCATTTTTAGATTTGCTCGTCGCCAATATTATGTTTTAAATAATTAAACAGGCTCAGCATTAATTGTACTTGTTTATTCACCATCTTACAAAATCCGACTAATATATAGGGGTAGAATATTGACGTGTCCTGTGACCACTCCTTAAATCTACCTACATAACAGCATGTATTATCCTATTATGTATTATGTATTAGCCTATTTATTAAGCCGCATATATTTTGAATAGATTTTTACAACAGTAGCAAATTTCGATGTAGTATGAATTGTCAATAGCCTATTTAGTTAGCCGCAAGTATTTTTAGTCGCATCTTATTTGGGTCGCATATTGTTGTAGTGTATTGTATTAACCGGTTCATCTTCCATCTTCTGATTTTAACTGGTCTAATCTCACACGGGTCGAGAAAATAATACGTGGTCGAATTGACATATATCACATGTCAGCATATATTGTCTATTAATTTATTAGTCATATCAGTGATATGCACAACGAGGTTACATATAACCAGGAGATAAGCTACAAGTGCGAAATGCATTTACAAAACAAAACTATAGAGGTATAGTGCTTAAAGGAAATATCGCGATATGTAATAACGCATTACAAACAAATATCTATCGAGGTGAAAAGCGACAATAGTGAAGACAAGCAGGAAAGTAAATCTACTATGGTTTTTTTAGACAATTGTAATTAGCGATCAAAAATCATACTACAAGAATAAAAATCTGTTCAGAAATTTTGAGACAGCGGCGAAATGCGAATAGGTGAAAAGCTACAAGGATTTTATGATTTCGAGGTATACGACTAACAAACGGACTGTTCCATACAAACACATGTCCAAACCCGTAACTGAAAGAAATGTAGCTGATGCAATTATTACCAACTGCAAGGTGAATGACCTCAATGCACATTATCACATTAACTTCTGCCCCTTGTAACATATCCCTCCTTTTTCAATAAAATACCTCCTTATTTTAGTAAAGGCACATGGCTCAAGTTTTAGCCAGTCATAGCCGAGTCAGTTTAATGCGGTTGAACAATAAACCAATAGAATTTTCATAGCATCACTTAATGCTAATTTCCTATTGATGATTCTTTTCCTATCACTATTACTGCAGAAACCTATGCAGAAGTAACGCTACCTCATAACTATATAGCTATAAATAATAAACCATAGTATACCTAGTTGATTATTATAGGCAACTAGACTTTAATGGTCTCTGGTACAAAGTTTGCTGCCATCTCGATTTGATTAAAATTACAACATCTGCAGAACTAGGGCAACTGTAACAAGGTTTTTAACCATATGGAAGCAATAAATTTGATTGTTGGAGTATGGAATATAATTTAAAATGTACCTATGTTTAGTGGGTAAACAATCACTCCAACCCCATCAATCAAAATCAATTTTGAATAATAAATATTGTGAAACAATTAACAGCCATTGACCTAGTCCCAAATTAAACAGAGCTGGTGATATGGGTAAACACACTTACATAGATAAATACATACTTAAATACATATGAAACATGCAAGACTTGAGATCAAACATTCCTATTTATCATACAAATATCTGACCCATGACTTCAACCTCAAGCTTAATTAAAGACTAGGTATCAGAAATAGGAATGTTGACTCTTTGTCAAATCATCAACTTTTTTTGAAAATGTCACAACAATTTGAACAGATCTGTTAGTTTAGTATGAAGTTTGTTATTACAGAACTATGACGTCATCATTTTCAGTGATCTAACTGCCTCCTTTTATTAGTTTGTGTTAAATTAATAATAGTTTTAATTGCAGTAGGTATTAAGTAAGGAATCGGTTTTTTATGAGTATTTTCTCTGCAATTCAGTTGTTGTTCGTTTTTAAAAAACAGCTTGAAGTAAAAAACCGTTAAAAACTACAAATTAAGTAGGTACTTATGTGTAGTAAAATGCCTATCGGTCCGCATTATCGGCGCCCCAAATCCGTTATCAGCGCACTGTTGCGTGTGCCAGCCATTGGAAAACTGTTCAAACACATGAGGCTTACTGGCCATTCTATTTGAAAATTGATTATTTTAATTCTATGAGGCTGTTTGGCGGGCTTATAAAAGTCTGGTTTAGCCACAGAATCCTACTCCTACTAATACCTACCTATTATAAATGCGAAAGTTTTGTAAGTAAGTATGTTTGTTACTTCTTCACGCTGAAACGGCTTGACTGATTTCAATGAAATTTGGAATGGGTACCCTAGATTAAAACATAGGCTATCTTTCGTCCCGGAAAATTGTATAATTCCCGCGGGATAGCGATAACCGAATTCTACGCAGACGAAGTCGCGGGCAACAGCCAGTAGGTACATAATAGTGGTTTAGCTTGACTATTTCGTCCGTTTTCTTTGAGCGCTGCTCGCATTCTGTTTCCAGTTTTTTTTCTTTTTTTAATAGGTTGAATGTAAAGGGCCCAGCTGTGCCTTTGCAATTTGTGAAGTGTAAACATGATAATATGGACAATGAACTGGTAGGTATCTACGCAGTCATTTTTGAAAATCGAAACAATGCTTTGTTTAAACAAGTGTAGCTACATACTATTGCGTAGTAACTGCGCATGTATTTGATAGAAGAGGTTGAATTGTAATTTGAAAAATAAATGGTGACTGGACAAATAAACATTCTTTTGACGTCTGTAGTTGTCTGTTCAGAGTAGGGTTGCCAACCTTCCCGGATTGCCCGGGAGACTCCGGTAATAATGGTTAACCTCCCGGGGTGCAATAATTTCTCCGGTTTTTCTAAAATTATACTTATCTCACCTCGCTAGGTAGGTACCTACCTACTCGCTCGCAATGTTCGGCGGTGTCTAGTCGCTGTCACGCACGCAAAGAAAAGTAAATATAAATTTAAAAATTAATAAAAGATTGTCTTTTTTTTTCAACACCGCCCACTACTCGATTTCTCAATATTCTCCCGGGCTGGTCTTTTCGAGAGTTGGCAACCCTAGTTCAGAGTTTCCTATCTGGTCTGGTTGGACGCGGCTCTGCATTAGGTTACGAAAATGAAATACTAAGTTAATGAACCCATGGGGATGAATGATATTTTATCGAGGCTTTGGTACACTACACCTGGTGTGACCATGTCAGCCTCATGGGGAGACTTTGTAAATAACGTTGGAATTTACTTAAACAGTTCATAAATTATTTCCAGTGTAATTATTATCAGCTATATGTATTTCAAATAAATGACAGTTAAATACATTTTTACCTTGACATTGACACGAACACGAGTCATTCAAAGATAAAATAAATACAGGGATTCATTAGAAAATTCCAGTATTAATATTATACGTTAAAAAAAAGTTCATAATGATATAATCGAAAGAAAGGCCGCTCCCACGCAATATTAATGTGAAAAATTTCTCAGGTACTCAATTTTACATTGCGTGACTACATGACATAAACATACATAAGACAAACCATTAGTTCCTCCGTCGGATAGAACTTAAATCTTTAACTGCAAACCTTGTACACAGCTTAGGGTAGACGAGTCAAGGTCAACAACCCTTACACTCACACATACATTACACAGCTGATGCATTCACAGCACTACATTCAAATACAGACCATACGACTTGAACAGTAAAGTTAAAAGTCCAGTGGAGCTGCCATTGCTATGCTATTTTAATCCCCCTGAAGCTTCTAAACATCTCTTGTTTTTTTTTAAAGTTCTCACGGAATTATTCTAGAAATGTAGCTTGTATAAATGGTTACTTAAGTATGTGAGATTGTGAGAGGTAGGCTGTAGAATAGGCTTTGAAACAGATAAAAGAATTTTATAATTAGGTGTAGGTACTCGCTTTTTACGACTCTAGGACTAGCTATTGTATCGGTAGCCAGTGATCTTAGCAACATCTTTATTTCATCTCACTGACCAATCTGGAATATCGCCCTTTTCCTGCTAAGCCCATTAGAGTTTAACAAACAATAGTCAAATAGTCGAAAAATAAGTATGAGCTCTGAACACCTTATTACCTACCTATTTCCTAGCATGAATACAATAGAAAAACCGCTTTGAACGACGTCCATTTAAATTCTTGTCATTGTTTCTTTACTAAGGTTTATTAGTTCTAAAAGAAATCGATTTTAAAAACCCTTTCCGCATAGCGCATCTGCTTTCTTTTACAACAATGCTTTAAATACTAAAATTAACTGTCTTTGTCTCTCTTATTTAGTTTTACGAGGGAGTGAGTGAGAGAAAGTTTCATATTCGTGCGAACAGTAGGTATCTGGTTTTGCAAGGTGACTTTATACTGACCGCTTCCGCCAGGTGTCAATTTTTGCTTCGATTCGATGTCTTTTGAAGTATGAACACAGCTGCTACGTAAATGTAAAACATGGTGGCTTCCGTCATATAGAATCTGTTCCGTCAAGTAGTAGTAGGTACCTACTAAGCTCTTGGTCTCTATGAATAACGTCATTCTTGTTTCTAAAACAGTACTGCTTAGAAAGGCAAGAACAAATGTCGCACATAGCAACAAAGCGCGCTCCCTTGTTCCAGATTCTAAATGTTTAGTTTAGTTTCGTCTCTACCGCTCTTAAATTACCATGGCCCAATTTGTAACAATAACTACACTCCATCCCAGAGTGCCTAGTGTAATCAACGACCAAAAATACGTCTCGAGTCGAGTTTGCGTCAAGTCAAATACTATGAGAATTGTTGTCGATATGTGCCGCTAGAGGAGCTGCCAATTTGCCTATGATAATTCAGACGTAAACGCGATCTAGACTTTTGTTGTGTCAAAAATTTCACTAAAGGCTCTGATAGCTTTACAAAAATCACTAGCATTCCTGCATTGTATTTTAGACGTAACAATGTCTTGAATGGAATACAGACATGTTTAAAGTAATCACCCTAAAAATACGCCTCAATGCTTCCTACCCATATTGCTTTGCTTCCCACAGAAAATTAGATTACAAATAATAAGAATATTCGTATGAAACATCTCTAATAATAATAAACTGAAGCGTCAGCTGTTTCTATCAAGAGAGTATCCATGCTAGTTCACAATTTATCGATTGAACCGCTGAATAAATGACTTTGTCTGTTGACCACCTGGCCCCTGTTTCACCAACATTACAATTGTCAGTTAACAATGACAATTCGAACTAGATTTCTTTGCCAATATGAAGCGCGCTAAAACAAAAGCTCTTTAAGTCAGCAACTGACAACTAATTGTCAATGAAAACTTACATTTGTAGAGTTTACAATGACAATTCGATGTACATGTCAGAGGCAATGTGAAGCGAGCTAAAACAAAAACTACAAGTCAGCAATTTATTATACCGAATTGTCATTGTAGTGACATTTTGTAATGTTGGTGACGTAGGGGCCTGGAACCATTAAATTTGCCTGTGTCATTATTCGATGCCCGATTTCGCTAACTCGCTACATATCCACAACTGCGTACACACACAACGTCACGTTCAAGGATTGTGCGCAAAAACGATGTCAAAGTAACCTACTCGTTTTGCCTTATAAAGCGAAAGACTTGCGTATTTATGTTTCTCAATTAATCTGTCATTAATTTATTATGCAATTGAACTGAAGTATATTGGAGCAAAGCCCTGAAATTTGTTCTTAGAAGACTTAAAGACTGAAAAAAAAATCTGAAGTCAGTGGTTAATTATGCATACTAAACTCCGTCATACATATACTGTTCAGAAAAAAAGTAGCTTTGTGCTGTCAGGTAGGTTGTATTTTTTCGCTCAGAACCTTGAGATACTCCACAGTACAAGCTAGAAGGTGGGCTCGACATTTTTGCTCGTTTTTTTCTCGACTACCCAAGGAGCCTCCGAACTCTGTTATGTATAGTTTCAAGGTGACAGATAAGTAACAAAAACAAGTCGGACTTGAGTATCGGTATCGAAAGTAGCATGTAATGTGATCTATTCAACCCCAATTCCCAAAATTTTCGTTCTACAAAGTCATGTATAACAAAGTTATAGAATATGACGATCACCCGTGACGTCAGGTTTGAACACGCACGTTACTCGTGCGCAGTCAGCCGTAAACAAAAGTTGAATTTTATATCGATCTTGAGGAGATATGATTACTAACATTCACAATCTTTGATCTTAATTGTCATTGCTACAATCAGTCATTCGACCTACACGCCGTTGCGTGGAAAATTCATGAAAATATGTCTATAACCTATAGCGGTGGTTACGCAATCTTTATTGATAGCTTTACTTATCTCTCATTTATTATTTTGATATATTTAGATTTTCATAATTCCAATATGTAATTTGGAACAACTTAACACTGGCCGTATTTTAGTATAAAGCGCCTAAAAAAAGTGAATCGAGGTAAGCAACAGGTAGTTACAATCTTTTGTCTTTCTAGTTCATCTAGCCAAATTCCTCGTCGCCAAAATAACACCCCAGTTGGTCCTTCTAACCGTTCCCGTCAAAATGTCTTGCTCCTTAGCGAGCTATTCATGTAGCGGGGTCGGGTCCTATAATTTCGAAACGCTTGTTGGTCGAGCCATTGCGACCTAATTCGATTGTCCTGCCTGCGCGCACGTTCGTCGTACGTGCCCACTGACCTTGTATGGAGGCTGCGCATCTTGCGCCGCCGATCGGCGCGAAATCGAGAAAGTTCGGTGTTTCGCATAACTCCATAAATCAAATTTTGAAAGAAACCTTTCTTAGGCATTTTATGATCGTATCTTTTTAAAATGGCGATGTGTGGGTTAGGAATTGAAAAACCGCTATGATGGTTTAGAAAGGATTTCCGGATAATTTTAACAGCCAAGCTACTGATAATTGCAGCAGAATGTTAGATGGAACCTTTTTATTTTCACGTTATAAATGGTAAAGATAATGATGTAGATGTATGTCTGTTTTGAAGGTTAGCGTTCAAGAACAGAACGGAATTTTCATATTGACAAAACATTTTGCACTTTGTACTTGCCTACGTGAAGTGTTATGTAAATAATCAATATTATCAATGCTTGAAATGTGCACAGTATTTTGATATGACCTTTAAAAAGTTGTCAGATCTGTTTACGATTCATACAAAATCATCCTAATAAAAGCTAATCAAAAAGACGAAACAGAATGTCGAAAACATGCTAACGACGTGATGTCAGTCAGAGTTACGTAAACAAACGAAAACTTCTAATTAGTAATCCGTTCGCGGCTTACGATCTCGATTTGTGCAGACGTGTCAAAAAATCGAGTAGGTGATAGACTAAATTTGACTATCAGTTATATCTTAACATCGTTACAAGATGTCAGGAAGATTAGGGCAGAAGTCATTGAGAAGTCTGACATATGGCATACGGATTAGAAAGGTGATACTGGCAGAGGACCAAGCCGGGTGGAGATGACGAGACCTAGTCAATTAACAAATAGAAATACTAATTGAACAGATAAACAAAATAGAAATGTAAACACGAGATAATGTCAAGGCAATCAACAGCGGTCTTAAACAAATCCTGATTCTTTGCGACGAGCAGTCAGTAGCAAGGTTTGTTTTTAGATCATTGACATGGCCCTCCGCAAGGTAACGCTAGAATCACTCAATAAGTCTTCGGCATGACACTCGTAAAGGTCTGAAATAATAATGTGTTTTAGCGCTGACCTGAACATCGATAGCCATAGCTGGCCATAGATGATTACTATTTATTGGACCGATTCAAACGCCGTAGCAGTCTCGGGAATTACATTTTTATATAAGTATTTCGCTTATCCCGTTTCTAGCTTCTGTACTGCTCCTGTCACAAAATGACCATAGTCTAGTTCTAATGTCTTTAATGACTTCATCAGTTGCGTATCTGGGGTACTCGAACCATCAGCATCATTGGTTTACGCTAAACTCACGATTGTTTTTGTTGATGATATATGTCGTACATAAGCTTTTTTACATCACACTACAATTTGTTTCGAAAACAAAGTACTAAAACTACGTAATATTTCGTAATCGGCTCCCAAAGCCATGGACGCTTGCCCAGTACATATTTTTATATTCTCACCCGCCGGTCAAGGTATTTTAGTTGGTGTCGGGGATCGAGATTGTTCTAGAACGAAACTATCCTGTGGGCGATGTTAATGTGTTGTTTGAGTACGTCACAGAAATACGGTTACTGTAAATGTTATTGATAATTTTGCTGTTTTGGTTGTTGCCATCTGCATTAAGTTGCAGAGCACATTTTATCGACATGGAATCATTGACTTATCAACACCATGGATTTTGAGTTAGCGCTCGAAAAAGTCCGAACCAAAAGACCACTATAATCGAGTCGAGCGTCAGCCAGTCTTAGTTTGGTCGAACGACAGCGCTATGACTCCTCGAAAAGGTTGGAAATTGGAAAACAGCAAGCACTGTATTAGAACAATATATAATTATGCATAAAACTAAACTTCTATATTAATACTTGCAAAAACTATGGACCCCTTTTTTAAGAATACTGTGCGCGGAGTGTGGGATTTGGCATAGTTAAAGTCTATATCTTATCTACTGGAATGATAAGGTTGCAATTCTAATTTTAAAATGGCAAGAAATATCTCAAAGACCTCAATCTCAAGATAAATGAGATCCTAACGGTCTCATTTAAGAATCTACTTTAAAGCATCATACGATGCGAAATACTTAGTAAATAAACATTCTAACGCCCTTAGCTGTAATTTTATTCACACTTCCACTTTTCAAGATGCATCTTGAAAAGTGGAAGTGTTGCGTCGTCAACGTAGACATATAGCTTATTGGCTATCCTTCGGAAATTATTAATACTACAATACGTATAGGGAAAAGTGTTCTAACTTCATGACCTTCTAACTTAGTGTAATAATCACCTTGATCCATCGGATTCTCTGTTGCGTTGAGACATCTAGAAAACATCTAAGGAAGGAAAGGATTAGAATGACAAAAAGTTTGACCTTGCGTTTAGGCGATATTAGTACGAAGCACTCGCTCGCAAATCGCTAGTGTGAAGACTTAGGGCCTTATTCATAAACGTCACTCAAGGCTCCATTAGCAAAAAAGTAAAACCGCCTTCAAAAAAAAACCTTAGAAAAAAAACGTAAAATAATGATAAATAAACAAAATAAAATAAAATGATACGTGAAAACACATGATACGTGCCTATAAAATTTGAGGGTTGCCCTCGATTTCCCTGAGATCCCATCATCAGATCATGACTTGGTGACAATGGGACCACCTCAGGTGTATACCCTTTCAAATAAAAAAAATAATTGAAAATCGGTCTACAATTGACGGAGTAATCGATGAACATACATAAAAATAAAAAATAAAATACGTACAGTGGAACGTAGAACCTCCTCTTTTTGAAGTCGGTTAAAAATAGGTTTTGTCTTCTTCTTACTAACGGAAATGTCAATGTGACAAAAAAGAACGAACGAACTTTAACGGCATTTTAGTTAAAAGAGGTCTATGAATAGCAGAGGGTCGAGCACGACTTTACGAATGCTGCGTAACGTTACGTTTATCGTATCGAGATCGAGAAACTTCATACTAAATTTTAGTTCCAAATACGCCCACGGGCGGGCGCTGTTCCAAACGTCATACAAACTTGACAACGTTTACTACATATTTGATTTTACGTGACGCAGGTTTCGAAAAGTCGTGATCGACCCTCAGGGTAAGAGAAGACCAAAATATATAGTCAAAATAAAATCATTGTTCTTTTTATATTATTAACTAGCTTATGCCCTGCGGCTTTGCCCCCGTGAAATATTTCAAAATGGGCTAGTTCCCTATCCCGAGGGAATTTCGAAAAATCCCTTCTTAGTGCACCTCTACGATACTCAAGGTACATGTGTGCCAAATTTCAAGTATCTAGGTTCAGTGGTTTAGGGTGTGCGATGTCTGTCAGTCAGTCAGTCAGTCAGTCACGGTACTGTTTTATAGGTATAGATTATGTTTGCATCGCACAAGGTAACGTGTTGACACCTGACATCAACCGCTCGCCAGTGGAACGGACGGTTATTTTTAACCGCTCCTCTAACCCAATTGAACTTGGGGCCTCACTGCTTTTTGCAAGGTCTGTCGTATCGTGACCACGTGTGATGTAATACTATTGAGCAGATTAAATGCATTATTAAGATGGAAAAAAGGTTATGATTATAAGAAGATGCAGGTACACTCAAGGTCACCAATATGTATACATCACAGAGTCCCAAAAATATGTATACAGACCTTATTACTGCGACGGTAAGGTTGATGTATACATATTTTTGTAACTTTGCGCGGATCCATGTCTTTGACTTTGACTGTATGAGGCTGTGAGACATTAGATTGTGTCCTGAAGAATGGCGTAGGAAAAGTTAAATAAAGATTTGAAAGTTGATTGGTTTGATGGTCTGAAATTATCAAAAATTAAACTAGTGAGATCTCATTATTTTCCCGTCATAAAGACAGATTTGGTATCGCATTCGTCGCTCTATCTCGCTGAAACGAAACTAGGCTTTTGAATTTTTTTTATAAGGAAGTTGGTCTTACTTACGTGGGGACTTGGGGACCCGTCGCTCTGCGTAGCGCGTTCCTCTGTCAACGTATTGGCATTGCTATACAAAAAGGCAACGCTGTCAGCCTTTGTTCTGGGCAGGGACCGGACCACCCTTTCCGCGACAAAAGCCTTTCAGTGGGCGTCCCTTAAACAAAGCTAACCCATTAAAAGACTTTCCCGTTTGAAATGCTAGCCCATTCATTTGACTACCCCTTACCGAAAAACTTACCTAAAAATAAAGCTAGCCCTTTGCAATGGCTTACTGCTATCCTATACGCCTTGCAATCCCTTAATAAGGGTTACCCTTATCATTTAGCGCTTTTTTATAAAGCTATCCCTTTAGTAGTGTAGTGTCGTACTTGAGCCTTGCGTAAAAGAGGCATCGTAGGTATGGTTCGTTTCGTATGTAGCATCGGCGTAAACAACAATAATAACAAATAAGGTCACTTCAGTCCTCACTTACGCAGTAGGTTTGTAAAACAAACAAGTACAAACACTGTCAATTACGAATAAATAATAAATATTATTATCTGCAACCGGGAGTTGATACATAGTCTCTCTAATCTGTGGAGTTGATCATTGATGAGGTTTATACTTTTAAGTGATTGTCTTTGGTTTTGTAACCTTGGTTGCGATGTTTTTTTTTGGTCTTGTCTTGTCAGTTGAGCGGTTTTGTTTAAAATAATATATGTGGTATACGAACAAGAAAAGTGGTTTTACTATAACAATTAGGAATATAGAAGCTTCCGCTAGTGAACAGGTTTAAATAGATTGTAACAGGTTATGGGCCACCCCATATTCCTGATTTTTGAGTGATTCGAATAAAAAAAATACAAAATTTACGATCGTAATATACTTTTGACATTTTCTTAATTCATGTAAATTTTTATTAAATTACAATAAATAGAGTTTGCTACTGTAGTAAAAGACCTACAAGAACAAAATATGGCTCAATCGAAAATACAAAACGTGATTTGTCGGTTGGAAGATAGAAACAATTTCCACAACTGGAAATTTAGATTGGAGCTGTTAATGGAGGAGAAAGGCCTTGGTGATATAGTGGCCTGTGCTGACGTAAATGAGAAAAATAAAAAGAAGGACGCAGAAGCAAGATCGCTAATAGTACAGTGCATAGGAGAAAATTTTCTGGAAATTGTGAAAAGGTGCAAAACTGCAAAAGATATGATGAATTCTTTAGAAAATATTTTTACACGAAGAAGCATACCTGTTTTCTGTAATCTCTTTGTACTATTTTGTGGTTTTCAATAAAGAATATTTGTATTGTATTGTATTGTATGAATAAATATAATTTGAAGAAGAGGTTAATCGAGTTGAAATGTGACAACAATGAAAAATTGCAAGATTTTTCTTGAAATTTGACAAACCGGTAAGTGACATTGAAGTGATGTCAGAAATGGACGAGTCTGATAAAGTGGTACATTTGCTACTCGCGTTGCCCAGTAAATACAAGAATGTTACGACAGCCTTAGAAGCAATGAATGAAGAACTGACTTTAGAAAAGACAAAGAGGACTCTGCTTGATGCAGAAATTAGGCTGGATGACATGATTGCACCAAACCAAGATAGTGCGTTTAATATAGAGTGCTGGAACTGCAAAGGAAAAGGACACACAGCAAGATATTGTCACAAAAATGTCCAAAACAGACATTATTACGCTTTCCAACGTGGAGCTCCTGTCAGAGGTGGTGAGTTGTATAGAAGGGATCGTGGCAGAATGCAGGGACGCAGTCCGGGTATGAATAGAGCATGTACATCGAGGGATGATGCCATAATAGTCCATGAAGAAACCACAGAGGAAGTGGGCTGCATGGTTGATGGAGAATTTAATTTAACTTGTAAGGCATTCTTTAATAAATAAATTTCCTTTGTAGTAGATTCTGGTGCATCACAAAATTTTATATCTGATCTTTATACACAATTTATGACAAACATAAAAAACTTAGAACATCCCATAAAAATTAACACCGCTAATGGTGAAAAATTGTTTGCATATCAAAGCGGCAGTTTACCAATAATATGTGGTAACGTTAAGTTTACTGTCGAGGGACTTATAGTGGCAAATTTAGCCTATAATCTTCTATCTGTACGGAAATTACTGGAAAAACCAAACGAAATCATTTTAGTAAATGAATATGCAAAAATTACCTTTTATAATGGGTCTGTTATTTGGGCATACAATAATGGCAAACTTTATACTTTACAGGGTGAAATTATAATAGAGGATGGAGTCGCGGCTATGTATTCGGCAGATGGCATGTTATGGCATAGACGTTTAGGACATACCGGCTCTAAAACTTTACAAAGGTTACAGCTACCACTCAACGACAATGTATGTAATGCGTGCATGAAAGGTAAGGCAACACGGTTACCATTCAAAACGTTAGAGCGACCTAGGTCACGTCAGGTCTTAGAACTGTTACATAGTGATATAGCGGGCCCATCTAGCATTCCGACTATATAGGATGAAATCTATTTTCAAACGATAATAGATGATTTTTCCCACTTTTGTGTAGTCTTCTTGTTAAAAAGAAAATCAGAAGCAGTTGAAAACATTATTAACTACATCCGTAGATATGAAAACGAATTTGAAAAACGGTAAAAAGGATTAGATGCGATAATGGAGGTGAATACACCTGCAATGAATTACGGCAATTTTGTAACCTGAAAGGTATAGCTTTAGAATATAGTTTACCATATTCTCCTGCTAGCAATGGCGTGGCAGAACGCATGAATCGAAGTTTATATAACAAAGCAAGAACTATGCTTGTTGAAACTCAGCTACCGAAAAACTTGTGGGGTGAAGCTGTAAAATGTGCAGCTTATCAGTTAAACCGTTGCACCTCTATGGCTATTAGCTACAAAACTCCTTGTGAAATCTTATATGGGACTAGAGGCTTAAACAAACTACGTGCATTTGGTGCAAAGGCGTGGGCCTACATTTTACCTAAACCTGATAAACTTTCAGAGAGAGCCCGTAAGTGTAGAATGGTAGGATATAGCAGGACAGGGTATAATTTATGGGATCCTAACAACAACAAAATAATAGTGTCACGAGTTGTGAGATTCGATGAAGACAATATTATATACAACGAAAGTAATCAAACTAATAACGAACAAGAGTGGCAAAGAGTAAGTATGTCAGAAATTAATTCGGAAAATAATTATAGGATTACTGACCCTGAACAAGATAATGAATATAGAGAAAAGGTTATCGTTGATAATACAAATGTCGATGAAAGAATTATGGATCCAGAAGAAATATTTGAAGATTGTACTGAAGAAAATTTAAACGAGAAAAACGACGCTCCAAATGAGCATGTGATAAAACAAGAAGAGGCAGAAGTGTTAAGCCTCCGAAAAGATTAGAAGATTATGAAACACATGTGGCTTACTGTTTGTGTACGGGTGATCCAAGTTCTTACAAGGATGCAGTTGAAAGAGGCCAAGAGTGGCAAGACGCTATAGAGAAAGAATTAAGTTCCCTTAAATGTTTGGGAACATGGGAAGAATCGACATTGCCTAAAGATAAAAAGGCTATAGATACCAAATGGGTATTCACTACTAAAAAGGATGGTACAAAAAAGGCCAGATTAGTGGCAAAAGGTTTTCAAGAAGAAACACTATTTAATGTTTATGCACCAGTAGCTCGTATGCCCACAATTCGTATGATGCTGTGCCAAGCAGTACAAAATGATATGTATATGAAACAATTAGATGTCCCAACGGCCTTTTTAAATGGTTTCTTAAAAGAAGATGTCTATATAAAACCGCCTTTGGGAGTAAAGGTTGAAAAGGGTGTTGTTTTGAAACTAAAAATATCGCTATATGGGTTGAAACAAGCACCTACATGCTGGAACGAAAGACTTCATTCCTTTTTAACCCAGAAAGGTTTTATACAATCAAAACATGATTTTTGTTTATATGTTTTGGAAGAAGTATTTTTGCTAGTTTATATTGATGATATAATTCTAATGTCAAAAAGTAAAATGAACCTAAATAAGTCACATGATTTCTTAAAAACTGAATTCAATGTCAAAGATCTTGGAGAGGTGAGTGCTTACTTGGGATTGGATATAGTGAGATCGTCAGAATCAATTTCAATTTCTCAAGAATCAGCAATAAATAGGTTGCTTGATAAATTCAACATGACTGATTGCAAAGGAGCGGAGACGCCAATGGAAGTAAATTTCACAACAGATGACAATGAACCCATTACCTACGATATACCATATCGTGTGCTTATAGGTAGTCTTCTATACCTAGCTACTTCAAGTAGACCTTATATTTGTTTCGCAGTATCTTTCTTAAGTAGATTTTTGGATGAGCCTACTTTATCACTGTGGAAAGCAGCTAAGCGAGTTTTGCGGTATCTAAAAGAAACGAAGTCAAAATCTCTCTTATATAAACGGGATAGCACTTGCAGCGTAGTTGCCTATACCGATGCTGACTGGGCTGGCGACAAAAAAGACAGGAAAAGCGTGAGTGCTTCTGTTGTTTTCTTTGGAAACAATTTAGTGGCCTGGTTCTGTAAGAAACAAAACGTTGTCGCCTTATCAACAGCCGAAGCTGAATATGTAGCTGCGGCTCTAGCGTGTACAGAATTAATTTACAAGTTTTAATTTTTAATTTACAAAGGGTTTGTTACAAGATTTTAACAGTCTCTCAAGTTCTATGTTACTTGTAGATAATCAAAGTGCGATTAAGTTAATGGAGTCAAATGAAAATAGTAAGAGGTCAAAGCATATTGATATAAAATACCATTTCATCAAGGATTTCATTAGTAAACGAGATATAATTGTGAAATATGTGAGCACGAATGAAAACGTAGCAGATATTTTGACAAAGGCTTTAGGAAAACTGAAGCACAATTATTTTGTACACAAACTAGGCTTTAATTGAATGGTTTCTTTATATGACTGTTTAGACAATGTTGCGATAATGAGATATAATGATTATTGTCATTCTCAATTTCAACAACTTGTGATTGTGTGATACTTAGTAAACTAAAATGACTAAAGTTTTTGAAATTGAGGGGGGGTAGAGATTGTTAAATGAAAACTTAATATATTGATAATTTGTTTATGATATTTTCTTTCCTGGTTTGTTAAATGAAAACATAAGTGTTGATATTTTGTTTACTTATTGTGTTCTCTATTGTTTGAAATTAGAATTGAGGGGGGATGATGAAGTTTATACTTTTAAGTGATTGTCTTTGGTTTTGTAACCTTGGTTGCGATGTTTTTTTTGGTCTTGTCTTGTCAGTTGAGCGGTTTTGTTTAAAATAATATATGTGGTATACGGACAAGAAAAGTGGTTTTACTTTATCAATTAGGAATATAGAAGCTTTCGCTAGTGAACAGGTTTAAATAGATTGTAACAATCATAACATTGGCACGTGTCTAAGACTAAAGAAAAAACGATGCACCCGACCCGCGCAAAGCGGCAACAGCCAACCACAATCACAACTCTTTGCCATTGAAAATTGGACCGTATTTCAAGTTGAAATTTTCACCTGAAGAAAGCGACTTCGCGCGGTGCGCGCGCGAATATCAAAGAACGCCGCCGCCTGCCAGTGCCGCCACCGACAATCGCTTACTATTGGATTGTGTGCTTTATGAACAAGGTAGACGGTTTAATTTAGCACGCTTTATGCTAAAAGGGAAGCCTTTTATAAGGCTAACCCTTATAAGCGATATGCAAGGTGTTGGTGAGCGGATGATAAGGGTTTCGTAAGGGTATTGGGATACCGATTGCTCAAATAGGTTAGCGTTTATATAAGGGCTTTAAAAGCAAAATGAAAGGGTTTCGTCGGGCAAAGGGTATGGTGAGTTAAGTCTTATGCAAAACCCATACAAAACCCCTAATAAGGGATAGCGGGCCGGTCCCTGGTTCTGGGCACCTAGTCCTTGCCCCGAAGTAGCGGCCTCGGGGATGTTTTCCATTTTAGGTTCTCATCATCATGTCAGCCGAAAGACGTCCACTGCTGGACATAGGCCTCCCCCGGCGGCTCTCCACTCAGACCGGTGTTGTGCTTTCCGCATCCACCGCGGTCCCGCGATCTTTACCAGGTCGTCGGTACGTAGGATTAGGTTCTAGTTTCAATTGTTTATATTTTATTTCAGTATATGTTATTGGTTATTGGTTTTTGTTTATTTTTTTTTGCTTTAAAAGCCTGTAATTTTTATGTGTGAAGCGTATAAGTATGTGACTCGCTCATTCATGCCAGCAGCCCTTGTGAACTCATCCGTACATCTTAACATATAATTATAGCCTCGCTTCTTGCTTCAAGGGCTAGCTTAAAGAGAGGCCCGACCCCCGAGTACGAATATTCGAATCCTGCTTAACATAATCGAGTAGTACCGTTATCGAGAAATTTGTGTGACGGTTGGGACAGCGCCCGCCCGTGAGCGTATTTGGAACTAAAATTTTGTATGATGTTTCTCGATTTTGACACGATAACGTTACGTTACGCAGGATTCGAAAACTCGTGCTCGGGCTACAGATGAGAATATTGCCTCGGGGGCACTCATTTTAGTGGTCATACCAAGCCTGCCTCGAACCAATGTTATTACTAAATGTTTACATTTAAACGGCCTTGTTCGCTCAGATAAGTCTGCTATAGGAAGGGAATTTGGCTTAGCGTTGTGAATATATGACTAAGCTAACCTACTTAAAACGCTTACGTCTAGAAAAGTAAAGTTAAAACAAAGCGTAGGTATTTTAATTGTAGTATTAACTTATTAAGTAGCCGCTACTCAGTTTGACAAAATTAAGGACTCTCCTCTTGACCTCTGCAACTCCCACTCTTGCGCAAGGTAAAATCGTGATAAGTGGTAGGTAGGTACGTAATCTAATTAAATAAAAAAAGTACACGTGATATCTCACTACACCTTTGTGATATTTCGTAATTTTTCCAAATACGTGGCCCAAATCCCCTCCAATTACGACATCGGATTCGATGTCGTAATGACTTTTCGATATCGAATTCGATGTTTCAAATTTGAAAACCAACGTAATTTAAAAGCAATTTACAATGACATTAAAGCTAAGCTTAAACTAAATAAACTACAACTTAAAACTAAATTAAATCTAAGTAAGGCCCCCGTGGCATAGTGCCCAAAAGGCTGGCAGCGTTGCCTCGCTGAATAGCGATGCTGATTCTTTGAGAGAGAAAACTGACAGCCCTTTGGTCACAAGTTGCATCAACTAAGCGCTTTTGTAACTCGGAAATAAGCTTGTAAGCGCTGGGACCCCATGGACCCAAAGTTTCAAACCCGACAGGAACAAAATTATAATTCGGACCGAGAGATTGATACTTCGAATAACGTAATTTACAATCATAGTGAAATAAAACGGATCACTCACGTATATAAGTCATGTTCGGCCCGACATGTATAAATAATAATGTAATATATTTTTTTTTACAATAAAAAAAAAACAGTTTACGAAACGTCAGCTCGGTATGTTTGTCTATGATTAAAAAAAAACAGTCAAATTCGTGACAGATATGGGTATGATATATGCCTTCGGCTTCTGAACCCATCTTAGAGTACTTATAATATGTGTGTAGATAAAGTAATGTATGCAACTCCACATAATTAGGCCTGAAAACACTCGTGTGATCCTATTATGAAACTCAGCTTCGCCTCGTTTCATAAAAACACACTCGTGTTTTAAGGACCCTCATTATGTAGCAGTTGCATAAACTACTGTAGCTTGAGAGGGTCGGCACGATACGAAGTTCGAATTTTGCACTTCGTAGTCGGGGGGTGGTGATAGGGTGACTATCCGCCTTTATTTTTCTCAACTTTGTTGGTTTCCGTACCTCTAGCTTGTAAACATAAATAAATAAATAAATATCATGGGACGATTGACACCAATTGACCTAGTCCCAAACTAGGCAAAGCCTTTACTATGGGTACTAGACAACGGACAAACATACTTATATAGATAAATAAATACTTACATATATATATTAAACATCCAAGACCCGAGAACAAACATTCGTATTCATCATACAAACATCTGCCCCGGCCGGGGATCGAACCCGGGACCTCAAGCTTCATACTCAGGGTCCCTAACCACTGGGCCATCCGGTCGTCAAATAAATAAATATCATGGGACCATTTGACACCAAGTGACCCAAACTGGGCAAAGCAAAGCCGGTACTATGGGTAGTAGTCAACATATGAACATACTAATATGTACCTAGATAAATATATCATACAAACATCTGCTCCGACCGACCGGGGTCCAACTAAACCCGGGACCTCAAGCTTCATAGTCAGGGTTCTAACCACTAGGTTATTCGGTTGTCTGATACAGCTTCAAAGGATTAGGATTGAGTCCTTGAGCGTACAGAAATTTTACATGGTTACAAGAGCCGATGGACGTCATTAAAAATTCCAAGGCCACTAACAATTTTAATTACTGCCTGAACATCTAGACACGAGTAGTTTAATTGTAAGCTCCCGACGAATATAAACGTTTGACTAAAAGCCAAAAAAGTCTTATAACATTGTCAGCCAGCAACAAAAATCTGACATCAATGACATCATCACAGTACGTATTGTAATGAATCATTAACCCGACCTTCGTTATGACTGTGTAATGACGCTCAATAACTGCCTATGGGGAAATCATAGCCGTTCGATGATGTATTGAAATTCAGTTTTAGTTATTTGTAATTATAGTATTTATAATTGTAGGTATTGTGTCGTGAGGAAGTGTGGACGGGCAATTTAAAATGTACATATTTTAAATGTGTGGGATTGTCATGAAACCGAGTTGCTCACTGAACTATTTTTGGGTGATTATTTAAGCAACTTTTAGATTTAAGGTTGGTCAATTTTTATTTTTAACCCCGACGAAAAAGAGGGGTGTTATAAGTTTGACCTGTGTATATGTGTGTCTGCCTGTGGCGTCATAGCTCTCAAACGGATGGACCGATTTCGATGCGGTTTTTTTTAATCGAAAGCTAGTTTAATCGAGACGGTTCTTAACTAAGTTTCATTGAAATCGGTTAACCCGTTTTTGAAATATTGAACTTTGAAATGACAATGACAACGTTGGGCTTTTCAACTTTTCTAAGTTGGTTAGGTTAGGATTTAGTAAATTACACATTTAAGAACCTTTTAATAATACTCATTTCACTTGCTTACTAGTGATAATATTGTAGTGGTCGAAACTCGTCCGTAACGCATTACATGATTTAATCTATTGATAAAAATATTTTGCTTTCTTCTCCGTACAAACTTTAACTATGCCAAATATCACTTTCCTCCGTGGGCGCAGGCGCAGGTTTAAAAAAGGGTTCAAAAGATTTAGCTTCACGTATTATTACACTACGAGCTACTGCTTAGTTGAATTGTATATCTGACATAGCGGTGGCCTAAGACAGTAAACTCATAAATACCATAAAAAAGAAATAGCGACTCGAATAACGAAGCATGACTGGAAGTGAAAACGCTAATGTCTACGCCAGTAACTCGGCTCCACTCGTTTGGTAATAAACGAGAAATTCAGTTTCTCCCGTATAATAACAACGCTTCTCGCGACAGAACAATGACTATAGTGTGTTTTCTTAGAAATTGCGAACATTTTCGAACGATACCTACTTAATGACTTGCTTGTGGCCAGCCTCGAAGGAGACAGACGGGAGCCAGCCTCTGGTCTATCTAATTTTTCTGCCGCTTTTCGAGGGGGACGCGGTACACACGCACAGCACACGTCTACGCTCCTGTCAAAATTTGTTACGTTCCTACAAACTCATACCGAACTCTCACACAATTACCAAAAACACGCACACAATCAACGGACTCTTGTGAAAAATCGACAGAATAATGTCAATCTTTTTTTTAGTCCAAACTCGGGACAGATTATAAAAACTCCGGACACACGAAACTGCGAATATGGTAACTCCAGATTTGTTGCCTTTAGCCTGCTTCTAGTCAAAATGTTTGCCCAGCAACAAACCCACTAAAGCTTGCAATGAGGCCAATGAGAACACATTCCTGATGGTAGTCATACTCATACGAGGGGCGGCTGAAAAGTAATCTACCTAACAATGAAACAAAACACTGTCGTGGCTAATTTTTTTTATTTTTCTTTATGGTCCCCTGCTAGTAAAATGCACTTATTAAATTGTTCAAATATTGAATTTAAACCATTAAAAAAAAACTTTCGATTTGACGTCAAAAAAGTCAGTAACCGCAGCCTTCATTTCGTCATCGGTCATAAACCTTCGTCCCCTGAGGTCTTTCTTGAGAAGTCTAAACAGAAAATAGTCACAGGGGGGCTAAATCTGGACTATAAGGGGGGTGGTCAATGGTTTCGAAGCCATTGTCTTTAATTGCTAGCTTCGTTGTGCGGGCGGTATGCACTGGTGCGTTATCGTGCAAAATCAGAATTCCTTTGCTTAGTTTACCTCGCCGTTTTTCTTTTATTGTCTCTCTTAGTTGATATAGTAAGTTTGAGTAATAATCAGCATTCATTGTAGTTTTCTTCGGTAAATAATCTATGAGCAAAATCCCTTCTGTGTCCTAAAAGATTGTAGCCATAAGTTTACCTGCCGATGGACAGACCTTGAATTTCCGAGGCGGCTTCTCATCCTTAAATTTCCACTGTAACGACTCTTGCTTATTTTCCGGGTCCCATTGTCGAATCCAAGTCTCATCACATGTTACAATTCTAGAAATTATTTCTTCCTCTTTCCCTCGACTCATGTCCAAAAACTCTTCGCAACATTTGACACGCCTCTCCATGTCAAATGCAGTCAACATTCTGGGGACCCAACGTGCACTAACCTTGGACATGTTCAAATGCTCATGAATTATTTCATTGACTCGCTCTTTACTGACGCCCACATCTCTAGCTATCTCCCACTGCTTCACTCGTCGGTCCTCTAATATATATTTTTTCACTCTGGCTACATTTTCATCGGTGACGGCCGAAACTGGTCTTCCGCTACGAGGATCATCTTCCAGGCTCTCACGACCTAACTTAAACTGCTTTGACCAAAACTTTATAACAAATTCGGAAAAACACGAACTGCCAAACACACGTAACATACGCTGTCTGATCTCCGAAGGCGTATTCCTTTCTTTAGTCAAAAACTTAATCACCGCCCGCTGCTCGATTTTATCCATTTTCACTTTTTCTACCGACATGTTTGAAACAATTGTAGGAGACAAATAAACGTGATGCAATAAACAAATGAATGTAATACATTTTGAAAATAGAATAACAAACGAATATAAATCCATACCAGCATATATTTCTGACCAAGGAGATTACTTATCAGCCGCCCCTCGTACCTTCGTTATAATAACCTCGAAAAGTTCGTGGGTGTGAATTGTAATCACTCTATATTTGTTGGGTGTGGCAAAAGAAACACCAAAGTAGAGTGAATGCAGTGGAAATGAGAGCGTTGAGAAGTATGTGTGGTGTGACTTTGAGAGATTGAGTGTCGAATAATGCGATAAGAGAGAAGTGCGGTGTGAATGAAGATGTAGTGACGAAAATTAAGAAGGGTATATTAAGATGGTTTGGGCATGTAGAGAGAATGAGTGAAAGCAGATTTACAAAAAGCGTGTATGAAGGGAGAGTGGATGGAAAAGTGTTAAAGGGAAGACCTCGGCGAACGGGCTCCGATCAAATCGGTGATATTTTGGAAAAAGGACAGGTCAGGAGTACCCAAAACCGAAGAGCATGTTGTATGTCAGAGTTGTATGTCAGGATCGTAGCAAGTGGAAGTCCGTCGTCTCTGCCTACTCCTCCGGGAAACAGGCGCGACTGTATGTATGTATGTATGTATCCATATTTGTGTATAGCAATATGTGTTAACGTTTACACAAAGCATGGACAGTATTTCAAGACCTCCCATTTTGGGTAGGGTAGGTAGGTACGCTTCGAAATTAAATTCGCCTCTAAAGTTGTTCAGGCCGTGGGAAGGGTTCCACTGTACGTATTTTTTTTTTATGTATGTTCATCGATTACTTCGTCAATTGTAGACCGATTTTAAATTTTTTATTTTATTTGAAAGGGTATACTCCTGAGGTGGTCCCATTGTCACCAAGTCATGATCTGATGATGGGATCCCAGGGAAATCAAGGGCAACCCTCAAATTTTACAGGCACGTACTATGTGTTTCATATATTTTCTAAGGTTATTCACGTATTTGCGTCTGGTAGTCATCATCTCATGATGATGAGCTGATGATGGAAAGTACAACTCCTTAGCGGTTAGGAGTTGGAGGATAATTCTGAAAACGTTAAATCATTATTCGAAAGGGTATACTCCTGAGGTGGTCCCACTGTCACCAAGTCATGATCTGATGATGGGATCTCAGGGAAATCGAGGGCAACCCTCAAATTTTATAGGCACGTATCATGTGTTTCATTTATTTTCTAAGGTTATTCAAGTATTTGCGTCCGGTAGTCATCATCTTATGTTGATGAGCTGATGATGGAAGGTACAACTCCTAATTCTGAAAATGAATGTTAAATCAACGTAAAATTGTGAAATAAAAATCTTAACAAAAAATTAAAACCGCCTTCAAAAAAAACCGTAAAATAATCCTCTAAAAAAAACCTTAGAAAAAAAAACTTAAAATAATCCTCTAAAATAATGATAAATAAATAAAATAAAATAAAATGCGTTTATTTCGGACAACAGAAACTAAAGCCTAAAGTTTTATGGCCTAGCACTAAGCAGCAGAAATATGAAGTCGGTGCGGTGCGAGCGGAATATTCTTTGAATGAAGCACCGACTTCATATTTCTGCTGCTTAGTGCTAGGCCATAAAACTTTAGGCTTTAGTTGTCCGAAATGAACGCATTTTATTTTATTTTATTTATTTGTTATTATTTTAGAGGATTATTTTACGTTTTTTTTCTAAGGTTTTTTTTTAGAGGATTATTTTACGTTTTTTTTCAAGGTTTTTTTTTAGAGTATTATTTAAGGTTTTTTTTAGCCAATAATAAGGCCGTGCGTTGCGTTTATGCGGGTAAAATCTTGAGCATTGCTTATTCTACCTTGCGCCTAACGCAATAAAATCTAGATTGCTAGTGCTTACATTCGGGTTAGTTCGGCATTTGTCAACACTGGTCTGCGCTTATATTTGTGGTCTACCTGTACAACTTTCGCGTTTAGTACATAGTAGGTTAGTTCAGTGGCGTATAACGTTCTTGGTCGTTGCAGAATTATTATTATTATATTTATCTAATCATATTTTTAGGAGTGTAGTATAACTGCGTATTGTTCTATTGATAACTGAATCCGTAATTGGATTCCCTCGGAGTTACACGTGCAAAGAGTTAGGTATCGGTGCCCAGAGTAAGCTTCAAGGCTATATTAGCACTTAGGTAGTCATGGAAATGTCAAGCGTAGCTGGGACGTTGTCATTTTTAATCGTTACACTTTTTTCCGATTTTTACCAGCTTTTTAATAATACGAGCGGCGACCCCAAGGTTAGGGAACGTAGGGACGTTACTTGATACAAAGATAAGTCCCACGGCATACATGCTCTTAACCATCTATTTGACAATGAATATCATAATGAACATTAACAGTATATAGCATAAAAGGGTTATAAAGGGCCAAAAAGTATTTTGTATTTCTAATAGGTCATGTATTTCAAATGAATCACATCTCTGGACCTAGGTTGTACAGTTTCACTGACCTGGGGTGAACTGGGCGTGCACCTACTTGCATCGTCTAACGCAAATTTAACTCCGAGTTAGTAAACTCTCTAACCCAGGTTGACGCAATTGTTCACACAAATATCAACAACAGTGGCGTTAGGTAGCAATTATGGCATTCCTTAATTGCTGGAGCGATTTGTGGTTTGTTCGACCGTTAGAATGGGCACTTTCTTTGACGTAACTGAACATATAATAGCTTTCTTTTCACTTTTGAGCGCGTGCATGGTATCACATACATATTCATTGTTAGTATGCTAGAAAGATAACTGAGTTGAAAAACCCTCTACATTGTCATTTCAACGCTCAATATTTCAAAAACGGGTAAACCTGTTTTAATGAAACTTAGCTAAGAACCATCTCGATTAAACTAGCTTTCGATTAAAAAAAATCGCATCGATATCGGTTTATCCGATTGGGAGCTATGATTCCACCCCTCACACATACCCCTCTTTTTCGTCGGGGGATAAAAAACAAACAGACGACACACATGCATGATGAAACTGATTGAGGTCTTTAGCTGACTGAGGAACCCTAAAAAGAATGACAAAATGTAAAACCAGACAGACGTAAGGACAGACCTGATGAAACTATTATAAGGGTTCATAGTTGACTACGGATCCCAAAGGAGAAAGATTACCCCACCACTGATAACAGTGATAACGTAAAACAATATCAATTGTAAAAGTTCGGCGGCAACAAAATGTTACCTATCTAATACCTATAAAATGGGAGTCCCCACTTAAACTAAAATCGTAAAAGCTGATTTCGCTTTGACTACCAACGTTAGAACGTATTTTCGTTTGTACTAATTTCATTAGAACTAATTTTGTAATCTAGATTTCATCGCTTAGCCTAATCTTCAGATGTGATAATTAATTTATCTAATATTATTTACCCTAAGTATTATATTTCCATTATACAACTAACGATCACTAGGTCTAATGAATATTTGATCAAATATTTATTTTACTATTAAGTAAGTAAGTGAGTTAATTTCGTTACGCCTACCAAACATTAGACCTTATCTTCATTTGCACTAATATTATGAGAGCTAAATTTGTATTACCTAATAGTAGCTTGGTCTAATCTTCAAACGTTCTAATCATTACTTGTTCTAAGTATCATGTGAACTAATATTATTTACACTAATCATTATATTTCCTAATAATTGTCAAACATATAACATACTAATAATAATATGAAAATAATGTAAACTACCCAGAAAAGAGATCTTCGTCGACCCTGTCAAACAAAAAAATCTTCATACTAACTATTTATCAACCGTTGGCATAGTTACTTATACGCGCTCTCTCGAAGGGGGTTCTAAAATTAAAATACGTACATGGATGGGCGGAATAGTAAGGGGGGAACGGGGGGGGGGGGGAGAGCTCCCCACAGGGGGGGGGCTCGGGGGGTGGAGCCCCCCGCAATAAAAAAACCTAGAGCACACGAATGCTCAACTAATCTGTAGGTTAGGTTAGAATTGTGGCAAGGCGCGAACCGCCTCTACTAGGCGGAAAAGGAGCTCCGCGAAGCGGAGCTTCGTCGACTTCGCCTCAAAGTCGTTGACTTCATAGGAATATTTGTTTTCTAGACCTAAAATTTTTAAAATGTAGGCAATTAACATGACAGGTCATGAAAAATAGATAAAATAAAATAGGTTTTTAGCAATATTCGAAATAACATCGTTACATCTACAACACATTGTACAAAATAACATCATACAAAAAACTAGGTATTTACCCACTTAAGTTAGTTAAACCTATTTAGGTTAAGTTAGTATTGCGTATAGATATCATAATATTAGTTGTTTAAAAAAATCGTCTGAATGAAAATAGGATTACTGAAAATTAGGCCTTCATAAAATAGGGAGTAAAAAAATCGTAATACTAAAATTAGTCGTAGTAAATAATACGGCAAACTAATAATTCGGATAAATGATATTAGTTTTAACAGAATTAGTTTAAATGAAATTAGGACATAAATTCTTAGTTCTAACGGAGGGAAACCCTCATGAATAATAGTTGTTATAAATGTTGGAAATTATAATATTGTTTAAAAAAACGGCTAAATAAAAATAGGACTACTGAAAATTAGGTATTCGTAAAATAGGAGTAATAAAAAATCGTAATATTAAAATTAGTCGTAATGAATAATTCGGCAAACTGATAATTCGGATAAATGATATTAGTTTTAACAAAATTAGTTCAAGTGAAATTAGGACGAATATTCTTAGTCCAAACGGAGGGGAACCCTATAAAATAGTACCATGACTGACTGATAGACAACGCACAACCTAAACCACTGGACCTAGAGACTTGAAATTTGTCAAACATATACCTTGAGTATCCTAGAGGTGCACCAAGAAGGGGTTTTTCGAAATTCCCACGGGGTAGGGAACTAGCCCATTTTGAAATATTTCACGGGGGCAAAGCCGCGGGGCACAAGCTAGTACTTTTTATAGAGGGTGAATTTAATGGTACCAAAGAATACCTTAACATTATTACATTACATTAATTACATTTGTAATTTATCATGAGCGTTTCGGTGAAGGGAAAACATCGTGAGGAAACCTGCACACTCCTGCGAAGCAATTCAATGGTGTGTGTGAAGTTCCCAATCCGCACTGGGACCGCGTGGGAACTATAGCCCAAGCTCTCTCATTCTGAGAGGAGGCCTTTGCCCAGCAGTGGGACGTAAATAGGCTGATGATGATGAAGAATACCTTCCTGCCACAAGCAGTAACGTCGGTTAACTTGAAATGATCTAACTAAAAGTCATTCAGTTTTCACGTTTTATTATGGAATAATAACATTGAAATGGGAACAACTTGAACGAGACTTGCAGAAGTACGTTGGCATTTGCAAAGTCATGAAACGCGATCTTATATCCAAGTAGGTACGTACCTAGTTATGTTCCATAATATTACTTGACGTGCATGAGAGTGGCAGTTGGATTAAATATTCCTCTTACGTTCTTAACTTTAAACATAACCATTAACAGTTCGATGTTCAAACACGCAGACAAACTTACCAGCTTTCGTCCCACTTTCCAGCCAATAAAGGCCATAAATAGAATCATTCGAAATTAGAACGTTGATCCGACGCCATTTTGTTCTCCGTAACGGTCTTTTTGTCATAATTTTCGTGTCGTATGGTAATTTGGTGTAACGGTGGATTCTCGTCACAATATTCTTTGTTGCTAAGCGGGTTCGCATCTCTAAGCGCGACAGATAATTTGCAGTCGGATGTTTACTCCTTTTTGTAGGTACCTTGTCGCTTTACAGCCAGATACGAAACGTAATACACAATTGACAGATGTGTTAATGCGACAAAGTACTAGAGTGACAAGCTATACCGGAACCGAACATGTAACATTTCGCATAGATATTTTAGGACAAAGTATTCACCGTGGTGGGGTTGTGGTGTTTGAAGTTTGAATACATTTTGTTTTGAAAATTTGACTTCGCACGCCAAAACAGGACGGGAGCAGGCTGAAGTTCAAAGCCCTTCTATTTGCCACAAACTCTTTCCTTCTATCTTGATATAGTTCTGTGCTACGATGGCTGTTAGTCAAATTTTTTGGTTCGTTACCTAGGATTTTTCGTACAATATTTAAATTCAAGTTGAAAAGTATTTATTCAGCACAAATCACCTCGCCACTTAAATTTATACTTCTTTTGGTAAAAGTTTAAAATGCATTTGGGTCAATCAACTTTTTATTGCCACCCGTTGCCATGGAGACGTATCCTGGGTAACTCGTCTAAAATATATGTTTTAAGGCCACCACTCCATCAAGTGTTAAGATTTTCAACAGTTATAAATGCCAATTCCTTCATGCTTCATCTCCTAAGCATGCAAATTCTGACTTTCGAAGGAGTGGTGCCTTAGAAAATTTTATTTTAAAACGAGTTGCCCAGGGGACATCTCCATGGCAACGAGTGGCAATAAACAGTTGATTGACGCATTTACAACATCCACCAATATTTGTCCCGACTGTATCATAGTTTTTGAACTACCAAATAAAGTAACTGTCTACCGCGTACGGGAAGGAGAAGTGCTGGTAATCCTCCCGCAAGGTGGACGGACGTTCTGGTCAAGTTCGCTTGAAGCCATTGGCTGCTGGTAGCACAAGACCGATTGTCGTGGAGATCCTTGGGGAAGGCCTATGTCCGGCAGTGGACGTCTTCCGGCTGATATGATGATGATGATGAAATAACTATCTTAATAAAAACATTGGGGCCTAATTTTTGCTACACAACGTTACACAATACACGGTGTACTTATTACATAATACGGTTTTCTCATCACTGTATGTATGTTGTTGAATTTTCCCACCTCGAAACGGCTGCCAATGTAAATAAACTTTCATATTTGGCATAGCTTAATTTTTATTTACATACTCGTTTGTGAGGTTATGTTTTGATTGTGCATACAATTTGCGAAAGTTATATATAATATAACTTACTTTTTAAAGGCACATCAGCGTTTTCTGGGAGCAAAATGAATAATAAGGTATCATTTTGTATTCATGTTGTTTTTCTCATGAAGAGTTTAAAACTACAATTCCGTGTATCGCGGCCGATCGCAGCCGCACGCGATCGGTCGCGTGCAGATGACGCGCTTCTGATGCAACAATAGTCAGTGTATGAAAATGTATGGGGCTGTTTTCGAAGTCTGCGACTGTACGAAGTACGTCTGTCGTAGGCCGCAAGCATCCGTCACAGACTTCGGAAACGGCCCATACATTTTCATACACTGGCTATTGTTGCATCAGACGCGCGTCAGTCGTACGCGACCGATTGCGCGCGGCTGCGATCGGCCGCGATGCACGGAATTGCACCTTGTTTCTTTTTTTTTTTTAGTCTGTAATTGTGTCCCACTGCTGGGCAAAGACCTCTCCTCTTGACTTCCACATCTCCCTAAGATGCACCTTAAGAGCCTTTAAATTTCTAGAATACAGTACACGTAATGCCAGTACAACGCTAATTAGTTTGACTTTGCAGTGCCTAGCTCTATTCTATATTTCTTTGGATGTTTGACGCGTACTAAGTGGCGGGTAACAGCTTATTTACAATAACAATAACCGAATTGCTCAACTCTTCATACGAGTCTAACTACATCAAATGGTTACCAAATTCAGTTTGCATTGTTACGCCGTCATGGCGCTTTGAGAATCCCAATTATTTCTTCACTTCACACGGTATGATGGCCATTGCGAAACATACGTCGTTTGACCATCGCAACTCAACTATTCGGTCTTCAATTCACAGCCAATATCAAGCCAGGCCCCTATTTTACAAATGACATATTACAATAACAATTCGATCTCCATTTCATTGCCAATATCGACGGAACTCCGACTCAACCTCGTATATAAACTTTGACGAAGTTGGACTAACCCATAAAGCAGACAGACGGGAGGCGCCTTTGGCTTATCTATGCACTACGTTTTTTCTGCCACTTTTTGAGGGGGACGAGGAACACACACGTACAGCACACGTCTGCGGTTATGTAAAAATTTGTTACGTTCCTACAAACTCACACTAAACAAAACTGTCACACCAATGCCAAAAACACGCACACAATCAACAGGCAGAGGGGAAATCGCGCGTTAACATCTCCATTCCTTTCCTGCTTTACGGACTAACCACTTAAGGTTAGCGGTCTAGAGTGGTTATTCCAATTTCGTCAAATTTTATGTAAAAGGTTGAGTCAGAGTACCGTCGATATAAAACTCACTAAAACAAAATCTTGTCAGCAATTGACACCGTATTACCATTGTCAATTGACGTTGGTAGTGAAACATATGCCCAGGGTGTCATAGATTCGGTTGGGCAAGTGACACATGGATCTTGGACCCTCTGGAACACTTTTACAGTAAATGTCTGTATTTACCATGTTATTTATAAACCTAATTTAACTAAAATGCCGTTAAAGTTCGTTTGTTCTTTTCTGCCACATTGACATTGCCGTTAGTAAGAAGAAGACAAAACCTATTTAGCTAATAGAGGCTTGAGTGACGTTTATGAATAAGGCCTTTAGTCATTATGTCAATTTCATTCTTGCCAAAACAGTCGGTAGTTACTAAAATTACAATGGAAAGGTTCCTAAGTGATAGTGGTGCACAGACAAGGATGCTTTGAATAATATGCCAAGATTTGAAGTACAACTTGAAATAAACCTGAATTTGTCTTCACGACTCGGCTAGCCAAAATGCGACGACACTTTCGCTGCCAACGGTCGCTAAGATTCTTCAAATGGTGCAAACGTTAAGCGGTCAACTCTGAGTCTACCGTTATCTTGCGTGTCGAAAACAATTGTGCTATTATATAAACGGCAGGCAAATGTTTGATAGCGTAACGGCTATATTTATCTACTAGCTGTTACCAGCTACGCACTTCGTATGCGTAGCATTCTACGCATTTTTCAGGGATAAAATGTAGCCCATGTGTTTTCCTGTGGTATAAGCTATATTAGGTACTGTGATGTTTCATTAAAATACGTTCAGTAGTTTTTGCGTGAAAGAGTAACAAACATCCAAACGTTTATCCTCACAAACCTTCGCCTTTATAATAAGTATAAGTTGGATTAGTTGTGAGTTATTTCCTTATCTAAAAATGTTCACTTATTTAATGTACCTACAATATAGCAGCATAGCATTTATAGATTTCACAGATACACCCATACACAGATCAAACCTTTAAAACCCTTTATTTTACGTCTGGGGTGAAAAACTAACTCACAAATGTCAAAACGCACACACTAATCAACAATAATTCAAAAATGCAACATTGGCAGGGGGGGAAATTGCGCGTTAACATCTTATCGTTGCTTTAAAATAACCTATCTAATGTATCTAATAGCCTATCACTATTTGTTGATTCGGATGACCACAATTAAAATACGTACCCACATCGAAACGATTAAACAATGGTATTCACTAACTACCAAAATAATGAATTACCATAAAAACTAGGCCTGACTTCGGTCGACGAACTTCTTACGTAAACCCGTGATTATTACCTTAGCTTAGCTATTGCGTTGTAATTGTTATAATTATAATAACTGATAGTGCAACGAGTCTCTTATCAACGCTGATAATAAGGTCAGGAGTATACACGAGGAGAATAAAAGGCATCACGGGGGAATCAGTCGGTTTGTTGGTGCGCTTGCACTGATTGAAAGTGAATTTTAAAAGTCTGGAGATATCATGGGACAATTAACATCTATTGACTTAGTGTGTCTGTGGGCAGTGGTGATCACTTACCATCAGGTGACCCACTTGCTCGGTGGCCTTCCTCGTTGTATAAAAAAAAAGCTTGTACTATGGGTACTTGGCAACGGAAAAATATACTTATGTAGATAAATACATACTTGTATACGTATTAAACATCCATGACCCGAGAACAAACATTCTTATTCATCACACAAACATCTGCCCCGACCGGGGATTGAAGGATCGAACCCAGGACCTCAAACTTGACAGTCAGGGTTTCTAACCACTAGGTAATCCAGAGAGAATATTATGGCACAGAGACTTGTCTCAGTGAAACTAGCTACAGCAGGCCTATTATGCGACATTCTATAGACATTCGCAGCCATCTTTGTTTTATAGTTCTTGCTGTAAACTAATGTCTATCGCATGTATAATTGTATACCGGTCGATACCGTCGTAAGATACGATGCTTAGTTCAATGACTGGCGAGAATAACAAACGTTGGGTCAGTGGTCATGTACCTACTACCTACTCATGATTTACGAAACTAAACAGCGTCAAGCAACTTTTAATTGGACTCTAGACCAGGGATGTTGCGGATGCAGATTTTTTGACATGGATGCTTTGCAGGAGTGCGCAGGTCTCCTCAAGATGTTTTCCTTCACCGAAAAGCTCGTGATTAATTAATTATTAATTATTAATAATTAATTACAAACACATAAACTCAGAGGTACGAGTCGGGGCTCGAACCCACCCTCTGCTTGAGGTTATTATCTTCTTATACCTATAAACCAGTACCGTGACTGACTGACTGACATCCATAACGCACAGCCTAAACCACTGGACCTAGAAACTTGAAATTTGGCAAACATATAGCTTGAGTATCCCAGAGGTGCACTAAGAAGGGATTTTTCGAAATTCCCACGGGATAGGGAGCTAGCCCATTTTGAAATATTTCGCGGGGGTAAAGTCGCGGGGGATAAGCTAGTTGTCAAATAAAAGGTTAAAAAAACCTTACATGTTTGCTTGATGATAACATTCCATATGTTATCATTATCAAAAATTGGCCTTATCTTTGAAAAAATATTGCATAGATTCAACCGTAATTTTGCGGAGGTCCATGTTACAAGTAATGGATTAAATTAGTTAGCTCCTCCGCGAAGTAGCGTAGTATAAAATCATGCAAAATAGCCAAATAATAAAATTAAATTATTGCATGAGAATAAATAATCAGCGCAGACGCGGCTATTTTGCATAACTATAACTGTACTTGGTTGAAAAAATAGGTTAAAATTTGAGTGTTAGGTGCATTGTAACAAAATGCCTTTGATGTTTCCATGTGGACTGGTCTCCTGAATCGTCTTGACATTCAATACCGTTGTCACGGTGGCGTGTTTGTGCAATACGAGTAAGGTTGCCTTACCTGACTGAGTGCCGTCCACTAAGCAAGTCGGTGTAGTGTGACAAGGTCTTTAGTACTGTCGCCTTAGCAACAACTAGCTAACTTCAATGTAGGCGACTCTATAAGAGCTAGCACGAATGGATTGAATGACTGAATACAAGTATGTTGTATCATCTGTTTGAATACACTTCACACATGAATAACCTAACCAACTTAGAAAAGTTGAAAAACCCCCGACATTGTCATTTCAAAGTTCAATATTTCAAAAACAGGTCAACCGATTTTAATTAAATTTAGCTAAGAACCATCTCGATTAAACGGGCTTTCGAATAAAAAAAACCGCATCGAAATCGGTCCATTCGTTTGAGAGCTATGATGCCACAGACAGATACACAGATACGCAGGTCAAACTTATAACACCCCTCTTTTTCGTCGGGGGTTAAAAAAATTACAGGCTTAAAGTCACTTTCATATAAAAATGTCTAAAGTTGCATTATAAGTTTCATTTCATCCACTCTTGCCAGAGAAACTGCAAAAGCAGTGGTCTTTCGAAGAAGAAAAGAAGAATTCTAGAATATTCTAGATACTAGTATCTGCTGGTTTTTATTAATAGTTTTTTTTGTATTGAAAAAAATGAAAAATAAATGTGTAGTATACCTAATATAAGTACATTTCCAAGGGTAATAATGTTTTAATTAAAACAAAACTACTGTGCTCAAAACAACATTAGTTGGCTCCAATCTGCTTTAATACTGCGATAAAACTACGTCGCATTTTGATTACGGCGTTACCATATTAAAGTTGAAAATATTTTCATTTTGATACCCGCAATCTATAAACCAATCTCCCGCAAAGCAATTTTACATTTGCAGTCGACATCACCGTAAACTACCTAATTTGAGTCAATATTACAAGTGATTAGAGACGGTTGCTGTTTGGCGACGAGCAAATCTAAGTTTGTGATTGAAATTAGTCTGTTATTGTACTGAATCGAGGTCGTGTTACGAGAAATTCGAAACTATACCCATTTTGAGGTATGGCTCTTCGTTGTTTCGTTTTTTTCTACTCTATAAGTATAGTAAAATATGACATACAAAACTACAAACAAGAAGTTGTCATTATCAATCAACATACAAGATATAATGTCCATGATAGGGTATTGTAGATTCCATCACTAGTTCTAAGTAGAATATTTCTACATAAATGGATGTTTTGAGTGTTTATTAATAATTGATTTTAACGATAGTTATAGATAACAAGTGACAACAAAGTCAATACTTACTTATATGTATAAACCCTTCCTAATATTATAAATGCGAAAGTTTGTGAATGAGTGAGTGAGTGTGTATATTTGTTACTTCTTCGCGTTGAAGGGGATGGACGGATTTGATTGAAATTGATAATAGAAGTAGCTTATAACCTAGATTAAAACATAGGCCACATTTATCCCGGAAAATTATAGTTCCGCGGGATAGCGATAGCCGAATTCTACGCAGACGAAGTCCCGGGCAACAGTGAATTTTGGAATAAACATATAATTATAACTACGCCCTCAGGGAGAAAGTTATCATAAGTCATAACAAATATAGTATTACGTCAATCGACTACTCGTACTATAATCGGCCTTCACACCTATTCTTTAAGACCCATAGTCGACCGTGATACCAACATATTTATATTTTATAATCTAATGACGTTATTGCAGAAGAAAAACATAACGATGATGTTTTGCTTTTACAACATTTATGTGCATAATCTGGACGACCTTAAACAGTCAATGTCACCCGTTGCGTGTTAAGGCTGACTCAGTTACAAAAGGTTTAGTAGTTCAAACTCTTTTATTCTGAAAAACAATGGAAAACATGTAAAGCTACCATTTATGGTTGGGTTACAATTTCATCGTGAATAGCCGGTGTTTTATTTTTTTTTTAATCGGTCTTATCTAAACGTTTGTTACTAGTCTGTGACTAGACTGACAGACAAAGTACAGCCTAAACTTAAACTACTGAAGCTGCTGAAGAAGGGATTTTTCGTAATTCCCGCGGGATGGGGAACTAGGCTACTTTCTGTATTTCCACGGGCGCGAAGCTGAGTGCGAGAATAAGATAGTTTAAACTATTATTATTATATGTCCCTCATTGTTTATTTCAGCTTATCTTTACGAAGACACTGGTTGACTGACTCACAATTTTCGCATGTCATCATCATACCATATTTATGTTTAAAAATATTTACAGATATTCATACAAACAATACTGTTAGTTCTGATCCCTGTCAAGCGACCCTATCCGAACTCACGTTCGTATAAAAATAGTATTAAGGGTGCAAACCCAGTGTATACTAAAGGGTCAAGGGATTGACCGAGGCGTTAATAAGTTCTTACAGCTTTTCTGGACACTGTCTCTCGCTTCCGAGTGAGTCCAGTGTTGCCCTACACCAGTGTTCAACCACTGCTGTATTGTATCTGACTGCCCGAGAGAGGCCAAGGCGGCTGAGCAATTGTTTTTCAACAAAACATTGACTCAGTAACCTTCTGAGCAATCCACTCCTGTAATCCAAGTACCTGTCTACCAAAGATACCTTTAATATAACCAGAAACGAAAACCCGCTCCTGATTTCGCGATCCCACTTCTGATTTCCGTTCCCGCTTCTGATCCTGGCTACTCAGTCCACGCTCAGCGGCCCACGCCGCTTTGTGTTGACGGAATCTCTCTCGTCAGGTACTAGGGCCGCGCGCCCGGTCGCTCAGTCGGGTTCGAGCCTTGGGGGAATCGGCGACGGCACATACAACGACATTAAGCCGCTGCTGCCGACTTTACAAAGCTTTGGTGAGTGGAATATGAATAACAAAGACGATTAAATCAATAGGACCGGTGAGGGGAATTGCAGTCAGCAGCAGAAGTAGCTAAGCAACTGAAGTGTTCACAATGATTTAAGCACGGCTCTATTGTCGTAGACATAAGAGCTTGTGTATATCATTGTGACCGCTTCGATTGCTTAGTTACTTTTGCTGCTGACTGTACCTATACTACCGGACCCATATTTTTTAAATTTTGTCAAGATGACCCGTAGTTTTCACCCGGTAATCCAGTCTGATAAAATCCGAGTAGGGATTGCAATCCGGCTTCATTTTCAATCGGATCCGGCCGGATCGATTATATCAGGACAATCAGGTTGATTTTCGCTTTTCGGTCCAAAATGTTATCTTAGTGATTTCGTCAAGTATAACAGTACTTATAAAAAAACATTATTAAGTATAAATTTTGTATAAACAATTTTTTTTTGTATAATAATAATAATATTGTGTTGATGACTCAGACGACTACGATTTAAATTTTTCAAATGTATTGTATTAACGTAGTTTTTAAAATGTACCTACCTAACACTACGAGTATGTATGGGATTTCGGTCATACAATCAATGATTTTTAAATTTAATTTATGTAAGGTAAGAGTAGAAATATCTTGCTGTAACCCGAAAATGCTCATTAGGAAACCTCTACTAACTTATTAGTGATGACAAATCTACCTTCACAGATTTCACAGTCACAGAGTCAGCGAGAAAATCGACAGTTTCGTTTGTTTGTTTGCCAGTCGATCGCATTCCTATCAAAGTAGTATTTTAGTAAATACTCTGAGACCAACTAAGGTTAGAGTACTAGAACCATCAACACTCACAAATAAAAAAAAAACTAAACAATTAGCAAACAATTAAAATGTAATACCTAGAACCATGAACATCCACAAATAAAAAACAAATAAACAATTAGCAAACAATTAAATTACCTAGTCTAGGTAACTAAGTAGTCGAATTTTAACGACTTAACGAAGTGAAAGTGACACAATTTTTCTACTTATTACTTTCACAGTTAGATCAATTATTTTAGAAATGAAGTAAATTTATAAAATATAAGTTCATAGTATTCACAATAATTATTAAAACATTTGAGAATGCTAATTAATAAACAAGTTTCATATTTATGACAGACAATCATCATTTGATGAATCTTTATAATTATTGGCATGAGCTTGTTATAATAATAACTCTTTAATTTAATAAACTTATGATAAATAATTATTTCATATATTATACATAAAAAAATATCGTAGAAAACAAATAGTGTTCGTTTTATATGGTTGTGTCATCTGCCAGTCGACTTCTAATGGGTTTAAAGTACCTACGCAAGCAACAGCGATATTATTTTGTCAAAAAATCCTATCACCGGATCCGATCGCCGGATCCGGTATATAGGTACCGGATCCGGTAAGCGTTAAATGATGCCGGATCCGCCGGATTACCGGATCCGGTTTTCCGGATTGCAATCCCTAAATCCGAGTCATTGTTCCCGACTCGACCCTACTCAAGGCTAAAATTAGAGGAACGTTTAAAAGTGATTTTATTTTATAAGGGAAGACACATAGAAAATGTTTCTCTAATTTTGGCCTCGACTGTTTCATGAGCTTCTGAACCGATAAAAAAAATGTCGTGATAGAAAGCCACAGGCTGCTTTTTTTCCTGAGAAAAGGCTAAATTCCTCCGGGAAGCAGACGAAGTTGCGGGCAAAAGCAAGCTTAGTTTTTAACCCCTGACTCAAAAGCGGTGTTATAAGTTTGACCTGAGCATGGGTGTATTGTGTACATCTGTCTGTGGCATCGTAGCTCCTAAACGGATTTGAATGGGGCTTTTTTAATCGTAAGCTAGTTTAATCGAAACGATTCACAGCTAAGTTTCATTAAAATCTTTTGCGACGTTTTTAATCTCCGACGAAAAAGATAGCTGTTATAAGTTTGACCTGTCTTTCTGTGGCATCATAGCTCCCAAACGGATGAACCGATTTCGATGCGGTTTTTTTAATCGAAAGTTAGTTTAATCGAGATGGATCTTGGCTAAGTTTAATTAAAATCGGTTCACCCGTTTGGGAACTATGATGCCACAGAATGACAATGTCGGGGGATTTTCAACTTTTCTAAGTTGGTTAGGTTGTTGACGTTATTGAACTTTGAAATGAAAATGTCGATAGTTATCAAGGGGGTCTCAAGGGGTTAGGCACTAACCCCCTTATTAACTATATTAAGTGACGCAGTTTATTGCCATGACCGCATTAGCAGGCTGTGACCTAATTAATAAACGAAAGGGATGACCACCGTCACGTCAACCTTCGTGTCAAGCCAACAGTCAACACGATATTTCTGTTTTTGTTCAAATTTAACGTTTGAGTAAGCCATGAGACAATTGTTTCGTCGTTATTCCTAAAGTTTTGAATTTTAATATCACCTTTACAATTTTTTTAACTTTACGTTACTTTAAGTTAGTTATGTTATATCTTACTTGTCTCTTCCGAGACTTATTCTGTACCCTCCTGCGTTCCAAAGTCCTTTCCAGGACATAATTATGACAAATAGGACCCCGTGAGGATATGACGGCCGATTCGATGCAGCCGCTGTGATAGAATTCAAACGTCTAGCTGTTTGCTGCGATGCCAAACTTCTAAATATAAAGTCAATAACTTTCGTCTATGTTGGAATGTATTATTTATAGCTCGAGAAAAATAACGTTGATTCTTGTTGCGTTATATTTAGCTCATAATTTTACTGTTCTGTCGTTATAAAAGCTTAAAGTGCGATTTAATTTAATTGTTGCTTAACACGACATTGGATTACTTAACGATTCCCAATTTTTAACTCATTAGTTTTCACTAAGCTATATAAGTAAGTAAACGCTTTATTGTACAGAAAATACAGAAATTAAGACAAGTTACAAACAATGAAATACAAGTACAAAGGCGGTCTTATCCCTGTAAGGGACAAGTTTCTAATATTGTATTATGCATTCAAATAACTTTATAGTAGATGTGAAAATAATGCTAAAAAGATGCCAGTGTCAAAAATACTGTTTTGAATTAGCGGCATTTGACACAAATGTACATCTGTGCCTCGGTGATACAAGTATCTAGATAAGTCCAACGTGTATGAACCAAATAAAGAAAATAATTTATTGAATCAGGCGTTACTTTGCGGAGGTCCATATTTATCCCGAGCAATCACGCGCGGTGTGGTTGCGGGTGAGCAAAGTAATTGTTTTTAGTTCATGAATAGAGAAATATTGAAAAACCCCCGACATTGGTATTTTAAAGTTCAAAATTTCAAAAACTAGCTAACCGATTTGAAAGAAACATAGCTAAGAACCATCTCGATGAAACTAGCTTTCGATTAAAAAGAACCGCATTGAAATAGGTCTCTGTATGGGAGCTATGATGCCACAGACAGATACAGAGGTCAAACTTATAACACCCCTCTTTTTCATCGGGGGTTAAAAAACCCCCAATCTACAAAAAATCACTGACACCTGCTTCGACTTATTTCACTATTGGCTTTTATACGTTGCACCCATCTATTTAATCTACTTGTTCCTGGAGCCCCTCTAAGATGAAAGTCTTTGTTCTAAATTAACTTATAGAGACCAATCAAAAATCCGGCGATAAGACCGCCTGTTGTCGTCTACTTTGTCTGTTTATTGTAATCGCATTGTACAGTAGCACCATTTGGTTCCTGAGTCACCGTAGAACGTTGTCGGGTCATTATTCAAGCTTTTCAACCGCCTCACTTTCCTTTACACGTTTTTGATTGGCTGTAGATTTTGGTGGCGTTTCGGAGTTAGCTGATAGCGGTTTCGTACTTCTACTAAATAATGCGGGTGGTAGAACCTTGTGCAAGGTCCGTCCGGATCGCTACCATCATCTTACTCGCTAATCCTGCCGCTAAGCAGCAGTGTTTGCTCTGTTGTATTCCGGTGTGGAGAGTAAGACAGCCGGTGTAATTACAAGCACAAGAGGCATTTCATCTTAGCTCTCTGGATAGGCAACGCATCTGCAAACACTCCGGGGTTGCGGGTGTACAAGGGTAGTGGTGATCATTTACCATCAGGTGACCCACTTGCTCGTTTGCCTTCCTCGTTGTATAAAAAAAGAACGCCATCAAAATCTTTATTCACTTCGACAAAATAGTGTCCACGAAAATGATTCGGAACAAACGCCCAAATAATGACCCTCTCACAGTAAGTGTCATAATGATCTTGCTTGCCATTCAATGCGATGTCACCGTCACATTTTCTACGAAAAGGTTTCACAGTGGATCACGATTCAGTTGGTTCGCTAGTGCTGATTTGTTATGTGTTATGTTCAATAAAAAAACAAAATTATTTAAAAACGAAAAACCCGACTGCAAAAACAATTTACTAAAAATTATAGTAATGTCTTTAGTGACACCCGCAAGATTAACACGAATCGATTGACGTAAGAATTGTTAAAGTCGGCCCACGCGTTCGGTCTCCAGAGTGCCACAAAGGAACAAACATACATACATACATACGCAGGCTGATAAACACATTACCCTCTTTTGCGTTTCGCAGTCGGGTAAAAATATTCGTATTGTATTGCATCCGGCCACGCGGGACCAAATCTAACCTAACCTAACCCAACCCGCAGGTGCCGATTCACCCTCCGCTCGCCAAAGCCCGATCATGTTGAGAGCGGGCGCGAGGCACCCGGATGCTGGCGCGGCGTCCGACGTGGATATGGAACAAGTGTACGCTACGCTCAACGAGTACCTGCAGATGGAGCACAAGTTCCAGCCCAACCTGTGCCTGCCTAATGAATCCGAGGTGCGTTGCGTATTGAGTATTAACATCTACACGACACTATCCAGCTACCGTCAGTCAACCATCTTGAAATATAGATGACATATAAATTAAACAAAGGCTAATTTTACATGTAGATGACGCCATGACACTTTTCACGTAGGAATGAGAGAGAGAGAGAGAGTTATAGTGCCGGTATCCTGTCTCACAACTCTATCTAATCCTAAGTAACGTGATCGCGGTCAATGTCCTATTGGTAATATGTCTAACTAAATAGTCTGGGATATATGGACGCGCGGGAGTTTCATAGCCGCCACTCGCATTGAGATGGCCGTTGGCATTTCTGCGGCGTGGCTTACAGAGTAAGACTGGATGCGTTCACGAAGACCGCAGATCTAAAAACGAAGAGTTATGCCCATGTGCAGTTGGGGAATAAAGGGTCTTGGACCAAATAGGTTTAAGGCGTCGGTGCGTCATCCTGGGTTATAAAGAGTTAACTCAAGTCAAGTTGATCCCGGGTTACAGAGGTAACTGTATAACCCAGATTGTCGCACGTCGACCTAAACAGTAAGTTTCCGTTAGAACTACTCGATGGATTAGACATAATGAAAACGGGATATTGACCGCGATTACCTTATAGGTTTGATGAGCTCCCGATATTTCGATGCAGTTGCATGCATCATGATCACGGGCAAAAAAAAAACTCCCAATATCCCGTTTTCATTATGTCTAATGCAATTAACCGCGAATCATTTAAAACTGTTACTCGATGGATATTTAAAATAGTCGTAATTTTTTTATGTACAAAAATATGTACAAAAAACTAGTTTTTTATTAGTCTGGTATCTACGTCTAATAATAATCCTTATGTTAAACTGCAAAGTCGCAATACGCCCGCCGCGTCGTATTTAGCGATGTTTTTCCAAAAGGCCTTGTTTTAATGCAAAACGGTGAATGTCTTAAGGCCGGGTAGCGTTTGGCATCAACTCCGACTTCCTTTCTCGTGAGGTCACGTGATACGAGAGGAAGCGGAGGCTAATCTAGAGATAAACCTTGCCAATGGATTTTGGCTTTATGTTGTTTTAGGCAATAACGATAAAACCAAGAGAACTGCCAATGGCTATACAATGTCGCGTTCCTGTAGAATAATGAGCCTGCTGTAGCTAGTTTCACTATAAAGAGGTCTCTGTACCATTAATTTTGTATGACACTTAGACCTCTGGCTAACACAATAGCGCCATCTATGAACTGAAAGAAAAAACGAATTTAGATGGCGCTATTACTAGCCAGAGGTCTAAATGTCATACCAAATGAATGGCACAGAGACCCCTCCGTAGTAAAACTAGCCACAGCAGGCTTATTATTTCAAAGGAACGCGACATCGTATAGACACTGGCAGTCCTCTTGGTTTTATGGTCCTTTCTACGGAACCCTGGTGCGCGAGTCCGACTCGCACTTGGCCGGTTTTTTTATAACCTTGTGAGTGTTTGTCTCCTCAGAACGGCGAGGTGACGACGGGGGCCCGCGACGGCGCCGCGCACGTGATCCGCTGCCTCAAGGTGTGGTACGACCTGCCGCCAGAAGTGCCCATCGACGCCATCAGCCTCTTGGACAGGTAAACATTGGATAGCTAAAGTAGTATTATACATTTAACCCTTAATGCATAATCTGTACCCACGGACCAACCACTCTCTGGACACCAAATGTCAGGGCGAACGTTTCCGAAACGCATATGCTCATTTGCAAGCTGTGAACCAATCACGACGCATTCCCCCGGCCCGCTCACCGCGGCTTTATTCGTAATGACTTTCCAAGTAAGTTATAGAAGATGCAGTGTCCAGAGGGTGGTTGGTCCGTGACCGTGACTGACTGACAGACAACGCACAGCCTAAACCACTGGACCTAGAGACTTGAAATTTGGCAAACATATACCTTCAGTATCCTAGAGGTGCACTAAGAAGGGATTTTTCGAAATTCCCACAGGGTAGGGAACTAGCCCATTTTGAAATATTTCACCTGGGCAAAGCCGCGGGGCATAAGCTAGTTCAATACAAACTCCATACTAACGGATCCAATCAAATCGTTTTGACATTTCAAAAGAAGTTACTGAATTGACCAAGAGGCAACATCCCTAGTTTTCTTTGAGCAGGAAAGGAATGGAGATGTTAACGCGCGATTTCCCCTCTGCCAAATCTCTAACATTAAATCTGACCAAAATGATCAGGGTCTGTTGATTGTGTGCGTGTTTTTGACATTTGTGTGACAGTTTTAGTGTGCGTTTGTAGCAACGTAACAAATTTTGACAGGAGCGTAGACGTGTGCTGTACGTGTGTGTTCATCGTCCCCCTCAAAAAGTATCAGAAAAATTGTAATGCATAGATAAGCCAAAGGCGCCTCCCGTCTGTCTGCTTTATGCTAGTGTTCAATGATGTATCTTGTCCCCCAGGTTCCTGACGAAGATGAAGGTGCGTCCGTGCCACGTGCCGTGCATCACCGTGGCCTGCATGAACATCGCCATCGAACAGCACGCGCAGGGCAGCCAGCAGGCGAGGAAGGTCTCCATCGAGGAGCTAGGTGCGTACACAGAATAGACAATTATAATAATAGTAAATCATTTATTGCCATAAAGAACGAACAAAACCAATAACATGCTCAAGAAACATACATTTGGAAAAAAAAACAGGGAAATATTCATATATATAAATAACAGTAAAACAACACGAGAACAACACGATACAAGGTGTGGGCAATGGGCTCAGGCTCAGTTACATTTTTTAATTACAATTACATTTTTTAGGGTTGGGTGAGGTTACAACAATTATGTTATAATTTAAACTATGAAATGATAAAAAATTCAAATAAATTATATTAAACGATGTTAAATATTACATGATCTGGCTGATTCCATTCCTAATGAGTATTTCTAATGAGGTAGGGCGTCAGTGCGACAATCTTGCCCGGTATTTGTGTTTCTGGGTATAGGGTCATTTACATCTAGTTTAGCTTAGGCTGATTTGTTATGCAATTATGGTACAACATTCAATTTACAACCACATCATCTGACATACGAGGGCTGTTTGATAAGTACCCGTTTTCTAAATATATTAATATCACTGACCGCAAATAAGCATACCACATTTTTAAGCCATTTTTCAGAGGCGGGAAAATTAAATTTTATAAAAAAAAATTTTCTCATTTGACAACGATTCAGTGAAGGCGTGAACTTAAAATTGTTAAAATGGAGAAAGAGCAGTATCGGTCTGTAATTAGATTCTTATTTTTGGAAGGAAAAACATGTAAAAGTAAGAATGCAAGCGGTTTACCATGAATGTGCTCCTTCTATGACAACCGTCAGATATTGGTATAACGAGTTTAAGCGGGGGAGAACAACCGTCTTTGATGAGGATCGCCCAGGCCGGCCAGTTGAGGTGACTACAGACGATATGGTTAAGAAAATTGAAAATATCGTTTTAGCCGACCGCCGAATTAAACTTCGAGAAATCGTTGATGCTGTAAACGTTTCAATCGAGAGGGTACAACACATATTAGAAGAAAAATTGGGTATGAAGAAAGTATCGGCGAGGTGGGTGCCGCGTTTACTCACGGAGGAGCAAAAACGGAACCAACTGACTACTTCGGAGCAGTGTTTGGCCGTGTTCAAACGTAACCCGAAGGAGTTTCTGCGTCGTTTAGTGACCGTGGACGAAACGTGGGTCCACCACTACACCCCGGAAATGAAAGAGCAGTCGAAGCAGTGGATTTTACCGGGTGAATCTGCTCCAAAGAAAGCAAAAACCGTCCCATCGGCTGGAAAGGTCATGGCGACCGTTTTTTGGGATTCGCAGGGTATTATACATATTGACATTTAGAAAAGGGAAAAACAATAACAGGGCAGTACTATGCCAATTTATTGGATGAATTTGACGCCGTGTTGAAGGACAAACGACCCCATTTAAAAAAGAAAAAAGTACTGTTTCATCACGACAACGCCCCGGTTCATTCGTCCAGAGTTGTGACGGCTAAATTAGCACAGTTACGCTACGAACTATTGTCTCACCCCCCATATTCTCCAGATTTGGCCCCATGCGATTTCTTTTTATTTCCCAACCTAAAAAAATGGCTCGGTGGCAAGCGATTTGGATCAAATGACGAAGTCATTGCCGCCACAGAGGCCTATTTTAATGACTTTCCAAAATCATACTTTTTGGATGGTTTATTGAAGATTGAGTATAGGTGGAACAAATGTATAGAGTCAAAAGGTGACTACGTAGAAAAATAAATGCATATATACAAAAAATAATGGTTTTTTTTTTCATAAACGGGTACTTATCAAACAGCCCTCGTAGGAATCCACGGGGAAATTTTATGAAAGGTAAAATATCGATAAACTCAATTATCGATGCTTATACTAGTGATCACAAATTTGGAACAAATTCTGATCTATGTACACCAGTAGACGGGACACTAAGTAATGAAGAAAAAAATTTATGATGAGTTAAGTTTAAAAAAATCGTTTTTGAAATTAGAAAAGTTGAAAATCCTCCGACATTGTCATTTCAAAGTTCAATATTTGAGAAACGGATGGTTCGATTTTAATGAAAGTTGGCTAAGAACTGTCTCGATTAATCTAGCTTTCGATTTAAAAAAACCGCATCGAAATCGGTATATCCGCTTGCGAGCTACGATGCCACAGACAGATACACAGATACACATGTCAAACTTATAACACCCCTCTTTTTCGTCGGGGGTTAAAAAGAAAGAAAGAAAGAAGAAAGAGAAGTAAGTATGTTATTTTGTTTGATTTTTACACTTAATTAAAAATATTTTGAGAAACAAAACTTGGAGTGATCACTAAATACGGAACAAGCATTGATGATTGAGTTTATAGAACACCTTATCTGTCATAAAATTTTGCTCCGTGGGTTCCTATGTCTGGACATGATCTTTAAATTAAGAATCAAGTGTCCGTTATTGTCAGCTTAAAGTGTCCAACACTGGCGCCGTCACGTTAACACTGTTAGTATAAATATTGGTACAGTAGGCATTCTAAAATCTTTAATGATATAACCAGCACTAATAAACGTTTCGTTTTATTTCCAACTTAAATAGATTTTTTCAAAGCCTATTATAGTTAAGTGAGAAAAGCTTTCCCCTGTCAAAATGCTTACGACATTGTCATAAGATTGATTTTTAGCTTGGCCCGTGGGAAAGGTTTTTCTACTAATGTGGGGATCTTACCCATTGAAACCCCCGGGATGTTCCTTTCTCGCCACCTTGCTAGCGGTGTAACGGTACAACGTCACAAGCCATTACCCTGCCAGGGGGCAGCTATCCGCTGTCGGATTCTTCCGGTGGGGGCTCACCATGGCCCCCCTAACACTGTATACCCTTTTTTTTTAACAGAGTGGAAACTCGTTACGAGTACCACCAGACCTGGGGAAAGTCTGGTGGTTATGTAGGACTCTATTCGCCTCCTCCTCTCCTTGAAAGAGAGAAAAGGGAGAAGCATACCCACTAAAACCACTCCGGTGTTGCCCTCCTACCGGGTTGCAAGGTACCGGGGGATCCCTAGGGATGCACCAGCGGTACCCTCTATACCCTAGCACAAGCTAACTATCGCTTCATCTCTGCTTCCAGTATCCATCTCTCAGTCGGCGTGCACGGCCCGCGACGTGGCCCGCATGTCGCGCGTGGTGGTGGACAAGCTAGCGCTGGCGTCCGGCGCGCGCGGCGTCACGGCGCTGCACTGGCTGCGGCTGCTGCGCGGGCTGCTGGCGCCGCACTGCCCGCCGGCACAGCTGCCCGCAGTGAGTATATCTTTTAACTTCAGAACACGGAACAAACCAGAAGCCGCGTTCAGTCATAGCCGCACGCCGCGCACTGTATCCATTTTTTATTGATTTCGCTACCCGTTTTAACTTCAAATATAATCATGTTCTGTTTTTTATAAAGCCAACGGCATTTCCGCATGTAAGAACGACACGAGAAGGGATTCATCAATAATCCGTCACCACCTGGTACAGCCGAAGCGTGTGCTCCTAGGGGAAGTACTACAGATGAATCCGAAACATGTCGGGCTATACTCTACTGGCATAGAAGTGATCCGTTTATTTCACTATGATTGAATCTCACGGTAGTTCTATGTTAAAATGTATTATTATTCTGGTGCGGCGGCAGAAACGGCTGAAAATAGGAAAATCACCAAATGCCAGACTCTCGGTCCGAACTACATTTTTGTTGCTGTCGGGCTTGAGACCTTGGGTCCATGGGGTCCCGGCGCTTACAAGCTTATTTCAGAGTTGCAAAAGCGCTTGGTCTATGCAACTTGTGACCAAAAAGGGCTGGCAGTGTTCTCTCTCAAAGAATCAGCATCGCTGTTCAGCGAGGCAAAGCTGCCAGCCTTTTGGGCACCATGCCACGGGGGCCTTCATCATGTCCGAAAGACGTCCACTGCTGGACATAGGCCTCCCCCAAGGCTCTCCACTCAGACCGGTCTTGTGCTTTCCGCATCCACCGCGGTCCCGCAATCTTTACTATGTTACCGGCCTTATTTAAATTTAATTTAGTTTTAAGTTTTAGTGTAATTAGTTTCAGCCTGGATTTAATGTCATTGTAGTAGTCAGCAGTGTGCTAATCGGTCTGTCTGTCCGCAGGAGAGCGAGCTGGTGAACCTGCTGGAGATAGTGGTGTGCGACGCGGAGTGCGTCAACGCGCGCGTGCCCGAGCTGGCGCTGGTGCTGCTCTACCACAAGCTGGGTATGTTGACTTGTGCCCTTATTCATTAAAAGTCACTCAAGCCTCTATTAGCTAAATAGGTTTTGTCTTCTTCTTACTAACGGAAATGTCAATGTGACAAAAAGGGACAAAGGAACTTTAACGACATTTTAGTTAATATAGTTTTATTAATAACAGGGTTACTATTTGGTAATTTTACATTGCATAATTGATTGAATCAGCCGTTACTTTGCGCAGGACCATGTCTATGTTTACCTAATCAACTTGACCGTTTTCCGGGTATGTACGATTTGTCAACCACGTAAGTGTAGTTACAATTTCAACCCTAACACCAAGAATATTCAAATCTAATTGAATGTACTAGAATAGTTATTTGTCTTAAAATTATTGCGAGACTTATTACTATTGTGAATATTTAGTATTTTACAGCCTGGAAAAAGGTTAAAAAAGTCGAAAAAAACCTACGTTTTATTTAAAATTATAATATCAGTTTTAAACTTTATTACTTGAAATTCGAGGTTTGGTGTCTGTAGGGCGCTCCACGGGATAACAAGTATTTCAGGTGTCTATAATAATAATAAACAATAATAATAAATATCATGGGACAAATTAACACCAATTGACCTAGTCCCAAACTAGGCAAAGCCTGTACTATACATACTTATATAGATAAATACATACTTATATACATATTAAACATCCAAGACCCGAGAACAAACATTCGTATTCCTCATACAAACATCTGGCCCGACCAGGATTCGAACCCGGGACCTCAAGCTTCGTAGTCAGGGTCGCTAACCACTAAGTCATCCGGCCGTCAAATCGTGTGGTGCATTATGTTAATTAGTGTATGAATGATTCCGCAGAGCAACAGCTGGTGGAGACGGCCCGGCAGACGGGCGCGCCGCTGTCCGCGCAGGCCTACCAGCTGTTCGAGCTGGGCGCGCAGCTGCAGCAGCATTGCCACGTGAGTACATATGACAAAGATGCCACTGTTACAATAATGAGGGTCCTTAAAATACCAGTGTGTTTTTATGCAACAGGGCTTCGCCTCGTTTCACAATAGGATCACACGAGTGTTTTAGGGCCCAATTATGTAGAGTTGCATACATTACTTTATCTACGCTTGCTGATGTCAAAATAAAATCATTTAATATTTTCACTATCCAGCTTCCGAATATACTCATAAAAAACCGATGCCTCACTTGTTACTGCAATTAAAACTATTTTTAATTTAACAATAACGAAAACTAATAAAAGATCACTGAAAATTATGACTTCATAGTTCTGTAATTCAATACAAACTTCATACTAACGGAACGGATCCGATAGTTTTGACATTTAAAAAATTGTTTCTGATTTGACCAAGAGGCAAAATCTGTCATCGGTGGAGAATGACAGATAGATCTCACTACACTAGCGATCCTACTGGATTTTTGACTAGCGATAGTCCTCATTATCTTACTAGAAACAGTTTCTCTTTAGTGCTAAATAAATATGCTTTATTTTTCATAATGTCTTCATACTTTCCTTGATCTTTGTAATTGAGTATAGATTCGTTAAGCAAGCAAGTTTAATTGAGGAACAGTTTTTATGAACCCCTGTTTATGGCACCCCTTGTGAACGTTAACGTGTCGCCGTGCAGATGTCGGACGCGTCCCTGGTGGCGACGCGCAGCCGCGTGCGGCGCGTGCTGGCGCGGTACGAGGCGCGCGCCGCCGCCCCGCAGCGCCAGCGGCTCGTCTGGAGACTCTCCGAACGGACTCTCAAGGTATACATTTGTGGCAAACTTAAATGCGTCTGTCACTTGCGGGGGAAACGGAACGCGCAGAGACTAACGGGAATAACGGCGGTCGTAACCCTTAATAAGGCAGAGGCGATTTAACGACCACATACATTCTGAAAATTCAATCTTAGTATCTGAATAATATGACACAATATCAATTGTGTTAATTTAAAATGAGACTTGCTTCAAAAATATCCTTTGTCGGGTATGTGTTCCATAGCTGCTATTGATTCAGTGGTAGTATGCCCCAATACATGGGGCCTTATTAAGGGTTAAAGCACGGTACAGCATTAAAAAGAAGGAATCAATTTTGATATGTGTTTTTGTGGAAAACGCTTTTTGAAAATAAGTAACCATTACGTATAAAACTATAACAATATAAATAATTAAATCTCATTATCATTTAATTGTTACTTGCTGTTACTTATTTTTGAGAGGCGTTTTTTCAATAAAAATACATGTCAAGATTGTTTCCTTCTTTTTATTGCTAAAATAAACAAAGTGTAGGCCGAGTTTAGACCTGCAAGAAAAATTGCAAGTTGCAATACCTACTCCAAGCTCGTTCGGTTTACTTACGGCCTCGCATTGAATTGCAAGTTGCAATACCTACTCCAAGCTCGTTCGGTTTACTTACGGCCTCGCATTGAATTGCATGCTTTTTCTTGCAGATCTAAATTTGGCAATAGGCTTTGTAATGGTTCGAGTATCTAGGACAACCAAATAGCCTAGTGGTTAAAGACCCTGACTATGAAGCTTGAGGTCCCAGGTTCGATCCCCGGTCGGGGCAGATGTTTGTATGAAGAATACGAATGTCTCGGGTCTTGGATGTTTAATATGTATATAAGTATGTATTTATCTATATAGGTATGTTTATCCGTTGTCTAGTACCCATAGTACAGGCTCTGCGGGCTCTGCCTAGTTTATGACTACGTCAATTGGTGTCAATTGTCCTATGATATTTATTTATTTATTTTGTCAGTGTAATTTTCTAATTTTAAGAGAATAATAACTTGTATAAATTTTAACTTAACTAATCAACCCTGTTTTAAATCTAAAGCCACCAAACTTTGAGTAATGGTACTGTACTTTTGATAATTGAGTTTTGTAATGAAATGTTTTAATGTTCACGCCACCAGGTGCTGCGGCCGACGGACCGGCTCACCTCGCTATTGCCTACCATCGAGGAGCAACACTTCTCCGTCGAAGCCACGCCCACCAGAAACAGGTACTTACTTATCCTTACTATGGTCATCTTTATTAGAAACTTGCTGTTGCCCGCGACTTCGTCCGCGTGGATTTCGGTTATCGCTATCCAGCGGGAACTATATAATTTTCCCGAATAAAAAGTAGCCTATGTTATTCCTCAATATTCAAACTGTCTTCTTACCAGATTTCATCTTGGTGCACAGGTTTTCCCGTGAAGAGGTAACAAACAGACAGACAGAGAGACAGAGTTACTTTCACATTTATAATATTAATTAGGATACTAGCTTAGTCCCTCAATCTTTATGACTTTTTTAACCTTAGGATTCAATTTATTAAGGTTTGTGTTTATTCGAAGTTTGCTGTCTCTATCGCTCCACGGGTTAAATGTAAAAGTTTTTTTTTCTTTCTTCAGATCGGGCAGCGAAAGCAGCGTCAGCGAGGAGACCTCCGACTGGCCACGCTCCCCCGTACTCCCCGTCTACTGCGACAACTGAACGCAGCGGGCACGCAGCGGCGACGCGACGGCGAGATCGGCTGGTGTCCGTGACGTTCTGTCTTACACCATAAGGCGTCACGTATAGTTTCTGTAACTGTTTTTCGATACGAAACGTGAACTACTTACGCGTATTAGTCATGCTTATGATTGTTAAAGAATTCTGCCAACAAAGGTTAACACGAAAACTAGAGTTACGGTCGGATACGAACTTGGAATTTACGGCTACTGCGAAAATCAAAGTTCGTATCGTACCGTACCGTATCGTCCTGCTCACGCTCGTACTATGTAATATTAGCGTGAGCTGGACGGCACGATACGTAGTTCGAATTTTGAACATCGTAGTATAAGGCCAGATCAGTCAAACGTCGCCCGCGGGGCGGTTGCCGCCCCGGCGGGGGGCGGGGAGTGGCCGCTCTGTTCTCACCACTGACTGTTATTCATAAACCTATTTTAACCTTTTCAACGCCAAGGACGCTTAAAAGCGTCATGAGCCGACGTGCCTACGACGCCACCAACGCGTCCGGCTGCACAGTGCAAAAGCGACCTACGGTCGTAGTTATGCTTAAGGTTTAAGTCCGCGTTGACGTTATGCCAACTTGGCGTGTGGATGACAACTTTTGTATGCGTCGTTGGCGTTGAAAAGGTTAACAAAACGCCGATACAGTGCGTTTGTCCTTTTTTTGTCATATTGACATATCCGTCAGTAAGAAGACAAAATCTATTTTAACTAATGGAGGCTTGAGTGGCGTTTATGAATAATGGCATTAGACTTTACAAGTATTTTGATGATGTGTTCGTGTGGGTAGTTCACGTGTACATTATAATTTAGGCAGCTCTGGTTCTGGTGTACCGTTAGTCGAGTGTGATCCCAATTTTGAATGAGTCAAAAGTCCGTGATCAGTTTGTATGGAACGTGTGAGTGGGTGCGAATGGACGCGACATGACATGACGCTGAAATTATCATACAATAAAACCTTTAATGTAACAGAGTTGACACGGAAATATATGAGGTAAATGAATGTAGTTAATTTGATATGTAAGTGCTTAGATTGAGGAGAAATTCTTGTTGATATTTTCCTATCGCGATTTCCCAGTGATGCCTATGGTAATTACTTACCATCAGGGCTCCGTTTCTTAAAGCTTGTTAGACTAATAATATTAGTGTTTAGTCTCGTAAATTACATAAAAAATTAAACAACGCAAATATTATTAGTAATAAGCTTCGAGAAGCGGGGCCCGGACGTGCCACATGCCTGTTTGCTACTGATGAGATAACACTTTTTAATATGAAACTTTTTTTATGATGAATAAATATGGTATCTAGTCCGACTAGAGTTTGAAGTGATCAGTGTCACGTCTATACGCTCCACTCCTGCGCAAGTGCCGGTCAATGCTAGACGTGTTTTAGCGTTTTTTACACGAAGAAAATAGGTAATTTTTCTACAAATATACAGTTTTAAGGATAAATAGTGCAATTTAATTCGAAATTGTCTCGATAAAACATTTTTGGAATATTATTGAATTTTCTTTGAACTGCATGCTGGGGCGGGGGGCGCTTGTCCTGATGATGATGATGATAGTACAAGCGCGGTCAACGACCTCAATACTTAAATCTATGTAGTACTAACATACGATACGAACATGTTTCCAGTGATCGCGTTTGTGCGAAATATATTTGGTTGAAAACTAATATCAGTCTTCGGAGCTTTATTAAATTTTAACTTAGGTTTTTTTATTGTTATGGGTTTTTAAAAGGACAAACGCTGCCCGAGGAGTCCATAGCTTTCTTACTGTGATGATTTTTATAAGAAAATGTTGAAAAAAAATTCCATATTGCTTAGTTGTTAAGGTCCTACTTGAAATCTAGGTTTGCGGCGCTCTGGTGCCGGACGACCGTGGTTAGGGTCGCAAGTCGCATGTACTGAGTAAAACTTAAAAAAAAACCACCGAAAAAATAAAAGTACATGTGGGCAATAAAATAACTTATCTAGTATTATATGATAATTAATATATTTTCTCCTCTTTAATAAACTGACTAACTCTGCGAGAGTTTAGAGTAAAATCATAACATTTAATCTAAACGTTGGCATTATTGTTTTCATTTATTTACTTATTATTTTATAGATTAATAATAATTAATTCCTATAAAATGTTTCGATTATTTCATAATTATGTCTAGCTTATAAATAAATAAATGACAAAAAAAATTACAAACCTTTGAAAAAATAAAAAAAATGATCTCAGGTAACATTTTCATAGTCGATCACGAAATATCATGATCATGAAGATAAAATAATAATAAAAAAAAAAAACAAAAAGTGAGCGCGAGCGGCGTGCCCGTGGTTTGCATTTTCTCGCTTTTTTTTAAGAACTCGCGCGGTTCGCGTTTTTGAAAATCTTTTTAAGATTTTTTTATTAGTTTTAATACAGAGTCGGTGTGTAGAGAGTGCGGTGAAAATGTGTCTTAAAAAAATGATGAAAAAATGTCCAAAAAATCATATTAGCTATTAAGAACTCTTGTGGTGTTTTATTAATAAAATTTTAATCGATTATTATTAATAAGATGCGACGGAGAGAAACATTTCTCCACCCTGCGGTAATTTGTAAAAACATGCCTGTAATTATTTTTTATTTTCGTGAAAATTTATGAATATTATTTAGTTGTTAACACGGAAAAATATTTCAATTCAGCAATGCAGTTATAGTGTTTTTTAAAGGCGATTGTTTTTACAAACTATCGTAGAATTTCTTTATTCTTGAATGTAGTAGTTTAAGTGTAATTTGACATTTTGTGTGTATGAGGGCTTTACAGCCTGTTTCGATGGATCGATCAGACTTGAGGCCTATTGTTCTAAAAAAGGACAGATCGATACAGGGATCTATATCCTACTTGAATAAGCCTTCTTGTCAACATTTTATTACAAATTGTCAGAAATATTCGTAAAAAAATCACATGAAAAAAATTGCCTTGCAAGACGGAATTGCGTCTGACCTGGGACCGGCAGTAACTCGGGTTAACTTCACGTTGAGTTAACACCAAGCTTGTGTCTAAACCAAGTCTGTGCGTGTCAGCCTATGCGACCTATTTTGTAAACCGGTGCCAAGCTTCAGGCAAGAAATCATGAAACTACAATCTTCCATTTTTTTCTAGCTTAGATACGAAAGTCGAGATTTCTGTCTTGGGTTATGTGACATCGTTAGAGTGGTTGCTGGTGTGTTATGTTTAACTGTTGTATACAATAAATCGCATGTAGAATATAAGCAAGGGCAATTCACAATGCAAAAAAACTTGTGTCATTACGCAATTTTTCTCACCAACTACATAGAAGGATTCAAACTATTGCTTCTTTGAAATGGTCAATTTTAACCAAGTTTTGCGCTGTGAAGCTGCAAATTTACTTCTTTTGTCTTAATGAGTGAATAAAGTTTAAAACGAAAATTTAAGATTTCTACTTTTTTTTTCACTCGCATGCGATTTGGCTGTGTAAGCCATTTTTATGACCTAGGTTTTTGTCGCCATTTTAAAAATTGTTGGGGCCTAGTGTCAAGTCTGTCGAGAATTGTTACAATCTGTTAGCTGTGGATGTGTTTTGTGGTGCGATCATGAAACTGAAAAATATCTGAAATCTCGAATCAATGAGAGAATAAAAGTTGAGACTCTTAGTTTGGTGTTTTATTTTTTAGCTCTTACCCCACACTGACCTGTGTCATAAGTAATTAGCATTGCGTACTTTAAATACGCTGCGCGCGATAGAAAGTAATCTACTCGACTTTACAAATCTTAAAATAAAAATATCACTTGAAAATGGGGATAAAATTCGATGAATCTGAAATGGTTCACTAATGTTTTGTCGAAACATGTTTCACAAAAGTTCGTTTCACAACCAACGTTTCATATACTATTCATTTCACAAACATGTTGTTTCAAAAAATGTTTATTTTATAAATAATTACTCGACAACTATACATTTAGAAACTTTGACACTTGACAAACATATGAAAAGACAAATTATTAATTTTAAAATGTTCATTTCACAAATAAATCGTTTTTAAAATCGGTTATATTGCAAAACGTGAATTGGTGAACATTGTTTGGTAAAAATTACTTTCTGCGTAACGAAATGCCGCCCCGCTTAGGTATGAAATTTATACTCAACTCCGTAAGTTGCTCCTTGATTTCTGAATTGGACTTCTAAAATTTTCGAGCAAATGTGTTGAAACATTATACTCAACTCCAATTTCTAGACGGTGTCGACGGAGCTCCGCTTCACGGAGCTCCTATTCCGCATACTTGAGGCGCTTCGCGCTTTGACGTAAGTCTAACCTAACCTAAACCTATTGTAAGGCTATTCATTCTCTCCGTCAGTAAGTCTGTCTGTCCGCCCGACCGCCCTTAAAAGGGCTGAGTCTTTTAAAAGGTAACTGCGATTTAATATATTTTATTTAAATAAATGGAAATGGAGAGATCTTCCAAATAAAATATGACACAAGGCATTGAAAAATTCGTTAGGTACACCAACGTTAAGTATAGCTTAATTGGTGGAGCGTGGTACGGATAACCGAGGTTGCTGGTTCAAGTCCAGCTGCTTAACGAATTTTTCTTTGCATTGTCATTGTATGTTTTATTTGATATCGTTATAAAATAACCTATTTGACAAATTATACGATAAGAAATTAAAATTTGTGAAGTTATTATTCGATAAAATAAATTATTTGCGAAATCAGTAGTTGTGTAAAGATAATTTTAGGAATGATACATTTGTCAATCGTTGGTTGTGAAACGAAAATTTGCTAAATGACTGGCGACAAAGTGATAGGCCACCATCTGAAATACCTATGAAGTAATAGAAACCTTAGGACTCAGTGATTATTTTTATATAAGAGGGGGCAAACGAGCAGGCATGTCACCTGATGTAAAGCAGTCACCGCCGCCCATTAACACTTGCAACACTGGTGAGGGGAATCACAGGAGTGTTGCCACCCCATTAAGACTGCGCCGAGCAAAATTAGTCACCGTTAAATCTCTGGAGTTCACAATTCCTTTCAAAAATATATAAAACTTGTAAATATTATCACAAAGAGCGTGTTTCCAATGCATATCTATCAATAATCTAAAATAATTTGCAGTTTAATAAATAGTGATAAAAACGAGCTGAGATTTGAATACATGGAAAAAATTCGTCCATTTCCTCTATGCCGATCGTGGTGTAGCGGTATGGCACACGACCCGGAGTGTCGAGGATCTGGGTCGATCCCCAGGGTTGTCATTTTCCTGTTTTTTTTTCTGTGTATTCATGTTTCAATGAGTTTATTAAAAATATAATTGATATTCACGGGATATCAGTAAAAAAAAAAATTGGGGAAAAAGTACAAAAAGATACTCCGAGATATTTATGTTTTAATAAATTTAATAAAACGCATAATTTTTGTAAACAAAGTATATTTTCATCCATAAATTTTTCCGTATGTGGAAATTACAAAAATCTGATACGCATTGACAATGATTGATAATAAGGATTAATTCATTGCATCTCAACGTACGAACGCGAATCAACCATTTTTTTTACAAATGGGACCAAAAAACAAATACAGTTTTAGTATCATTAATAATTCATACATGTAAATTATATATAAATATTTACGAAGTAAACACGAAAATGGTGGGATATTTTGTTTTAATTTCATGAAAAAGTCTGTTCGTAAAATTGGGTTTCGGTCAGATCAATATGCGAAAGCGAGAGATCGGAAAAACGATAATATAATAACACGATTTTAATATGTGAAACAAACATCTGAACTTATTTTAAACATTTCAGGGTCTCAGAAAATATTGTTGTTAAAACATAACTTAATTTTAAAAACTTAAACCTATAATTTTTGTCACTTCCGGTAACAAGGCGGATGCCGCCGTCGAATCAATATTTTGTCGAACTTACTTCTAAAGAATACTAAAACAACATCTAAAGCATACGCTAATGATCGATGTAGATCATATTCTTGTAAAGTACGAACTATACTGCCAAAGCATAGAGCATGACAATCAATATTTAAACATACCTAGATACTTACGCAAAAACAAAAAAATAAGTGAAGATCGTAAACTAACTCGTTCGTATAATTATCAAAAATAAAATCGTATGTACTTAAATGAAATCTCGGTGCATTGATAACATTAAAAATACATTAGAAACAACTTCATTTATAAAAATATATACAATTCCAAAAAATATTATGCATTTTACTCAAATAATTTTATACCTATAAATTAACATGACAATCAGAACGGGTTAACTAAATTTCATATGCCGACCCCGAAAGGCGAACTATATATAATCACATAATCAGTTTGCAAATTGAGCTTTCAAATATTGATCCTTTACGTGCCTTACTGTACTATAAACTTCATGTCATGTTAAATGTACTTAACATATTTAGAAAAATACAATAACTAGGTATTTATATATCTTAAACCTTAGAAGGCACTACGTTTCAACCATTCTGGCGATGCCATGCAATAGCAGAGCAGTAAAATCAAGATGACTAAAGAATTCCTGATCATGTTTTAATTCCTTGACAATAGTGTTAAATTCACGTATTCTAGGCATATTAAACAGATTCTGCATATAGTTTGTGATTATCTCACATTTATAATCTAGTTTTTTAACAAACAATTTTAGTCATTATGTCCCGAAATATAAAAATAATAACTTCAACGGCTAGGTATTCAGAAGTGGCTAATGATAACATCAAAGAATGTAAATAAACGTTATTTTAAACATAGTCAAAAATACAACAGAGAATACAACACTAACTAATCATACATTATTAACGATGTTTCTTACTGTCTACCTACGTCAAAAGTAGGCGATTTTTGCATTTCGTCGATTTAATAATACCTGCATTTGCCATCTTTAACGATGCAGAGCGCATCATTTTGACAACAGCAAAGTTTTGATTTTGTGTTGAATTTTCGTTCAAAAGAGTTGAAGTGTGTTTCTTGTACCTGGAACAGACAATCCATTTTTATGCATTACTTAAAGCATCATTCAATATCACAAAGTGATTTTGGGAAAAGGGGGGGCGGAATTAGACACCTGGGGACTCGTCCAAAATATCATCAAAAACCACTATTATTGGAGCGAAAACGTCACGGTAGTATCGTTGCTTTAATCTATTTGTTAACAAGATTCATAAGCAAATGTTACCATTACTAACCTTTTCTTGTGATCAAAGCTGTGTCTGTCTGTCTCAACGGCACTTCTTCAGGAAATCGAGCACTTCTTGCGGGTACGGTCTGCTGATTGACTTGGTCTGCGAACGCGCGTACTCCAGAGGGGTCACAGAACTGTTAAGAAAAAGCTTAATAAATACCCATGCTAAAATCTAGGGCAAGGGCTAGCACGACTGGCTGCGACTCACGGCGGCACGATATGAAGTTCGAATTTTGCACTTCTTAGTATAAGTATAAGTTGTAAGTGTGGAAATTAAATAAATAAAAAATAATAATAATAAGGGAACGTGGGCATACTACGTGAGTCACTTTTAACAGTTTTTAACCCCCCTTCCCCCCCTCGGCGACCATCCGCAGTATATACCAAGACCCCCCCCCCCTCCCCTCTAGTTTTCACATAGTACTTAACTTTTAACCTTCCGCGCGATACACGACTTTTTGAGCAAATGTATTGCCTCAGTGTTGCCTCCTGTGAGTTTAAATAGCGCTAAACGCTACGCCATAATTGAATATAACTTGAGAAAGCGCAAGATTTCGCTACAAAATATTGACTACGTAGCAAAAACCATAAGAATAAATAATAACAGAGTAGAACGGAATCTCTTTTGACCGAGTCCAAAACGCCGCCATTTATATACCAACTTCCCCCTTCACGTCGTTACATCCCTCTCTCGTTCAGGCGTGTTGCTAGGGTTGCCTGCTGTTAAATATTACTTACGTCTAAAGATAATAACGCTAAAATAAAATACATACAGGCTCACATAAAACTATTACAACCAAATTATAAACGTGACAGCCTGACTGAGTAGCTCGTTTAACTAGTACTCTAATATCGTGACTTTAAGCCCGTCCGGAGCGGGAGTTTCCGTTCTACTATGTTATTATTTATTCTTATGATCGAGTGACTCTATCGCCTCTCTGCTCGACCTGGCACTCGGTCGAGCACTCGAAGTGTTTATACCAACCGTCTCGCCACTGTATTCGTTAGGTGTAACCAAGGCAACAGTTGTTGCGAGCCTGTGCGTACCTGCGGTTGGGCGCGTGCGCCAGCTGCCGCCAGCGCGCGCGCGGCGCGTGGCGGAACAGCGCCATGACCAGCCGCAGCTCGCACGTGGACGAGTTCACGGCCAGGTGGAGCGCCGTGTCGCCGCCCTTCACGTCCTGACCACAAACATACCAATGTTTAAGGGCCTTATTCATAAACGTCACTCAAGCCTCCATATCGTCCCACGATAACTCTGCATAAGATATTAATTGGCAACCCAGAAAAATCACGCTGTGGTAATACTTTTTTCATGTCACTCAGACATTTCTTTCATTATAAATGACACATATATATGTCTATATTAATATTTTATGCAGAGTTATCGTGGAGCGATTATATTCATAAACGTCACTCAAGCCTTCATTACCTAAAATAGGTTTTGTCTTCTTCCTACTAACGGAAATGTGAATGTGACAAAAAAGGACAAACGAACTTTAACGGTGTTTTAGTTTGGTACTAGGTTTATGATTAGGTAATAGGATAAGACGTGTCCTGCACTTATTTTCCCTTCGTTAATGGTGGGCCGTGTATTCGTTTTTTTTTTACATTAGAAAGAAGGTAAACAATCTTGACATGTCTTTAAACGACTTCAAAAAAAGGAGGAGGTTCTCAATTCGTCGGAATATTTTTTTTTTATGTATGTTCCCCGATTACTCGAAGACGGCTGGACCGATTTCAGAAATTCTTTCTTTGTTTGAAAGGATAAACTTTCTAGTTGGTCCCATTGTCACCAAGTCAGGATCTGATGATGGGATCCCAGGGAAATCGAGGGCAACCCTCAAATTTTATAGGGACGTATCATGTGTTTCATATATTTTGGAAAGCTATTCAAGTACTTGCTTCTGGTAGTCACCGTAGTCATCATTTCGTGTTGATGAGGTCATGATGGAAGGTACAACTCCTTAACGGTTAGGAGTTGGAGGATAATATTTTAAATATTAACTTAACTAAAAATTGTGAAATAAAAAATCTTTTAACAAAAAATAAAACCGCCTTCACAAAAAACCTCAGAAAAAAAAACATAAAATAATCAACAAAAAGCCATGAGTTATGGCCTAGCAGAAATATGAAGTCGAAGAAAATTCCGCTAGCACCGCACCGACTTCATATTTCTGCTAGGCCATAACTCATGGCTTTTTGTTGATTATTTTTATTGAAAAACGCTTTTTTAATAAAAATAAGTACCTAACCGTTACATATAAAACCATAACAACATAAATAATTAAGTCTCATTGTTGTTCCATTGTTATTTGCTGTTACTTATTTTTAAAAATCATTTCTCAATAAAAAGACATATCGAGATTGTTTACCTTCTTTCTAATGCTAAAAAGAAGGAAGTATAACAGATTATGATTAGCGTGAATGTAGCATTAGATACGTACCCCAGCCCAAAGGTCAGCTTTCCCGTGCTCCAGCAGCACGTGCGCGGTGCGCAGGCGCGGCGCCGCGGCCGAGTGCAGCGCGCACGCCACGTGCAGCGCCGTATAGCCTGCACACACAATTTTTTTAAATAAAATTCATCCCCCCATTCAGGCAAAGGCCATTCATTTCTACAGTACCTGCTGTAACATGGCCAACCTCTTTGGCGCGCAACTAGCAGCTTATTATTCGAATTAAATTCAAAATTACAGATTGACTTTTGTTTTTTCCTGACTTGAAAATGATTTGGTTAGCCAGTTACACTACAGTACCCAACTTCAAAAGTAGATTCTCGTATTGAAACTCGTTATTTTACTGTCTGATACGAAACAGAATGTATGACATTATTTTACTGTCAGATACGATACAGAATGTATGACATTATTTTATTGTCAGATACGAAACAGAATGTATGACATTATTTTACTGTCAGATACGAAACAGAATGTATGACATTATTTTACTGTCAGATACGAAACAAAATGTATGACATTATTGCTATCCTTTCATTTCGCGAAAAAACGAATGCCAATCGAATCAGTTTCCCAAAAGTTTCATATGGGCAATTTAAACTGTTCAGGATTTATTTCCGGACGATATAAGTAGACCATATACTTAGGTTAGGTTAGTTTTATAACAATATTTGCTCCTATGAAACATTTGGGAAACGAATTCTTTTGGGGTTCATTGTTTGGCGAAAGGTCAGTAAACCATAATAATAATTATTATACAAGGCCAAAGGCATGCTTAATTCGAGAAAAAAAAAACATCGACTCACACATTAAAATACCACTAACACTAATACCAATCCGCTAGCACATATCAATAATAGGCCGATCAAGGCCAACTACAAATACGACATTTCGTCACTACTTTTAAAAAAGCTCATATTTTTAAATCTATAACCTGCCAAACTGAACTTTGTTCAGCTTGGTTAACATTTGATATATCAGTTTTCTTCAATGTAGGGACTATTTTCAAAAGCAATTTAGACAAATGACATTTGAAATTCAACCCTACTAGTTGCATGCAAAGTTGAAATTGTATCATATTATTTACCTCTACTTATATTATATGTAAGTATTCAAGGTGTTGATCCAAATATTTTTGCACCTGTGATCATCTTCTTGTGAAAATATTAAGTTACTTACGGCCGTTCCCAATATTCAGTCCACGGATAGTTTTCCTTACCAACAGTTACATTTTGACAGATTACCCATAGAAAATGTGTCAAAATGTAACTATTGGTAAGGAAAACCCTCGTTGGATTGAATATTGGGAATGGCCGTTAGTTGGTTACGTGGTTGTTAAGCAGTTTTTCGTGTCGGAAACTTTTGATAATGCCCTCATGTCCTACGATTAGCACTTAGGATATTTCAGATAATTACAACCTCCGGTAACAACTGTCATTTGTTTTCGTTCGACGACCATAGTGAATAGACTAATAGGTCGATTTACTAGATTAGGTAACAGCCTTATCATTACCACACTAGCGATTTGCGAGCGAGTTTTGTATTTGGGTATATTCATTTATCTTGTGCTGTCGAGCGTAATAGATGAATTAGCGAGAGCTTGGAATTGCATTTGCAGTGGTTGTACGGTTCGCATGAAAAGGAGAATCAGCCGTCATAATATACGCACAACGTAAATAGTATTTAGAATTTGACAATGACATTATTTTGAAATTTTCTTCTTCAATACAATTATTACAAACCTCTTTTTATACTGATAGCACGGGAAGAGGGAAATTTCAAATATAGAATACCTATAAACACACAATACCACTACATATGCAATTCCTCGGTTTCGGTAATTTGTCTATACTTTAGTTATGTTTAAATTTTATTTTTATTGATATAAGTTTTTTTTTAATTAATAAAATTAACTGAGGTCACGAGGTCTACAGCTCACAGAGCCACTAGGTATACCTCAATAAGGTGGTTTCCTCTTAGTCAAATCAGCAACTTTATGAAATGTCAAAACGATCTGTTAGTATGAAGTTTGTATTGAATTAACAACTATGACGTCATAATTTTCAGTGATCTACTGCCTCCTTTTAATAGTTTTTGTTAAATTAAAAATTGATTTAATTGCAGCACTTAATAAGTGAGGCATCGGTTTTCATGAGTATTTTCGGAAGCTTGATCAGTGAAAATGTAATAGTAATTTATGCAACTGCTACACAATGAGTGTTTTAAGGCCTAATTATGTGGAGTTGCATACATTACTTTATCTACACACATATTATAAGTACTCTAAGATGGGTTCAGAAGCCGAAGGCATATCGTACCCATACCTGTCACGAATTTGACGTTTCGTTTTTTTTTATTGTAAATTATCACATTATTATCGATGTCATTTTCTACGGTTTCTGAACGCATTATAGAGGACTTATGGTATGTGTGTAGACAAAATGATTTTATTCTGACATCGGTCAACAATCCTAGTGGGTAATGTAGGTATATTTATTTTACCGTCGGTGTTGGCGTGCGCGAGGCGGAACAGCGGCGGCGAGTCGCGCACCAGCTCGGCGAGCGCGCCGGCGCACGCGTCGCCGGCGCGCGCGCACGCGGTCGCCAGCGTGTCGCCCAGCGCGTCGGTCTGAACAACAAACAAACATTACATACTCATACTTATTTATTCGTGAAAAGGTATTCCTTATCAATAAATCGCTGCAAGGCAATACAAAATAAACTGTTGTTGTGTGTGTGTTGTTATTGTTGAATAAATCGATTCATCAATCAATGGTGAAATGTATATTAGTCAAAAGATTTTATTTAGAGACGTTATTTCGGCGAGACAGGGCGGCGATGATTGTCCATGATGTCTAGACTTGTCTTTTATTGTTTTGTGATGGTCTTGAGTACCTACGTGCATATCCACTAAGGCTTTTATGCTGGAATATATGAGGGTTTTCTACACACAAGGTCCTACCACCCGCAAGATAGTACAGTTTGTTGCAAGAATAGTTACCTCGTGGAACACTGAGTCGCGGCCCTCCATGTGTCCAGGGGTGAGCCGCAGCGCCGCGCGCACGCACTGCGCGAGGTAGCGCGCGAACAGCGGCCGCCGGTGGCAGCGGAGCGCCGCCGACTTCAGGAGCCCTAGGCCTGCGGAGAACAACATACACTACAATTACTTAATTCACAGAATTTATTGACATAACACCACAAATAAGCAGTGAGGCTAGCTGCATGGCACATTTGTAACCGGTCTTGTGCTTTCCGCATCCACCGCGTCGTCGCTCCATCTTGTCGGAGGCCTACCGACAGCTCGTCTCCCGGTCCGCGGACGCCATTCTGACCCCATCGGCCATCAGTCTTGCGAGCAATGTGCCCCGCTCACTGCCGTCCTTATTCCTTCGTATCGTATTACGAAATAAAACAAAATTATTTAAAAAACCAAAAACCTGACTGCAAAAACCATTAACTAAAAAGAGAAAAACTAGCTCATTATAAGTAGTTAATACTTATGTAGCTTGAATATTATAAGGAGTGCAGGCGGGGGCATGTTACAGCTGTTTCGTCATTTATGTTTGCCCCCGCCTGCACTCCTTATAATATTCAAGCTACATAAGTATTAACTACTTATAATGAGCTAGTTTTTCTCTTTTTAGTTAATGGTTTTTGCAATCGGGTTTTTTGTTTTTAGTTAAATAATTTTGTTTTAATAAGCTTTTTAGTCATATAAACTGAAAATGTTTGCGAACCAACTTTGAACAGTTACACATCCTAAACGGTCACTCAAAATAAAAAAATATTAAAGAAACCTCAAGTTGATTTTCAAATACCTATCCATTGATACCCCACTTGATATAGTTTGTCGACTTAATACGTCTGGTCGTCGCCATATTGGATTTAAATTACTGTCATGTCTTTAGTGACACTCGCAAGATTAACAGGAATCGATTGACGTAAGAATCATTAAAATCGGCAAACGCGTTCGGTCTCTAGAGTGCCACAAAGGAACAAACATACATACATACATAGGCTGTTAAACACATTACTCTCTTTTGCGTTTCGCAGTCGGGTAAAAAAGCAAATGGCAATGGTTCTTCCACTGAGTACATGACGTTTGTACAGTTGGTGTGATAGGGAGCCAGCTATCAGTCTGCCGGTGACAGGCTTACCGAAGTCCCCGAGGAACAGCGCGGGGCGCTCCGCCAGCACGCGCTCGCACAGCAGCCGGTGACAGGCTTACCGAAGTCCCCGAGGAACAGCGCGGGGCGCTCCGCCAGCACGCGCTCGCACAGCAGCCGGTGACAGGCTTACCGAAGTCCCCGAGGAACAGCGCGGGGCGCTCCGCCAGCACGCGCTCGCACAGCAGCCGGTGACAGGCTTACCGAAGTCCCCGAAGAACAGCGCGGGGCGCTCCGCCAGCACGCGCTCGCACAGCAGCCGGTGACAGGCTTACCGAAGTCCCCGAGGAACAGCGCGGGGCGCTCCGCCAGCACGCGCTCGCACAGCAGCCGGTGACAGGCTTACCGAAGTCCCCGAGGAACAGCGCGGGGCGCTCCGCCAGCACGCGCTCGCACAGCAGCCGGTGACAGGCTTACCGAAGTCCCCGAGGAACAGCGCGGGGCGCTCCGCCAGCACGCGCTCGCACAGCAGCCGGTGACAGGCTTACCGAAGTCCCCGAGGAACAGCGCGGGGCGCTCCGCCAGCACGCGCTCGCACAGCAGCCGGTGACAGGCTTACCGAAGTCCCCGAGGAACAGCGCGGGGCGCTCCGCCAGCACGCGCTCGCACAGCAGCCGGTGACAGGCTTACCGAAGTCCCCGAGGAACAGCGCGGGGCGCTCCGCCAGCACGCGCTCGCACAGCAGCCGGTGACAGGCTTACCGAAGTCCCCGAGGAACAGCGCGGGGCGCTCCGCCAGCACGCGCTCGCACAGCAGCCGGTGACAGGCTTACCGAAGTCCCCGAGGAACAGCGCGGGGCGCTCCGCCAGCACGCGCTCGCACAGCAGCCGGTGACAGGCTTACCGAAGTCCCCGAGGAACAGCGCGGGGCGCTCCGCCAGCACGCGCTCGCACAGCAGCCGGTGACAGGCTTACCGAAGTCCCCGAGGAACAGCGCGGGGCGCTCCGCCAGCACGCGCTCGCACAGCAGCCGGTGACAGGCTTACCGAAGTCCCCGAGGAACAGCGCGGGGCGCTCCGCCAGCACGCGCTCGCACAGCAGCCGGTGACAGGCTTACCGAAGTCCCCGAGGAACAGCGCGGGGCGCTCCGCCAGCACGCGCTCGCACAGCAGCCGGTGACAGGCTTACCGAAGTCCCCGAGGAACAGCGCGGGGCGCTCCGCCAGCACGCGCTCGCACAGCAGCCGGTGACAGGCTTACCGAAGTCCCCGAGGAACAGCGCGGGGCGCTCCGCCAGCACGCGCTCGCACAGCAGCCGGTGACAGGCTTACCGAAGTCCCCGAGGAACAGCGCGGGGCGCTCCGCCAGCACGCGCTCGCACAGCAGCCGGTGACAGGCTTACCGAAGTCCCCGAGGAACAGCGCGGGGCGCTCCGCCAGCACGCGCTCGCACAGCAGCCGGTGACAGGCTTACCGAAGTCCCCGAGGAACAGCGCGGGGCGCTCCGCCAGCACGCGCTCGCACAGCAGCCGGTGACAGGCTTACCGAAGTCCCCGAGGAACAGCGCGGGGCGCTCCGCCAGCACGCGCTCGCACAGCAGCCGGTGACAGGCTTACCGAAGTCCCCGAGGAACAGCGCGGGGCGCTCCGCCAGCACGCGCTCGCACAGCAGCCGGTGACAGGCTTACCGAAGTCCCCGAGGAACAGCGCGGGGCGCTCCGCCAGCACGCGCTCGCACAGCAGCCCGAACAGGGCGCACTGGAGGTGCTCCTCCTTGCCGCTCCCAGCTGACAGGCTCAGCAAGATGTGCTGGAGGACCCTGGAGACGAACCAAACAGACACTATCAACGTGGACTCTCTCGTCAAGCGAGGAGTGATTTTATGATGGTCTTCGTCTTGTAGAGACGGTCATAAACATTTAGGATTTTCAGATTCTTATGAGTGGCTTTATAAGAGCTACCTTCATAACAAATTTCAAGTTTCTAGGACAACTGGAATTTGTGTGGAAACAACCTTTTATCTACACACATGTCATAAGTCCTCTATAATGCGTTCAGAAACCGTAGAAAATGACCAGCATTGCAGCACGACGACGACTGCTCGCCGCCAGCGCCACTCAACCACCACCCCAGCAGTAAAGTAATAGTCATTACGACATCGAATTTGATGTCCTAATGACTTTTCGATATCGAATTCGATGTTTTAAATTTGAAAACCAACGTAATTTACAATCATAGTGAAATAAAAGTAAAAGTAAAAAAATATCACTCACTTATATAAGTCGAGTTCAGTCCGACATGTATAAATAATAATGTGATATTTTTTTTACAATAAAAAAAAACAGTTTACGAAACGTTAGGTCGGTATGTTTGTCTATGATTTAAAAAAAAACATTCAAATTCGTGACAGCTATGGGTATGATATATGCCTTCGGCTTCTGAACCCATCTTAGAGTACTTATAATATGTGTGTAGATAAAGTAATGTATGCAACTCCACATAATTAGGCCTTAAAACACTCGTGTGATCCTATTATGAATCTCAGCTTCGCCTCGTTTCATAAAAACACACTCGTGTTTTAAGGACCCTCATTATGTAGCAGTTGCATAAACTACTATTTAATGACTGTATTTTTTGATTGCGTTGACTTAGAAGTTGATTTTTTTCACTGCTTCAATGGACTGCTAAGTATTTTATATTAATTTCAGCATGCTACCTCCATGCGTTCCAGAGAAAAAGGGTATTGACAGACAGACAGGTAGATAGATAGTTTCGTTTTTCCTTTTGACGTACGGAGTCCTAAAAATAATATATCTTAATTAAAATCACTTAATATCTTTAACCGAACCGACTGTAATCTATTTAAATGGGTTCTATTTTTAGAAATAAAACTAATTGCATTACCACGGGCGTACGGGCGCACGCAGCTTAAAGACAACGAGTCACTTTGCAAAAACCGCGCATATAATTTTATTTTTAACTCCCGACAAAAAGAGGGGTGTTATAAGTTTGACCTGTGTATCTGTGTGTCTGTGTATCTGTCTGTGGCATCACAGCTCCCAAGTGGATATATCGATTTCAACGCGGTTTGTTTTAATAGAAAGCTAGTTTAATCGAGATGGATCTTAGCTAAGTTTCATTAAAATCGGATCACCCGTTTTTGAAATATTGAACTTTGAAACGACAACGGGGGTGTTTTTCAACTTTTCTAAGTTGAATAGGTTATAGAGATGTTATTTCGGGCGAGACAGGGCGGGGATGACTTGTCTTTTGTTGTCTTCTGATGGTATTGAGTACGTGCATACCCACTATACTTATAAGACATAGGTTTTTATACTCAAACTAGCTTATGCCCCGCGGCTTTGCCCCCGTGAAATATTTCAAAATGGGCTAGATCCCTACCCCGTGGGAATTTCGAAAAATCCCTTCTTAGTGCACCTCTAGGATACTCAAGGTATATGATTGCCAAATTTCAAGTCTCTAGGTTCAGTGGTTTAGGCTGTGCGTTGTCTGCCAGTCAGTCAGTCACGGTACTGTTTTATAGGTATAGATAGATAAGAATTTTCTTCGTTGGAGTTTAAAAAACCTATTAAGTAAGCAATAGTAGTGGTTATAGTGAAATAAAAACGGATCACTCACGTATATAAGTCGAGTTTAGCCCGACATATTTCGGACTAATTCGTAGAGCCACGGCGCGCAGTGTGCGTCTCGCCGCCGCTGGGTCGTGCGCTCCCAGAGGAAGGACTACGAATTAGTCCGAAACAATAAACTCGACTTATATACGTGAGTGATCCGTTTTTATTTCACTATGATTGAGTTTCACGGTAGTTTCATGTTAAAAGTGGCAAATCTTTACGGAGAGATCTGGCAGAACAAAATAGTAGCGGTTATTAGGCTAAGTCATCTTTTTGTGAAAACCACCGCTGTGACCAAACGTACACTCAGACACGACTCTCTGGATGTCATTAAACTGCGGAGGCGGCAAAAACTGCCTAAGCCCGTCTGCCGAGTGGCCGGCAAAGAATGCTTTACAAACATGTTTTTGCGGGCCTAGGGCGCCAATGTGTAATTGATTGTGTCGGTGTTTCGGTACTCTCGGTAGCTAAGACCTGAACCCTGAATAATTTGCGCTAATAAAGTAAAATATTATACAAACTAATGGCTCTGGGGATCGATTTCTGAATCTCACTAAATTCTCACCCCTGACATTGATATCACAATTAGCCAAAACTCTTATTTTTGAATACCTACCTATCATACCCGTCTACTAACATGCAGCTAATTTGCGCTTCTGTCGTAGACAAGCGAGTCAACATAGCGGATTGAGGTTAGCTGTCACTGCCAGTGGTCAAGAAGTCACTCAGTGACGAGTGGGTGAGGGCATTCGTATTTGATATCTTAGGCATGAGAATTCCTTTAGTCCCATCTCGTAGCCAGGTTTGGAAGCTGGCTTCCAAATGGGAGAAATAATCTAGATTCGAAGCTGGCTACGAAATGAGAATTCTTAAATCCCATCTCGTAGCCAGGTTTGGAAGCTGGCTTCCAAATGGGAGAAATAATCCAGATTCGAAGCTGACTACGAAACGGGAATTCTTAAGTCCCATCTTATAGCCAGATTTGGAAGCTAGCTACGAAATGGGAGAAATAATCCCGGTTCGAAGCTGGCTACGAAACGGGAATTCTTAAGTACCTGAGTGTTTTCTTTTATGTCTTATTTAAGTGTAACAGTTTTAAAATATTACGTATGTGTTGAATGGGTAGCCTGATGTTATTAATACAGGTGAACAAAGGGTTGGCGCGTTCCTCAGCCAACGTATAGGCCTTGCTATACAAAGATGCAACGCCTCCAACCTTATGGGTACCTTGCCCCGAGCCTAGCGGCCTCGGGGATGTTTCCGTGTTATATTCTAGTTTTAATTAATACTATTATTTAGTTTGTTTGTGTTTGTTAAATTGGCATAAACATACAGAACTATAAAAATATATTCAAGACTAGCTTTTGCCCCTTAATTCAAACAAGGAAATATACAAAACTTCCCCCGAAAAAGCCCCCTCAGAATACATTTTTATTAGTTGACTACGAGACGGGAAGTCATATTTCCCATTTGAAAGCCAGCTTCCAAATACGATTTCGAGATGGGAAAATCGTTCCCATTTGGTAGCTGGCTACCAGATGGGACAGCACATTTCCCATTTGGAAGTCAATTTCCAAATCCGGCTTCGAGATGTGAAAATCGTTCCCATTTGGTAGCTAGCTACGAAATAGGAAATCTACTTTCCCAACTTGTAGCTAGCCAAAAAATGTGGCTTCGAGACGAGAAAATCGTTCTCATTTGGTAGCTAGCTACAAGTTGGGAAAACACATTTCCCATTTCATAGCTAGCTTCCAAATCTGGCTACGAGATGGGACTAAAGGTGAGAATTTTGGTCACCGGTGAGATTAAAAAATACGAACTTTTTAGAAGTCACTGAATTTAGTCACCGGGTGAGATTCAAAAACCGATCATTTTTGAGCATTTTTCGCGTCTGTCACCAGGCTGTATCTCATGAACCGTGATAGTTAGACAGTTTAAATTTTCACAGATGATGTATTTCTGTTGCCTTTATAACAACAAATACCAAAAACAGAATAAAAAATATTTAAGTGGGGCTCCGTGGAGTGCGTCAACGCGAGCGTGCCGGAGCTGGCGCTGGTGCTGCTCTGCCACAAGCAGGGTACGTCGGGTTACCGTTTGATAATCTTACATCATCGATATAAAACATAAGCCACGCACCTGCCCCCCCGACTACGAAGTGCAAAATTCGAACTTCGTATCGTGCCGTCCCTCTCAAGCTAATATTATTTATTGATTATTGTTAATTTATTGCATACATGTAGTTAACAGAGATGGTAGGGTACATTTAAATGAGATCGTACATGCTACCCACGTAGGGTGTTGCAATGTTATGTTTTAAATCTAAAATGTGGGTAAGTATAATATTATTGCATGCAGATCACTAACATTAATAATTAATTATATAACATTGCTTAAATCGATACAATTCAAACCCAAACATTCAAATTACATAAGGTGTCATTCTTAAGGTAAAATATTAACTAGAGAGTGAGCGGGACGATACGATACGAACTTCGATTTTCGAATTTCATAGTATGGGGGCTGTTCAGCGCTGACGAAATGCGGCAATCATGCGGCAATCACTCATTAGCTGTCGTTAGACTGACATAATGTCAAACATCAAGGAATACTGTCACCTAATCACCTATAATTGCTTGCTTGTCTATAATTTTTGTATAACAATGACGCGTGCCATAATTTTTGCACGTGTATCGTATACTAAGTGGGTATAGGCTAGTTATACAACATATGTATCACTATGTGTATGCGCTGCAAGGTCGAATGCCAGTCGGCGTCCACTTATCTGTAGCGTGTTTTTATGCTATGTTCGTATTGTAAGTATATGAACAATAGGGATGTGACAATGAACCCATAGAATCCATTTCTTTTAGCTATAAGAAAACTATACTTCTCAATGGAATATTATACTATCTAGATCTAAGTATAAACTAATTTTTAAGCTGTAATAATTGCTGCTAAGCCCCAGTAGGGTCCATGTATGTCCAGGCCCCTGTTTCATCATCTTTACGTCACTTTTACATGACAGTTCGAACTACATTTCTTTGCCAACATGAAGCGCGCTAAAACAAAAAAGAATTCTGAAAATCGGTCTACAATTGACGAAGTAATAAACATACAGTGGAACGTAGAACCTCCTCCTTTTTTCAAGTCGGTTAAAAAGCTCTTCAAGTCAGCAGTTGACACCGAATTGTCATTGAAAACTGACAATTATAAAGTTGGTGAAATAGGGGCTGGAATTAAGTAAGTAAGTAAGTAAACACTTTATTGTACTAAAAAAGAATTTTGTAAATCGGTCTACAATTGACGGAGTAATCGATGAACATACATAAAAAAAATGCATGCATTGGAACGTAGAACCTCCTCCTTTTTTGAAGTAGGTTAAAAAACAGGATACAAACACAATTAAGTAAAAACATCATTGGTAACTACCATGGTTACAATGAATAAATGATTAAATATAGGGGTCACTAAGTGTTTTGGTCCTTACGTGAATTATATTAAACGTACTTAGTACTTGTGTTTATAAATAACATTCACACAAGGCTAATGTTTTTATTTAGGATAATAATCATTTAATTAAGTAGGTAGTCAATTATTTCTCAATACAGATACGGTTAAAAAATAATTTTCACGTAATGATCAAAATACTTAGTGACTTCTTCTTTTGAGTCGCCAGGTCGCCACTCAATTGCTTCGAAACTCCCGACATTGTCATTTCAACGTTCAATATTTCAAAAACGGGTGAACCGATTTTAATGAAACTTAGCTAAGAACCACCTCGATTAAAGTAGCTTTCGATTAAAAAATTCGCTTCGAAATCGGTATATCCGTTTGGGAGCTATGATGCCACAGACAGATACACAGATACACAGCTTAGGTTAAACTTATAACACCCCTGTTTTTCGTCGGGGGTTAATAAGGCTGGTGACGATGATGAGTGTTTTTAACCCCCGCCGAAAAAGAGGGGTGTTATAAGTTTGACCTATCTGTGTCTCTGTCTGTGGCATCACAGCTCCCGAACGGATGGACCGATGACGATGCGGTTTTTTTAATCGAAAGCTAGTTTAATCGAGATGGTTCTTAGCTTCGTTTCATTAAAATCGGTTCACCCGTTTTTGAAATATTCAACTTTGAAATGACAATCTCGGGGGTTTTCAACTTTTCTAAGTTGGTTATAACGAATTTACTTTTTCACAGTTAATTATTAATCTTTGGTCCATCCCTACGGAGCAGCTTTGTCGCCTAGTTTCCCCGTAGATAAGTTTGTTATGCAACGAACATGAATTAATTGGCAACATCTTGCCGTTTAATTACTTCCTTGTTTATTGTTTAATAGGAATACCGAAAAATAACCTAGGTTAGGTTATTTTTCGGTGCACGGTGCATCGATGCAACCGTTTTTGAAATATTGAACTTTGAAATGACAATGTCGGGGGTTTTTCAACTTTTCTAAGTTGGTTATTCCTGATTCCGAATATACAGATAACTCAAATTCGAAAAAAAATGCCACATGCGTCTTTTTTCCCTATGACGGCAGAATTATTGATCGGAGGTGGAAATAGGCAGCAATGATAACCAAAACCAACCATCTAGGTGACCTACGCACACACACATTATTGTTACATTAGCGCTTGGTCGATGCAACTTGTGACCAAAGAGCTGGCAGTTTTCTCTCTCAAAGAATCAGCATCGATATTCAGCGAGGCAACGCTGCCAGCCTTTTGGGCACCATGCCACGAGGGCCTTATTTAGATTTAATTTAGTTTTAAGTTTTAGTTTATTTAGTTTTAGCTTAGATTTAATGTCATTGTAAATTGCTTTTATTATGTAAATAAAGTATATCATTGTTAAATAAAACAAATTGAATGATAATTATCTCTGATACCTACACAAGGACAAATCAAAATATGAATAATATTTTTTTACCATAACGTCAATGGACGGTGGGAAATAACAACTTAACGTTGCCGTGCGTTCACTCTGTCAGCACGTGGTTATAAAAGGAAAATGTAACACAAATACGAATAAGGCATGTGCCGTAATCTTCGCCAATCCCATAAGGTAATATTGAATTCATTAGATCTTAAAATTACAAATACATTAGGTCTTTCCGCTTTCAGGTTGTAAAACTCTTTACCTGAGGGACGAGCACGACTTTTCGAATCGAATAGTAAACGTTGTCGAGTTTGTATGACGGTTGGAACAGCGCCCGCCCGTGAGCGTATTTGTAACTAAAATTTAGTACGAGGTTTCTCGATCTCGATACGATAACCGTAACGTTACGCAGCATTCGTAAAGTCGTGCTCGACCTTCTGATAGTGCAATGTTGTACAGTCTACCTGTAGGTCTGGCACAACTCACAGTGCGACTTCTATCTCGCGCGAGAACAACTGCCCATCCTTTTCTGTCACTCAGAAAGTCGGACTCGCACTTGGTCGGTTTTTAGCCCCCGACGAAAAAGAGGGGTGGTATAAGTTAGACCTGTGATTTACAGATTTCGATGACGTTTTTTTTAATCGAAAGCTAGTTTAATCGAGATGGTTCTCAGCTAAGTTTCATTAAAATCGGTTCACCCGTTTTTGAAATATTGATCTTTGAAATGACTATGTCGGGGGTTTTATAACTTTTTTTTTATTTTTTACCCTGGACGAAAAAGAGGGGTACCATTATAAGTTTGATTTGTGTGTCTGTGTATCTTGGCATCATAGCTCCCAAATGGATGAACCGATTTCGATGCCGTTTTTTTAATCGGAAGCTAGTTACCAGGTAATATAGGCATTATATTTTTTATAAACTCACTGAAACATGAATACACAGAAAAAAACCAGAAAAATGCCAACCCCAGGAATCGAACCCGGATCCTCGACACTCCGGGTCGTGTGCCTTTTCCCCTACACCACGGCTGGACGGTTGTCGAGGATCCGGGTTCGATTCCCGGGGTTGGCATTTTTCTGGTTTTTTTCTGTGTATTCATGTTTCAGTGAGTTTATAAAAAAATATAATTGATATTCACGGAAAAACTGTAAAAATAAAAAATTGGGAGAAAAAATACAAAAAGATACTCCTGCTGAGATCATGTAATATAGGCATGTTTTGTAAAGTCGGCGCCCTAACCTTGACAATGACAACTGTACCACATAACTTATTGAGACAGTTCTATGGCTGCTTAGCGAGTCTGTGTCTGTCATTTTTTCACTGTCTGGCAATTTGCAACGCGTAGCGACTCCGCGGGGTGCTGGGCCACTCCAGTTCGGATAAAAAATAAACTAAGCAGCTACTATTGTTACTTTTAACGTGAAAAACTACCGTGAGATTCAATCATGAATCAATATACCTATACAATAAAACTCTTCCGTTACTGAGCGACTGACAGACACAACGCACAGCCGAAACCCTTGGCCCTAGGAGGCTGAAATTTGGCATAGAGGTTGCCTTTATGGTGTAGTCTAGATACTGTAGAAAAGCTACTTTCTTCATCATCATCATCATCAGCCTATTTACGTCCCACTGCTGGGCACAGGCCTCCTCTCAGAATTAGAGGGCTTGGGCTATAGCATGTATTTCATCACTATTTGTGAGATCCTGTAATTGGCTCTGTGTTTCCATTCTCACTACTTATATTGTGTTATAAGCTGTTGGTTCTCCTTAAATAAATAAATAAATAAATAAATAAATATAGTTCCCACGCGGGCCCAGTGCGGATCGGGAACTTCACACACACCATTGAATTACTTCGCAGGAGTGTGCAGGTTACCTCACGATGTTTTCCTTCACCGAAAAGCTCATGATAAATTACAAATGTAATTTCGCAATAAATTCCGAAAAACTCAGAGGTGCGAGCCGGGGTTTGAACCCACGACCCTCTGCTTGAGAGGCGGTAGGTCAAACCACTAGGCTATCACGGCTTTAGCTACTTACTTACTATTACTCATTACTATAACTATTACTATTAAGCACTAAGGATCATAAAGCAGACAGACGGGAGGCGCCTTTGACTTATCTATGCACTACAATTTTCTGCCACTTTTTGAGGGGGACGAGAATCTTATACGTACAGTCAGCGTCATATATATGGTGACATCCAAAGTGATCAAATAGTTCGGCACACCATACGATTTGTATGGTGTACCAAAGTATTTGAGCACATTGGACCTACAGCACACGTCTGCGTTCCTGTCAAAATATGTTACCTACGTTCCTACAAACGCACACTAAAACCAAACAAGCACACAACCAACAGACCCTGATAATTTTGATCAGACTTAATGTTAGATATTTGGCAGAGGGGAAATCGCACGTTAACATCTCCATTCCTGTCCTGCTCTAAACTAAGGACGGGTTTGTTAAAAATTCCCACGGGATAGGGAATAAAGGGCGTACGAAGTCGCGGGCACAAGCCAGCCCCCCGACTACGAAGTGCAAAATTCGAACTTCGTATCGTGCCGTCCCTCTCAAGCTAATATTATTTAACCTAACCTAACCAACTTAGAAAAATTGAAAAACCCCCGACATCGTCATTTCAAAGTTCAATATTTCAAAAACGGGTGAACCGATTTTAATGAACCTTAGCTAAGAACAATCTCGATTAAACTAGCTTTCGATTAAAAATAACCGCATCGAAATCGGTCCATCCGTTTGGGAGCTACGATGCCACAGACAGATACACAGATAAACAGGTCAAACTCATAACTTATTTCGTCGGGGGTTAAAAAGAGGGGTGTTTGTGTATCTGTCTGTGGCATCATAACTCCCAAACGAATGGACCGATTTCGATGCGGGTTTTTTTTAGGCGAAAGCTAGTTTAATCTAGATGGCTCTAGATTCTAGATTAGTACTAGGTTTAGTTCGTTTTAACGTGGATTTAAGGACATTGTAAATTGCTTTTGTTATTACAATAAATGCGATGGCTCTTAGTTTCATTAAAATAAGTACACCCGTTTTTGAAATATTGAACATTGAAATTACAATGTCGGGGGTTTTTCAACTTTTCTAAGTTGGTTAGGTTGCAAGTAAAAACCCAGCGACATTTCTGCATGTAGGAACAACACGAGAAGGGATTAATTAGTATTGTCATTAGTACAACGCGTCGCGATACGCTGCGTGCAGGGAAACTACTCTATTTTTAGGGTTCCGAAGCCGAAATGGCAAAATCGGAACCCTTATAGTTTCGTCATGTCCATCCGACGGTCCATCCGTATGTGCTAAGTGCTGCAATAAAGTCTGTGTCAAGTCTTGTTTATGGTTGTGACACTTTACTTTCTAGTTTCTTCCTGTTATCTAATATGTTATGTTCTATTGTATTTTCACAATAAAGCAGCCAAACTGGGTATCTACTGCCTTTTATTGAAATGGCTACCTAATATGTGTTCTATTGGTTGGTAGATCGACGCGTTAAAGAATAAACACAGTCTTTTGGCTCGCTTCGTTAAAATAATTAAAAATTCAGTATTTTCTACTTTTGGACAAAAAAAAAACGACTTCAAAAGGAGGAGGTTCTCAATTGGACTGCATGTTTTTTATTACCAATCTTAAATAGTTTTACTTGGCAAACAATGTAAGGTGCCCTACAGGACAGACCTGGCCTAGCGTAGGTGATATGGACAAGTAAAATTTGTAAGAAATCATGCACAATGAAACATTTTTTTATTACTATTCCACGAACGGGCAACTGCTGGTTGACAATTTCATTAGTAAAATTAACAAACAACTAAAAGTATCTTAAAAATAACAAGAATAAACAGTGAAACTGTTTTTGTAAACAACTTAAAAAAGAACCTGTGTAATCTGTACTGTCACTATTTCAATAAAATATATGTAGGATGAGTGAAACGGAGTACAGAGTGACGTATGAATGAGTAAAAGAGATAGTATGAAGTTCGAGTGTATGGGTAAGGAAGAGAAACCATGAATGACAGGCAGTTTTTGTTTTTAAAATATTAGGTAGTCGTAGATCGTTCGGAGACTGTAAAGAGAAGACACGTCTATTTTGTAATTTTTATTTTTAATATAATTGTCGAGTTCGAAAAAGTGGTTTTCTTCAATTCACGATCCCACATATATATATTTTTTATTGTGTTTTCACAATAAAGCAGCCAAACTGCGTATCTACTGCCTTTTATTGAAGCTTCTATCAAGTCATGGGCCTAGAAGGCTTCATGAGCTGCAGTAAGTGAAGGCGCATGAAGAATCTTCGATCTGCGGGGTTACCGGCGGCGTCTGGATGTGAAAGTGGTGCTAGGGATAGAGGTACTACGGCAGACGTTGCAGATACAAATTCCTTGTGGGGTGAACAACATTTGATACCGGAGAAATGGATCAGGGAGTCATCAAACTCGAGTGGCAACGGAACTGGGGAGTGTGAAAGTTCCAGGTGACAGTGTTGCTAAGGGCACAGAATGTGCTGAGAGTAGTGGATGACACGGAGGTCAAGCCGTCCGAAAATACAGAAGTGGGCGAAAAGAGATGCCAAAGTACAGTCTTCTGGTTACCAGACTGAGTGAGAGCGCTATGATTCACATATTGACATGTGAGACTGCTGCTCAAATGTGGACCAAACTATTGAGTGTGTGTATGAGCAGAAGGATTTACAGTTTTTGAGTTTTTAAGTGTAGTTATAGTTGCCTCAGTTTTAGGCGCGCTCGCGGGTTCAGATTTGTTCTGTGCACTTAGTGTAATCAAAAAGCACAAAATACGTCTCGATCGCGTTTGCGTTAAAGTGCCAAATTGTATGAGAATTGTTAAACGCGAACGCAATCGAGACTTTTTTCTTGGCCTGGTCGGCGATTACACTAGGCGCTCAGTACTCTGAGATTTTGGGATATAGATAGGGCGTGTTAACTGTCAATTACAGTGGTAGATTTTCTTCCATACAAATTCTAACAGACAAAAATTATACGGGATTAACAGCTGGCCAAATCGACCGCACAGAAAATCTCTCACCGTAAGAATGGTTCTTTACACAGCACCGCGTGTTTTTACACAGGTATTGTTAATCTCGCTTACGCAGGTACTTGGCGTCTATTCTTGTCACTGTTTATTCAAATCAATACGTGTTCACATACAAAATGGCTGGACAAATACTTACCGGGAGGCAGATTGTTTTTGATGTTATCTCAGCGTTGTCATTGTAAAATATCGTCCGCCTTAGAATTTTAAAGAAGTTTTTTAGCCATAATGTTTTCGCGATTATACAATACTGGAGTGACGGCCGGATAGCCTTGTGGTTAGAGAATCAGACTATGAAGCTTGAGGTCCCGGGTTCGATCTGCAGTGGGGCAGTGAGTTAGTACAATGAATGAGTTTGTTCTCAAGTCTCGGATGTAAAATATGTAGCACTTATCCGTTGTGTTTACGTACCCACAGTAATAATATATGACACATTAACGCGAATGTGGTGGCAACGTTTGGCAAAATTATACACTGAAGGCTCGGAGCGTCTAGTGTAATCGCCGACCAAAAATACGTCTCGAACGCGTTTTACGGGCGTCAAATTATCAAATAGTATGGGAATCAATGGCACAAAAAAACGTCTCGACCTCGTTCGCGTTTACGTCTGAATTACTACACATTAGCAGCGCCATTAGTGGCACGTATCGACAGCAAACTATTCTCATACAAATTGACAGCCGTAACGCAAACGCGATCGAGACGTATTTTTGGCAGTTGATTAATGATTACACTAGACGCTCAGAGGTTCAGGTACGCTTCTCACATCTACCTTACAAGGGTTTCTACCTGCATGTACCTTTACATTGTTAACAAGCTATTTGGAACTGAATACAATCGTTGATGTCTTTTTTTTTAATTCATCCCATAAGGGATAGGCAAAGGAACTGAATCCATACAGCCACGTCTGATGTGTTTTGTAAATTTCTGTATATTAAAGTCCTGTCACCGTCAGAATTGTCAGTCTGTCCTAGTCACGTCCTGTCAGCTGCTCATGCCTTCCGTAAAGCGATAGTGTACTTTACGGCGAGCAGCATCCGGCGGATACTTGGGGGTCACAAACAGAGGGAATACGCGTTTTCACTTGAATTCTTCATTTGCTGGGCACTGTCACGTTAATTTATTGTATAATACACTATCTTTATTATCCACCAAACAACATTAAGCACAGAAAATAAAATTCAATTAACGACACGATCCACTCTCATCGGTTTCACGCCAAATTCCTCGTTGATGTCTTTCTCTGTCTGCATCATTTTTGCCCATAAAGCAGACAGACGGGAGGCGCCTTTGGCTTATCTATGCACTACAAATTTTCTGCCACTTTTTGAGGGGGACGAGGAACACACACGTACCTACAGCACATGTCTACGCTCCTGTCAAAATTTGTTACGTTCCTACAAACGCACACTAAAACAAAACTGTCAGACAAATGCCAAAAACACGCACACAAACAACAGAGCCTGATCATTTTGATTAGACTTATGTTAGAGATTTAGCAGAGGGGAAATCGCGCGTTAACATCTCCATTCCTTTTCTGAAATCGCAGTATACCTTTTCAATGTAAATAATTATCTGCGTACTGAATTTTACTAGCTTAACTAGTTTTTCGACTTTTTAAGATGTTATTTTATAGTAGTTTATGCAACCGTTTTATAATAGGATCACACGAGTGTTTTAGTTGCATACATTACTTTATCTACATACATATTATAAGTACTCTAAGATGGGTTCAGAAGCCGAAGGCATAATAAACCTATGTTTTGACAAATAAATATTATTCTGATTCTGACGAATTCGGCTGCTTATTTTAAATCATAGACAAACATATCGAGCTGGCGTTTCGTATCGATTTTTTTGACGAAAATTGATTGTAGTAATGATGGTCATTACCTACGGTTTCTGAACGCATAATAGAGGACTCATAACATGTGTGTAGATAAAGTATTTTATCAAAATCTTTTGCTATAATATAATATATAATATATGCACATTATATCAAGCGGCTTATCAGTCTATGTTCTAACACAAGATTGCTAATAATGTTAATACATAAACACCTAAAATCGATATAATAACAAGGAAAATGTGGAAAAAAACTATTGGTTTTTAAAGTTAATGTTGTTATTGGACTGTCCCGCGTTGATAGATTGGTTAGCTTGTTGTATACTTAATAGCAATAATAATTAGAAGATTCAAGACACGCCCTTTGCGAGCAGCGGGCGCGGCGCGGCGTGCATTTGTTGTGATGGCGTTGTGTTCCATACAAACAGACAGACAGACAGATAGATAGACAAACAGACAGACAGACATGTTTGTATTTGACATGTAGTCATCATCAAACTTTAATAGTTACACTCTTGTCGGTGGAGTTTCTTCCAATCATCTCTCCTATAAGCCAGGGCCGTGTTTTATAATGCTACAAGTTACAATTTACAAGCGGAAGTCTCATTCTATCACCTTTTGTTAGAAAAAGACTTCCGCTTGTAAATTGTAACTTGTTGCTTTATAAAACACGGCCCAGGTCGAGTACGAATATTCGAAACCTGCGTAACGTAATCGAGTAGTAATGTAAAGTAAAGTAAAGAGTAAAGTATGACGTTTGGAATAGAGGGTCGAGCACGACTTTACGAATGCTGCGTAACGTTACGGTTATCGTATCGAGATCGAGAAACCTCATACTAAATTTTAGTTCCAAATACGCTCACGGGCGGGCGCTGTTATAAACGTCATACTCGACAACGTTTACTATTCGATTTTACGTTACGCAGCATTCGTAAAGTCTTGCTCGACCCTCAGCGCCCGCCCGTAAGCGTATAGGAACTAAAATTTAGTATGAGGTTTCTCGACTTCGATAAGATAACGTAACGTTACGCAGGATTCGAATACTCGTGCTCGGCCTACGGTTCCTTGACCTCCTGATACGACACGATACCTTCTCCTTTATGCAGTACTAGCTTATGCCCCGCGGCTTTGCCCCCGTGAAATATTTCAAAATGGGCTAGTTCCCTATCGCGTGGGAATTTCGAAAAATCCCTTCTCGGTGCACCTCTAGGATATTCAAGGTAGGTACATGTTTGCCAAATTTCAAGTCACTAGGTCCAGTGGTTTAGGCTGTGCGTTGTCTTTCAGTCAATCTCGGTACTGTTTTATAGGTATAGAGTAGGTATAATCGTCCCACGATAACTCTGCATAAGATATTAATTGGCAAACCAGAAAAATCACGCTGTCGTAATACTTTTTTAATGTCACTCAGACATTTCTTTAGTTAAAAATAATAATGATAGTAGCAATCAAAAGTTGCCGTTTTGTTTTAAATATGTCTCTGTCCATTGGAGGACAATTTTGCCAGTGTTTAGTAGGTTTTGTCGTTGTACGGTAAAAAAAAACTAGAAAACGAAATGTTGGATGGTGAATGAACGATGACCTGTTTTATGTTTAATCTAATCAAAAGTTCAAAACGTGTTGTTTGACTTTAAATCAGTATTGCCATAAACAAACTTTAGATTTCTACTGTTGTCAGTTCGTTGCAGAGTGATCGTGGGACGAATATATTATAGAGTACTGATATAAATAAGTGGTAAGTCCAGTTCAGTTGTCAAGCTAAAACCTGGGTTTAGTTTTTTGCAGCAAAAGGACATTAATCCTTGAAATATCCTTAAACTTAGAAGTCAATAATATTCAAATAAGTACTATATTTCCACATCTTGGAGGTAAAATTGTTATTTTTGTCCTGGCGTGGGTCGAGATGACGTAAGCGCGCAGTTTTCCTCACAGAGACATACATATATGATGATTCGATCCTTAGCGCTTAGCGAATAATTGTACCAATTCATACCATTCAGGTATTCATGATGGGTCATGCGCGGAAAGAATAACGTTTTACTAGTAAAAACTGAGGTTTGTGTGGTGGATGCAAGTTTTTTGTTGAAAATTCAATCTCTTGTTTGTAAAATGGTAAAAAAAGTTTTTGTGAAATTTTGTGATTGAGTCGCTAATTATATTGAACTTTTTTGTCGATTCGTTTTTCGGAACTTTTTAAAAATAAAAAAAAAATAGAAAAAAAAAATCAAAAATTACCCGATATTCGTGAAATTTTGTGATCAGGTTCGATGATTGATTATACAGGATTTTTTGTCGGTTCGTTTTTAGGAAATTAAAAAAAAACGCAAAATGATCAAAAATTTGGTCTCGAAGTCTACAGCTCACAGCCACTAGTCTTTAACTAGCCATTAATATTTTATTCTCTGAAACTAAATATTAATCGTTAGGGATTATTATAAAATAAACTTAACTTATCTAGAGTTCTACAGGTTGACCATATAAAATTCCTGATTTTTTTACGGTTTCAGAGAGAGAAAAAAAAGGATTAAGTATGACTAGTAATCCTAACTAATATTATAAATGTGAAAGTAACGCTGTCTCTCTGTCTGTCTGTTTGTTACCTCTTCACGGGATGAAATCTGGTAAGAAGACAATTTGAATATTGAGGTATAACATAGGCTACTTTTCATTCGGGAAAGTCATATAGTTCCCGCGGGATAGCGATGACGGAAATCTACGCGGATGAAGTCGCTGGCAACAGCTAGTAGATTATATATGACAAACATTACATTAGGACTTTCAATTGTAAGGGAAACAAAGGGATCATTATCACATCATCACCAGCCTTTTTTACGTCCCACTGCTGGGCTCAGGCCTCTCAGAATGCAAGGGATGCCTAGAAAAAAACTTCAAGTCGACTTACCCGTACGCCGATTTCGTGTCAAGCTGGGACAACTTAACACAAATCCCTTTCCTCTCCTCCACCTTCAGCTTCTTCGCGTGCTCCTCAAATATCTCCTTGCAAGGTTTCCGGCTCATCTGACAGCACTCCAACTTCGCAAACTCTGCGGACAACTCCTTCTGCAAATCCTTGTACTGTTTCATCGTCATTAAGGAGCCCGAAGCAGCTTTGGGTCGCTTCTGCTTGTCCGAACTATCCAAGACATTATGGTACGCTTCTTTCGGGATTTCTTGGTATTTATCCAGTTCAGGGGTTATCTTTTGGTATTTATCCATTTCAGGGGTTATCTCTTGGTATTTCTCCAAATCGCTGTTGTAAATAGGTGACGATCTATCGGGAGACAGGATGTATTCTGAATTAATGAGCTGCGGTGATCCTAAATTGACTGAGACTGGACTGGATACGTTTTCAGAGTACGGCGGCGTTGGATACGTCGTTTGGTAGCCATCCAGCTCGAAATTTAGAAGTGTGTTGTTGAATTCTTCTAGAGGGTCCACAGCTTTAGGGATCATGTAGCTCTCGCTGAGCATTTCAATGCAGTCATGGAGAATGTCTTCTGGTAATTCTGATTCTGGGACGGCATCTTCCTCGATGTACTCTTGTGCAGTTTGCCAGAGAAGGCTCTGTTGTTCACAGCTTTCTGGAAAATTTTGTACATTGTTTTCGATCGTGGACAGGGCTTGGTTTATCTCGGAGAGGTCTGAAGTTGGTTTGACGAAGACCTGACCGCCCGTGTAGTTGTTCGTGTTGAAGGGGACCCGGCATATCTGGAAGAGAGTGAAGTTTTTGAAACATATATTTAAACTAGCCGATGCCGCGAACTTTGAACCGCCATAGGACGTATATAAGGTAATAGAGTCAACCCACAATAACTCTGCAATGAATTGACAACAGTAGAAATCTAAAGTTTGTTTGTGGCGATACTGATTTATAGTCAAACAACACGTTTTGAACTTTTGATTAGATTAAACAGGTCATTGTTTATCCACTATTAAAATTCCTCTCGTATTTTGTTTTCTACATTTTTTTACCGTACAACGGCAGAACCTACTAAATACTGGCAAAATTGCAATGGACAGAGCCATATTTTAAAAAACAACAACGTTTGATTATTAATATCATTATCATTTATAATTAAAGAAATGTCTGAGTGACATGAAAAAGTATTACCACAGCGTGATTTTTCTGGGTTGCCAATTAATATCTTATGCACAGTTATCGTGGGACGATTCTATCTCTTATAACTTTATCTTTAACTTTTAATTTCGTATTTATGTTTCCAATACAAATATTATGAAAATAATCGATTTATTGATTATTTTTGTTTTATTTTTATGAAACATTCATAGAATGAAATTCAACATACAATGACAATGCAAAGAAAAATTCGTTAAGCAGCTGGACTTGAACCAGCAACCTCGGTAATCCGTACCACGCTCCACCAATTAAGCTATACTTAACGTTGGTGTAAATTCGTTAGGTACACCAACGTTAAGTATAGCTTAATTGGTGGAGCGTGGTACGGATTACCGAGGTTGCTGGTTCAAGTCCAGCTGCTTAACGAATTTTTCTTTGCATTGTCATTGTATGACAAATATTATGATTGATGGCTTACCTACTTATGTTTTAGTGAATTTAAATAGTGATCTCCTTTTAACATGAAACTACCGTGAGACTCAATCATAATGAAATAAAAACGTAGTAGCGCGAGCAGAGCCGCGGCGCGCAGTGTGCGTCTCCCTGCCGCTGGGGCGTGAGCTCCCAGAGGAAGGACTACGAATTAGTCCGTAACACGTCGGGCTAAACTCGACTTATACGCGAGTGATCCTTTTTTATTTCATTATAGTTATCTCCTCTAATCATATCTATGAAACTGAAATGGCGGTTATCATATTTTGTTTTCATGGCCAATGTCGCGTCACTAGACTAACAAGCTGACACCTTATCAAGCTGGTGTTGTCGATACGTGCCGGTCAAGGACCATAAAACCAAGAGGACTGCCAGTGTCTATACGATGTCGCGTTCCTTTGAAATAATAAGCCTGCTGTACCTACTTTTACTACGGAGGGGTCTCTGTACCATTCATTTGGTATGACATTTAGACCTCTGGCTAACGCAATAGCGCCATCTGACGACCGGATGGCCCAGTGGTTAGAGACCCTGATTATGAAGCTTGAGGTCCCGGGTTCGATCCCCGGCCGGGGCAGATATTTGTATGGTGAATACGAATGTTTGTTCTCGGGTCTAGGATGTTTAATATTTATATAAGTATGTATATAAGTATGTTTATCCGTTGTCTAGTACCCATAGTACAGGCCTTGCGTAGTTTGGGACTAGGTCAATTGGTGTCAATCGTCCCATGATATTTATTTATTTATCTAAATTCGTCAGAGGTCTAAGTGTCATACAAAATTAATGGTGCAGAGACCTCTCTATAGTGAAACTAGCTACAGCAGGCTCATTATTTTACACGAACGAAATGTATAGCCATTGGATCTTGGTTTTATCGTCCTTGTATTGGTGCCGATATAAGCACTTAACGGCCATTGTTTTAGAAATGTCAAAAGATAGAATTACTCGACTATGTGTTAACGTAGGTAGTTGTGTAAGTGTTTTGTGTAACTAACAATCTATGGATCTCTGAAATCTGAAAATAAATGTTTTTTTTTTTATATAAATATATATAACGGCGCGTTACACAAAAATATTACGATTATCAGAATCAGATTAAATTGATCATGAAATTTGTTATTTGCATAAATGATCCTTTTTTTATAATTAATTTAAAACTAATTGTTTCGTTATAGTTGGTAAATTTAATTAGAGCGAGTGGCAACACTCGAACGGGGTCGCATATTGAAAGAAGACGTTAGGTCATTCAGAGTTTGACAGCTGACAAGCAAACAATATGCAAACCCGTTGGCTCTGATTTTGTATCTCTTTTAATCTTAATAATCCTTGTACATTCATAATCAATCGTTACCTAGTTCAATAGTGTTGTGTGATCTAAATTACGAAGGTGTTATTTTACTACTGCGTCGACCATGTCGGCGGATGAGCCGCCCGGTAATCCAATATTTATTTCTAAAATTTTAAACTGAAACTTAAATATACAGAATGAAACCGTGGTCTCGCGCTACCACTGTATAAAATAATTTCGAACGGGATGACCGAAAAAATAAAAATGCAGAAAGTTGATTTTTACTCGACTACGTGACTATGTCGACATATTTCATAGACTATGGTCAAATAGCCTCCTTTTTATCCCCCGACGAAGAAAGAGGGGTGTTATAAGTTTGACCTGGGTATCTGTCTGAGGCATCATAGCTCCCAAACGGATAGACCGATTTCGATGCGGCTTTTTTTTAATCGAAAGCCAGTTTAATCGAGATGGTTCTTAGCCAAGTTTCGTTAGTTAAAATCGGTTCACCTGTTTTGAAATATTTAACTTTGAAATGACAATCTCGGGGGGTTTTTCAACTTTTCTAACAGTACCTAATAAGCATAATAAAATAAGTGACGCTTTAGGTTTTTACGAGTATTTTCGAAATCTTGATCAATTGAGTGTAAAAGGTTTTTTTAACATTCTACTGTACTGTGTCAGACGTCTCTAAAGTGGGTTACTATTTTTGAATTTTCTCCGAAACCTCACAATTTGTCACAAAAAGTAATCATTTAGTTTCAAAACATCCGAATGACCGATGTACGGGATGTGTCGAAGAAAATATTTCGACGCAAATCGCAAATGTATCTGAGGCACAAAGTGGCGCTGCGGTCGATTAACTATACACATTTTGCATTGAAAATAGTTTAGTTCCATTTTTACCCGCGCTTGAACATTGTTTTGTTTTAAATTGGCTGACTATCAAGGCAATGCCAAGACTAGTCTATCCTCATTTGTTAAGTCATGAAAGATTAATATAACGTGTTTCCCTGGTGGAAATTAGTGTAAATACTTACTTATTTTCCGCCACGTTTCTTTTAGGGTTTGGTAGCTCAAAAGGAAAAACGGAACCCTTATAGGATCACTTCGTTGTCCGTCTGTCTGTCAGACTGTCAAGTGTGTCAATTATCATTTACCTAGAATCGTGAAATTTGGAAAAAGTAGTCGTTACGATAATAATAGAGCCGTGCTCATAAGAATAAATAATAACATAGTAGAACGGAATCTCTTTTGACCGAGTCCAAAACGCCGCCATTTATATACCTACTTCCCCCTTCACGTCGATACACCCCTCTGTCGTCTAGGCGTGTTGCTAGGGTTGCTTGCTGTTAAATATCAGGTACTTACGTCTAAAGATAATATCATTAATATATAAGTTTTTCTTTGATTTGAAATCATTATTTTATTCCAGTTTTACAAAATATAAGATTTATAAATTATTACATACCTACGTAATTATAGACACTTCTAAATAAGAAGTTATTATGAGTGCCATACCAAATTAAGCCATTAAAGGTGATTTAAGTAAGTATTACTTACCTACAAACATAAAATAAAATACATACAGGCTCACGTAAAACTATTACAACCAAATTATAAACAACCAAACGCGCGTGCGGCGACGCCGGCCGTGACAGCCTGACTGAGTAGTCTGTTTAACGAATACTCTATTATCGTGACCTTGAGCCCGTCCGGAGCGGGAGTTTCCGTTCTACTATGTTATTATTTATTCTTATGCCGTGCTTAGATCATTGAGACCCACGGACCAACCACCCTCTGGACACCGCATCTTCTACAATTTACAAGGAAAGTAAAAAAAAAGCCGCGGCGAGCGGGGCGGGGGAATGCGTCGTGATTGGTTCATAGCTTGTCATCTCGCTTGTCATCTGGTCGAAAGTGAGCCGCGATTGGTGGCTAGAGAGATTTATAGGTGCAAATGAGCATATGCGTTTCGGAAATGTTCGCCCTGACATTTGGCGTCCAGAGGGTGGTTGCTTAGCTACTGCTACTGCTCAATGTACTCGTAAACATTTATTTTTCAACATTTTATTCTATGATCTATGCCAAATTACAGCTTTCTATTAGCAAGAGTCCTCTGAGCTAAGCTGCAGACAGACAGACGGACGGACATGGCTAAACTACAGGCCCCTATTTCAAACGTTACATTACAAATATCAGTTGTCAATGACAATTCGGTGTCAATTGCTGACTTGACGTACTTTTGTTTTAGCGCGCTTCATATTGACAGCGTTCTAGGTTTAATGTGCGCATAGCTAAAGCTATAGCGTATAGCGAAGCATGCGTACATGTATACGACACAATGTACATCTATTCATTAAATCAGTTAGGAACGAACCATCCTTCTGTTATCACTACAGCCCACTTACAGTACTTACACTCCCTATTTCACCAACTTTACAAATGCCAGTTGTCAATGACAATTCGGAGTCAGTTGCTGGCTTGAAGAGCTTTTGTTTCAGCGCGCTTCATATTGGCAAAGAAATGTAGTTGGAATTGTCATTGTAAACCGACAATGGTAAAGTTGATGAAATAGGGGCCTGTAGTTTCGCCATGTACGTCAGTCCGTCTGTCCGTAGCTCAAAAACTCTTGCTTCTAGAACGCTGTAACGCTAAAAATACTATAGTTACCTGTCTGTAGCTATCCGCATCCTTGGCATACGGATGCTGCTTCCCAACAATATCGCTGACGCCATTTCTGAACGGACTCCTCTTTATAACCACCGTCTGCGTCTTAGCTTCCTTCACAATCTTTAATTCTTCCAGTTTCTTAACAATAACATCATTACCATCTTTCGTTTCCTCCTGTTCCGAATATCCACTATCTTGTGAGGAGTGCGAGCCGAATCTCTCGCTCCGTGCATCATTTGAGTCTTTTAGGGCGTCTGGTTCTGTGTCAGATGTGTCTGTTGTTTTAGGGCTGCTTTTAATGAAGGAGAAATTATTGAATTCATCACTTTTGTTATCGTCATCGTGTTTGTCTTTAATTTCTATTTTCTGGAAGTCCTTTAGCAGAGTGGCGACTGATGTGACTTTAATAGGCTTGTATTCTGGTTTCGGTTCATCGTTTCCTTTCTGGTTCTTCTGTTGGTCTTTCTTGTTCTTCTTTTGGAAAAGGGTGGAAATGATTTTGATTATGTTCGGTTTTTTCTCTTTCTCCATTGGTGTTTTTGCGTTTGACATCGTTGCTGTGCCCATCGTGAGCTTAGTTCACATGCATCCTGTAACAATATGAAACGCAAGTTTAAGATAAATTATAATTACGTTTGATGAAGTATGTTTCCGAACTTTGAAAATGGAGTCTATTGGTGGCTTGTCAATCACACTAAACTGAGCCCAGGTTATCTCTGCTTCTCCGAAAAACGTGATCGCTTGGCACAAGCGTCGCTGGAACATTATTAATAGAGTGGAAAATAATGGAGATTGGTTACCTATTTACAGTTCGTTACCTATGACGCTAGATCATGAGACCTTTTGTTGGTTTATGTAGTTATACATAATGTATATCCAATTAACAGTCCTTATATTCCCATATAATATCAATCAGAGTTACAAAAGCGCTTGGTCGATGTAAGTTGTGACCGATGTGAGTTTTCTCTCTCAAAGAATCAACATCGTTATTCAGCGAGGAAACGCTGCCAGCCTTTTAGGCACCATGCCACGGGGGCGTTATTTAAATCTAATTTAGTTTTATCTTGGATTTATTGTCATTGTAAATTGTTTTTGCTATATTAATCTACTCGCATACCGTCATCGTTAGAAAGTGACTTTGGTCTTAGGCACACTAGCCTCTTCTTCGTTTCGTTTCGAACCGGAATTATTACAACAGTTTTAAATGATTCGCGGTTAATTGCATTACACATAATGAAAACGGGATTGACCGCGATCATGATGCATGCAACTGCGTCGAAATATCGGGAGCTCATCAAACCTATAAGGTAATCGCGGTCAATACCCCGTTATCATTATGTCTAATGGAATTATGACGTCATATTTCAGTAATTGATACAAAATTCCATACTAAGCGATCGCTTTGTCATTAAAAAAAAAGTTGCTCGTTTGACTAAAGGTGTTTAGTAGGTACCCAATTGACACTTACCCCCAAAGGGGTAAAACTGTGTTCCTTAGAAGTAAAGACAAAGATAACATCAAACTTGGGGACAGATAGTATGAGGGAGTCACACTGTTCTTGCTTTAAGAAGGTTAGGTAGGAACCACTGCTGTATGGTCGAAGCTTGAGGAAAAGTTGTAGTAGTTGAGTTGTTAGGTTGAGTTGAACACTAAAGTTTAATACCCGTAATAACAAGTTGTAAGTGAAATGCTCAGCTGTGACCGATCGCGAGCAGTGTTATTTGTCAACTAAGTAAGAATGCGTCAAATGCGAATATTTAGGTCACGCATCAGCAAAATACTCTACGATGTACTTCGTACAACTGCTTTGAAGGATAACAACTACCCCATCCAACCCTGTACCGAGCGGTTAAGGTGAGGCCTCCGTTAAGTTGTCCATATTCTTGACACTATCAACTTTTATCATTTCAATTGCCTGCTATTGTTTTTCGTTGAAGTATTCTATTAATCGACCTGAATTGGACGTCAGGCTCTATATTTAAACAATTTCTCGGTATCACTATCTGTCTGCCCACTGAGTTAAATAACTCGTGATGCTGATCGTCACACCGTATCGTAACGCAGTCCTGATTTAAAAGTAGTCTTGTGGAAAACGTCGCGTAAGGGAAAGCTCAAACACTTATGCTTATTATGGGGCTCATTACGCGCTATTCAATTTACTTGTGTCAATTTTGAAAAGTTCGTAGGTAAATCGTCTGTTTTTAATTTATTTTTGTCCTTTCTACTGTGTACCGTGTGGATAAATTTATCTCTCTCCCTCTCTTTCTCTAATAAATGGACTAGCCATTACACTTCTTAATACAAACTACTATAAAATGTCTATTGGAATGCAGAATGAGCAGAAATTGAAACTACTGTGGCTTTAATTAGCATACAAAATGATTTGGCGCCTTACTCACAGAAGTATTTCCTTGATTCTTGTATTAGCAGAAGACGTTTATCTTGATGCAGACAATGCCATTCAAGTACAACATAAATTTTAAATATCATTAAAGAAATATTAATTGTTTTGCGATGACGGATCTGGAATGATTGGTTATCTTACGACAGCTATAATTATCGTCTGTGTAGACCTTAAATGTCGTATCTTGTAGTATTGCGCATCGGTGTGAGCGACGCTTCTTTGTTTGTAAACAACGTTCGGCAAGTTGCCAGGCGCGCGCTCGCGTTTACGATGTGCGAATCATGTTGGTGTCTTTATATCTAAGTATAATTACATACATACTTACATGAACCCTGAAAACAATACACTCTTTTTCTTCGGGCAGTCGTATAAAAACCAGAGAAGTGCGAGTCGGACTCGCGCACGAGGGTATCCGTAAATAAAAAGATTCCCCTGCTCCCCAGTGTTTTAAGTCGTCTAGGTAGTGTCAGAGCTCCGCTCCTGAACAAGACGTACGCAGTGTGGGGTCATCTTATACTGGTCTGTGAAATCTACAGACAGACAGTAATTTAAGATTTCGATAATTTTCTGAGTGGTTGTGCTGTAAGAGCTACCTTCATACCAAGTTTCAAGTTTCTAGGACAACTGGAAGTACCCTTTAGGTTTTCAGGGTACGGCAATTTGAATGGAAACAACCATTTTAATGACTATCTTTTGATTGCGTTGACTTAGAAGTTTGATTTTTTTCACAGCTTCAAGGAACTGCAGGCTTGATTATTTGATGTGAATTTAAGCCGGCTACCTCCACGCGTTCCAGAGAAAAAGGGTCTTGACAGACAGACAGACGGACAACAAAGTGATCCTAAAAGGGTTCCGTTTTTTCCTTTTGAGGTACAACCCTAAAAATTCATGTTAGTTACACCATTTGCCAGTCAAGAACGGCGGGACCGATTTTTATGATCTTTGATATGTCGGTTTGTCTACGCCCCGAATAGCAGAATAACCATTAAAAGAGAGGAAAACTACTAAAAAATACATCACTTTCTCATACATTCTCTATGGAACGTTCCACGGCGGGCGGTACGAAGTTCACCAGGCCGGTCAGTAGATATATATATTTGTAAGTAGAGATAAAAACATGTTAGTGTCACAGTGAAGAATTTGCTGTAAATTATATTCTTAATACTTAAGCTTTTGCCCGATTGTAATTTTTGTTGTCTGACACTCTTAATGATTTCCATTTTTAAATTTAACACAAGAAAACGTCTCTATCGAGTATCAAAGAGTATGGTGAGAATTGTTTGTCGACGATACGTGGGCGTGGCACTATAGTGGCGCTGCGCTGCTAATGTGCCCATTGTAATTCTGTTCTGTGCCCTTAGTGTAATCAAAAAGCACAAAATACGTCTCGATAGCGTTTGCGTTAAAGTGTCAAATAGTACGAGAATTGTTAAACGCGAACACGATCGAGACGTATTTCTTGGCCTGGTCGGCGATTACACTAGGCGCTCTGTGTCCTTAGTGTAATCAAAAAGGATAAAATATGCCTCGATCGCGTTTGCGTTAAAGTGTCAAATAGTACGAGAATTGTTAAGCGCGAACGCGATCGAGACGTATTTCTTGGCCTGGTTGGCGATTACACTAGGCGCTCTGTGCCCTTAGTGTAATCAAAAAGCATAAAATATGCCTCGATCGCGTTTGCGTTAAAGTGTCAAATAGTATTATGAGAATTGTTAAACTTTCGAGACGAGACGTTTTTTCCGTCGATTACACTAATAGGGGTCAACCACTGGTCAGTGTTTGGTAGAATATAAAGCGTTTATTTCACAGTGCGTGGGCACTGGTCAGGCCCCTAATTCACCATCTTTACAATTGTCAGTTTTATATGACAATTCGAACTACATTTCTTTGACAATATGAAGCGCGCTAAAACAAAAGCTCTTCAAGTCAGCAGTTGACACCGCATTGTCATTGAAAACTGACAATTGTCAAGTTCGTGAAATAGGGGTCAGCTTTGTCACACAATTTACGTCACTCACTTTATTTGTCACTCTTTCCTTTTACATTGAATTCATAAAACAATTAATTACCTACATGATTAATTCTATACTTTACCAAACACATTTTATTGCCTGTCTCATTACAATGGTGAGGATAAAACAGACATACAAGCATTAAGCTTGATCAAACATATGATGTCAATACAGTACTGTATGTTACCTGACTCTTAATACATCAATTAAGTAAGATTATGATCGCTTTGTTTCCCTTATTTCCTGTGAAGTGCAAAAATATGGATGAATACAAGCATACAAATTACTCAAAAAAGTAAAACCGGCTTAAAAAAAATCAAAATAATCCCCTAAAGCTTCCAGTTTTATGGCCTTTTGTTGTGGTACTTGTGGTGGATTAATTCGATACATATTTTTGCACTTAACCGTAAGTACCTATAAATACTAGTGTAGTTCACATTATCCAAGAACGCGTAACATATCCATATAAAGTACAGCGTAAAAAAATTGAGAAAACTGTGTTAAAGTAAGGTAAATTGCTTAACGAAATCAAGTACTAAACCAAAAATTGGTACGGGTGTCGCAAATCTCACGACATCTCACCAAGGCGGAGGGGGGTCGAAAAATCGCCAAAATCACCTAACAAAATTAATAGACGCCCCCCAAGCTCTCACAATACACAATGCTCCGGGCACAAATACCGAAAAACTTCAGGTAAGGCACCCTCGGTGCGCGTGTCCCGAGTCCACGCACCTGGCCGGTTTTCAATGACATTTAGCAGGTTTTCGTATAGGTACCTACTCAAGTAGGCTTAGAAACGTGTCTTGTTTCGCGATTTCAATAATTAATTCACAAACAAATCAAGAACTGACCGGTTTCGTATAATGGCTTGCATACCGTTATTTTTATTACAAACTTGGTTATTTTATATGCGTCAGTAAACATAATATGTAGGTACAAATATAACACAGGTCTACGTTACGTGCGTAGGTACACAGGTACTTACCTATTAGTAATAAAATAAAATAAAAATAAAAAAGCCATTTATTCTACTACTTCCGATAACTTTCCACTTTCCAGTTTTTACTCATGCACTGTCTACACATAACATTATTAATTAATTTAATTTATTTTAATTAACACAAATGATTTCAAATAAATAAGTACTACGTATTATTATTATTATTTGTATGTCGCACCCATTCACGGGACATTAGTGTCCCGGACCTTTGGGAGGCGTGCGCGGAGCCTAAGCCAACGCGTAGAGACCCTTTTGACAATTTAATGAAGAGTGAGGGATACATCGAGCGGACGCTGTCCCTGACCGCGCCATAGGGACACATTCAGAGACAGCACCCGCCGGGTGTAAGGACTATTGTAAATCGATGGGACCTAAAGTGTAATGGACTATGGGGAGGAAAATCATGGGCTAGCTAATGGGCTATTGATTGAGACCGCCGGACGTCAACCGAATTAAAATGTCTCAATCGAAAATGATATTGGTGACTCACCTTCCACTAGACGGGCCCCAGTATGAGCGACATATAAAAATGGCATAGGAGCAACACCGGTGCGGCTGCGGAGGGCTAAGGGTAGAGAGGTGTCACTGGACTTTAAACGTATAGCCAACTCGCCACTTACGTTATTATTATTATTATTCGTTAAAGTAGTAGTCGCCTCTGCGGCGTAGGCCTCCCCCATCTCTCTCCATTCAACCCTGTTCCTGGCTTTACTCATCCAGTTCCATCCACTTACCTATTAGTAATATTTATTTATACATTTTAACACGAAATTACCGTGACTCTCAATCATAGTGAAATAAAACGGATCACTCACGTATATAAGTCGAGTTTAGCAATACATATTTCGGACTAATTCGTAGTCCTTCCTCTGAGAGCGCACGACCCAGCGGCAGCGAGACGCACACTGCGCGCCGCGGCTCTGTGAGTGATCCCTTTTATTAACCCTCGAGGAAAAAGAGGGGTGTTATAAGTTTGACCTGTGTATCTGTCTGTGGCATCGTAGCTCGTAAGCGGATGGATCGATTTCGATGTGGTTTTTTTTATTCGAAAGCTGGGATAATCGAGATAGTTCTTAGCTAAGTTTCATTAAAATCGGTTCACCCGTTTTTGAAATATTAAACTTTGAAATGACAATGTCGGGGGGTTTTCAACTTTTCTAAGTTGGTTAGGTTATTTCACAATACCCATAAAGCAGTACCGTGACTGACTGACTGACAGACAACGCCACGCACAGTCTAAACTACTGGCATATATCTATGTACCAAGAGTATCAATAGAGGTGCACTAAGGCTGGGATTTTCCGTAATTACCGCGGGATAGGGAGTAAATGGGATTTATATTTTCGAATCAAAGTGGCTCTATCTCCGTAACTGTAATTATTAGAGTTCAAATTTGGCATGCAAGTAGGTAACAATAACAGCTAAAAACCGTTTTCACGATTTCTCGAAATTCCCACGGGATAAAGAACAAACAGCATTATATTCATAATAACTGACTAGCGGATCACAGGCTTACAAAGTTAACAGATACATACCTAGAGGATCTTACATAGAGATGCACTAAGACGGGATTTTTCGAAATTCCTACGGGATATGAAACTAGCCTATTTTTTTTTCTTTCAGGGGCACAGTCGCGGGGCATAGCATAAGCTAGTATATTGTCTTGTCGTGTGCCTTAAATTACTAGTTTTTATTTACATTACAATATTATGTGATTTCTGAATGATATAGCTGTCAATTTGGTTGCCTCTAAGGACTATAAAACGAAACCAAAACGACCGCTAATGTCTATTATAATGTGCGGCGGCAGAAACGGCTGAAAAAAAAAAAAAAAAAAACCGGATAAGTGCGAGTCGGACTCGCGCACGAGGGTTCCGTAGAAAGATTTTAACGCTTTTCCCCAGTGTTTTAAGAAGTTCAGTGTTAGCAGAGCCCTGCTCTTAAGCAGAATGTACGCAGTGTGGTATCAAAATGTACACAGTTTTAGGAAAAAACTTAAGGTGCATATGTATTATGTATGAGCATCAACAAGGGCAGGAAACTTTGTCTCTCGACACTAGCTGTATTTGAGTTCACTTTTGTATTTGTTTTTATATTCTATATATATTTTTATTCTATTTTACTAATAATACTTTAAATAAATATATATAGAACCCGGCCGTAACCTGACAGTGCTAGAAGTAACCTCAAAGGTTACAAAAGTTACCTTCTGGCAGCACTGGCCTATTGTCAAATATTTACTTAAAATTTTTATGTTCGTCCCATAAAGGATAGGCAAAGGAAACGAGGTCCATGCAGCCAATTTATTCTTATAACTTTACTTTTCTCTTGTATAACTGTCTTTTGTCTACTATAGTTTATATTGTTTATTTGTTAAATTACTTACCTCTTCCCTTTTCACCGTCAAGTGTACACTGTTTTTGTCTTCGTTTTAAGTTTAGTTTTAAATCGGGGTCCCTCTGAAAACCAGCGCCGTGGCCCCTGCCGCGGCACAATGCTGAGAGGGATCCTGTTCAACGTCTTTGTTTACTTTTTAATTGTTTTTTATTATACTTCTTGTGTACGTTGAATAAATATTTTTCTATTTCTATTTCTATAACTTATATTGGTCTGCGAAATCTACAGACAGACATAAAAATTTAAGATTTTGATACTTTTCGGAGTGGTTGTGCTATAAGAGCTACCTTTATACCAAATTTCAAGTTTCTAGGACATCTGGAAGTACTCTTTAGGTTTTTGAAAATAGGCAATTTGTATGGAAATGGCCTTTTTAATTACTGTATCTTTTGATTGCGTTGACTAAGAAGGTTAATTTTTCCACAGCTTCAAGGAACCGCAGGCTTGAGTACCTATTTGATATTAATTTCAGCATGCTACCTCCACGCGTTCCAGAGAAAAAGGGTCTTGACAGACAGACAGACAGACGGACAACAAAGTGATCCTACAAGGGTTCCGTTTTTTCCTTTTGAGGTACGGAACCCTAAAGATGACACATGCCACACAAACCCAACTATCACCACCACTACTAAACTAAACTCTCCACGAGGCCATTATCAAAGCAGAACAACCGTACAACATGCCACCATTTACACTACTCGGGAGTAGTTGAGTCTGTGTGGTGTGTTGATTCGTGTAGCAGTGGAGGCGAAGGTGTTGCATGGAGACATACATTTGCCGCACAGATATAACTATTTTTCACTTGTGGTCGCGGGTGAGCAAAATAATTGTTTTTTTTTTTATTTTCTAAATAATTTTTACAGGGGTGCTCATTTAGACTTACTCAACACTTGGTAGAAGTCTTGACGGTACATTAAAACGCACCCTGTATACATTGGCAATCCTTTTGGTTTTATAGTCCTGCACGGGTCCTGGACATGTAGCACGCGCGCCATTCTGTCGCTTGTCGCGCAGTGCGTCCCTTTCATAGTGATGGAATCAGTGAAGGACGCACTGAGCGACAAGCGACAAAATGGCGCGCGTGCTAATCCCCCTGCACATGTAGCACGCGCGCCATTTGTCGCTTGTCGCGCAGTGCTTCACTTTCATAGTGATGGAATCAGTGAAGGACGCACTGAGCGACAAGCGACAAAATGGCGCGCGTGCTAGCCCCCCTGGTATCCTCATTATTTCAGTTAATAACCATTGCTTGATTAGTCTAATTAGCAGGGTCAATGCATAACACACTTATCGCTTATTTACTTATTTGATGGCTCGGAAATCCCAGTTCATACTCATAACAACGTTATCATACTGAGTTCAGACGGACAGACATACGTAACACAACATTGTAACATTGTACAGAGTTCGTGGGGATTCAAATTCAAAATTGTATTCACCAAATAGGCAGTTGAATGCTCTTTTACATGTAATTTTTTTTGAGTCTACCAGCGCTTTTAAGGGATAATTCCGCCTTTACACTCAAATTTTATTGTTGTAACTTGTGTTTTTATCCTGTTTTTTGTACAATAAAGTGTTTACTTACTTTCGCAAAGACCATGATTGCCAAGAAGAATGCGCCGCAAGATACTTGACACAGTCATTATTTCTAAAAACATTAGCTCTTACAATACGTAACCACAGATGAATTACGCAAAGAAATCTCACTGTATCATTAGAAAATAAAGAGAGAAAAAATACAGTATTTTAAAAACAGTTTGGGTTCCATGGACTATTCAGGTTAATTGTTGGCTAGCAGAGCCGTCATCAGACAAAGCAATTAGCATTTGCCATTTTAATGATTTATCCCTTGAGTAGGGAACAGGGTAAGTACCCATGAGGCTGACGTAAACACCTAGGGTGTTCAAAGCCTCAATAAAAATTTACGAAAAAAAAAACATTGTCTTCATCTTGGTTGTCTGCAAGAGGTCGCTTTTAAGCGATAAGACCGTCTATTGTCTACCATACCTGTTTTGTTGTAACGTCCTGGTACTGTTTTGTGGTTTTCAATAAAGAATATTTGTATTGTTTTGTATTGTGTGCGGTCAGCAGCAGATATAGCTAAGCAACCGAAGCGGTCACAATGATCTAAGCACGGCTTTATTGTTATACACAATTTAGAATACGTTATTCACCAATAACCTAACCTAAGAAAAGTTGAAAAGCTTCCGACATTTTCATTTCAAAGTTCAATATTTCAAAAACGGGTGAACCGATTTCAATGAAACTTAGCTAAGAACCATCTCGATTAAACTAGCTTTGATGCCACAGACAGATACACAGGTCTAACTTATAACACCCCTCTTTTTCGTCGGCAGTTAAAAAGTGACAAAACTGATACTGACATTCTGCTATGGTGAATTATTTGTTCGACTTCAGCAGTCTTAAGTTTCTTATCTAAACTTACAATATTGGCGGCAGATTTTATTTTTATTAATACAGATTGAGAAATGAAATTAAGATAGGTAAAGAAACATTGTGAAATTAAGTCATTCCATTGATGTAGTTATGTAGTTTGATTTTTGTCCAGATGTGTATGAGTCAGTTCTACAATCTGCATGCATTTCAGCGAAACTCCATAAAGGTTTGCTATCACATTTATCAGGTTTATATACTTTTTGAGCCGTTCGTCCGTTTCGACGTGAAAAAAAGACAAACGAACACACTTCTGATTTATGAATGTTCATTATTGGTGAACACTAGACTAGGCGCAATCAGCTAAATTATAACGGGTTTGGTTGTATGGGCGTACCTGCCTTAGCTTTTCCCAAGGAATAAAATTAAAGCAGAATTGGTTTTTTTTTTTGTTATTTTCAAACGACATGCGACGACGTTTTTTCTTTGTTTTTTCTAACATTTCTGGGAAGACGCCAAAGCCAGAGCGTTCTAACATGGTATTTGACATTGAATAGTTTTCAGAAAAGATCATTTGAATTGCTAAAAGGAGGCCTGCAAGGAGTGACTGAATGCTGAATATAATATTACGAATAGGTACAACAAAGTTTTTATATTATTCCCTTTGTTACTTCAACGCGTAAAGCAAATAAAGCAGACAGTCACACCCTTAAAATAAAGTAAGTTTACGGCGATAAATTAGATTAACCACGCGATCCGGACAGTACGATCGGTACTGATTGTATTATTAGCTGACATCACCTGATAATCGCTATCGTATCATATCGGCATTGTGCTTGTACTTCCAACGGATGTAGTGATTATGACTAGTTACCATCTAGTTACGTATCGCGTATGGATGTTTACAAAAAAGACTTAGGGGACTCTTCTGCCTTACAAAGGCGTTACACCAAGTTACACCTATAAAGCAGACAGACAGGCGCCTTTGATCTATGCACTACAATTTTTCAGCCCTTTTTGAGGGGGACGAGGAACACACGTACAGCACACGTCTCCGCTCGTGTCAAAATTTGTTACGTTCCTACAGACTTACACTAAAACAAAACTGTCACACAAATGCCAAAAACACGCTCACAATCAACAGACCCTGATCAGTCAGACTTAATGTTAGTTTTGGCAGAGGGGAAATCGCGCGTTAACATCTCCATTCCTTTCCTGCTTTAAGGTTACACCATTGACTGCAATGTACTGTACAATGTCAGTTCAGGAAGGACCACAATAGAGAGAGCTCTCTCCAGGCAGATGTTTGAAGGAAGAGAGTTGCAATGAACTAAAACATTACTTTACTCACCCGCGACCATAAGTGAAAAATAGTAGGGTACTGGAAATGGTGGCATGTTGAACGGTTGTTGTGGTGCTTCGATAATGGCCTCGTGGAGCGTTTAGTTTAATGGTGATGGTGATACTTGGGTCTGTGTGGCATGTCTTGATTCGTCTAGCAGTGGAAGTGGAGGTGTTGCATGGAAACATACATTTGCCGCACAGATATAACTATTTTCTTTTCACTTGTGGTCGAGGGTGAGCAAAGCTGTAAAGACGCCTGATTCAATAAATTAGAGAGTGGCCAGTTCTATTTATGCATTCGACTTCAGAAACTAGCGCGATGTAAAACAGTGATGACGAGATCCGCGTATGGCGCTAGCTAGAGTCGCTACAGGGGATTCAGTGTTGCGATCCTCCCCTCCAAGCGTGGATCCCCCGGCGCCTACCAACCCGGCAGGAGAGTAGCACCGGTGGGTTTTTGGTGAGTATGCCTCCCCTTCTATGGGAGAAGTTGCGGGGAAAGAGAGTCCCACATTACCACCGCGTCGTCACGTCACGTGGCAAGTGCTACCCCCCGACTACGAAGTGCAAAATTCGAACTTAGTATCGTGCCGTCCCTCTCAAGCTAATATTATTTAACACGAGAGTGAGCGGGACGATACGATACGAACTTCGATTTTCGAATTTCGTAGTATGGGGGCTGCTCCCGTCCAGGGTAGTTTTCAAAAACTAAAAAAATGTATTTCTTATACTTCTTTATACCATTTCACTTTTTTCCCACATAATTATGTTTGCGAGAAAATTCGCCAGTTGCGACAAAATATCACGAATTTTCATTGGAATAAGGCTTTTTCTCTGGACTTTTAAATTTTCCATCTGGTAACCCTACTCCCGTCTGCCTCCTCCAAAACTCTCGTACAATCAAATATTGTCGGGTGACAAGCAAAAAAGTCACTAAATGGAAAAAAAATTTCAAGGAAAATCAACCATGTGAAAAGGGCAATAAGATTTATTATCGATTTCAATCAGTGAACGTAATTAGTGACTTTTGCTTGTCATTGTCATTCGACGATATGCAAGTTACTTGCACAAAAATGTGCAAGCTACAAGCATGTGTATTCTCAACAACCATCTAATACGTAAAGTCGAAAAACCAGAACGGGATAAAAGAAACGAAACAGAGCGAGATGGCGCTCTACAACACCATTTTGACACGTTTCTCCTAAACAACGCATTATTTCTCTGGATTTTTAAAGCAATTCGATTCTTTGATCTTAGGAATCGCGAAAAACTTGAGAAAATATGATATTGGGTGTGTAAGTTTTGTATATTAAGCAAAATAAAATCGCAAGTTCGCATTTCGAGCCAAAAGCGAGCTATCTATTATCTATGCCAGTGTTGCCGTTCAGGGATAAAGAAATCCTTTCATTATCCTGCATTGCAGTCTACGGATTTTTTAAATTTTATCTATGTAAATTTTTATTGATAACATAAAGCAAAAAATACGTGTCCAATATTTTTTTCCGATAATCTATCTGACGGACTAATTAGAAATATTACTTTTTACCCAGAGGACACATTTCTAATGCTATAGAGATTCCTTACGTTACAGGTACGTTAATATAATATTCCACGCGGGCGGAGCCGCGGGCGCTCTTTAGTTAGGTATATTGTCAATTGCACGCCATGAACATGACCGTGACGTCATGAGAGCAACACGCGACACATTGAATCGCGCATTTTGTTCAATATTGTGACAGACGGCCATGTTTTATCTGGAACAAAATGGCGACTGACAAGGTCGCTAAATGCGAGACGAATCCCGGTTACGCGCCATATCGTGCTATTTATAGCCCTTGGCGAAACAGAAATGAGGCTAATGTTAAGTAAATACTAAAAGAATGCCCCCCAGCAGGAATAGCACGACTGGCCGCGACTTTGTCGCGCGAGAATCGCGAGATTATTACCCGTCCCCTCAGAATACAAAACAAACCTGAACCCGCGAGCGCACCTAAAACTGAGGCAACTACTACTACTCGTAAATAGAGTAGTTTAGCATAGCACTGCATAGCATAGTCATCTCCGAGCATGCAGCGTATCGTGATCGTGACGTGTTTGTACGAATGACAATACCAATTAATCCCTTCTCGTGCCGTTCTTACATACCGTTGGGTTTATAAAAAAACAGAATATGTTTAAATTTCAAGTATAAGCGGGTTGCGAAATCAATAAAAAATGGACTCACTCCGCGTCATGCGATTATGACAGAACGCGCCTTCTGGTTTCTTCTGTATTCTGAGTCCGTCCCGTTGCATTCTGAGTGACAGAAAAGGACGGGCAGATCCCTATTTCACCAACTTTACAATTGTCAGTTTACAATGACAATTCGAACTACATTTCTTTGCCAATATGAAGCGCGCATTAAACGTCAAAATAAAAACTCTTCAAGTCAGCAATTGAAATCGAATTGTCATTGAAAACTGACATTTGTAAAGTTGGTGATAGGGGCCAATTGTTCTCGCGCGAGATAGAAGTTGCACTGTGAGTTGTGCTAGACCTACTGACCGTCCTAAGCCACAATAAAGCAACAGGAAGATTCTTCTAAGTGTGTGTGTGTTATATATAGGCATTAGCATTAATTGGTACCACTATTAGCGCGATAAACATAAAGTTAGTGACGTAAGTCATTAGCAGTATCTTTAAAGCTATACATCGTTCATTTTAACCTTATTTTAGCATTAAAAAAAGAAACAATCTTGACGTTTTTCATTGAAAAACGCCTTTTAAAAATGTGTAGGTAAGTAGGTACCTACTTATCAGCAAGTAACAATGAAATAAAAATGAGAGTTATTTATTCGTAACGGTTACTTATATTTAAAAGCGTTTTTCAATAAAAAGACGTGTCAAAATGGTTTCCTTCTTTTTAACTAAAAAAAAAAACGAGCCACTATAAAGAACCCTGAATATGGAGATGACTTAAGATTTATGATTTTAGTAAGTAGCTCTGACTAAACCCGAATTTACACACAGGATCACAGACATTTTGGGTCGGGGGAAAAAATGTGATCAATTTGAAATAGGTACCTCTATCTGTTGGGCAGTAGAAACCCAGTGAATATCCTTAACAAGTCATTTTAATTGAAGGGTAATTTGTACCAAGTACGAGTATTATTTTCGCAGCTATGTGTGTTTGCAAAATCACACTCCTGGCACAGTATATATATATAAGCTAAAGCAGTACAGAAACTACGTACAAACGCTCGAAATGACACACGCACACAGACAGTCTTTACAAGGCTAATAAGGGGGAATAGCGGTGCTGTCAGTCGCGGGTGCCGCGTCGAGACGAGTGGCGACTCTTTGTGTTTAAAACCTAATAGTTATTAGATAGGTGGTATAATTTAATGATCAATAGTGGTAATAGCATAGTGACATAACTTATTTAATGTTTATTAATTTAATTCGAATTGTAATCAGTGGAATAAAAAAAACAATCTAAGATTGCGGATTGGGATTGGGTTTGTAATTTTTGTTAATAAGATGGTCAAGGGTGGCGATTTCGTGTAATTTGGCAGCGGTGAACTAGAATTTGACATTATTTTTTGGATTCAAGATGGCGGGTGACAGTTTGGCATTTTTATAACTAAAAATGGTCATGGGTATCGATTTCACGTAATTTGGCAGCGGTGAGTTCGAATTTGGCATTATTTTTTTGATCCAAGATGGCAGATGACAGTTTGGCATTTTTAATAACTAACGAAAACAAAGTTTTCTTAAAATGTTGACGATTATTTAATTACACAATTTTGTTTGTAAACTAGTCAGTCAATTCATTCGATTATTTGATCATTATAAAACCCATATAAACGTTTTAGTAAATAATAAATAAAAACCCATTAATTTTATAACAATTAAGATTTACAACCCTAATGTTCTAATGAAAACTAGCTAGTTATCTCAAAAAAGGCCTAAATAGCTGAGATATAGAGCTAACTACACAAAAACATTTTCAATTTTACAAAAAATAAGAGAACAACCCTAACGCTCAATTAGCGCTTACGTCATCATTTCAACAAAAAGGCCTAGTTTCTGTACCGCTTTAGCTTATATATATACTGTGCTCCTGGTATTGCGACACACACCGACACACACGCACACAGATTGAGGTGCTTACAGATGTCATTGCGTTCATAGCAAACATATAGCAAGTATTTTCTAAATAAAGGCTCGACCTGACAGCTGTCTATTTTATAAAAAGATGTTTTAACTATTTATAGTCTGTGACGTAAAACATTTCAATTGACGAATCTGTCATGTTAACTCTTGTTTAGCCTTGGGGTTACGACCTTTTGTAGTGAAGACGTCAAAATGAGTAGTATGGTAGTACAAAAACATTAATTTTTGTACGATTACATCGCACTTGCGTCAGTGCGCCATCAACATGTTAGTAATATAAGGTTTTTAAGCAATAAAGTTCAGTTCACGTTCGTATTTATATAAGTGTGCACACGTATCAAAATAAAGCAAGTTATCAAGTTTAATTCGTCTTTCCTGTTCTCATCAACAAGAAACCTATCAAGCAAATGTACTAGCTGACAAGAGCTCGTACAATTTTAAAGAATAGTGAAAGAGACAGTGAACATAACCCGACATCATCATCATCATCATCAGCCTACTTACGTCCCACTGCTGGGCACGGGCCTCCTCTCAGGATGAGAGGGCTTGGGCTATAGTTCCCACGCGGGCCCAGTGCGGATTGGGAACTTCACACACACCATTGAATTGCTTCACAGGAGTGTGCAGGTTTATAACGTATAGCCTGTGGTTTGACCTATCGCCTCCGAAGCAGAGGGTCGAGGGTTCAAACCCCGGCTCGCACCTCTGAGTTTTTCGGAATTTAGACATAACGAAAACGGGATATTGACCGCGATTACCTTATAGGTTTGATGAGCTCTCGATATTTCGATGCAGATGCATGCATCATGATCACGGGCAAACTGACGAAACGAGGGTAGACACTAATGTTGCGCAGACCGGGCTCTGTCTACCCGCATTTTTGCGCGCCGACTGCGCGCACTGCCACTACTATCGGTCGCGTTCTCACTTGTTACTCGATTTAAGCACACAACACTTACGGTGTCACTACGCGTACCCGAAACTGATTCTGGACATGTCTTGCATAACGAAATCACCGGATTCCAGACATTTGACAACTTAAACCCATCCTCACGGTTAAATTTTTTATGTTTCTTAATCTCAACCGCTTCTCTCACCAGTCTTGGTATATAATGGCGTTCTGTCGAAATGATCTTAGGGCTGTGCAACTCAATCCAGTGATTTGTCCCCGACTCAATGAGGTGTTCATCAATGGCGGATTTGCGAGTGTCGTTATTTTTAACTGCGGCTATGTGCTCCTTAACCCTGCAGGCGATCGTACGTTTGGTCTGCCCTATGTACGAGCTGCCGCAGCTACAGTCAACCCTGTACACATCGTGTAATAGTAATCGCGGTCAATATCCCGTTTTCGTTATGTCTAATGCAATTAACCGCGAATCATTTAAAACTGTTTTCGGAATTTATGTGCATTTGTAATTTATCATGAGCTTTTCGGTGAAGGAAAACATCGTGACGTAACCCGACATATTTCGGACTAATTCGTACTTAGTTCTTCCTTTGGGAGCGCGGAGCGCACGACTTAGCGGCAGCGAGACGCACACTGATTGGATCTCAACTAGTCTCAAGGTAGTTTAATTATCATTACAGTGCTCTAAAAAAAGCATCAAACCCATCTATACATATTTATTAAATCGTAAAATTTATATAAGTAATTCAAAAGATTGATGCGTGATTTACCTATGTAAATTTATCAAGATCAAGTTAAATAAGTACTTATTGTAAGTATTTATTTTTGTTATTTAAAAAAAAATACCGGAACATTTTGTGTCTGTGCTATGCTAAAACTAGTAAATCTAAATAAAAAGTTGTACAATCATTGACACTTTTATGATACATACAATGACAATGCAAAGAAAAATCCGTTAAGCAGCTGGACTTGAACCAGCAACCTCGGTAATCCGTACCACGCTCCACCAATTAAGCTATACTTAACGTTGGTGTACCTAACGAATTTTTCAATGCCTTGTGTCATATTTTTATTTGGAAGATCTCTCCTCAGCGCCATCTATGAGTAGCTTAATCAAGCGGCTCACCCACTACGGAACTTCTACAGTTACGCATTAGTGGCAAGAGATGGAGCTATTTTCTGTATCAATGAACTTTTATGATAACTGAAAACAACAGTTTTAATAACAGTCAGGTTGGGAATATTTTTTTTTAGAAAAAATACAAAAAGATGTAAGCAGCTAGGTAGGTATTCCATTGACACCACACCATCAACAGTTTTCCTTTGAAATAATATCTGTAAAACTGACGGTAAACATTGACGGTGGCACATCATAACAAATAAACTGTTTTGAACTTTAGGTTTATTTTATTTAAGGTTTATTTATAGAATTTACTTGTTTGCAAAATAGGTAGGTTGCTGTGTCATCTTTTACGCTATAATTTCATTAATTTTCCATTGTCAAGATGATAATTCATAATAATAATACATACCTATCTAATGCAAAAAAATCAAATTTAAATTCAATTTTAATTTCCTTCGCACGTAAAGGCAGTTTTCGTATTTATAATGTAAACATAAACATCAGGAAATGCCCTTTGGAACATTTTGAAACAGGAAAGATGTTGCGAGCCCGCCGGCGGGGAGCGGCGCGCCTGTCGGCGCCCGTGCGACGTGCGCGCAGCTCATATCGCTGGCACTAATTTTAGTGAGACAAAATTGGCAACAAAAACGGAGTACTGAAGTGCCCGTCTATTTCTATTCGCTATTACATATATGTCTATGGGTATAGTTTTAACATTGGACAGTTGCACACACCTATTGTCTTACAAATATAATAAGAATAAATAGATGTTTTAAAAATAAATATGGAATAATTATACACAGAACAAACCCTCAATTGACGTCAAGTGATATTTTCGTGTGACGTTAACTATAATGTATGATAGACATATTTACACTTTTAACATGAAACTACAGTGAGACTCAATCATAGTGAAATAAAAAACGGATCACTCACGTATATAAGTCGAGTCGACATGTTTCGGACTAATCCGTAATTTTAATCGTGATAGTGGATGGTCGGTGCCCCCTAGTTGGAAGACTGTGCTAAATACTGCGTCAACGGTGAATGTGCACGAGCCTTTACAGTGATGTGGTCAGTGTAGTGTGCTACCCTGCATTTGACAATAATAAAAATGACGATGAAATCGAGGGTAGTTGTGTGCCGCTGTCAGCTAGTAGTCGCGCGAGCAGAGCCGCGGCGCGCAGTTTGCGTCTCGCCGCCGCTGGGTCGTGCGCTCCCAGAGGAAGGACTACGAATTAGTCCGAATCATGTCGGGCTAAACTCGACTTATATACGTGAGTGATCCGTTTTTAATTTCACTATATTGACACTTATTTTTGATGTTTCTAATGTAAATATTTGCCTAATCAATATATATAAACCCATCTGTCTTTACACATGGTAATTACCTTAAATAATTTCCTATAATAAATTCGTAAATTGTAATATGATAATTAGGAATGCTTAAACATTTAATTAGTATTTTTAGTGTGACTTAGTTTATTGTTTATGATGTTTATTCTCTAGAGGGATGACAGCATTAAAAATTAATTAACTAACATTAATTTCGTAGACCCATTAATCAGCTGTGTATTGAATGTGATACTTAGTAAGAATAGAAAATATTTCATTTCATTTCATTATAAAGGCATAGTCAAAACAGACAATAGTAGTTTATGCAACTGTTACATAATGAGGGTCCTTAAGACATGAGTGTGGTTCTATGAAACAAGGTGAAGCTGAGATCAAGGATCACACAAGTGTTTTAGGGGTAAATATGTAGGTAGAGTTGCATACCTTTGCATTACTTTATCTACACACATATTATAAGTACTATGGGTACTAGTCAACTGATTAACATACTTTATATGGATAAATACTCGCTTATACAGGATGTTATAAAAATACCTGTAAAGCCGAAAGGGGGTTAAATGGTCCATTATAAAGAGTCCATTTACAATATTTGAATCACTGTATGAAATAAAAAAAATAAAAAAATTTCGTTCAATATGCAAACCCTATATTTTTACGGGTTATTTTATAACATGCTGTATACTATAAAACATCCAAGATCTGAGGCCCGAGTACGAGTATGAGGTTTCTCGATCTCGATACGATAACCGCGTAACGTTACACAGGTTTCGAAAAGTCGTGCTCGACCCTCTGAGAACAAACATTCATATTCATCATGCAAATATCTGCCCAATCAGAGATTGAATCTGAGACATCCAGCTTCATAGTCACGGTCTCTAACCACTAGGCTATCTAGTTGTCAAATACATCCCCAAATATGCAAGTGCGAGAGGGACAAATGCTTTATGTTGCGGATAAACATTAGTGTGCTAGGAGGTCTGTTTATTACAATCTATACCTATAAAAGAAGACCGTGACTGACTGCTGACTGACTGACAGACAACGCACAGCCTAAACCACTGGTCCCAGAGACTTGAAATTTGGCAAACATGTACCTTGAGTATCTTAGAGGTGCACTAAGAAGGGATTTTTCGAAATTCCCACGGGATAGGGAACTAGCCCATTTTGAAATATTTCACGGGTGCAAAGCCGCGGGGCATAAGCTAGTAAGACATATGTGGCTAGTGTGACATAAAACAAGCTGTTGATAACAATGGTACCTACTATATTTGGTTCATTGATAAGCAATAACACTTAACCGGACCTGGTCTGGGTGTTTTTCGGAGAAAAACTTAAAATTATATATTTAATTCTGTGTTATACATATATTACACATATTTTTTGAGATCGGAATAAAATAAATCCATAGATAGCTCAAAACAATTTCTGGTTTTTTTATCCCTTTAGGTGGCAAAAGCCCGCTGCGGGTGTCAACGCCAAGTGGCACGAAATTTTGCAAAAAAAAAGCTGTCTAGTGCGGGCCTCTTATGGGTGGTCGTCCTTGTCTAATCAGGCATGCATCTAGCAAGTGTGGATAGATAAGGAACAGTTTGAACGGTTTTATTTACACGGCGAAATACGACACCGGCCAGAGGCCCGCTGCGGGCTTCCGCCACTTAGCGGTAATTTTGACAGGAGCCCGCTACGGGCTTCTGCCACTTGCCGTACACACCCGCAGCGAGCTTTTGCCACCAAAAGGGTTATGCATGAAAAAACATGAAGTTGAAGTTAGGGATTTTCCATAATAAGCCTGTTTTGAAAAGTTCTCCAAGGTAGACAGATCAATACACTACTTGTTTATTGTTCACTAATTTTAAGGTCTTATGCACTCCATAAGTGTATTAATATTCGATGACCGGATAGCCTAGTGGTTAGAGACCCTGACTATGAAGCTTGAGGTCCCGGGTTCGATCCCTGGTTGGGGCAGATATTTGTATGATGAATACGAATGTTTCTTCTCGGGTCTTGGATGTTCAATATGTACATAAGTATGTATTTATCTATATAAGTATGTTTATCCATTGTCTAGTACCCATAGCATAGGCTTTGCCTAGTTTGGGACTAGGTCAATTGGTGTAAATTGTCCCATGATAAAAAAAAAATACATAAGCACAGTATTTTTATATAAATACAGTAGGTATGCTACCAATTTCAAGTAACGAAATGCGTACACTGCATATTTAAGAAGTACCTACTTACATCAAATATGCAGATAAGAGGTGAATTCCCTTTACCAGTTTGAGCATTATCCAATTTGCAAATACATTGGGTGGGAACTAATAATGAATTACCTGGTCACATTAATTTAAGAACAGAACCTTACAATTGGCTTGAAGGTCTAGTAACCAGGCCATAAAATTACAAAAAAACCTCATAAGTGTAAGACATTGGCTGCCTTGGCACCGATCTAGGACCAGGGGTAAACTTGACGAATTTATATCATCTGGCATCACGTTATCCCTGGGTTAGTTCCTAACCCCAGGCCCGTGCAAGCAAATTATTGAAGCCAAGTCAAGTCAATTAAGTGACTAATTTCAACACAGCGCGGTAAACGTAGCCGTTTACATTATCACAACAATATGGCCTGACGCATTTACGTTGGGCAAAACAGAAATAAATTTGCCACAAATTTACAAAGGTAACTATAAACTCTTTTTTTCGAATTAATCATGGGAAAAGTGACGTCCGAGTCCGACCCCGACCGAATTGCCTCCAACCGTCCTCCAACAAACAGTCCAACTTCAACATCAACTTTCGAAACATGAGCAAAGACAAGTGAATGTGGTTTTTTTTAAGACTTACCTAGGCAACGCGCAAAGGTCCGTCAGAAAAATCACCATGCACTCTCACTGCACTCCAGAGTTTCTAGTCCAGTTTTTTTCACTGTACCACTGTTGTTTTAGCACTGTTTCCAGGAAATATTTTGTTATTCGCAGTATTAAGAGTTCTACGTTGCGCACGAGTGACCACAACGGCGGCGGAGTAGATAGCTAGCTGTCAAATCGTGAAATCGGTCGGTTTGCATCACTGGTGTTGCCAGCGGTGGACTTTAAAACCCCTTACTTTTTCGATATTCCGGTATTCTGACAAAATAAAACTTTTGTCGCATGCCTACATCTCACTTTAACCAGTAGAGGAGTGCAAAAGAGATGAGTGCATTACGTCTTGTCCATGTCCACGATAAACGCTTGTGTTTTATGGCCTTTGTAAATGGTATAATAATAATTTATGGAACTGTTACATAATGAGGCTCCTTAAAATACGAGTGAGTTTCATAATAGGAGCACACGAGTGTTTTAAGGTATAATTATGTAGAGTTGCATACATTACTTTGTCTACACACATATTATAAGTACTCTAAGATGGTTTCAGTAGCCGAAGGTATATTAAACCTGTCACGAATTTGCCTGGTTTTTTTTATCCATAAACAAACATACCGAGCTGACGTTTTGTACTGATCTTTTTTAATTGATGCCTGTTTTTTTTATTTGTTTTGATTATTGAACATAAAAACTGACTGTCATAATGTCATGATTACGTACAGCTTTTGAATGCATAATAGAGGACTTATGATAAGTGTGTAGATAAAATCGTTAAAAGTTGTATACGCTAACAATTTATGCGTATTGCAAGACTTATTATAATACTTAATCATCAATCAAATAATTTCATAATTAAACCTTTTATCTAAATGCCATTACAGACGAGCGGTGCATTTGGACTGCAATATAACTGCACCGCCGACTGCTCATACATTTTCAATTGCAATTTCATTACTTTCATTCCAGTCGGCAGTTACAATGCAGTCGGAATGCAGCCCGTCTGTAATGGCTCTAAGGCGACTACAATATAAACAAGGACCATAAAACCAAGAGGACTGCCAGTGTCTATACGATGTCGCGTTCCTTTGAAATAATAAGCCTGCTGTAGCTAGTTTTACTACGGAGGGGTCTCTGTGCCATTCATTTGGTATGACATTTAGACCTCTGGCTAATAATAGCGCCATCTAAATTCGTTTTTTTCTTTCAGTTTATAGATGGCGCTATTGTGTTAGCCAGAGGTCTAAGTGTCATACAAAATTAATGGTACAGAGACCTCTCTATAATGAAACTAGCTACAGCAGGCTCATTATTTTACAGTAACGCGATATTGTATATCCATTGGCAGTCCTCTTGGTTTTATCGTCTTTGGTATAAATAATATAATTATGTAGTACCTGATGAATTGAAAACAAGCACGTGCAAGTATTTATTAATATCGTGTTTAATCGTAGGTGAATTAAAATTGTATGGAGAGCGGATTGAAAGTATCAATTGAGTAGTATTAGTTAACCCCTCGTATGCTAAAGTAACGGATCCGTGCGGATTTAAGGCAATTTTTTTTATTTTTTTTTGCAATCTCCATAAATAGAAGGTATTAAAATGCAAGGGACTTGAATGCAATTTTTTTTTACTTCCCGCCAAGGACGATAAAACCAAGAGGACTGCCAATGGCTATACAATGTCGCGTTCCTGTAAAATAATGAGCCTGCTGTAGCTAGTTTCACTATAGAATAGAGGCCTCTGTACCATTAATTTTGTATTACACTTAGATCTCTGGCTAACACAATAGCGCCATCTATGAACTGAAAGAAAAAATGAATTTAGATGGCGCTATTGTGTTAGCCAGAGGTCTAAATGTCATACCAAATGAATGGTACAGAGACCCCTCCGTAGTAAAACTAGCTACAGCAGGCTTATTATTTCAATGGAACGTGACATCGTATAGACACTGGCAGTCCTCTTGGTTTTATGGTCCTTGCTTCCCGCATACGAGGGGTTAAGAGTCAAGATGGGGCAGTCGTTATTTGATTATATTAGTTTGTAACTTATAAGTTATAAGTTTGACGTGTGTATCTCTGTGAGTGTCTGTGGCATTGTACCTCCGATTTGAACGTGTTTTTTTAAACGTAAGCTAGTTTAATCGAGATGGTTCCAAGTTTCACGAAAATCGTTTTTAAACTAGGTATAAGACTTTGAAACAAAATGTCAGCGGTTTTTCTTTTTTTCCAAGTTGTAGTTATTAAGGAGTCACTTCGTTTCACCTGAATTTGGTTCCTTAAAGACTCATTACCTTAATACTTAAGGTATTGACACGATTAATGTGTATTAAATATCGTGGAATCAAAATTGATTCCTCTTATTTTGGCGAGATTCCCATGCACTGGCAACATTATTTAAATGTCAACCTCATAATATTTTAACGAATGACGTCATTCCACTTATATCACTCACAAGTATGTAGGTACCAGCTTATTTTTACAGTTAACTACTTAGTAAAGTATTTAATTAAATCATATTTAAAAACAGGTCTTTTTAAAAGCTATAATTAATACCACAGAATTGGTTTAAAGCCTAATTTTAAAGTGGTGAAACTAAGAGCGTGAAAAGTTAATTATCAAGTAGGTAGAGCAGGTATGTAGGATAGAGACAGCATGCAACAGGCATACAGATATGTGTTACCCGACCGAATTGGAGAGGTCGGTTGGAAATACGAGAAGATTGTACTTGTTGTTGTTTTTATTTTGGCTTCGTTGTGCTGGTTTTACCGTAGATAATTTATTGCCATACTACTTGAATTAGGGTTGTCAGAAATATACATATAACCGCACTAAATATCCAGTACATGCAAATTAAGTTCATAATCTAATAACACAGATTAGCACTAAAGGTCTTCTGGAACGGAAGTATTTTCCACAGTTAGATGTAATATCATAACATAACATGGTACCGGCTGGCGCGAAAAAAAGCAAAACTTTGAAGGCCGTCTTTACTATGGCGGTTTTTCGTGGAAGCCATCGCCTGCCGGCCTGGGGGACGACTACGAAATTCGAAAATCGAAGTTCGTATCGTATCGTCCCGCTCGCTCTCGTATTAAATCATATTAGCGTGAGCGGGACGGCGCGACACGAAGTTCGAATTTTGCACTTCATAGTTTAGGGCCTGATTAAAAAAACAAAATGCCATGCATTGGAAAAAAAAGCGGACAAGTGCGAGTCTGACTCGAGCCCAAGGTTTCCGTACTAATATTTTAACGCTTTTCCCCAGTGTTTTAAGTTGTCCAGTGTTATCAAGAGCCCTGGGAAAAGCGTTAAAATCTTTCTACGGAACCCTCGTGCGCGAGTCCGACTCGCACTTGTCCGGTTTTGTGGCATGTATCGTGGTGCGGAAAGTTAAAAGTTAAGTACTTACTAAGTACTTACTCGAAAACTAGACGGAGTGGGGGGGGGGGTGGTGTCTTGGCATATACTACTGGTGGTCACCGAGGGGGGAGAGGGAGGGGGGAGAGGGAGGGGGGAGGGAGGGGGCTAAAAAGCTGTTAAAATGGGTCACTTAATATGGGTACGTTCCCTAATGTTCTTGAGAGCTTTGAATACCGAATTCTCAAGGTTATAGGAACAATACCAAGTATTTACGATTTATGACTTTGATGGTGTCACAAAAGATTTTCGGGACGGATTAGCATACAATGTTGGTACTTACCTACCTATACAATGAAAAAATATAGCAGAGTTGATTTTGAGGGTCTGTATTACTGGGAACGATACGATGATATCATTAGGCACATACAACTAAAGTATACTACCTCTATAATAAAATCAGTAGGTACTTAGTAGTTGACAACATTTAATAATTTTGTGACTTGAAAATTGACACATGCATCGAAAGAGGGTCGCCTCCTGAACACATATCACTACGTTTACCTACTTACTTACTTACATATTTAGGTAGGTATATAAATAAATACAAGACAATGAATAGATAGAGCAATACTACCTATGTACTACGAAGGAATGAATGTGAAATACCTTTCCCTTCTCTATGAAAAAAACAATCGTACTTACACCTCGGTAACAATAAACTAGCCACCGTGAGACTCAATCATAGTGAAATAAAAACAGATGACTCACGTCGAGTTTCGGAGTAAATTCCTAGGGTTCCTCTTTGCGCGCACGACCCAGCGGCAGCGAGACGCACACTACGCACCACGGCTCTGCTATTCACGTGTACCTATACGTGAGAGATCCGTTTTTATTTCACTACAAACTCGATTTTACTTAATTTTTTCTGAGAAGTCTCGTAGTCCCGGGACTTTGCCCACGATTTATCCCGTGTCCCGGGACTTTTAAATTGTCGAAACTTCCCAAACCCTAGTTTAAAGCGTATCAGACCTATTTTAACGTACACTTATATTACTTACATATTGTGTACAGCCAAGTTAGTTTAAAAATCATGTAAGTTCCAATACAATGCGTGGCCGTAAAGCGAACGAGTTTGGAGTGGGCGATCGAACGCCGCAATGTATTGCAACTTGCACGATTTTTCTTGCAGGTCTAAACTCTTACTAGGTATATAACATATAAGGAATTCCAACCCAATTTATTATAATAGCATGTACGAAACTGGTCTCACGCGTATACACGCTTGATCAACGCACGCGTATGTACGTATCTCAAGGCCGCCATCTTGTTTTGTTTGAGCCATTTTGGACTTCCCATAAACTTTATCTGATTTCTTACTGTTCGCTAAGGCTTTTTACGGGAAAACCGTAGAAAAGTCGCTGAGAAAAAGCACGGATTGCACGTGGTGTACAATAAATTTATATCAGTAATATGTATATTCTTTAGCCACCTTAGCTACATACTTACCTAATTACCTAACTAATAGCTGATGTGTTACTAGTTAGGCAGTGTTAGCTAGTTTGTTTAGATCTTAATTGTTACCTGGTATATCTTAAGGTATAATACTTATGTATAATTATATTGCTACGCCCTTACAGGGTAGTACCTAGGTTAACTTAAGTTAATTTTATGTACTGTGCAATAAATAAATAAATAAATAAATAAATAAATAAATAAATAAATAAATAAATAAATAAATGAATAAATAGCTTAGTGTAAATTTCTATACCTATTAAATAAGTCATCCATCATCCATCATCAACCTATTTACATCCCACCCACTGCTGGACACAGTCCTCCTCTCAGAATGAGAGGGCTTGGGCTATAGTTCCCACGCGGGCCCAGCGCGGATTGGGAACTTCACATACACCATTGAATTGCTTCGCAGGAGTGTGCAGGTTTCCTCACGATGTTTTCCTTGACCAAAAAGCTAATGATAAATTACAAATGCAATTTCGCACATAAATTCCGTAAAACTCAGAGGTGCGAGCCGGGGTTTGAACCCACGACCCTCTGCTTGAGAGGCGATAGGTCAACCCACGGCTGAAGTAAGTATACTTACTTAACTAATATAACATCTCCTGCTCAATTAAAACGTGCCAGTAAAAGTGTTCTGGTTTTGCTGTTCTAATAATATTTTTTTTACACCTGTTACTAAAACTTCTCTCTATTTTCTAATGATAGAGTGAGGTTTCTTTGTGAAATTTATCTGTCGTTATGTATTGTAAGAGCTGATGTTCCCTTGTTTTTAGAAAAAAGTAAGTAAATAAGTAAACGCTTTATTGTACAGAAAATACAGAAATAAATACAGGTTACCAACAGTGAGATACAGTACAAAGGCGGACTTATCCCTATAAGGGATCTCTACCAGTCAACCTTTGAGCGGTAGAGAGGAGAAGTTAATTTAAGGGACCGACAAAGAGTGCGTTTATAATCACAAATAGTGAAGGCGAATAAATAATACAATACATAAACTCATACAAAAGCCAACCATATTATAACATACTACTACATAATATACATACATACATACAATACATATACTAAATACAAACACAGTTGATAAAAAATATTTTAGGACATGGTGTCAGCCACATCTTCTTCAAGTTTCAAAAAAATTAGTTTCCTAGCGGCGCATTCTTCTTGGCAATCATGGTCTTTCCGAAAGCGCTGGTAGACTCAAAAAATGACGTGTAAAAGAGCATTCAACTGCCTATTTGCTGAATAAAATTTTGAATTTTGAATAAATAAAATTTTAACAAATTTAGAAAACAGCTCCCCCGCGGCATGGTCCCGGAGATGCTGGCAGCATTTCCTCGCTGTATCGCGATGCTGATACGTTGCGCGAGGAAGCTGCCAGCCCTTCGGTACCCGGTGATGCCAGTTAGTCTTTTTGAAATTTGTTGAAATAAAATTTGGGCGCTAGGACCCCGCGGACCTTCTTTATTTAAATAGCAGTTTTTACATTAATCAAGGAACAAAATTATTTAAAAACAAAAACCCGACTGCAAAAACCATTACGTAACTAAAAAGTGAAAAAGTAGCTTATTATAAGTAGTTTATACATAGTTAGCAGAAACAGGTAATACATATAAAGACTGCCAATATCCATACTAACTTGCGTAGCTCCGAAACATAAGGTTCACCGGTGGTCGCCATCTTAGAATTAAATTACTGACATGTCTTTAGTGACAGTTGCAAGATTAACATGAATCGGTTGACGTAAGAATCATTAAAATCGGGCCACGCGTTCGGTCTCTAGAGTGCCACAAAGGAACAAACACACATACATACATGCATAGGCTGTTAAACACATTACCCTCCTTTGCGTTTTGCAGTCGGGTAAAAGAAATGGAGGGCGATTAATTTTGCTTCTGAGTATAAAGTGTGTACCTATGCAACTCTACATAATTAAGCAATAAACACTCGTGTTCTAAGGACCCTTCTTTATGTGACAGTTGCATAAACTACTATTTATATGCAACCTAGATTCTTATCTAGGTAGGTACTTACTTACTAAAGTAATATAGTTTAGTAGCCAGGTGGTTTGAAGTACTGACGCCGTCTGACAGGTTTCTCTCGGAACCTGCTATGGGCATGGCAAACAAGTTTTAATTTGCACGTTAAAGCTTAGGTATACTTAACATTATCGCTTGATACTTACATTTGCAGAAAAACCCAACGGGCTTAATACGTAAGTACAAGACAGATATAAGAAAGATATTAAGGCACGCGGACAACCAAAGAGGAGTTGCTGTCTCTTGGTTCGCTTATTTTTGTAGTCTTTTGTAGTTAACACTGGCGTGAGTTTCGGATTCGGCATGAAATAAAAATACGTCGAACCATGGCACCGGAGTATAGCCATAGACCATGGCACCGGGGTATAGCCATAGACCATGGCACCGGAGTTTAGCCATAGACCATGGCACCGGAGTATAGCCATAGGCCATGGCACCGGAGTATAGACATATACCACGGCACCGGAGTATAGACATAGACCATGGCACCGGAGTATAGCCATAGACCATGGCACCGGAGTATAGACATAGACCATGGCACTGGAGTACAGACATAGACCATGGCACCGGAGTATAGCCATAGACCATGGCACCGGAGTATAGACATAGACCATGGCACCGGAGTATAGCCATAGACCATGGCACCGGAGTATAGACATAGACCATGGCACTGGAGTACAGACATAGACCATGGCACCGGAGTACAGACATAGACCATGGCACCGGAGTATAGACATAGACCATGGCACCGGAGTATAGCCATAGACCATGGCACCGGAGTATAGACATAGACCATGGCACTGGAGTACAGACATAGACCATGGCACCGGAGTACAGACATAGACCATGGCACCGGAGTATAGACATAGACCATGGCACCGGAGTATAGCCATAGACCATGGCACCGGAGTATAGACATAGACCATGGCACCGGTGTATAGACATAGACCATGGCACCGGAGTACAGACATAGACCATGGCACCGGAGTATAGACATAGATCACGGCACCGGAGTATAGACATAGATCATGGCACCGGAGTATAGACATATACCATGGTACCGGAGTGTAGCCATAGACCATTGCACCGGGATATAGACCATGGCACTGGAGTATAGACATAGACCATGGCACCGGAGTATAGCCATAGACCATGGCACCGGGGTATAGAGACCATGGCACCGAAGTATAACTGTTAGACCATGGCAAGGAGTATAACCATTAGGCCATGGCACTGGATTATAACCATAGACCATGACACCAGAGTACCTATAGCCATAGACCGTGGCACTCCTCGTCCTTGTGTATGGAAAGTCATTGGTGTTTTGTTAATCATCTTCTCTATGATATTCCTAGAAAAAATCGTACTATCAAACCCTGGATAACACCAGGCATATTAAGGTGCATCACAAACACAAATAATATGCAGAGAAAACTGCGGTTAGATCCTTATAACGAAGTATTACAGATTACGTATAAAAGATACAGGAATTATTGTAATAATCTACTTAAAAAACTGAAGCGTGACTACGACAGGGATCAGCTGAGTAGGGCAAAAAAAAAAAACTCTAAGAACTTATGGAAAGTAATTAACAATATAACCCACAGGAAACCTAGTAACACAGATAACCTGGAACTATTAAATGTCAGATCATCCCCTGTAGACTCGGTTAATCGTGTAAGCAATTATTTTTCTAATGTTGGTAAATCTCTTGCCGAAAATATTTTACTAAGACCTGCTCCGCTGCTGGCTAATAACCATGTATTCTCACGAATAAATTCCTTTGTTCTGCTTGAAACAAATCCTAAAGAAGTACTTACTATTTTAATGAATCTTAAATCAGATAGTGCTCCTGGGCACGATAACATACCGACTGGTTTCCTAAAAATGGCTGGTGAGTTTATTGCGCCTATTATTTCATACCTTATCAATTTTTGCTTTATTCAGGGGAAGTTTCCAGAGGCCCTTAAGGAGGCAATTATAACCCAAGTTTACAAGAATGGGAATAGAGAAGACATGAATAATTACAGACCTATATCTGTCCTTCCTGCTATTTCAAAAATCCTAGAAAAAAATACTGAACTCTCGAGTTATTGACTATCTTACTAAATTTAAAATACTCTCAAATTCACAATATGGCTTCAGACAAGGTATTTCGATAGAAGATACGATATCAACTCTTACGCAAATTATTGTAAAACAAGTTGATAAAAATAAGAAATGTGTCACTGCCTTCCTTGATCTTAAAAAAGCATTTGAAACGGTCTCTGTTCCCATCCTTGTAAGCCGCCTAGAAAGTATAGGTATCAGAGACATTCCCTTGCTATTACTGAAGGATTATTTACGTGATAGGAGACAAAGGGTTAAGATAGGAAATTATGTGAGTGAGGCGACTGATATAACTTATGGGGTCCCCCAAGGGAGCGTTCTTGGTCCCACTCTGTTTTTGGTTTACATCGATCAGCTGTGTGACATGAAAATAAATAATGGTCACGTGGTATCTTATGCGGACGACACAGCGGTTATTTTTACTGGTTCGACTTGGAGCGATGTCAAATTGAAGGCAGAAGTGGGACTCTCAAGGATTGCGGCCTGGCTGAATGACAATCTACTTACTTTAAATGCTGATAAAACAAAATATGTATGCTTCACAAAGTATAATAACACTCAACCAGAAACAGGCTTAAATATCAAAATTCATACATGTACGACTCAGGGCATAGTGGACTCAAACTGCACATGCTCTGAAGTAAATAAGGTGGAACATATTAAGTATGATTGATCAAAGATTGTCTTGGCACTCGCATTCAGAACTAATCATGAGCAGAATAAGAAAATTGATATGGATATTCAAAACTCTTAGGAGTGTGACCCCAACTGATCTCTTAAATCAAATATATGTCTCCCTGGCTCAGTCCGTTATGACTTATTGTATACCGATATGGGGTGGGATAACTAAAATGAAATCACTAGAGAGAGCCCAGAGATTGTTATTAAAAGTTATTATTACAAACCCTATAAATTCCCAACTCTTGATCTATACTCTTTATGTGGGCTTATGTCAGTGAGAAAATTGTACATCGTTCATGCTGTTTTGAGGATGCATGTATCTTTAACATATAAGCCAGAACCACTAAATAGACGAAGGAGGAAAAATGCTGCTCCCGCTGTTTAAGTAAAGACGACCTTTGCTAAAAGACAATATCTTGCTCAGGCTACAAGTCTATACAACCTTATAAATCAACAATGAGACATGTAATCCTTGACAAAATATGAATGCAAAATTAAAGTATCAAATTGGATAAAAAAACAAAAAAAAAACAAAAATTACAATGATACTGAAAATTTACTTAAAAACATTGTACCTACTTAATTAATCTAACTTTAAGAGGTAGATAGCAAATGGCAGTTCACATTGCCACTTGATCCCAGGAGAACACTACTCGTAGGTTTACATTACATTCACTACATTATATACACCCTCATTCACACACACACACACTTCTTACGCACACACTCAACTAACTTAATGTTAAGAAAATTGAAAAATGTATAAATTAAAATTGTTATTGCATATTAAATTCATTAAATTCGCTAATCTAAATTAGCTAAGTAACTGTACCTACTTTTAAGGAAGAGCGGAGGTTCTTATTACAGGTATATTTTACCTAAAAAGAGGCTCCAGCCACTACTTAATGTAATATGAATGGTTACTAAATAAAAAAAATAAATATTATTTATTATATTAAAATAGCCTCCATTAAGAGGTTAAAAAACGGATCTGACCCACTGGCCGCCACCATAGAGCTTCACGCCAAAACGTAACTTTTTAAAAGTGAATGGCTTGGGTTGCGTTGCACTCAGTATGCCCGGTTTATTGACTCACTTTTAATTCGAGTTGAATCCGGTGTTTCAATATGAGTGATGTAATGAAATTAAGAGTAATTTAAGAATACGGTGTTTTTAGGGTTCCGAGCCAAAATGGCAAAAGCGGAACCCTTCTACCCCATAGTGTGGGCGGGTATCGTTGAATACGTATTTAAAAAATATCGAGGCGGCTCGAAGATCATTTTTCGATTGAGTTCTTCGTTTAAATAAATAAATATAATAAATAAATAGCGAAATATTTAGCTTTAAAGTGCTTCTTTTTGTTGAAGTCAAGTGAATTTAAAAAGAAAACTATCACAGATAAGTAGGCTGTATAGGTTTGCGACTATTAGTTGACCAACTTATGATGTTATTCTATATCAGTAACCTATATAAAAGGAATTTTTCACAAATTTCAAATTTGATGCGTAAATATACAGAAAAACCAGAAAAATTAGTTCTCGAATTGGGGTTCGAACCCAAACCTTTACCATACCGTGGTAACGCGCTAATCCAATTACGCTATCCGAGCAATTTCTATTAGTTTCTATTTTTATTTCGAGCAATTGCTCGGATAGCGTAATTGGATTAGCGCGTTTCCACGGTATGGTAAAGGTTTGGGTTCGAACCCCAATTCGAGAACTAATTTTTCTGGTTTTTCTGTATATTTACGCATCAAATTTGAAATTTGTGAAAAATTAATTTCAAACGGGATGACCGTAAAAATAAAAATAATACAAAAAGTTAGTTTTATATAAAAGGACCCCACACTGCGTATAGTTTGCTTAGGAATAGGGCTCTGCTAACACTGGTGTTATTTAAACAACATTGGTTGTTAATTTTCTTTATTAATTGCAATGTTCAATCTGAATACAGTGCTTGGCCTTTCCAGCCGCCAAAAAGTGTCACATTGACGTTAAGTGTCAAATCTTATTTTTTCTAAAAAAGATAACGAACCTGAGAGCAAGGCATTATGCCAACAACTGGTTATAAATTAGGTACGCAAGGACTTTTTCGTAATGGCTAAGGAACCCCATCCTGGGCGTGTCCGACACTCTCTTGACCAGTTTTTTTATCTTTGAGTAAAGCAAGGCATACAGTAAGTAAGTAACTCATTATATTGAGGCTATTTATTACTAATCGTCTTTGCCTACTCTTCGCTCGCGCTGCAAAGTGGGAATTTGTTTTCTCGGCTGCTTGTTTGTAGCCGACACAAAAAGAGAGGGGTGTTATTATTATTATATATGCATAATTACAGCGGCTGTCTTACTCTCCACACCGGAACACAACAGTGCAAGCACTGCTGCTTAGCGGCAGGATTAGCGAGTTAGATGGTGGTAGCGATCCGGACGGACCTCGCACAAGGTCCTACCACCCGCAATTTTCCTAACACCCGCTTGTTTGTAGCTGATACAAAAAGAAGGGGAGTTTTTTTTTTACAATCCGATCTGATTTATTTAACTAAATTAGTTATTAGTTTGAATTGTGCGTTTGTGTGTACCGTGTCTGGCATCGTAACTCCTAAACGGATAAGCTGATTTGGACGCAGTTTCTGAAATCCAAAGTTCCGCAGTCGGGTAAAAAGCCCCTGCGAGAATTAAATGGCAATAAGTTGAGCAGTGAATTTTTTGTAGGCGCTTAATTATCACTATAGTACTTGTACTATTATGTATTCTGTGGTATTTTAATAGCTTGTTAAGTGAGCTCTAAGTGAACAATCCTGACTATTTTTACATTGACAATATTCATACATGGAGCGCAGTAATTTAGGTGTAAGTAGCCAGGTAGAGTGGTAGAGTCAATCCACAATAACTGCAACGAACTGACAACAGTAGAAATCTAAATTTTGTGTATGGCAACACTGATTTATAGTCAAACAACACGTTTTGAACTTTTGATTAGATTAAACATAAACAGGTCATCGTTCATCCACCATCCACCATTAAAATACCTCTCATATTTCTTTTTCTTGATTTTTTTTTACTGTACAACGGCAAAACCTACTAAACACAGGCAAAATTGTCCTCCAATGGACAGAGCCGAGAAATGTCTGAGTGACATGAAAAAAATATTACCACAGCGTGATTTTTTTGGGTTGCCAATTAATATCTTATGCCGAGTTATCGTGGGACGATCATAAGTAAAACTGATCGTATCAGAAACACGGCACTGACACGGCAGACGTGGGGGCCAAGACCGCAAGGCTTTAACTCTTTCAACGCCAACGGCGCATACAAAAGTTGTGATCCTCACGCCAAGTTGGCATAACGTCAACGCGGCCTTAAACATTAAGCATGCGTTCGTTCGCGTTTACACTGTGCAGCCGGACGCCTATAAGCGTTGGTGGCGTCGTAGGCACGTCGGCTCATGACGCTTTTAGGCGTCCTTGGCGTTGAAAAGGTTAAGTTTTCCCTGCCCGCGTCACGGTGTTGACAAACTGATAGTACCTACGTCTCAACTTAGCAAAAATGTTCACGCATTTGACAAAGACATAGCTTAATGTTAAATATTAGTGCCGAAGTGCGTAGTAGGTTTTTGGCGTTTACGCAGTTGTTTCGAGGCGACGCGTCGAAGCGGACTGGTTGAAAATATGCGGTGGGATTTCGTACTTTGGTTGTTTGTAAGTGTCTTTTAATTATATCATGATCATCACCATCATCTTTGACTTGCTTCAGTTTATATTTCATGTCTACTTGGGCCTAGTCCTTCTCTAGTCTAGAGGTTCACTTTGATAAGCTCCTCCGATACATGTCGTGTTTTTAACCGACTTCAAAAAAGGAGGTTCTACGTTCCACTGTATGTTTTTTTTCCGAAATCAGCTTGTCAGTTACGTAAATGTTACTTATTTATTTTGCATTTGGAAGCAATGATATTACATAAAATATAAAAAGAGGTTGATATGTCATCAGCACGCCGAAAATGAAGCGCAAAAAAGGCTACAAACTGTAGCCTCTTTGGTCACAATATCTCTCGAATAAGGTCCAAACTTGCGCGCAAATGTCATTATGTGCGGAACATGTCTTTCGATTGTCTTGTGAGCATATGACGTATCTTTACTTATAATATCATTGTTATGAAGCTTTTTTAACCGACTTTACAAAAGGACTTTAACCCCCGACGCAAAAAGAGTTATAAGTTTGACCTGTGTATTGGTGTATCTGTTTGTGGCATTCTAGCTCAGAAACGGACGCGGCTTTTTTTCTCGAAAGCTGGTTTAATCGAAATGGTTCTTAATTAGGTTTCATAAATTTAAAAAAACCGGCCAAAGGGTTCCTAAGCCACTGGGACATGACTCCAACAAAAATGAGCACTTCATAGCTAAATATTTCGCATACCAATCCCTTAATCGAAAAATGATCTTCAAACACCCCCAATATTTTTAAAAGACCTACGAGACAAGATCTCGTGTCAAACGATACCCCACACTAGGTATGGGGTAGACGAGAAAAAAAAACAAGAATCCCCACTTTACGTGTAGGGGAGGTACCACAAAAACAAAATTTTAAGTACAAGATTTTATACTAGCACTTTGCCGGCCTAATTATGCAAATGCAAATTGCATCTATCTATGCAAAATTACAGCTGTCTAGTGCCAATAGTCTCTGAAGTAAGCTGCGGATCGACAGACAGACCTGTACCTGACCTGTATTTATTTCTGTATTTTCTGTACAATAAAGCGTTTACTTACTTACTTACAGACAGACAGACGGACTTGACGAAACTACAAGGGTTCCGTTTTTGCCATTTTGGCTACGGAACCCTAAAAAGAGCTCCCCCGCGGCATGGTCCGAAAGATGCTGGCAGCATTCCCTCGCTGTATCGCGATGCTGATACGTTGCGCGAGGAAGCTGCCAGCCCTTCGGTCCCGGTGGTGTCTGTGAGTCTTTTTGAAATGTCTAAATTGGTTAGGTAGGTACATAATAAAAGCAATTTACAATGACATGACACAAGCTAAAACTAATTGCCTATACTAAAACTTAAAACTAAATTAAATCTAAATAAAGTGCCCAAAAGGCTGGCAGCGTCGCCTCGCTGAATAGCGATGCTGATTCTTTGAGAGAGAAAACGGCGAGCACTTTGGTCACAAGTTGCATCGACCAAGCGCATTTGCAACTCTGAAATAAGCTTGTAAATTGGTTAGGTTAGGTTGTTATAATCTTGTTTTCAAGCGGAATATGTTCGAAAAACAATAGTCTGCAAAGAAAACGCAGCTGTGCAAATGAACCTAAATGCGTATTAATTATCACGTTGGCTTATATTTTCCATTAGTAGTATTATTACAAACAATTATGACAAGCAATTAGTAGCATTAGAATATTTTTCTTATCTTTTTGTCAGTTTTGACTCATTATTATACAGAACAGGAAAAACTGACAAAAGAAAAAAAATATCTAATTAATACCTAATGGTACCTATTATAGGTAATCTGTCCAAAAAATACACGACGAGAGATACCTCGGTAGTGACATAAATAGCATACTTAGATCAAAGATATGGAATTTTAGATATGGATTCGTTTATAAATAAATAATAAAATTAATAAATATCACGGGAAAATTTACACCAATTGACCTAGTCCCAAACTAGGCAAAGCCTGTACCATGGGTACTAGACTACGGATAAACATACTTATATAGATAAATACATACTAAATAAATAAATAAATAAATATCATGGGACAATTTGACACCAATTGACCTAGTCCCAAACTAGGCAAAGCCTGTACTATGGGTACTAGACAACGGATTAACATACTTATATAGATAAATACATACTTATATACATATTAAACATCCAAGACCCGAGAACAAACATTCATATTCATCATACAAACATCTGCCCCGACCGGGATTTGAACCCGGGACCTCAAGCTTCATAGTTACTTATATACATATTAAACATCCAAGACCCGAGAACAAACATTCGTATTAGTCATAACTACAAACATCTGCCCCGACCGGGGATCGAACCCGGTACCTCAAGCTTCATAGTTAGGGTGTTGTACGGGCCGGACTGTATAGACCCGCACTTTTTGGGGTTCAAAATAAAACGCGACGCTTTCGGCTTCTGATCGGATCCGTAGAAGAGGTTGTTTCCAGAGAGATGGCTGGCTGACGACTGTGAGAAGACTCCGAGACGACTGACTTCCCAGCGCCGCGCGGGCTCTATTTATACTGCTCGGGCGAGAGCGGGTGCCCGGGGCGCCGGGTTCGTTTGTCCTTCTCACACTCGGGCGAGCGTGGGGGCCGGGGCCGGATCCGATACTATTTTATTTCTCTTTCTATTACTATCTATTTACATGAGCTTAGCCTATTTTTCTATACGATACTTATATAACTATTATAATATAATCTTAACCTATCTTAAACTATAATTACAAACTAATTGGACTGCGCTGTCCCGCACATTTCTCCCGCCGTTCATCGCCGTGGTGATGAAGTTTCTTCCGCGTGCTGGACCGCAGTCGACTGGTGCACCGCCGTAGGCAGGACAGCCAGTTTCTTTGTGGGGCGTCGAAGCACGCCGCCCTTGGTCGCCACGTCCGCAGCTCGCACGATACCGTCGGCACCGGGGTACGTGGCGGTGACGATTCCCCGCGGCCATGTGTTGCGTGGAAGGGTGCCGTCGACGATAAGGACTAGATCGCCGACGGACAGCGCGGGGCCGCGCCCTTGCGGCTCCCGCCGGTGTTGGAGTTCTGGGAGATACTCCCGTATCCATCTCGCCCAGAACAGGTCGGCGAGTCTTTGTGATGTGCGCCAGGTGGCGCGTCCGACGGTATCACTTTCTTCGAAGGTCCCAGGTGTCGGTGCCCAGGCAGAGCCCCCGAGGAGAAAATGATTCGGCGTGAGTGCCTCAGGGTCGTTTGGGTCCACCGACACGTGGGTCAGTGGCCGGCTGTTGACCGTAAATTCGGCTTCGGCCAACAGCGTGATGAGCGTCTCTTCTTTAGGGTGCCGCTCGTGTAGCGTCACCTCTAGTGCGGCTTTGGTTGCCCGCACCAATCTTTCCCAGGCTCCGCCCATGAACGGGGCTCCCGCGGGGATGAAGCGCCAACTGATGTGTCTTCGCACCGCCTCTTCCTCCGTGGCGGTGTCGAGGGCTCTTCTTAGTTCCTTATCGGCGCCCCTTAGGTTAGTCCCGTTGTCGGACCAGATCTCTGTAGAACATCCGCGGCGTGCGATCATGCGTCGTAGTGCCATGATCGCGGAGTCCGTTGTCAAAGAGTGCGCCATTTCTAGATGTATGGCGCGGGTTGTGAGGCATGTGAATAGAGCTACGTATCTCTTCTGGTGGCTGCGGCCCACGGTGACACTTAGTGGGCCGAAGTAGTCGACCCCGGTGTAGCTGAAGGGCCTCTGGTGATGTGCGAGGCGGCAGAGTGGATGGTTTCCCGTGGGTGGTGTTGGTGGCACGGCCCGCCTTATGCGGCAGGGCAGACAACTGTGAACGACTTGGCGTGTCGTGGGTCGCAGACGAATCACCCAATACTTCTGTTTCACTTCGTTTACAGTAGGTTCCACTCTTGCGTGGCTGAGTTTCCTGTGAATGTAGTCTATCAGCAGTCTTGCTATTCTATGTCGGCCATCTATGACGGGTGGTCGTTTGGCTTCTTCTGCGATGTCTATTGCGGCGGCGATTCTGCTTTTCAACACCATTAGGTCGTTGTCAATGGCGACTGCTATTGTCTTCAGTTTGCTATTAGCCGGCAGAGGTTGGTTAGCTCGCAGGGCTTTTAGCTCTTCGACGAAAGTTTGTTCTTGAGCCGCTTGCAGTAATATTTTTTCGGCACGTTGCAGCAGGTCAACGCTAACTTTGATGAAGTTACGCGTCGGAGTCGTTGGCGGTATTCGATGTTCTATATTCCTCGTGGTGGGTGCAGCTTGATGTCGCCAATCGGGATCTGACTTGCTATTCGCCTTCGTTCTCTTGTAGTTGACTATTTCTGTTCTTCGGCAGAGTTCTATAAATTGCAGAACTCTAGCTGTCGCTCCTCTTAATCTTTCCCATTTCGAGAAACGGCTTGCCTCAGGAACTGCTTCGCTTGCAACTATCGCAACATTTTGGTGTGTTGCAAAGTTGGTTCTTTCTTCATCAGTCAGGATGGGCGTCTCTTTGTCTGCTGATGAAGGCAAGACCTTTTCTTCTGGCCACTCTTCCGGTGGCTGACGCAGAAAGGCTGGGCCCTCGTACCATCTATGATTCTTTGTAAAGTTCTCTGGTACGTCCCGGGTTGCATCGTCCGCAGCGTTTAAATTCGTTGGTATCCATCGCCATTCGTTGACTTTACTGGTCTCTTCTATTGCAGCTATGCGGTGTGCAACGAACGGGCGATAGGTGCGTGAGCCGCTGCGGATCCAGTGTAGCACTGTCTTGCTGTCCGTCCAGTAGATGGTGCTGTCTATTCGTTGTCTATGTTCTTTTTTCACTACTTCAGCCATGCGCGTGCCCATTACCGCTGCTTGGAGCTCCAGTCTCGGGATCGATGTGAGCTTCAGTGGGGCGACGCGCGCTTTGGCTAGCACTAGCGATGTGTACACCCGACCGTCGGGTTGTTCGGCGCGCCAATACAGCGCCGCGGAGTAGGCTGACTCGCTGGCGTCTGTCATTACGTGCAGCTGTAGGTTGGAGGCGTCGCTGAACCCTGGGTAAGCGCGGGGTACTGACACATCCCGTAGAGCTTTTAGATGTGTCAGCCATTCTTTCCACTGATCGGCGAGATCGTTGGGTAGTCGCTGGTCCCAATCTATGCCCCTGCGCCATGCTTCTTGTAGCAGACTCTTCGCTCTTATTGTGACCGGTGACGCGAAGCCCATGGGGTCATATAATGACATCACTATCTTTAGTGCTTCACGTTTCGTCGGCGTTCCGGTCTCGAGGACGGCTGGCGGGATGCGTGCCAGGTCCAGGTTAAAGCTTAGTTCGTCTGTTCCGGGTCTCCAGATAAGTCCCAGGACACGTTCGCTCGGGCCGCCGTCGTTGAGCTTAACGGCGTTCGGCTGTTCGGATGTGGCCTTCATGGCTATCATCACTTCCGCGCTGTTTGATGTCCAGCCGCGGAGGTTGAAGTTTCCCATCTCGTGTATCTGTTTGACGGCAGACGATGTGTCGATGGCTTCTTTCACTGTCTTGAAGCTATCTAAGTAGTCATCGACATAATGATTTTCTATTATTGCCGTTGCGGCTCTATTATCTATGTTTCGATGCTTCATGGCGTTGAAATTCTTCACGTATATCGCAATTGATGGAGAACACGTCGCTCCGAAAATAAGCGACGTCATTCTATATTCGGTGGGTGGCGTGTCGCCTCGCTCTGCTCCTCTCCACAAATATCTTAGTGCGTCTCTATCTTCTTCTCGCACTTTGACTCGCATAAACATCTCTGCTATGTCGGCTGTTACTGCCACCGCATGTTGTCGGAATCGCATCATAACACCCGGCAGCGACTGCAATAAATCTGGGCCGGACATTAGGTGATCGTTGAGTGACGTCCCCTTTGTTTTTGCCGCCGCGTCGTGCACCACCCTGAACTTGTTGGGTTTCAGAGGGTTAATGACTCCGAAGTGAGGTAGATACCAGGTTCGTCCCGGCGTTGTGGTAGCGGGAGCTGGCTCGGCGTACCCCTTCGTCACGAGTTCTTCCATTTGTGTTGCGTATTTCTTGCGTAGTTCTGGATTCTTGTCTATCTTCTTTTCAACGCTGTGGAGGCGGCTGAGCGCGTTGTCGTAATTGCGTGGCAGTTCTATTTTCTTGCTGTTCCACAGCAGGCCAGCTTCGTACACGCCCGGCTCCACTTCTCTAACTGTTGCTTCCATAATTTTTCTCGCCTTTTCTTCCGGGTCGCTCGTTGGACGCGCAGGCTGGATGGCGAGGCTATCTATTGAGAAGAATCTTTCCATCTGTTCTTCGATCGTCTCTTGCTTTTCGTGCAAGAAGTTTACGCACGCTCCCAGCGCACGTGTGTGTGCGCCGTGCAGGACCCACCCCAGCGGGGTGCGGGAGGCTACTGGCTGGTTACGACGGCCGCGTCGCATTTGTTGCGCCACTAACAGGTGCCAGTTATCTTGGCCTATGAGGATTTTCGGACGGCCACACGTGTAGACGAGTTGGTTTCTTATTTCCTGTAGATGACGACATTCGTTGACCGTTCCCTCGTCGACTCGCTGCGCAGATAGTGCAAGGTTCCTCATCGTTCGCGCTTGGATTGCATATTTTCGACCTGCGCCTGTTAGTTCTATCTTCACTCGCTGACTCCGTTTTTGTTCAAAGGTGGAGTCCGATATGGCATCAATGCGCAGAGGGTCAAGCGGTCCCTCCGCTCCGACGTCCTCGGCCAGCTGGCTATCTATGAGGGTGACCGTTGAGCCGTCGTCGAGCAGGGCCCAAGCTTCTTTCGTGCCCAGAGGCCCGGACACTTTTACTGGTAAAATCTTCAGAAAAGAGTGTGGTCCGCAAGCCCATGCACAGGTCACTGTTTCAACTGGCGTTTCCTTCTTGTTGTCGCAGACTTTCTTCACGGTGACCTCTTCGTCTGTGTGTAGAAGCGTGTGGTGCCATCTCTTGCAACCGTCGATCGCACATTTCCTTGCTTTGCACGTGTGTGCATATTTTCTATATCGCAAGCAACGAAAACATAGTCGCTTTTCTTTCGCAAATTCCCAGCGCTGTGCGGGCACCGCTTGTGTAAACTTTGCACATTCGGGGGCGGTGCTGTGAGTTCCGTGGTTGCACACTGGACATTGTTTGCGTTCTATGGCAGCAAGCGTTCGATGCGTTGGCGGCCGGCGCTCTTGATACTGCGGTTGCGCCGACTGTACTATTTCTGGCGGAGCGAACGGCGCGCAGATATCAGCCTCTCGCTGTAGGAAGCGGGAGAGTTTCAGCAGGTCAGGCTCTTCTTGAGGTTGGCCCGCCACAAATTCGAACCATCTATATCGCATGTTCATGCCGAGCTTCTCTGTCACGTGCTTCGTGACTTCCGGGTTGTACATATAGTGGGCTCTATCCAAAGCGCGTAGCGTAGCCACTATATTACACACTTTATTCGCGAATATGCAAATGTCTCTTGGGTTGTCCGTTGGCCGCGGCAGCGACCGCAAGCGTTCCAACTCGGCGAGTGCGATGGCGTCGGGACGCCCGAACCGATTTTCCAATACTTTAAAAATGTCACTTGCACATGCACCACTTATCAACAGTTCTTCTATCGCTTCGCGCGCACGTCCTTTTACACTGTTGCGAAGTCTATAAACGTTTTCACTATCACTGAAACTATTCACTGTATCTATATATGCTTTCCTGAACGAAAGCCAGTATTGGTGCGAGCCCATAAACACTGGTAAGTCCACAGGTTTCCGCTGTTGCTGCTGGCCCGCGGTAATGGCCATGGTGATGGCCGTCGTGAGGTCGGCAAGCGGGTTAGGAGGCCGCTGCATGACCTGGACTGCTCCCGCCGGTGCTTGCATTCCGTTCGGCGGTATGGCACTATGTAGCTGCTGCCTCGGCGTCGCTGCGGCACCGAGCCACACGCCTGGTGCAGGCTGGGGCGCTGCGGCTTGGTTGTTGCGGGTGCCGAGCTCCTGCTCAAGCGTCGTGGTATTGGCGGGGTCGCCCCCCGTCGGTGGCATGTTGGCCCCGAGCCCTTGCCCGGGCGCCGTCGCGGGACTTCTTTCCGCGTGCAGTTGTTGCTGATGCTGCTGCTGTTGCTGTTGTGCGCCGAGCCATCGCTCCAGCGCCATCGAGTTGGCAGGGTCGCCCCCTGCCGGTGGCACGTAGGCGCCGGGCTCCGGCCCGGGCGCCGCGAAGTTGGCGGGCACGTCCCCCGCCGATGGCATGTAGGCGCCGGGCTCCGGCCCGGGCGCCGCGAAGTTGGCGGGGACGCCCCCCGCCGGTGGCATGTAGGCGCCGGGCTCCGGCCCGGGCGCCGCGAAGTTGGCGGGGACGCCCCCCGCCGGTGGCAAGTAGGCGCCGGGCTCCGGCCCGGGCGCCGCGAAGTTGGCGGGGACGCCCCCCGCCGGTGGCAAGTAGGCGCCGGGCTCCGGCCCGGGCGCCGCGAAGATGGCGGGGACGCCCCCCGCCGGTGGCATGTAGGCACCGGGCTCCGGCCCGGGCACCGCGAAGTTGGCTGCGTCATGCTGCCTGGGTGCAGGAATTGGAGACCTGTGTCCCGAGACCCTCGTACTTTGGTCGACCCAATCCTGCACCCTTCTCGCCCGGTTGGGCTCTTCGGCCGTGTCTTCAACGACCGTGTCCTCGTCCTCGCTGTCCTCATTTTCTATAGTTGCGAGTTTCGCTCTTGCCAGCTCCATCTGTAGCCTGATCAGCTCTTGTCGCACTATTGCAGCGCGATATGCCTTGCTGCTCTTCTTCTTGCGCGCTGACGATGTAGCAGCGAGGTCGCTCTTCTCACTCGGCGGCGGCGGTGGCGCGAACGTGCCGGGGCCCGCAGGTGATCCCAGTGCGGCGTCCGCCCGCGGGGTCGCAACCCCGAGGTTGATAGCCAACAACAGTGCAGCCGTTGCCCGCGCGTCGAGTGGTCTGGCCACCACGGTAGGAGTGGTGCTTCTTGGCGGTTGAGTCGTCGCTGTGACCGCCGACGGTGGTGGTGGCGGAGGTGGAGGTATCGGTGTCGGCCCCATGCGTGTGCTCTCTGCGGCGGTCCGTGTGGAGACTGCAGACGTAGTCGCGGAATCGGCGGTGATGCCCGCAGACTCGGACGGCGTCGTATAGGCGGCGGCTGTGATGCCGCTCGACGCAGACTCGCCTCTTCTTCCGACGGAGCGCGTTACCGGCATCGCGAAACTATCCGGTTCGACTGGACCAATGTACGGGCCGGACTGTATAGACCCGCACTTTTTGGGGTTCAAAATAAAACGCGACGCTTTCGGCTTCTGATCGGATCCGTAGAAGAGGTTGTTTCCAGAGAGATGGCTGGCTGACGACTGTGAGAAGACTCCGAGACGACTGACTTCCCAGCGCCGCGCGGGCTCTATTTATACTGCTCGGGCGAGAGCGGGGGCCCGGGGCGCCGGGTTCGTTTGTCCTACTCACACTCGGGCGAGCGTGGGGGCCGGGGCCGGATCCGATACTATTTTATTTCTCTTTCTATTACTATCTATTTACATGAGCTTAGCCTATTTTTCTATACGATACTTATATAACTATTATAATATAATCTTAACCTATCTTAAACTATAATTACAAACTAATTGGACTGCGCTGTCCCGCACAGGTGTCTAACCACTAGGCTGTCCGGTCGTCAATACATACATACATACGAGGGCTGTTTGATAAGTGCTCGTTTATGGAAAAAAAACTTTTTTTTGTATATATGCATTTATTTTTCTACGTAGTCACCTTTTAACTCTATACATTTGTTCAACCTATACTCAAGCTTCTATAAACCATCCAAAAAGTATGATTTTGGAAAGTCATTATCTGGAAAGTGGTGTTTTAATATTCAGCTTAGCTCCCATACCCACAAGACCAATTAAAAAAATGTTTTCATTAATAGAAAGCTACTCTGTTTCTGATTGACATAGGCTACTTTTATACCGTAATTGAATTCACTTGTTTCTATTCCGCGGGAATTTTGCATTTTCCCGGAGAAAAAGTAGCCCATGTCAATCAGGGATAGTGTAGCTTTCTGTTGGTGAAAGTTTCAGAGATTACCTCCTACAAACAAAGAAACAAAGTTAAGATATTTCTCTGTCCCACGGGAATTTCAGAAAATCCTTCTTTAGAGCTCCTCTATGATACTCTAGGTACATGCATTACAAATTTCAGGTCTCTAGCACCAGTAGTTTAGGCTGTGCGTGTCCTCTATATCCGCTGGTCAGTAAATGCTATTTGGTCTTTATCCCGTGGGAATTTCGGAAAATCCTGAAAACCGTTTTTAGCTGTTATTGTTACTTACTTGCATGCCAAATTTGAAATGTCTAATAATTATAGTTACTGTGATAGAGCCACTTTGATCCGAAAATATAAATCCCATTTATTCCCTATCCCGTGGGAATTTTGAAAAATCCTTTCTTAGTGCACCTCTAGGATACTCAAGGTATATGTTTGCCAAATTTCAAGCCTCTAGGTCCAGTGGTTTAGGCTGTGCGTTGTCTGTCAGTCAGTCAGTCACGGTACTGTTTTATAGGTATAGATAAGTATGTTTATCCGTTGTGTAGTACCCATAGTACAGGCTTTGCCTAGTTTGGGACTGGGTCAATTGGTGTCAATTGTCCCATGATATTTATTATTATTATTTTTATTTATTTCATCTTAGCTCTCTAGGTTGGCAACGCATCTGCGAACCCTCCGGGGTTGCGGGTGTCTTTGGGCAGTGGTGATCACTTACCATCAGGTGACCCACTTGCTCGTTTGCCTTGCTCGTAGTATAAAAAAAAAATTAAAACAAACGATAACATAAATAAGTTATCGTTCATCCACCATCTACCATTAAAATACCTCTCATAATTCGTTTTATACATTTCTTTTACGGTACAACGGCAAAACCTACTGAACACTTGCAAAATTGTCTTCCAATGGACAGAGCCATATTTAAAAGAAACCAGCAACTTTTGATTACCTACTATACTATCATTATTATTTATAATTAAAGAAATGTCTGAGTGACATGGAAAAAGTATTACCACAGCGTGATTTTCTGGGTTGCCAATTAATATCTTACGCAGAGTCATCGTGGGACGATTATACGAGCCTCGAGAACGCCCACTCGGGTTCCGCCGGCCGCGCGTCGCTCCCCGCCGGCGGGCTCGCAACACCGGTCCTATTTCAAAATGTCCCAAAGGGAATATCCCGTGTCCCGATGTTTATATTAATGCTCAAAATGTTTATAATTCTTGTTTCTTTGTTCCAGATCGTGAGCGTAGCGCTCGGGCTGCCTAATAAAGGTGCAATACCTGTAATTATTAATTTTAACTCTAGACTAGCAGATAAGACCGACTTGCACCGCAACCTGGGTTAACAGTAACTCAGATAACATTAGGTTAGGTCATGGTTAGGTACGTCCCTGGGGACTTACAGAGCCCGAAATACAGGAAAAACTTTTTTTTATTGAACGATGAGCAAGCGGGTCACCTGATGGTAAAGCGATCACCGCCATCCAGAACCAAACAACCCCAAGAGAGCCACCTCAACCGAACGAAACGCAACAGAGAGGGTGGTACTTCTCCGGACGAGCCGGCCCATTCGTACGGCAGCAAATAGCTACAGTATGAGTCTCCCACTACAGAAATTAGGGTGCGGTCCTAAAACTGAAGTAACTAATACTACTTACTCAGTAATAGAGTAGTTTCGGGTAGTCATCTGCGCACACGCAACGCATCATCGTGATCAGGGAAGGGATGTTATGGATATGAAATTTAGGCAGTGCCCTTAGTGTAATCAAAAAACCGCCTTCAAAAAAAACCTTAGAAAAAAAACGTAAAATAATCCTCTAAAATAATGATAAATAAATAAAATAAAATAAAATAAAATGCGTTTATATCGGACAACAGAAACTAATGCCTAAAGTTTTATGGCCTAGCACTAAGCAGCAGAAATATGAAGTCGGTGCGGTGCGAGCGGAATATTCTTTGAATGAAGCACCGACTTCATATTTCTGCTGCTTAGTGCTAGACCATAAAACTTTAGGCTTCAGTTTCTGTTGTCCGAAATAAACGCATTTTATTTTATTTTATTTTATTTATTTATCATTATTTTAGAGGATTATTTTACGTTTTTTTTCTAAGGTTTTTTTAAGGCGGTTTTACTTTTTTGTTAAAAGATTTTTATTTCACAATTTTACGTTGATTTAACATTTTCAGAATTATCCTCCAACTCCTAACCGTTAAGGAGTTGTACCTTCCATCATCAGCTCATCAACATAAAATGATGACTACCTGACGCAAATACTTGAATAGCCTTAGAAAATATATGAAACACATGATACGTGCCTATAAAATTTGAGGGTTGCCCTCGATTTCCCTGGGATCCCATCATCAGATCATGACATGGTGACAATGGGATCACCTCAGGAGTATATCCTTTCAAATAAAAATAAAAAAATTGAAAATCGGTCTACAATTGACGGAGTAATCGATGTACATACATAAAAAAAAAATGCATACAGTGGAACGTAGAACATCCTCCTTTTTTTGAAGTCGGTTAATAATGACAAAATACGTCTCGATCGCGTTTGCGTTAAGGTGTCAAATAGTATGAGAATTGTTAAACTCGAACGCGATCGAGACGTATTTCTTGGCCTAGTCGGCGATTACACTAGGCGCTCACGGCGTCTAGTGTAATCGACGGCCAAAAAATACGGTTCTATCGCGTTCGCGTTTACGTCTGAATAATTATGGGCATGGGGACAACAAAAATTAACAACATTTCATTTTTTTCACACCTGGAAATTAATATAGGTATCGAAAGGGCTTTGCCTCCTGAACACACCACTATATTTATAAAAAAATAATATTACTTATTTTATTAAATACCAGAGAATAAAATAAAATTACCAATTCTACCAATACTACGCAAGAATGGGTGTAATACTTTTGCCTTTTTTACGAAAAAAAAAAGCAACTATCACACGTAGGTTTGACAATGTCAGATAAATTTAACATCTTGGTTTTGTTTTTTGATCGTGACAAGACAAAGACAATTGATCCATCCTAGCGTAGTTCCGGAGTTACGTCCTTTTGGAATAAGTACCTTTTACTAAATTAATAATAAATGAATTACAAATCCTAATGAAAATTTAAAACCGTAGGTTTGCTCCTCTTTCAAAGTAGAATACAGACAATTAATCAAATTATAGTCTCAAAAATATGAAATGGTGTCAATTCTCATACTATTTGTCACCCGTAACGCAAACGCGTCGATTACACTAGGAGGCTCTAAATATAGAAATAATATTATACCGGTTTCGGATACGGTTACGGATATTAAATTATTTCGGATTTTTATAAAATTGTAAAAGAAAAACACAAATAGGTAATAATTTGACTTTATTTCTAAGTTGTAATTGTCAGTCAATCGTATACTTAAATATTTATTATAACCACTTACGAATTTTTGAGTTTTTTTATCTATTAAAAATTCAATAAATAAGATCGTATTTTTGAATCTCACCCGTGACTGAAATTGTCATGCCTATGATACATTTTTTTAAATTAAGAGGGGGGGGGGGGGGTCTATTATCGCCTATTTTCTTGAATAACTTCACAACTATTTATCTTGAAGTTATAATTTGAGATGCTCACAAAAAGCCCTTTCATTTGATATGTAACACGATATACTCGTAGTTTCCGAAACTTTTTATTTTTATTTTCTGTTTCATTCATTTGACATTACACGTCCGCCTTACGGTCAACGACTTCCATATAATATGTACCAGATTTCAACTCAATCTGTCCGCTTAGTTGATGCAACTTGTGACCAAAGGGCTGGCAGTTTTCTCTCTCAAAGAATCAGCATCGCTATTCAGCGAGGCAACGCTGCCAGCCTTTTGGGCACCACGCCACGGGGGCCTTATTTAGATTTAATTTAGTTTTAAGTTGTAGTTTATTTAGTTTAAGCTTAGATTTAATGTCATTGTATATCTGTCCAGTACTTTCGAAGTAAATTGGCTGTGACAGACACGCAAGTCCGTAAGGGTTCCGTTTGTCCTTTTTGAGGTACGGAGCCCCAAAAAAAATACTTAACCAATTCATCTGTTTTCCTCACAGAACCATCGCGTCCCCGCACCAGTTGTATCCGCATGACACCAGAAAAAGAACAGCAGATCGACGCCATAGTCGAGAAACTCAGCGACTTCGTCAACACCCTCCAATTGGAGCACCCACATTTCGACATCAGGCTCATAAAATTGGCCATCGAACAACACACCGCCGAAGAGGTTGAAGAAAAAGAAACGATGCTCCAACTGTCTGTCAATGACTGTCAAGTTACCGATGATGAGTTGGACGAGATAGATCACCACACAGAGAAAGCTAAGCAGCGCGAAGCAGAGACACAAAGGAATGCTGGTAATGCGAAGAATTTCAATGTCATGTTTTTGGATCTGCCTGAGAACGGCCAGAAGCTTCTAGAAGCTATGGACAACAAGGAGAAAGGACCTCGCCTGGTTTATGTGGCTAAGGACAAGGGACAGTTGGATTACCTGTTCTTGACTAAGAATAAGTAATTTTATAAAAGAGACCTGTCAAAAATTTTAATAAAACATAAATTTTATTAATTATGTCTTTTAATTAAGTTTCTGTAGCCAAAGTGGTGGAAATGGAACCCTTATAGTTTCGTCATGTCAGTCTGTTTGTCTGTCTGTCCGCGGCTAGCCTAGAGGCTATTTGGTACTAGAAAGCTGTACTTTTGCATATATAATACATATTAACTAGGCCAAAAAAGTGCTGGAATAAAATTTAACGGGTAACTACCCCCTCTACTCGTGTGGGGTATCGTTGAAGGTATTTAAATAAACTGTTTTTTTATGTACAAAACACTTGGGAAAAGCGTTAATCTTTCTACGGAATCCTCGTGCGCGAGTCCGACTCGCACTTATCTGGTTTTTATTTTCAAATCAAAATTGTCAAAAAACATATATAATCACAGTTTTGTATACACAAGGTCTTACGTGTTTAATATAGTACCACCATGCTGTGCCATGAGGGATACAAAAAGGCAATAGCCAACTAGCCAATGTAGGCACTGTTGTAATTAGCTAATAAAAGTATTTTATTTTGATTGTAGAGTTTTTTTTACCCACCTCAACCCGCAGTGAGTAAATAAGTAAGTAAACGCTTTATTGTACAGAAAATACAGAAATACTAAGACACCAATTATCAACCGATACAAAATGAACACGAGTGAAATGAATAAGGGTGTTACCACGCCAATCGATCGACCATCGATCTATGTAATAGATCGAGTACGATCCATTAGTGGTGGTAGCTTTGGCTGATCGACGGATATACTAATCGATCGATGTTGATCGTTGGTATCGATCGATATCGATCGTTTGGTGTGGTCTAGTAGAAACTATCAATCGACGCCGACTGTTCCATTCTGCCATCGATCGATAATTGAAAATTCGAGATGCACAGTAGGAAATACATATTTAAATCAATAATGATAAATAAATAAAATTAAATAAAATGCGTTTATTTCGAACAACAGAAACTAAAGCCTAAAGTTTTATCGCCTAGCACTAAGCAGCAGAAATATGAAGTCGGTGCTTCATTCAAAGAATATTCCGCGCGCACCGCATCGACTTCATATTTCTGCTGCTTAGTGCTAGGCGATAAAACTTTAGGCTTTAGTTTCTGTTGTTCGAAATAAACGCATTTTATTTTATTTTATTTATTTATCATTATTTTAGAGGATTATTTTACGTTTTTTTTCTAAGGTTTTTTTTAAGGCGGTTTTACTTTTTTGTTAAAAGATTTTTATTTCACAATTTTACGTTGATTTAACATTTTCAGAATTATCCTCCAACTCCTAACCGTTAAGGAGTTGTACCGTCCATCATCAGCTCATCAACATAAGATGATGACTACCGGACGCAAATACTTTTGAATAGCCTTAGAAAATATATGAAACACATGATACGTGCCTATAAAATTTGAGGGTTGCCCTCGATTTCCCTGAGACCCCATCATCAGATCATGACTTGGTGACAGTAGGACCACCTCAGGAGTATACCCTTTCGAATAATAATTTAACATTTTCAGAATTATCCTCCAACTCCTAAACGCTAAGGAGTTGTACCTTCCATCATCAGCTCATCATCATGAGATGATGACTACCAGACGCAAATACTCAAATAACCTTAGAAAATATATGAAACACATAGTACGTACCTGTAAAATTTGAGGGTTTCCCTGGAATCCCATCATCAGATCATGACTTGGTGACAATGGGACCACCTCAGGAGTATACCCCTTAAAAAAAAAAATTAAATCGGTCTGCAATTGACGGAGTAATCGATGTACATACATAAAAAAAAAATACATACAGTGGAACGTAGAACCTCCTCATTTTTTTGAAGTCGGTTAAAAATAGCGAAACCTCTGCGAAAGCGCCTCATCAAAACATACATATGGAGTATTGCCCTGTACGGCTGCGAGACGTGGACCATGACGCAAAGAGATAGGGAGAGATTGGAGGCGTTCCAGATGTGGTGCTGGTGAAGGATGGAGGGGATTAGTTGGACCGAGAGAGTCACCAATGAAAGGGTCTTGGAAAGAGTTGGGGAGGGAAGAAGTATTTTGAATGTGGTAGAGACTAGGAGAGGCAAAATGGTGGGCCATTTGATACGACACGACGATCTGAAACTGAAAATTATAGAAAGTGTGATATCCTGAGGGGTTCTCACCTACCTACACATAGACAAACTATCAAAACTTAGATGCTACCTACATTACAGAAAGAAAGAGAGGAAGGGGAAGGCCGAAGATAGAGTATTTAGATCAAATAAAAAAGAAGATAGACGTTGTGTCGTATCACGAGGTGAAAGCACTCGAATTGGTAAGAATGGACCGGAGACAACTGCATCGACAAGAGTAGCACTCTTAAATAAGATGATGAGGTAATACTTTAGTGATGTAAGAATGTATGAAAGTGCTATGAATCTATTCGATTTTCTGCATTCGCGATGAAAATCTGTAAAAGACCTACCCTGTTATTCATAAACCTATCTTAACTCAAATGCTTTTAAAGTTCGCTTGTCCTTTTTTGATAAGACAAAACGGGCATATGGCAGGATATTTGAAGTTACATGATGCCCAATTCGGCTTTAGAAAAGGGGTCTCAACAGAAAGTGCCGTGTTCGCGTTCAAACACACTGTGAGATACTAAGAGATCAACCGCAATATATGCATGTTATCTTGATTTATCAAAGGCATTTGATATGGTGTTGTAGCCGACGTGCCTTACACCACCTCATTGACGCTGCATTGAAACAGAAGTCGTTCTGATAAGAACGTTAGTAATTGACGTTTGCCAAGGAACGGGAACATTTAGCGTGCGCTCGCGTCGGGAGCTCGGGACGACTGCGGCGCGAGCCGATCTGCGCAACAGTTTTGTTCCGATACAACGGACGGACTACGGCGGACTGAGGAAACATTGGCGCTACCCGTATTTATATGCGAGCGAGGAGGCCACGCCCCATCACGCCACTTTTCGTGTATCTCTTTTAATTATATAGATTTTAAGTGAAACATCATTTTGTATCCTCGCGCGTACACTCACTAGTTTTAAGGTAAATTATTGTTATATAAGGAATCATTTTGTAAATACAGACTCATTCCATTTAGAAGACTTGTACAACATAATTAGGAGTTTTATTCCACGGCAACCACTCTCCTAAATTGGTGACCCCGCGCTGAAAAATGCCGTTGGATTCAACAGAGTCTCAAGAAGCAACTACTGCAGCAGCTGCGCCGAAGCCTGCTCATCATGAAGTCGCCGGAATCGCCCTCTCACTTCGAGTACCACCATTTTGGCGCGACAAGCCGCGTTTGTGGTTTGTTAGCTTCGAGTCCGCAACCGCCGACCTCAAGAGGAACCAGAGCCAGCTCGCCCAGATGGTCATTGCACAACTCGAAAAGCAAGATGTGGAACAGCTCACCGACATTCTCTACAACCCACCCACGCAAGATTACTACAACACTCTCAAACAACGCTTGATCGCAGTCTACGAAGAATCAGACAGCAAGCAAGTCCAGAAGCTCCTCTCACAGATGGAACTCGGAGACCAGAAACCGAGCCAACTATTGAGAAGAATGCTTGATCTCGCACGAAACAAGTTCCCAGAGAGCACCATCAGAATCATGTGGACTAACCTACTCCCGCCCTACATTCGATCAGTCCTAGAAGTCGCGAAAACCGTGTACGAAGGTTGGATAGCAAGATTTGGATGCCCCTCAACAATAACAACTGACCAAGGCCGACAATTTGAGAGTCGAATATTTGTGTGCCTAACGCGGTTGCTGGGAATCGAAAAATCACGCTCTAGTCCTTTCCACCCGCAATGCAACGGCGTAATTGAAAGATGGCACCGCTTCATGAAAACAGCACTGAAAGCTAGACTTCAATCCGCCACCAGCTGGATAAATGAGCTACCTACAGTGTTGCTAGGCGTGCGCGCCGCGTTACGCACCGACACGAACGTGAGCGCCGCGCAACTTACCTACGGCTGCAACATACGTCTACCTGGAGATTTTCTATCAACAAACGTACCGGTTGAAGTTTCAATGGACAGTACCTACGTCGATCAGCTGAGAGAAACAATTCGAAACCTGAAACCAGTAACGAGTCAATCGCATAGCAACAAGAGACCCATATTCGTGCATCGTGACCTAGCTATCTGTGAATATGTTTTCGTACGAACCGACGCAGTAAGAAAACCACTCCAAGCACCGTACGAAGGTCCATACCATGTCCTGAAACGAAGCGATAAAGTATTCACCATTCAGCTACCTACACGACAAGCGAACATCTCCATTGACCGCCTAAAACCAGCCTACACTACAATAGAAAATGCACAGGCCGCGCCAACGCAAGCACCAGTGACAATAAACTACCACGTCGCACAGAGGTCATTGACACCGCCGCGCACAGCTGACCACCCGGGTACAAACGAGCTGCCGACACCGCCGCGCACAGCTGATCGCCCGGGGACAGCCGAGCCGCCGACACCGTCGCCTACAAGAACTAACTCTCCGCCCGTACAACCGCAACGAGTGACCCGCAGCGGACGTACTATTCGACCACCTGTACGCTTCGCTTGAAGGGGAGTACTGTAGCCGACGTGCCTTACACCACCTCATTGACGCTGCATTGAAACAGAAGTCGTTCTGATAAGAACGTTAGTAATTGACGTCTGCCAAGGAACGAGAACATTTAGCGTGCGCTCGCGTCGGGAGCTCGGGACGACTGCGGCGCGAGCCGATCTGCGCAACAGTTTTGTTCCGATACAACGGACGGACTACGGCGGACTGAGGAAACATTGGCGCTACCCGTATTTTTATGCGAGCGAGGAGGCCACGCCCCATCACGCCACTTTTCGTGTATCTCTTTTAATTATATAGATTTTAAGTGAAACATCATTTTGTATCCTCGCGCGTACACTCACTAGTTTTAAGGTAAATTATTGTTATATAAGGAATCATTTTGTAAATACAGACTCATTCCATTTAGAAGACTTGTACAACATAATTAGGAGTTTTATTCCACGGCAACCACTCTCCTAAAGTGTCATACGAAGTTCTATGGGAAAAATTAAAGAAAATGGGTATTCCTTATGAGATTATAGCAATGATTAAATATTGGTACTCAAAGCAAGTAATCTGTGTTCGGTGGAACAACGCTCTTTCTGAGGAATATAATTTGAATTGTGGAGTGAGGCAGGGTGGACTAACTTCTCCAAAATTGTTTAATGTAAGTATATATGAATGAGTTGATCGAGAGGCTGAGCAACATGCATGCGGGCTGCTATATTGACGGTATGTGTATTAACAATATAAGTTATGCCGACGATATGGTGTTGCTAGGCCCTTCGGTCAGCTCCCTTAGAAAACTTGTTAACGTATGTGAGACATATGCAGCAGAGCATTGTTTAAAATATAACACCAAAAAGAGCAAACTAATGTTGTTGAAAGCCAGAAATAAAATGCCAGCGGAAGTTCCTCCAGTAATGTTGAATAATGTAGCTCTTAAACTTGTAAACAAATTTAAGTATCTGGGGCATGTCATAACTGACACTGATGATCTAGATATCGAAAGGGAGCGCAGGGCGTTGGCTGTGCGAGGGAACATGATGATTCGCAGGTTCGCTCGATGTACAAGCGAGGTTAAAGTGACTTTGTTCAAAGCGAATACGCTTTCAATTACGTCAATCATTCTACTCGAGCGTCCTATGGGTCAGATATACGCAGCGCGCATACAACGTCCTGCGTGTGCAATAGAATAATGTCTTCAGGATGCTATTGGGGCTACCGCGTTTCTGCAGCGCCTCCACTCCACCATGTTCGCGGAAACAGGGATGGACGGCTTTCATGCCTTAATGCGAAAGAAGGCTGCTTCACTTCTTCACAGAGTTAGAGGTGGCACCAATAGCATTCTGATGACTATATCAGAAAATGATCTCAGTAGGAGTATCTTTTTTTTTTGTATTTTTGTATTTTTCTCGACTTTATGGAAAAAATTCGGCCTTTCCTCTATGTCCAATCGTGGTGTAGGGGAAAAGCACACGACCCGGAGTGTCGAGGATCCGGGTTCGATTCCCGGGGTTGGCATTTTTCTGGTTTTTTTCTGTGTATTCATGTTTCAGTGAGTTTATAAAAAATATAATTGATATTCACGGGAAAACCGTAAAAATAAAATTGGGAGAAAAAATACAAAAAAAAAAGATACTCCTACTGAGATCATTAATTGATTGCTTTAGTGCGCCATCTCGTTGTTGAGCCTGGGTAAACTGATAAGTTTCGAAAGGGTGCGTTGTTTTCGGTTTACGAAGTAATCGCATAGATGGCGCTAGTCACTGCAAAAAGTGATAAAAACAAGCTAAGATTTGAATACATGGAAAAAATTCGGCCTTTCCTCTATGTCCAATCGTGGTGTAAGGGAAAAGCACACGACCCGGAGTGTCGAGGATCCGGGTTCGATTCCCGGGGTTGGCATTTTTCTGGTTTTTTTCTGTGTATTCATGTTTCAGTGAGTTTATAAAAAATATAATTTATATCAGAAAAGCCAGATTGTCCTATACAGAGACATTGGGTTGCCATCTGTAGATGGTCTGAAATAAATGATTTTTATTTTATTTCATTTTTTTATTTTAAAACCTATTTTAGCTAATGGAGGCTTGAGTAACGTTTATAAATAAGGCCATTAATCTATACCTATATAAAACAGTGACTGACTGACTGACAGACAACGCAGCCTCAACCACTGGACCTAGAGACTTAAAATTTGGCAAACGTATACCTTGAGTATCTTAGAGGTGCACTAAGAAGGGATTTTGCGAAATTCCCGCGGGATAGGGAACTAGCTCATTTTGAAATATTTCACGGGGGCAAAGCCACGGGGTATAAGCTAGTAGAAACTAAATGAATGCTAATAAGTCTGATAACGTTAAAATAAGTGAGTGGTTCTAGGTGGTTCGTATTATTGTCACGTGCAGACGACACGTTATACTTATACAAAAGATACGACTACTTGTGACCAATTGACAGAACAACAATGGACTTTGAGATTAAGTATGGCCTTATTCATAAACGCTTCAAGACTCCATTAACTAAAAATATGTGTTGTCTTCTTCATACTAAAGGAAATGTCAATGTGACAAAAAAGGACAAACGAACTTTAACGGCATTAGTTAAAATAGGTTTATGAATAACAGGGTTAGACATTATTTTCTGGGAAATTAAAGCAGGGTTGCCAAAGGACAAATCGGGTCAAAAGTATTCGTAGTATTGCGGGTGGTAGGACCTTGTGCGAGGTCCGTCCGGATCGCTACCCCCATCTTACTCGTTAATCCTGCTGCTAAGCAGCAGTGCTTGCACTGTTGTGTTCCGGTGTGGAGAGTAAGACAGCCGGTGTAATTACGGGCACAAGAGGCATTTCATCTTAGCCCTCTAGGTTGGCAACGCATCCGCAGGCCTCCGGAGTTGCGGGTGTCTATGGGCAGTGGTGATCACTTACCATCAGGTGACCCACTTGCTCGCTTGCCTTCCTCGTTGTATAAAAAAAAAAAACTGCTAAAACTGTTAAAAATAGTGATTCTCTGAAGAAAAATATCTACTTAATGGTTATAATAGTACTTTTTGATATAAGTGCGGAATGTATGTCGTCCCGAGTCTCGACCCTCGCCTGGCGGCCGGGCCTAGACACCTCGGGACTTGTACAAAATGACCCTTCTGCACGTGTACGAAACGAGGTTTATTAACCCTGTTATTCATAAACCTATTTTAACTAAAATGCCGTTAAACTTAGTTTGTCCTTTTTTGTCACATTAACATTTCCGGTAAGAAGAAGACAAAACCTATTTTAGCTAATGGAGGCCTGAGTGACGTTCATGAATAAGGCCCTTATATTATACACTAGCTTATGCCCCGCGGCTTTCCCCGTGAAATATTTCAAAATGGGCTAGTTCCCTATTCCATGGGAATTTCGAAAAATCCCTTATTGGTGCACCTCTGGGATACTCAAGGTATAATGTTTTACTAATTGCAAGTCTCTACGCCCAGTGGTTTAGGCTGTGCGTTGTCTGTCAGCCAGTCAGTCACGGTACTGTTTTATAGGTATAGATTAGTGAAAACATGACAAAGAGGGTGCGGGCCGGCAACACCAGCTCCACCTCCCGCGGGGCCCTAGCTCCGTCCTCCTACACCGGCTACACCTCCCGCGGGGCCCTAGCTCCGTCCTCCTACACCGGCTACACCTCCCGCGGGGCCCTAGCTCCGTCCTCCTACACCGGCTACACCTCCCGCGGGGCCCTAGCTCCGTCCTCCTACACCGGCTACACCTCCCGCGGGGCCCTAGCTCCGTCCTCCTACACCGGCTACACCTCCCGCGGAGCCCTAGCTCCGTCCTCCTACACCGGCTACACCTCCCGCGGGGCCCTAGCTCCGTCCTCCTACACCGGCTACACCTCCCGCGGAGCCCTAGCTCCGTCCTCCTACACCGGCTACACCTCCCGCGGGGCCCTAGCTCCGTCCTCCTACACCGGCTACACCTCCCGCGGGGCCCTAGCTCCGTCCTCCTACACCGGCTACACCTCCCGCGGGGCCCTAGCTCCGTCCTCCTACACCGGCTACACCTCCCGCGGGGCCCTAGCTCCGTCCTCCTACACCGGCTACACCTCCCGCGGAGCCCTAGCTCCGTCCTCCTACACCGGCTACACCTCCCGCGGGGCCCTAGCTCCGTCCTCCTACACCGGCTACACCTCCCGCGGGGCCCTAGCTCCGTCCTCCTACACCGGCTACACCTCCCGCGGGGCGCTAGCTCCGTCCTCCTACACCGGCTACACCTCCCGCGGGGCCCTAGCTCCGTCCTCCTACACCGGCTACACCGAGTAAAAAGCACTGGTACGAAAAATCCAACTTTCCGCATGATACGTAGAGCTAAAAAAGTACCACTTTATGAGCAGCTGTATTAAAAAATAAGTTTTAGATTGAGCCCTGGTTTGATTTGGTGCGAGCGAAAGAAGCACTTCGACACCTCTAGATCTTTGCAATTTTTTGAAAGTTTTTTTGAGACCCGTTTTTCTCGGGTAGGTACTTAATGTAGAACCTATTATCGTATATTTTTAACCGCCGACGAAAAAGAGGGGTGTTATAAGTGTAACCTGTGGATCTGTGTATTTGTCTGTGGCATCGTAGCTCCCAAACGAATGGGCCGATTTCGATTCGGTTTTTTTTAATCGAAAGCTCCTCCTCAGTCGGTCCCCTAATGTTGAGGATCGTGACCCCTACAAACGCCATCTACAGCCTTCCTCCACTCGCTTCGGTCTTCTGCGCGGTGGATTGCTGTGCCAATGCTCATCTCCAGCTTTTCGGAGATTTGATCAGACCATCGTTTCGGACTACGCCTTCTTGGTCGTTTTCCTTCCACTTTCCCGGTTACCAACAGTTTTTCTAGATTTTCGGGTCCTTTGCGCGCAATATGACCGAAATACTGCAACACTCGCTTCAGGCATATGGTGGACAGTCGCCCGTTCCGCTCCAGGCCAAGCTCCCTCAAAATCGAGGCGTTAGTGCGACGCGCCGTCCATGGGATCCTCAGGAGACGACACCAGCACCACATTTCGAACGCATTGACTCTTAGCCTGTCCGCGGCTTTCAATGTCCAAGCTTCCGAGCCATAAAGAAATACGGAGAAGCCAGCGTGCGAACTACGTGAACTTTTGTTCGCTTGGAGATGTTACAGTCTTTCCAAATTTTATTAAACTGGGTCATTGCAGATTTTCCCATTCCGATTCGCCGCCGTATTTCCTGTTCGCAGTTGCCAGTGTTATTAATCACCGATCCGAAATACTGGAATTCTTCTCGTAGCGCTCTGGTACGCACGATAGTTGCGAACCGATCAACCACCATCAACTTGGTTTTAATCTCGTTAATGGCCAGACCCGCCTCTCCACTCGCTCGTTCCAAACGGCTCAGAAGCTCCACCATTTCGGTTTCAGATGTAGCGAACAGGGTTGTGTCATCTGCGTACCGTAGGTTGGATATTTTGATACCACCCACCTTGATGCCACCCTCCCAGCCATCCAGTGTCTTGCGCATTATGTGCTCGCCGTAGATGTTGAATAGGATGGGGGAAATGACGCACCCCTGTTGGACTCCTTTCTCGAACTTGAACCGACTAGATATGCTACCACCCAACCTGACCGTCCCATAGCCAGACTCGTATAGGTTTTGGATGAGCCTCATAATATGTTTCGGTACACCAGCCTCAGCTAGGACTGTCCAAAGGTGCTGTCATCTCACACAATCGAAGGCTTTCTGGTCATCAACAAAGCACATCATCATTGGTGTATTAAATTCGTAACATCTTTCAACCATTTGCCTAAGGTTCAAGATCTGCTCCCTTGTGCCTTTGCCCTTTACAAATCCTGCTTGCTCCTGAGGAATCTGCCAGTCCAGGAATGATCTTAGGCGGTTGTTTATGATATGTAGCAGCACTTTGCTTGCGTGTGTGATTAGTGCAATAGTCCTGCAGTTCTCACACTTTCGGCCCGACCCTTTCTTGTGTAGTGGAAGTATGGATGAGTGGACACAGTCGGAAGGTCAAGTGCGCGTCCTCCACACCTCGTTGCAGATCCTGTGCAGGGCCGTCATTCCCAAATCTCCGAGAGCTTTCAGCGCTTCAGCTGTAATTCGGTCCACGTAGGGAGCTTTATTTCTTTTAAGCTTCCTGACGGCGTCTTCGACCTCCGACAGAAGAATGTCAGGCTCCAGCTCGTACATAGTGGTGTCAGCCATTGAAGAAGGATCAGTCCGGTCCCGGTCAGCGCAGTATTCCTTCCATCGCTCAGCTGCTCTATCAATGTCATGTATAGGATTGCCATCTCTGTCATCGATAACCCAAGATTGAGGTTTAAAATTGCGCGTGATCTGCCGAATTTTCCTGAAGAGTTCAGCAGTTTGGCACTTTTCTGCGTGACTTTCGATCTCTGCACATATTCCTTTCAGATAATTGTTCTTATATCTTCTGCATTGGCTCGTCACAAGTTTACACAAACGTTGATACTCCTGTTGCTGGAGGCAAGTGCCGTCGCCGCGCTTGTATTCCTTCCTCTTGGTGATCGTGTCCCATGTCTCATCGCTTATCCAGTCCTTTCTGGTGTTTGAAGTTTTGGTCATGGAGTCTAGGATCTGAGTGACGTTAGCGTGAAATCCGCGCCATAGCGCCTCCGGCTTATTACCCGCGGCTAAGTTAGTCCTACTCCGCGCTAGCTTCGTTTCCATCTGATTTTTGAAGTACTCCGCCTCTGTTTGGGCCAGCCGTACTGCACGCTTTGCGGTTTTATGGTTGGATTTCAGACGCAGGCGATGATCCGTAACAAGTAACTGATGGTCGCTACCACAGTCAGCCCCCGGGAATGTTCTTGTGTTGGTGATCGATGAACGCCAGCGACTTTTTATGGTAACAAAATCAATTTGATTCCTGTACCTATCTCCAGGTGACTTCCATGTATACAGTCGACGTTTATGATGAGCAAAGCACGTGTTGGTTACTGTTAAGTTGTTGTCGACACAGAACTCGATGAACTTATCCCCTCTTTCGTTCCGGCTGCCGAGTCCATGCTTCCCTAAAACATGTCGGATATGGTCATCATTCTTCGTGTTCCCAATCTTCGGGTTCCAGTCACCCTGGACTATGAGCAGCTCACGCTTTTCAGATGTTCCCCATCGTTGACTCCAGGACTTCATAAAAGTCATCAATGACTTGCTGCGAGGATTGCGCAGTTGGAGCATATATTTATATGATATTAAGCGGACATGGTTTACTGTTTAGACGAATGGTCATAATCCGATCATTTACGGTGTTGTAGCCAGTCACGTACCGCGTCAAACTGGCAGGGACCACAATCCCCACCCCGTTCCTACTCTCCGTGTCATGTCCAGTAAAGTACATGGTATTGCCAGAAGATGTTTTAAAGTGACCGGCTCATCTCATGTGTGTTTCACAGAGTCCAAGTACAGAGACATTGAGTATAGCCATCTCCCTCTCCACAATGGAAAGCTTGCCACTTTGCAAAAGGCCTCGGACGTTCCAGGTTCCAATCCGGCGTTTTGGGCGGATAGATAATTTCCTAAAAGTGTTCTCAGTAACATTCACTACATCGGGGGCCTGATAACTCACGCCCGATGAGTCTTCGGTAGCAGATTTCCCACTCTGTGACCCGGTAATCACCGAGCGCCGGGCGTCAGCCGGATCGTCCGACCTCACAGCACTGTTCGAATTAACTCGCATGGTTGTTTAGTCGGGAGTTCTCAAGGGAAAATAATCGTAGTGGGCTCCCATTACCTTCTACGTTAGGATGTTTTGGGGTTATTTAGTCCCCACGGCCCCCATAGCCGCTGCTGACAGAGTCAGGGAAGACAGGTTAAGTAACCGCCGCCTGTTGCTCGGCGTTGCTGCTCGTTTAGCACCACCCAGGGGTCACGTGTAGGGTAACTAGGGTAAAACCTACGGACGCGGCAAACCAACCCCCAAATCGAAAGCTAGTTTACTTTTAACATGAAAACATGGGTTCCTGTTTTTTATTTCACTACGAAAGCTAGTTTAATCGAGATGGTTCTTAACTAAGTTTCATTAAAATCGGTTCTGTCGTTTTTGAAAAAAATAACTCTGAAATGACAATGTCTGGGGTTTTTGAAATTTTCTAAGTTGTTTAGGTTATTTTTTAACGTTTATGATTGAATAATTTGTTACCGTTTTGTTTATTCATAGTTATTTAAATGTACAGTTTATCAAAATTCCATAACGCGTCAGTCCGCACCATTTTCAAATTTGGGTCTATACTTGGCCTTCTCTGGTGGCATAAGAATAAATCTGGTGGCCTGTTGGCGCGTAAATTTATGAGCAAGACCGGTCTGATTGGAGAGCCGCGGTAGGCCGCCGTCCAGCAGTGGACGTCTTTCGGCTGACATGATGATGATGATGATGATGATGATGTGCGAGCTGTCGGTAAGCCTCCAACAAGATGGAGCGACGACCTGGTAAAGATCGCGGGACCGCGGTGGATGCGGAAAGCACAAGACTGGTCTGAGTGGAGAGCGGCGGGGGAGGCCGCAGGCCAGCAGTGGACGTCTTTTCTTTAGGCTGACATGATGAAGATGAGAAATGGGTAGGTATAGGTACTACAAAAACTTACTAATAAACATCGATATAATTTTTTTTTTGTATATCAACGCCAATAAATATTTCTTTATTATACGCACGAACGCGTACGATACATCACATCGATCATCCAATTTTGCATGAAACCCATACAAATGCGTCATTTGTAAACCAAACAACTTTCATGTTTGTCCAGCCATTGTGAGAGTATAATGCGCTATTTATTTAATGTATACGACTCGGCTATTAATCAATTTGGTACAGCTTTTGTTCAAAATTATACGCTTGCTAAGTAGGAAGCAATTGAGTAAATAAAAAAAAACTGGCCAAGGGGAGTCGGACACGCGCACCGAGGGCTCCGTACGAAGATTTTCCCACTTTTGCCCGAGTGTTTTAAATTGTCTAGTGTTAGCAGAGCCCTGCTCCTAAGCAAAATAAACGCAGTGTGGGGCCATTTTATATTGGTCTGTGACATAATACAACTACACATAACATAACATAGAGTGTCTGTTTGGATTATTGCTTTCTTATAATTGTATGTGTATGTGTCGAATTAGTGTCTATTAGAACTATTAGAACACATTTTTCTTTTCTTTTACACAGACATAAAAAAAATTTAAACAGATTTTTCTGAGTAGTTGCGCTATAAGAGCTACCTTCATACCAAATTTTTAAGTTTCTAGGACAACTGGAAGTACTTATCCTTTAGGTTTTCGGATTTCGGCAATTTGTATGGTAATAGCCTTTTTAATGACTGTATCTTTTGATTGCGTTGATTTAGATGTAAAAAATTTTCACAGCTTTAAGGACTGTAGGCTTGAGTATTTGATATTAATTTCAGCATGCTACCTCCACGCGTTCCAGAGAACAGGGGTCTTGACAGACAGACAAACAGACGGACCATAAAGTGATCCTATAAGGGTTTCTGTTTTCCTTTTGAGGTGCGGAACCATAAAAATTAATCAATTGTTCTAGAGAATACTCTATAGGGAATACTCCTTATAAGGATTATAATGTGTTTGCATTTATTTATTTATTTTTTACTTTATACGACAAGGACGGCAAACGAGCAAGTGGGTCACCTGATGGTAAGTGATCATCACTGCCCTTAGACACCCGCAACCCCGGGGGGGTTTACAGATGCGTTGCCAATCTAGAGAGCTAAGATGAAATGCCTCTTGTGCCTGTAATTACACCGGCTGTTTTACTCTCCACCACCGGAACACAATATAGTGCAAGCACTGCTGCTTAGCGGCAGGATTAGCGAGTAAGATGGTGGTAGACATCCGGGCGGACGTAGCACAGGGTCCTACCACCCGCAAAAATTGCCAAAATGCCAAATTTCATGATTCTATAGCTAGAATTAGGCTTAGAGCAGGAAAGGAATGGAGATGTTAACGCGCTATTATTGTATGTTTGACTGCAACCACTACTTATTAGATTATGGTATGGCTCATCGTGTACCTAGAGGTGACATTAGAGCTATGATCTCCACGATAAATTAACAATGTTATTAATACTTTCGCCGGCGATAAACCAGACACAATAGAATTTATATTGTTATAACAGCTATAGCAGCTTACCGCCGGCGGCTTAGGCTCATAAAACCTAATTTCCCGAAATGTGCACTTTCTGTAAAAGCACACTGCCAAAGCGCACACTTTTCCAAAATGCACGCGTTCCCAAAACTTGCATTTTCATAACGCACACTTTCCAGAAATGTGTACTAAAATGTTCCCTCGGACCAACCACCCTCTGGACACCAAATGTCAGCGAACGTTTCCTAAACGCATTTGCACCTATATATAAATCTCTATAGCCTCGAATCGCGGCTCGCTTTCGACCAGATGACAAGCGAGATGACAAGCTATGAACCAATCACGACGAATTCCCCCGGCCCGATCACCGCGGCTTTTTTCGTAATGACTTTCCAAGTAAATTATAGAAGATGCGGTGTCCAGAGGGGGGTTCGTCCGTGAATGTTCCTTTTATCCTAATCCCAACTAATATTATAAATGCGAAAGTAACTCTGTCTCTCTGTCTGTCTGTTTGTTACCTCTTCACGGGAAAACCACTGCACCAATCAAGATAAAATTTGGTAAGAAGATAGTTTGAATATTCAGGAATAACACAGGCTACTTTTTACTGGGGAAAATTATATAGTTCCCGCGGATTAGCGATAACCGAAATCTACGCGGACGAAGTCGCGGGCAACAGCTAGTAGGTATATAAATGCGGCTCAAAAGGGCTATAAGGGCTTTATGCATTGAAAAAATAAATCGCCCCTCGGTTATAGAGGAATCAATGTGTCTCGGTTAATGTCGGATTTGAAACGGCTCTCTTGGAAAAGTGTACCTTCTGGGAAACCATATCATCTTGTTTCTAAAGTAGCAATACATTAAAATATTAATCAAGCATTATGCCTGTGCATCTTGCTTGTTTCAAGTATCACTAATCATGTTACTTAAAGTTAAAACTTTACATAACAAATTGTATGCACAATCATTCATAAACTGCACTTGCTATACTTAAAGAGGTATTCATGTCAAATTCACAGAAAATGGCGAGGAATACGACATCGTAATGAGAGAAGAAGTGGTCGACGGACACAAAATTATCACCATGCAACTTGTACCACTGTCTATGACCCAGTGTAAGTGTTGGTACATCTGCACATGTAGCACGGTGCGCCATTTTGTCGCTTATCGCGCAGTGCATCCCTTTCATAGTGATGGAATCAGTGAAGGACGCACTGAGCGATAAGCGACAAAATGGCACGCGCGCTAGCCCCAATGAGAAAGTGCTTTTTTTGGGAAAATGTACCTTCCGAGAAGTGATCTTTCTAAACAAGTGCACTTTTAGAGGAAGTGCATGCACACTTCGGGAAAGTAGGTTTAATGAGCCTAAAGCCCCGCCGGCGAACTTGTTAAGCCAGGGCTCGAACCCACGACCTTCTGCTTGAGATGCTATAGGTCAAATCATTAGGCTATCATGGCCCAAGACTTGCCGCGGCTAGACGGTATCAATTATACCGAAAAACATTTCACAACTGATTCGTTTCACGACCCGCGTGAACCTCTGAAATACGATGAGACAGGGTTGTTTATATTTTGCAACGGGCTTTTGTTTTGTATTGTGTATTGTTTATATTTAAATTTTATAGCGCATTGGCTTTGCTGTAATGCTGTAAAATTGTTTTGATAGTAAATAAATAAATAAATACCTGAAAAGTCCTTATTCCCCGAACCCCTAAGTATGCACTAACCTAAGTGCAAACTTTTGTCAATTTGAAACACAGCACAAACAATGGAGCACGCCAAAGAAGGCAAACATAGACGAACACGAACAAAACAAGTTTGAACAGTTGAAAATTCTAATTTATAGCTCTGAATATTTGCACTAGATGCAATTTCGGGTATAAAAGGGGGGTAATATGGAGTTGAAATCATAGTCATAACGACTCCAGTGGTCTCCGGGTCGAAAAGATTCTAGACTACCAAAATGCGTTGGCTTTCTATTGGACTAGTGGTGTGCGCACTCAGTGTAAGTACTTCTCTTATTTCTGCTTTAATTTCAATCCATCATTCATCATCGTCAGCCTATTTACGTTCCACTGCTGGGCACAGGCTTCCTCTCACAATGAGAGGGCTTGGGCTATAGTTCCCATTCCCACGCATGATGTTTCCCTTCACCGAAAAGCTCGTGATGAACTTCAAATGTAATTTCGCACATAAATTCCAAAAAACTGAGAGGTGCGAGTCGGGGCTAGAACCCACGATCCTCTGCTTGAGAGGCTAAAGTCAAACCACAGGCTGTCACGGCTCCTTTTCAATCCCTAGCTACTGCCCATGCCCACGGACCAACCACCCTCTGGATACCGCATCTTCTATAATTTACTTGGAAAGTCATTACGAAAAAGCCGCGGCGAGCGGGCCGGGGGAATGCGTCGTGATTGATTCATAGCTTGTCATCTGCTCGAAAGTGAGCCGCGATTGGTGACTCGAAAGATTTATAGGTGCAAATGAGCATATGCGTTTCGGAAACGTTCGCCCTGACATTTGGTGTCCAGATGGTGGTTGGTTCGTGATACTGCCTTTTAATGGATCTGATACTTTAGATTTGCGGCCATGATATACTTAGCTGGCAACTCCACCGCCATGAAAAATCTACTTTCATTTCAAATTTCATCATCTACTAATTCATCCTGTAATCCTTATCTATACATATAAACAGTACCGTGACTGACTGACTGATAGACAACGCACAGCCTAAACCACTGGACCTGGTGCCTTGAAATTTGGCAAACATATACCTTGAGTATCCTAAAGGTGCACTAAGAAGGGATTTTTCGAAATTTCGGAGGCAAAGCGCGGGGCATAACCTAGTTACCATACAAGCATCGATAGTTGATTTTATCGATATACTTAGGAACTCCTTACTTCGTGATAAATTACATTTATTAAAGAAAAGCAATTTACAATGACATTAAATCTAAGCTAAAACTAAATAAACTAAAACTTAAAACTAAATTAAATCTAATAAAGGCCCCCATGGCATGGTGCCTAAAAGGCTGGCAGCGTTGCCTCGCTGAATAGCGATGCTAATTCTTTGAGAGAGAAAACTGCCAGCCCTTTGGTCACAAGTTGCATCAACTAAGCGCTTTTGTAACTATGAAATAAGTTTGTACTCCGTACTTGTCATAAAACTTGGCCCCGTTTATTCCTATGTCTGCCCCTCTACAACGAAGTGCAAAATTCGAACTTCGTGTCGTGCCGTCCCGCTCGCTCTAATATTATTTAATACGGGAGTGAGCGGGACGATACGATACGAACTTCGATTTTCGAATTTCGTAATAGTCCCCCTGGTCATCAGTACGCCGAAAACGAAGCGCAGAAAAAGCTACAGTTTTAGCCTCTTCGGCTTCAGTCGCTCTCGAATGAGGTTCAAACTTGTGCGCAAACGTCACATGTTCGGAGCGTCTCGTGTAATCAACTGCCAAAAATACGCGTTTGAGTTACGGACGTCAACTACCTAGTATGAGAATTGTTCGTTGTGGATACGTGCCACTAGATTTGCCTATAGTAATTCAGACACGTAAACGCGAACGCGATCGAGACGTTATTTTATTCGTTGATTACACTAGACGCTTGGAACACGTTTTTGAATTGTTTTGTGAGCATAAATGACGTGTCTTTACTTATAATATCATTGGGCAGGACCACAGTTGACGAAGTTGTCAGTAAACATATTTGAAATAAACTAACATGGAACCTCCTCCTTTTCGGAAGTCTCTCAAAAATAGATGATTAAATTGTGATGATCTCCATTTCAGATTCTGAGTGGGCAAGCGGCACCAAAAGGTAAGTTTATAAATTTAAATTTTTAAATAAATAATAATAACTAAATTTACTGGCTCGCCTGATAAATGTACAACACGCAAAATGCTAACTGCGTAGGCACATGACAAATGTAGGTACAGTACGCGAAATTTTAGTACGCAAATTGTACTTACGCTGAAAGCACATAACGCAAAATGTGTAAAGTCCGCGCGCGGTAAAGCGGTGGCGTATCTGTCTATTTTGTATATATATCAATGATGTGTAGATAAAATATTTTGGTATTTCAGCAAGCGACTCCGACCTCGATTTCAACGACGATGCAGATTTCACAACGTACCAGACCTCAAATTTTCAACAGGAGAACAGTACTGAAACCTCCACCGAGGAAGGTATGTCCTATACCCTATATATTTAATAAAAAAAACCGGGCAAGAGCGTGTCCACGGACCAACCACCCTCTGGACACCGCATCTCTTATAATTTACTTGGAAAGTCATTACGAAAAAAGCCGCGGGGAGCGGCCTGGGGAAATGCGTCGTGATAGGATCATAGCTTGTCATCTCGCTTGTCATCTGGTCGAAAGTGAGCCACGTTTCGAGGCCAGAGAGATTTATAGGTGCAAATGAGCTTATGCGTTTCGGAAACGTTCGCCCTGACATTTGGTGTCCAGAGAGTGGTTGGTCCGTGAGCGTGTCGGACACGCCCAGGATAGGGTTCCTTAGCCATTACGAAAAAGCCTTTGCATACGTAATTTATACTTAATATTAGTTAATGCAACTCTTACATATTTTTGTTAAGAGTGTTTTAAGGCTTAAATTATGTGGAGTGCATACATTACTTTATCTACACACATATTACAAAGTAGGTACTCTAAGATGGGTCTGGCCGGAAGCCGAAGGCATAACAAACCAGTCTGGAATTTGATTATTTTTAGGGTTCCGCACCTCAAAAGGAAAAACGGAACCCTTATAGGATCACTTTGTTGTCCGTCTGTCTATCTGTCTGTCTATTTGTCTGTCTGTCGAGACCCTTTTTCTCTGGATCGCGTGGAGACAGCACGCTTAAATTAATATCAAATATCAAGCCTGCAGTCCCTCGAAGCTGTGGAACAATCAAACTTCTAAGTCAGTGCAATTAAAAAATACAGTCATTAATAAAAAAGCTGTTTCCATACAAATAGCCGTACTGTGAAAACCTAAAAGGTACTTCCAGTTGTCATGGAAACTTGAAATTTCGTATAAAGGTAGCTCTTATAGCACAACCACTCAGAAAATTCTCAAAATCTTAAATTATCCTCCTCCTCTTAAAATCCTAGATGTCACCTGAAACAAACGAGTAGCAGTCCACTGCACATGTGCCCTAAAATCTTTAACAAACTTCCGAGACAGACGAAAGATCTGCCCTTAAATCAATTAAAAAAAGAGTTATAAGTACGTATGTATGGTTGAGCAAATTGTGTTTTTACAATATTAACGATTTTTTTAGCTTGAAAACTAATTATAAATAAACAAGTTTGTAAGTATAGCTTTACATTCTTAGTTAAATAAGTAAGCACATTTTTAAATTGTACGGTCAATGGTACCAAACATTTTGTAAGAATTAAATATTCGGATACTAAATAAAGTAGAAGATGGTGAATCTAAATTATCATGTATATTGTATCAACTTTAAGAACGGTAAGAGGCCCGACGGTCTGACACTGGTTCCTTGGCGGATGGGTAGGCCCTTAGTTTGGGACGGAACTTGTGTGAATACCTTCGCACCGACCCATCTTTCAAGGACCCAAAATGTTGCTGGCTCTGCCGCGGCCTCAGCAGAAGACCTTAAACGCCGCAAATATAGCTTCAAATATCCCTTGGAGCTAGTTACATATTCGAGGCGTTTGGGGTCGAAACTCTGGGGCCTTGGGGGCCCAGCGCGTCATTTATATAAAGATCTCTCGGCGCGCCTTATAGAGGCCTCCCGTGACCAGAGGGCTGGCCAATACTTCGCTCAGCGAATCAGCATTGCCATACAACGTGGCATTGCTGCCAGCCTTCTGACCACCCTTCCCATTGGCGGCGATCTGGGAGAGATTTTTTATCTTTAGTTAGTATTAAGTATTTTTAATTTTACTTTAAGAACCCATTTTCAGCGAATAAAGATTTTTACTTTACTTTACTAACTCAATTTACAGAGAGCTACAACTCACTGGTGACGAAAAGCGACGGTGGTAGCACCGTCGTCACCCAGAAAACCGCTCAGAACCAGGCGCAGCAACAGAAATCTCGTATGTAACAACAACTACTACTAGATAGATGCTATTAACAGGATATAAAAACTTCATTTACCCCTTTTTTTCATCGGGGGTTAAAAAGAGGGGTATTATAAGTTTGACCTGTGTATCTGTGTGTCTGTCTGTCTGGGGCATCATGCGGTTTTTTAAGCGAAAGCTAGTTTAATCGAGATGGTTCTTAGCTAAGTGTCATTAAAGTCGGCTCACCCGTTTTTGAAATATTGGACGTTGAAATGAAAATGTCGGGGGTTTTTCGACTTTTCTAAGTTGGTTATCATTTTTTTATGGTTGTCTTCTCGTTTTCAGAAAGCAGTGATCAAATCACTACTGATTCAAAGGGCAATACGGTTGAAACATACAGCGAACAGCATTCAAATGAGCAAGATACGTCAGAAGGTAGGTTTTGCTACAAATAGTAAAAAAAAAAATGTAAGTCATGAACACGCGTAACCCTATGACGCTCACATGTATACTGCTTAAATATGAAAAACTATCATCATAATAAGTATCATTTCAGTATTCCGAACACTAATGCTATAACGCTATTGTTCATAAACGTCACTCAAACCTCCATTAGTTAAAATAGTTTTAGCCTTCTTCTTACTAACTGTCAATGTGACAAACGGCATTTTAATTCAAATAGGTTTATGAATAACAGGCTAAGTTCCGCCGTAGTTGTAAATATATATTTTAATGAAAATAAAACAAACCGAACTGTATCTTTTGATTGCGTTGACTTAGATGTTCGATTTTTTCACAGCTTCAAGGGACTGCAGGCAGGTATTTGATATTATTTTCAGCATACTACCTCCACGCATTCCAGAGAAAAAGGGTCTTGACAGACAGACAGACAGACGGGCAACAATATGATCCTATAAGGGTTCCGTTTTTCCTTTTGAGGTGCGGTACCCTAAAAACGTCCAGAAGAATTGAGAGCCTCCTCCTTGCTTGTAATCGGTCAATAAGACACGTCAATACTGTTTCCTTCTTTTTTATGCTAAAGTAAAGGAAGTATAACATCTGAGAACAAATTGGACAATGTTAGTACCTTTTAACGAATCTAATGAATTTATCCGATCACAGAGCAAACTTCTCAAACCGTGGTTACCAGCAAAGGCGACGGATCCAAAGATTCTCCTATAGCCGGCGACGACGAAGTCATCGACTTATGTAAGTTAAATACGGAAACACTAAAATAATGGATAGAAAAGAAAATTTTGTGAATTTGATATGAATACCTACTTCATTTAGCATTGCTTAAAAACCACACTTTTTGCAGCCAAACACAAGTTCGTCGACATAGCACTGCCAGGTGAGTATCAAAACATAAATACATAATAACAATGAATGCAACACATTCAAAGATATACAAACAATAGCACACACTCGCATAAACCTAACGCCTATAACTCTACTTACTGTTGTTTCTAAAGTAGCAATACATTAAAATATTAATCAAGCATTATGCCTGTGCATCTTGCTTGTTTCAAGTATCACTAATCATGTTACTTAAAGTTAAAACTTTACATGACAAATTGTATGCACAATCATTCATAAACTGCACTTGCTATACTTAAAGAGGTATTCATGTCAAATTCACAGAAAATGGCGAGGAATACGACATCGTAATGAGAGAAGAAGTGGTCGACGGACACAAAATTATCACCATGCAACTTGTACCACTGTCTATGACCCAGAGTAAGTGTTGGTACATCTGCACATGTAGCACGGTGCGCCATTTTGTCGCTTGTAGCGCAGTGCGTCCCTTTCATAGTGACGGAATCGGTGAAGGACGCACTGAGCGACAAGCGACAAAATGGCACGCGTGCTAGCCTCAGGGGTGAGGCACCTCGAATATAGTCATTATACCTTATCAGTCTACTATTGTGGCTTTCCAAACAAGCCTTTTCTAATCAAGCGAACACCTCCATCATCACGGAGGGACCGCGGAGCATAGGTGGGCATTAACTCATTAATCCGTTAAGCTTAATTTAACTCCCGTTAAATTGAACTTTCTTTGACTTCAGTCCGTTACAATTTGTTTGATGACATGATGTCATTATTTGTTTGTATTACGATGATGGCACGGCGCGGCGCAGCGCTCGCTGTTGTTGAAAGTAGCCAAGAATTCAGATAATGTTAATGATAATGTATTTATTTGCATAGAATATGGTTACATAATATGGATGTTATTGATCACAGAGGAGTACAACATACAATGACAATGCAAAGAAAAATCCGTTAAGCAGCTGGACTTGAACCAGCAACCTCGGTAATCCGTACCACGCTCCACCAATTAAGCTATACTTAACGTTGGTGTACCTAACGAATTTTTCAATGCCTTGTGTCATATTTTTATTTGGAAGATCTCTCCTCAGCGCCATCTATGAGTAGCTTAATCAAGCGGCTCACCCACTACGGAACTTCTACAGTTACGCATTAGTGGCAAGAGATGGAGCTATTTTCTGAATCAATGAAAATAATCGATTTATTGATTATTTTTGTTTTTATTTTTATGAAACATTCATAGAATGAAATTCAACATACAATGACAATGCAAAGAAAAATCCGTTAAGCAGCTGGACTTGAACCAGCAACCTCGGTAATCCGTACCAGCGTGAGGTTGCTGGTTCAAGTCCAGCTGCTTAACGGATTTTTCTTTGCATTGTCATTGTATGTTGAATTTCATTCTATGAATGTTTCATAAAAATAAAAACAAAAATAATCAATAAATCGATTATTTTCATTGACACAGAGGAGTAGATAAACGGTACAGAGTTAAATGTTCTTAAGAGCGTGCAAAATTCTTACCTATTTTGGTAGGGTTGTCACAATAGGTTAAGACAAATTAAAGTAAACATTTGTTAACTAGTTTTATTACTATGCACAAATAAAATTGAAAATGTTTCTTGAAGTGGAAATTTGTATCCTCAATGACAATAGCTTTGTCGATTCAGCCGAAAAGGGGCCATAGAATTGCCTTGCCTAGGGGGCCCGACATGGTTAATCCGACCCTGCCTATGGCTATTTCAAAACACGACAGTGACATTCAGGCATTCGCGCTGGTGACGTCTATAGCGGATTTTTTTTTCAGTTTTATTTCCTACTAGCTGTTGCCCGCGACTTCGTCCGCGTAGATTTCGATTATCGCTATCCCGCGGGAACTGTATAATTTTCCCGAATAAAAAGTAGCCTATGTTATTCCTCAATATTCAAACTATCTTCTTACCAAATTTCATCTAGATTGGTACAGCGGTTTTCCCGTGAAGAGGTAACAAACAGACAGACAGAGAGACAGAGAGACAGAGAGACAGAGTTACTTTCGCATTTGTAATATTAGTTAGGATACTGGCGTCGTGCTGCGATTTCGTTAGGTACTCGGGTATCGCGTTTATCACACGATGGTCGATATTGTTTCAACATTTGAGTGCCTATTGAAAATGTAATCTTACAGTTGATTTGTTCTTTGCTCTAACCCAACTACATTATATCTTTTCTTATTTGCAGACATTAAGAAAGCATCTACAAAATTAAAGCAATCGAACAATCAGTCTCTAATTCGTAAGAAGAGCAATAGTAAGTCCATTACGTTACTTATTGTTTATTGTTGTATTGAAAATCTTTACCCTTTCGCCTGTGAAAGACTTCCAACTGACATTTACTCGCATCCGTGAAGCCTAACGGAAGCTTTCAGTGCCCTTAGTATAATCAAAACAGCTCAAAATACGTCTCGATCGCGTTTGCGCTAAAGTGTCACATAGTATGAGAATTGTTAAACGCGAACGCGATCGAGACATATTTCTTGGTCTGGTCGGCGATTACACTGGGCGCTCAAAAAACGTCTCGATCGCTTTCGCGTTTACGTCTGAACTACTATGGCACATTAGCAGCGCCACTAGTGGCACGTATCGACAACAAACAATTCCCATAATATTTGACACTTCAACGCAAACGCGTTCTAGACGATCATAATAGAGGCTCTGTACCATAGAGGTAATGGTACCTACTTACCGAGGGCTCCTGCACTGCCCCGAAATTCCGAATTCATTTTGCCCCTAGGCCCCGTTGTCTTTGCCCCTGTAGTCCCAATCCCCCACAGTCCTAACGCCAAAGTCAGTAAATTTTTTGGCACGTAAAGGTGAAGTCACATCTATCAGTATCGAATCGCATTTGGCTGGATGATTTTAGACACACTATACACGCATCGCAAGTTAAAGTATGCTGTTACAGGTTTTCAGCTGCTAAAGGATGCTATCGCATGGTTTTATCTGCTAGAGTATGCTATCGCATGCTTTTAACTGCTAAAGTATGCTATCGCATGCTCTTATCTGCTAAAGGATGCCAACACAACACATGCTTTAATACCCCTATACGTTACACCGCAGTTGAAGTTCAAAATAAATTTTTCCTCGTCCATTTTTATGCATATATTGTAATTATTGCAAGTAAACAAACTAGTGCACTTTGCTAGATGGACACCTTCTGATAGATAATGACGCGGTCGGCCGCCCTCACGCCTCCCCCTTTCATTTGCAGCCTTTCTCATTCGCAAGCATCCCGGCTCACGCTTAAGCAGCCGTTATCAATCGCTATCGTTATGTCTCACGCGTAATCAACTATTCTCATTCGCAAGCACTAGTATCACGTCTTAAGCAGCCGTTCTCATGCTTTATCATGAATGAGCATTCTTCAGTGTGTTAAATGGATGGCTACACTTATACGTATTCAATGCTGAAGCTGAATCGATGCGGAAGGGTGAATGAATGCGGACGCATCTTCATACAAATTTGGGTTTTTGTATTACAAAATGCGATTCGATGCTGATAGGTGACTTCACCCCAAAACGTGATTATTTTCTGCCCGCCGCTAACCGGGACAACATGCTATCACTGTAATATTTTGCGCCAAAGTCTATAGAAACTCATTTTAACACGAATTAAAGTTTTATTTTCTTACACTAGACACAGAAAAAGGGAAAATTTACTCAAAAAAAATTCAACATTATAACAGAACTAACGCTACATCTTACTCTTCCTACACAGCTCAAATATAAATATCTTTTCAGGAAGATGTTCGAAATTTTAATGTATTTAAAGTGTCGCTTACCGGCACTTTAATGTAAACATTAAAAAGACGCAACCACACATAGAAGTTTCTTGAGTCATAAAGCTTATCGTCTCTGAACAACAAAAGTTATGATACGGATCTAGTTGATAGTAGTTTATGAAACTGCTACATAATGAGGGTCCTCCTCGTTTATAATAAGATCACACGAGTGTTTTAAGGCCTACAATTATACTTAGTTGCAAACATTGCTTTATCTAGTCACATTATAAGTACTCTAAGATGGATTCAAAAGACAAACAAAGTAGGGGAGAACCTACTACGAAGTGCAAAATTCGAACTTCGTATCGTGCCGTCCCGCTCAAGCTAATATTATTTAATACGAGAGTGAAAGGGACGATACGATACGAACTTCGAATTTTGAATTTCGTAGTAATCCCCCGTCACGAATTTATCTTTTTTTTTAAATAATAGACAGACATGCCGAGCTAACTTTCGTATGGTGAGCCTATTTAAATTATATTGGTATTCGAAAATGTTTCAAATTTGAAACTTGTAACGATATCGAATTCGATGTCGTGATGACATTGCGTTACTAAAATGTTCATAGTAAAACTGGTTGTTATGCTGATCATTTGCTACGGTTTCTAAACACATTATAGAGGACTTAGGATTGTGTTAAGATAAAAACTTTTATTTCCTGGTCAACCAGATCAACAGCCACAACCACAAGGAGGACCAGTTGGTGGTCAATCAGGGCAGCCAGGTCAACCAGGACAGGCAGGTCAACCAGGACAGGCAGGTCAACCAGGACAGGACGGTCAACCAGGACAGGCCGGTCAACCAGGACAGGCAGGTCAACCAGGACAGGCAGGTCAACAGCCACAACAAGGAGGACCAGTTGGTGGTCAGCCAGGAACCCCAGGCACCCCAGGCACCCCAGGCACTGCAGGCACCCCAGGACAGTCAGGTCAACAGCCACAACAAGGAGGACCAGTTGGTGGTCAATCAGGGCAGCCAGGTCAACCAGGACAGGCAGGTCAACCAGGACAGGCAGGTCAACCAGGACAGGCAGGTCAGCCAGGACAGGCCGGTCAACCAGGACAGGCAGGTCAACCAGGACAGGCAGGTCAACCAGGACAGGCAGGTCAACAGCCACAACAAGGTGGACCAGTTGGTGGTCAGCCAGGAACCCCAGGCACCCCAGGCACCCCAGGCACCTCAGGCACCCCAGGCACTCCAGGCACCCCAGGCACTGCAGGCACCCCAGGACAGTCAGGTCAACAGCCACAACAAGGAGGACCAGTTGGTGGTCAATCAGGGCAGCCAGGTCAACCAGGACAGGCAGGTCAACCAGGACAGGCAGGTCAACCAGGACAGGCAGGTCAGCCAGGACAGGCCGGTCAACCAGGACAGGCAGGTCAACCAGGACAGGCAGGTCAACCAGGACAGGCAGGTCAGCCAGGACAGGCCGGTCAACCAGGACAGGCGGGTCAACCAGGACAGGCAGGTCAACCAGGACAGGCAGGTCAACAGCCACAACAAGGTGGACCAGTTGGTGGTCAGCCAGGAACCCCAGGCACCCCAGGCACCCCAGGCACCTCAGGCACCCCAGGCACTCCAGGCACCCCAGGCACTGCAGGCACCCCAGGACAGTCAGGTCAACAGCCACAACAAGGAGGACCAGTTGGTGGTCAATCAGGGCAGCCAGGTCAACCAGGACAGGCAGGTCAACCAGGACAGGCAGGTCAACCAGGACAGGCCGGTCAACCAGGACAGGCCGGTCAACCAGGACAGGCCGGTCAACCAGGACAGGCCGGTCAACCAGGACAGGCAGGTCAACCAGGTCAATCGGGACAAACAGTAGTATCAGTAGGTCCAGGAGGACCAGGACAGCAACCACAGTATACACAACAACCAGGAGGACCTGGTCAACCAGGACAGCTAGGTCAACTGGGACAACAGCCAGTACAGCCCGGCTATCCATATGGACCAATTTATCCGTATGGACCAGGTTATCCTTATGGACCAGGTTATCCATACGGTTATACTAAACCAGGACAACCAGGTCAGCAAGGTCAACCAGGACAGCCAGGTCAACCAGGTCAACCAGGACAGCCAGGTCAACCAGGACAGCCAGGCTATCCATATGGAGGAGGTTATCCATTTGGACCAGGGTATCTCTATGGAACAAGCTATCCTTATGGATCAGTGTATCCATATGGTTCAAATAAACCAGGACATTTAGGAAAGCCAGGACAGCCAGGGTATACTTATGGACCAGTTTATCCATATGGACCACGTTATCCGTATGCACCAGGTTATAATTACGGACCAAACTATCCGTATAGACCAGCACAGCAGCCACAACAACCAGGAGGACCCGTTGGTAGTCAACCAGGACAGCCAGGAACACCAGGCACACCAGGACAGCCAGGTCAACAGCCACAACAAGGTGGACCAGTTGGTGGTCAATCAGGGCAGCCAGGTCAACCAGGACAGGCAGGTCAACCAGGACAGCCAGGTCAACAGCCACAACAAGGTGGACCAGTTGGTGGTCAATCAGGGCAGCCAGGTCAACCAGGACAGGCAGGTCAACCAGGACAGGCAGGTCAACCAGGACAAGCCGGTCAACCAGGACAGGCCGGTCAACCAGGACAGGCAGGTCAACAGCCACAACAAGGAGGACCAGTTGGTGGTCAGCCAGGAACCCCAGGCACCCCAGGCACCCCAGGCACCCCAGGCACCCCAGGCACCTCAGGCACCCCAGGCACTGCAGGCACCCCAGGCACTGCAGGCACCCCAGGACAGTCAGGTCAACAGCCACAACAAGGAGGACCAGTTGGTGGTCAATCAGGGCAGCCAGGTCAACCAGGACAGGCAGGTCAACCAGGACAGGCAGGTCAACCAGGACAGGCAGGTCAGCCAGGACAGGCCGGTCAACCAGGACAGGCAGGTCAACCAGGACAGGCCGGTCAACAAGGACAGGCAGGTCAACCAGGACAGGCAGATCAACCAGGACAGGCAGGTCAACAGCCACAACAAGGAGGACCAGTTAGTGGTCAGCCAGGAACCCCAGGCACCCCAGGCACCCCAGGCACCCCAGGCACCTCAGGCACCCCAGGCACCCCAGGCACTCCAGGCACCCCAGGCACTGCAGGCACCCCAGGACAGTCAGGTCAACAGCCACAACAAGGAGGACCAGTTGGTGGTCAATCAGGGCAGCCAGGTCAACCAGGACAGGCAGGTCAACCAGGACAGGCAGGTCAACCAGGACAGGCCGGTCAACCAGGACATGCCGGTCAACCAGGACAGGCAGGTCAACAGCCACAACAAGGAGGACCAGTTGGTGGTCAGCCAGGAACCCCAGACACCCCAGGCACCCCAGGCACCCCAGGCACCTCAGGCACCCCAGGCACTCCAGGCACCCCAGGCACTGCAGGCACCCCAGGCACTGCAGGCACCCCAGGACAGTCAGGTCAACAGCCACAACAAGGAGGACCAGTTGGTGGTCAATCAGGGCAGCCAGGTCAACCAGGACAGGCAGGTCAACCAGGACAGGCAGGTCAGCCAGGACAGGCCGGTCAACCAGGACAGGCAGGTCAACCAGGACAGGCAGGTCAACCAGGACAGGCCGGTCAACCAGGACAGGCAGGTCAACCAGGACAGGCAGATCAACCAGGACAGGCAGGTCAACCAGGACAGGCAGGTCAACAGCCACAACAAGGAGGACCAGTTGGTGGTCAATCAGGGCAGCCAGGTCAACCAGGACAGGCAGGTCAACCAGGACAGGCAGGTCAACCAGGACAGGCAGGTCAGCCAGGACAGGCCGGTCAACCAGGACAGGCAGGTCAACCAGGACAGGCAGGTCAACCAGGACAGGCCGGTCAACCAGGACAGGCAGGTCAACCAGGACAGGCAGATCAACCAGGACAGGCAGGTCAACCAGGACAGGCAGGTCAACAGCCACAACAAGGAGGACCAGTTAGTGGTCAGCCAGGAACCCCAGGCACCCCAGGCACCCCAGGCACCTCAGGCACCCCAGGCACTCCAGGCACCCCAGGCACTGCAGGCACCCCAGGACAGTCAGGTCAACCAGGACAGGCCGGTCAACCAGGACAGGCAGGTCAACCAGGACAGGCAGGTCAACCAGGACAGGCCGGTCAACCAGGACAGGCAGGTCAACAGCCACAACAAGGAGGACCAGTTAGTGGTCAGCCAGGAACCCCAGGCACCCCAGGCACCCCAGGCACCCCAGGCACCCCAGGCACCTCAGGCACCCCAGGCACCCCAGGCACTCCAGGCACCCCAGGCACTGCAGGCACCCCAGGACAGTCAGGTCAACAGCCACAACAAGGAGGACCAGTTGGTGGTCAATCAGGGCAGCCAGGTCAACCAGGACAGGCAGGTCAACCAGGACAGGCAGGTCAACCAGGACAGGCAGGTCAACCAGGACAGGCAGGTCAACCAGGACAGGCAGGTCAACCAGGACAGGCCGGTCAACCAGGACAGGCAGGTCAACAGCCACAACAAGGAGGACCAGTTGGTGGTCAGCCAGGAACCCCAGGCACCCCAGGCACCCCAGGCACCCCAGGCACCTCAGGCACCCCAGGCACCCCAGGCACTCCAGGCACCCCAGGCACTGCAGGCACCCCAGGACAGTCAGGTCAACAGCCACAACAAGGAGGACCAGTTGGTGGTCAATCAGGGCAGCCAGGTCAACCAGGACAGGCAGGTCAACCAGGACAGGCAGGTCAGCCAGGACAGGCCGGTCAACCAGGACAGGCAGGTCAACCAGGACAGGCAGGTCAACCAGGACAGGCCGGTCAACCAGGACAGGCAGGTCAACCAGGACAGGCAGATCAACCAGGACAGGCAGGTCAACCAGGACAGGCAGGTCAACAGCCACAACAAGGAGGACCAGTTAGTGGTCAGCCAGGAACCCCAGGCACCCCAGGCACCCCAGGCACCTCAGGCACCCCAGGCACCCCAGGCACTGCAGGCACCCCAGGACAGTCAGGTCAACTAGGACAGGCCGGTCAACCAGGACAGGCAGGTCAACTAGGACAGGCAGATCAACCAGGACAGGCAGGTCAATCACCAGGATCGGGAGGCTCACCAGGTTCTCCAGGATCACCAGGCTCACCAGGCTCGCCAGGATCACCAGGCTCTCCAGGATCACCAGGCTCACCAGGATCACCAGGCTCTCCAGGCTCACCAGGATCACCAGGCTCTCCAGGATCACCAGGCTCACCAGGATCACCAGGCTCTCCAGGCTCACCAGGATCACCAGGCTCTCCAGGATCACCAGGCTCACCAGGCTCACCAGGATCACCAGGCTCTCCAGGCACCCCAGGCACCCCAGGCACTGCAGGCTCCCCAGGCACTCCAGGCACCCCAGGCACTGCAGGCACCCCAGGACAGTCAGGTCAACAGCCACAACAAGGAGGACCAGTTGGTGGTCAGCCAGGAACCCCAGGCACCCCAGGCACCCCAGGCACCTCAGGCACCCCAGGCACCCCAGGCACCCCAGGCACCTCAGGCACCCCAGGCACTCCAGGCACCCCAGGCACTGCAGGCACCCCAGGACAGTCAGGTCAACAGCCACAACAAGGAGGACCAGTTGGTGGTCAGCCAGGAACCCCAGGCACCCCAGGCACCCCAGGCACCCCAGGCACCCCAGGCACTGCAGGTCAACCAGGACAGGCAGGTGAACCAGGACAGGCCGGTCAACCAGGACAGGCAGGTCAACTAGGACAGGCAGATCAACCAGGACAGGCAGGTCAACCAGGACAGGCAGGTCAATCACCAGGATCGGGAGGCTCACCAGGTTCTCCAGGATCACCAGGCTCACCAGGCTCACCAGGCTCACCAGGATCACCAGGCTCTCCAGGCACCCCAGGCACCCCAGGCACTGCAGGCACCCCAGGCACTCCAGGCACCCCAGGCACTGCAGGCACCCCAGGACAGTCAGGTCAACAGCCACAACAAGGAGGACCAGTTGGTGGTCAGCCAGGAACCCCAGGCACCCCAGGCACCCCAGGCACCTCAGGCACCCCAGGCACCCCAGGCACCTCAGGCACCCCAGGCACCCCAGGCACCTCAGGCACCCCAGGCACCCCAGGCACTGCAGGTCAACCAGGACAGGCAGGTGAACCAGGACAGGCCGGTCAACCAGGACAGGCAGGTCAACTAGGACAGGCAGATCAACCAGGACAGGCAGGTCAATCACCAGGATCGGGAGGCTCACCAGGTTCTCCAGGATCACCAGGCTCACCAGGCTCACCAGGCTCACCAGGATCACCAGGCTCTCCAGGCACCCCAGGCACCCCAGGCACTCCAGGCACCCCAGGCACTGCAGGCACCCCAGGACAGTCAGGTCAACAGCCACAACAAGGAGGACCAGTTGGTGGTCAGCCAGGAACCCCAGGCACCCCAGGCACCCCAGGCACCTCAGGCACCTCAGGCACCCCAGGCACCCCAGGCACCCCAGGCACCCCAGGCACTGCAGGCACCCCAGGCACTCCAGGCACCCCAGGCACTGCAGGCACCCCAGGACAGTCAGGTCAACAGCCACAACAAGGAGGACCAGTTGGTGGTCAGCCAGGAACCCCAGGCACCCCAGGCACCCCAGGCACCTCAGGCACCTCAGGCACCCCAGGCACCCCAGGCACCCCAGGCACCCCAGGCACTGCAGGCACCCCAGGCACTCCAGGCACCCCAGGCACTGCAGGCACCCCAGGACAGTCAGGTCAACAGCCACAACAAGGAGGACCAGTTGGTGGTCAGCCAGGAACCCCAGGCACCCCAGGCACCCCAGGCACCTCAGGCACCCCAGGCACCCCAGGCACCCCAGGCACTGCAGGCACCCCAGGCACTCCAGGCACCCCAGGCACTGCAGGCACCCCAGGACAGTCAGGTCAACAGCCACAACAAGGAGGACCAGTTGGTGGTCAGCCAGGAACCCCAGGCACCCCAGGCACCCCAGGCACCTCAGGCACCCCAGGCACCCCAGGCACCCCAGGCACCTCAGGCACCCCAGGCACTCCAGGCACCCCAGGCACTGCAGGCACCCCAGGACAGTCAGGTCAACAGCCGCAACAAGGAGGACCAGTTGGTGGTCAGCCAGGAACCCCAGGCACCCCAGGCACCCCAGGCACCTCAGGCACCCCAGGCACCCCAGGCACCCCAGGCACTGCAGGCACCCCAGGCACTCCAGGCACCCCAGGCACTGCAGGCACCCCAGGACAGTCAGGTCAACAGCCACAACAAGGAGGACCAGTTGGTGGTCAGCCAGGAACCCCAGGCACCCCAGGCACCCCAGGCACCTCAGGCACCCCAGGCACCCCAGGCACCCCAGGCACTGCAGGCACCCCAGGCACTCCAGGCACCCCAGGCACTGCAGGCACCCCAGGACAGTCAGGTCAACAGCCACAACAAGGAGGACCAGTTGGTGGTCAGCCAGGAACCCCAGGAACCCCAGGCACCCCAGGCACCCCAGGCACATCAGGCACCCCAGGCACCCCAGGCACCCCAGGCACCTCAGGCACCCCAGGCACTCCAGGCACCCCAGGCACTGCAGGCACCCCAGGACAGTCAGGTCAACAGCCACAACAAGGAGGACCAGTTGGTGGTCAGCCAGGAACCCCAGGCACCCCAGGCACCCCAGGCACCTCAGGCACCCCAGGCACCCCAGGCACCCCAGGCACTGCAGGCACTCCAGGCACCCCAGGCACTGCAGGCACCCCAGGACAGTCAGGTCAACAGCCGCAACAAGGAGGACCAGTTGGTGGTCAGCCAGGAACCCCAGGAACCCCAGGCACCCCAGGCACCCCAGGCACATCAGGCACCCCAGGCACCCCAGGCACCCCAGGCACCTCAGGCACCCCAGGCACTCCAGGCACCCCAGGCACTGCAGGCACCCCAGGACAGTCAGGTCAACAGCCACAACAAGGAGGACCAGTTGGTGGTCAGCCAGGAACCCCAGGAACCCCAGGCACCCCAGGCACCCCAGGCACCTCAGGCACCCCAGGCACCCCAGGCACCCCAGGCACTGCAGGCACCCCAGGCACTCCAGGCACCCCAGGCACTGCAGGCACCCCAGGACAGTCAGGTCAACAGCCACAACAAGGAGGACCAGTTGGTGGTCAACCAGGACAGCCAGGTCAACCAGGACAGGCAGGTCAACCAGGACAGGCAGGTCAACCAGGACAGGCAGGTCAACCAGGACAGGCAGGTCAACCAGGACAGGCAGGTCAACAGCCACAACAAGGAGGACCAGTTGGTGGTCAACCAGGACAGCCAGGTCAACCAGGACAGGCAGGTCAACCAGGACAGGCAGGTCAACCGGGACAACCAGGAAGTCCAGTAGGACCAGGACAGCAACCACAGCACCCAGTACCAAATAAGCTGGGCAAAACAGGAGGGAAGGGCAAGATTTGTGTGTGCTACGACGATATTGATGACATCCCATATAGCGTACGCCGCTTCATTGGCATCTAAGTAAAATTTATTTTGAGTTACGTTCTAAGATGTTGTTTTTATATTTCTGAATTTGTACGCCAACGACTGAGCACGAACGATCGTTATAAATATTTATAATCATACATTTTATATATTCATATGGAGCAATGTTAAAAAAAGTAATAAATAAATATCTTATTTGTCTATAGTTGCTTCGTTTCTTTGACATGCCCCTATTTCAGCAAATTTAGAATGTCAATTTTAATGACAATTCGTTGTCAATTGCTGACTTGAAGAGCTTTTGTTTTAGCGCGCTTCATACTGGCCTAGGAATGTAGTTCGAATTGTCATGACAAACCGACAATTGTAAAGTTGGTGAAATAAGATTAACCGACTTCTTCCCCGATTACTCAAAGACGGCTGTACCGATTTCAAAAATTCTTGTTTTGTTTGAAAGGGTATACTTGCTTGTTGGTCCCATTGCCACCAAGTCAGGATCTGATGATGGTATCTCAGGTAAATCGAGGGTAATTTTATAGGACTTATCATGTGTTTCATTATATTTTCGAAAGTTATTCAGTACCTGCTTGTGTCTGGTAGTTACTATTTACTTCCTGTTTGTGTGTCGGCTATCCATTCTGAATGTATTCAGCTAGTGACTTCAATTCCTGATCGCCTTGTGTCAGCTTTTGTATTTGCGCGAAATGTGTGTCCACAAGTGGGTTGCTGACTGCGACTGCGCATACCTGCGCACGTGCGTCCAAGTGATCGCGCGGCTCTGTTGTTGGCTCACTACACTGTTCGACAGCACGAGACAGAGCGTCAGCAATAAACAAATACCTTCCAGGCTAAATGCGAATTTTTCCCTTGCAGTTCCAAATCTCGTGGTTCTTTTCCCTTATTTAGTGCTTTACTTCCCGGTCTTAAAGAGTTATCAGCTCAAACTTTCAATCTCTTGGGATCCCCTATTTTCCCGGAAGCAATTCCTGAAGCCCTCGAGTTGAGGAGGCAGCTTCTTCTGACTGCTGCGGGAAGGCTCAAAAATCTTCCGGCCCACGTTGCCCTGCTCTTACTGCGTGTCTGCTTTGCTGTTCCCAAGCTGACCTATTTCTTGCGCACGGTTCCAACTTGGCTATGCTCGGCGCAGATTGACTCGTTTGATTTCGTGTTAAGGGAGACGGTTGAATGCTTGCTGAATATTTCCCTTAATTCGAACCAGTGGGACCACGCTTCTCTCCCCATTCGGAACGGTGGATTAGGCATTCGGCGCGCGCGTGACGTGAGTCTGCCGGCCTTCCTGGCGTCGGCGACTGGGGTTGTGGACCTTGTGGCTGATATTTTTTCTTTAAATGGTTGCAAGGCTACCATACCTTATGCTTCTGATGCTCGGTCGGCCTGGTTGGCTGTCAATCCGGGTGCACCTGTGCCTGAAAGTGAACACCTTCAGTGCTCGTGGGACGATGTGGGGGTGAGGAGGGTGTTCGATTGCCTGGTCGGGGGGGCTGTGGGAGTGGACAGGGCGAGGCTTAACGCTAGGCTAGGCCGGAGTCCGGGGCGTGGCTGCACGCGCTTCCGTCTCCGCATCTGGGAACACTCCTCGACGACGACTCTTTGCTGGTGGCTGTGGCGCTCCGCCTGGGCTGCGATGTTTGTGAACCTCATGTATGCATCTGTGGTGCTATGGTGGAGAGCAACGGTCACCACGCCTTGAGCTGTTGTCGCTGTGCGGGGAGATTTCCGCGCCATCACGCCCTGAACGACATCATCCGCGGGGCGTTAGTGTCGGCTAACGTCCCGTGCGTATTGGAGCCTCCAGGTCTTAGCCGGCCAGACGGCAAAAGGCCTGATGGTTTGACATTGGTACCTTGGCAGAGGGGAAAGTGCCTGCTTTGGGACGCCACGTGCGTCAGTACTTTTGCATCTTCGCACCTCAGTCGCACCACAAGGATGGCGGGGGCGGCTGCTGAAATGGCAGCCAAAAAAAAGCACGAGAAGTACTCGGCACTCACAAACTACTTGTTTGTCCCGCTTGCGGTGGAGACGACTGGTTGTTGGGGCTCTGAGGCTAAACGTTTTTTTAAAGAAGTAGGGCGCCGTCTTCGTGAGAGGGGTCTTGACCCTCGCTCCGGGTCGTTTCTGGTGCAAAGATTGTCCATCGCAATTCAAAGGGGTAACGCGGCGAGCGTGCTGGGCACCTTCGCGCCTGGAATGACGCGGGGCGGGTTATTTGACTAATTTTGACTTTCTTATTGTTGTGTGACATTATTTATTTTGGAATGACATGTAATTGTATTATGAATAAAGTAATAAAAATATTTCCAGGCTTGTATATTAGTTTAAAAGAATAGGGTTGTAAACGTAAAAGCATTCTTTGCAACCGTGCTGGAGCACTTGCCACTGGTTTGCAAATAATGCTGACCAATGGCTTATGGTCTGTCTCAACAGTTATGTCACTACTTTTCTTTTCACAAACTTTTCACATGCATATACACACGCTAAAAGTTCTTTTTCAATCTGAGCATAATTTTGCTCAGCGTTAGTTAGGGCTCGTGATGCGTAACAGACCGGTAAGTTGTCTTGCATGAGGCAAGCACCTAATCCATTTTTTGAGGCATCTACAGAAATAACAACAGGTTTGCTTACACTGTAAAACTGCAGAATTGGAACGTTTGATAAACATGTCTTTAATTCATTAAAGGCCCTTTCGTGTTGCTCATTCCAGTGCCATTCTATACCTTTTTTAAGCAATTCTCTTAAAACGTGATTTTTACTTGATAGATTAGGTATAAAATTTCCTACGTAGTTAACCATACCAAGAAATCTCTCCAAATCTTTAGCATTCGCTGGGCGGGGCACGTTCCTTATCGCCGATGTATGCGAATTATCAGAATAGATGCCATTTGGTGTGATTTTGTGTCCCAAATATTTTATTTCGCTTAGCCCAAATTTACATTTAGTTTTATTAAGTTTTAAATTTACCTCCCTACACCTGTCTAGAATCGCTTTTAGCCTATGATCATGTTCCTCTTTTGTACAACCGTGAATTAGTAGATCGTTCACAAACAGACACACGCCAGGTATATCATCAAACAATTCGTACATTCTTTTGTGGAAAACTTCCGAAGCCGATGTAATGCCAAATGGCAAACGCAAAAAATTGTGACGCTCAAAACTAGTATTAAAAGTGCACAGGTCCGTACTCTGTGCATGCAACCTCAGTTCCCAAAAACCCTGTTTCGCATCCAGTGTACTGAAATACTTGGATCCGCCTAGATCCGCCGTGATCTCGTCTAATGTTGGTAGCTTAAAATGCTCACGCTTGATTGCTTTATTCAGATCACGTGGATCCATAAACCACACATCATACACAATTTGGGTCCATTTCTAAACATCAACGGCGGTTGTTGTTTTGCGCTTCGCGACGGACCGGTTTGCGGGTGCACTGGGGCGAGATTATGGCGCGGCGGCGCGGGGCGCGGTGCAGGCGGCGGCCAACTGCGGTATCTGCCTCGGAATGCACCCCGATAACCGCGCGACCCTCTTCTCGATATCCAGTTCACCTGACTGTGTAATGTACCCTCATCTTCAGCTATATGTTGATGATTGTCTCTGCTAATTACATAAGCCTGGTGTTCGCTTGACTCTTTTTTAATAGTTCCCGCTTGCAATCTACAAACTCGAGCCACATTACATATGTCCAGGGACTTTTTTAGTGTCGGATCCGGCTCCCGCAACAGACGTTCCCTCAACGCATCCTCTTGTATTCCGCAGATGAGCCGGTCTCGAATCAAATTATCCATCAAAGTACTAAATTCACATGGCTAATTTCTTTAGTTCAAACGCATATTGCTCTATGGACTCGCCTTGCTTTTGATCTCGAGTAAAAAAATTGTGCCTTTCTATCGTAAGGTTCTTTGTTGGTAAGAAAAACGAATCAAATTTCAGAAGCACTGTTTTGACGTCGTTATATTCTCCTTCAAATTGCGTATAAACCTCTCGGCATTGTTCGCCAATAATATGCAGAAGTATGCTTATCTGCACATGACCGGTTTTCTTCCCCAGCTCACATGCGTTGAAGTAGATAGTGAATGCATGTTTCCACTTCTCCCATTCTTTGGATAAATTGCCCGAAGTAACGTTCTCCAAATTATTTGTAAAATGAAATGGCGGCGGTGGCGGTAAAACGGCTTCCATTAAATTTTATATTGCAGGTCGACACAAAACAATTACTACAGTACGCACTACTATGTTCTACGTAATAGTATCAACTGATCAATTTATTATTTAATTATTTAAACCGACTGCGCCATGTTGTGTTATGGACTAGGGACACGTAAATCAAACAAGAGGCTCAGATCAAGACTGGTCGTATTCTTTATTGAATTACCCACATGCACAATGTTGAAACTACCTACACAGTGGTTTGGTACTTATCAATGTTATGTGTTGGAGCAAGCGTTGCATATATTTGTATACTTTTTGCTGCAAGGGTGCTCCCCCCCCCCGAGCCCCCCACTTTCCTTCCGACGGCGTAGTGACTCGCTAATTATCAATGGCTTGGAGGAAAGAATAGTGTTTGCCTTCTTTTTATGGCGGGGGGCTGCGCCCCCCGAGCCCCCCTCTTTTATTAAGGCGGCGTAGTGGTTTGCTACTTATCAATGGCTTGAAGGAAAGAGTAGTGTTTGTGTTGTTTTTATGGCGGGGGGCTGCACCCCCGAGCTCCCATCTTTCCTTTCGGCGGCGTAGTGGTTTGCTACTTATCAATAGCTTGGAGGAAAGAGTGGTGTTTGTGTACTTTTTATGGCGGGGGGGCTGCGCCCCCCGAGCCCCCCTCTTTCCTTCCGGCGGCTTAGTGGCTCGCTAATTATCAATGGCTTGGAGGAAAGAGTAGTATTTGTGTACTTTTTATGGTTCGCTACTTATCAATGGCTTGGAAGAATGAGTAGTGTTTGTGTCCTTTTTGTGGCGGGGGGCTTACTTTTCGGCGTAGTAATTTGTTACTTAGTGTAATTGTACCTACTAACAATTATAGGGGTCATCTGGCCTGAAATAAAGGATTTGTTTTTTACCAATGGCTAGTATTGGCTAGTAGTGATTGTGTTCTTTTTATGGGGGGGGGGGGGGGGCGCTGCTGCTCCTGCCGCTGCTCTTTACTTGCTGCAGGTGAGTGGTCCGCTCCGTCCGCTACTGATGAATATTCTGGAGGCAGTACCTTTGCACACTTCTTGTTGCGGGGGCTGCCTGAAAGAGGGCTCCGGCGGTATAGAAATCAACGGTCACGAAAATAATAATGATCCTTTACTTGAATAAAGGCACTTTTTTCTGTTGTTCCTACTACACACATTAATGAGGTACTATTAGTAAACACCAAAGAGTTTATGCATATGCACTGTTCTGGAGTAAGGTAAAAACTGTACTTAGATCTATGGTTAAAAGAAATGTCATAGTGGCATAAGCATTTACTTCATAATTATCAAGTTTGTGAATTTGGCGGGAAACCGATGAGTCGTTAATAGAATTTTAGTTTCTGTGCTTAATGTTGTTTGGTGGATAATAAAGATAGTGTATGATACAACAAATTGACGTGAAAGTGCCCAGCAAATGAAGAATTCAAGTGAAAACGCGTATTCCCTCAGTTTGTGACCCCCAAATATCCGCCGGCTGCTGCTCGCCGTAAAGTACACTATCGTTTTACGGAAGGCATGAGCAGTTGACAGGACGTGACTAGGACAGACTGACACAACTCTGACGATGACAGGACTTTAATATACAGAAATTTACAAAACACATCAGACGTGGCTCCATACGGACTCAGTTCCTTTGCCTATCCCTTATGGGATGAATTAAATAAAAAAAAAAATATCACGTTTGTTGTTATTCGAATGATTGTATTTTTTGCTCTCTCTCTGTAGTTATTTCTTTAAGGACCTTGACGACTATTATGATTTTGAATTACCTGTGCGATGCCAGTAATCGCACACCGGATCGGATTTACAATTTCGGCTACACGATACCGTATCAGCATCAAGTCAAGACTAAATCGTGGCATCAATAATGCTTGTATTGTGTATTGGAAGAAGAACTAATGTTTTTTATTTGTATAACAGTGAATTGTAAATGAATAATTGACATAATATATGTATTACGCTGTTTTACTACATTTTTTCTTTCTTCTATCACTAAAAATAGCTAAAAATCCGTGGAAAAATGATTCACTGGACCATTTTCGCTGCAGGACCGTTTCACTACAAATGTCACATTGACGTACAATACACCCCACAAAGAAATCAATATGAAATGTATTGAGAAAAGGCTCCACGGAATGCGCGAACTGAATCGTATGTTGATTGTATAACTGTGGAACCGTATCACTGCAAATGTCATACTGACATACCATACATGTGCCAAAGAAATCATTATGAATTTTGTTGTGAAAAGGTTCCTCGGGGGTGCGCGAGTTAATTTTCTCGAACTATCGTTATCCCGCGGGAATTTTTCAGTTTTCCGGGATAAAAAGTAGCCTATGTTACTCCCGGATGTTCAATCTATCTTCTTGTCAAATTTCATCATGATCGGAAGGGCGGTTTTTGCGTGAAGAGGTAATAAACAGACAGACAGAGAGACAGAAGGACAGAGAGATAGAGTTCCTTCGAATTTATAATATATAATATTATATAATATATAATGTGTAATATATAATATTACATATAGTATATATATAAGTTAGGATTAGGATTAGGATTCCAAAAACATGTTGCTAAAACTGCCACTTGAAAAAGTAAAAAAGACAAAACTATGTTTATACCAGCATCTTAAAATCAAAAGTTGTAAGTTACGAGATTTTGCGAAGTTTATTTGACTGTTATCCTCGGCCTGTCCCGCGATTGACTACGCGAGACTGTACACCAAAAAGTTCGAAAGACATAAATACATCTCTCTATTAAAAAACAAATCTTATGATCAAATTATTACTTTGCCATCTAATTTAAAGGATGATTGCCAATGTTGGATTGATCACTTAAAAGAGGGATATTATCCTTTTAGATTCAACGATTATGCACTTTAAATATACTAAAAATAAAGACCGGCTGGGGTGCTTTTTGTAATGATGACAAGGCTAATGGGTATTGGAGAGAAGATGAAAAATATTCGCACATAAATTTATTACAACTTAAAGCGGCGTTATTTGCACTTAAAACTTTTACAAAAAACACATCCAACTGCGAGGTCTTACTGCGGATTGATAATGTCACTGCAATCTCCTGCATTAACAAAATGGGTAGCATCCAATATCCGCATTTGGATGAAGTAACAAGATCCATCTGGCAGTGGTGTGAGAGGAAAAAGATCATTATATTTGCATTGTATATTAATACCAGGGATAATTTTGAGGCCGACTCTCTCTCGCGTGCAAAAAATGTTGATACAGAATGGGAGCTAAACGATAGCTCCTACCAGGAGATTTTTAAAACTTTCGACATACCTGATATTGATTTGTTTGCAACCAGGCGTAATGCGCAGCAAACATGTTTCATGGAAACCCGATCCTAATGCCATAGCCATTGATGCATTTACAATCTCTTGGTCAAAGCTATCGCACACATTGATTTGTTTGCAACCAGGCGTAATGCGCAGCAAACATGTTTCATGGAAACCCGATCCTAATGCCATAGCCATTGATGCATTTACAATCTCTTGGTCAAAGCTATCGCTCTAGTCATTTCCTCCATTTGCTGTGATATTAAAAACACTTCAAAAAATCATTCATGACAGGGCGGAAGGTATTTTAATCGTTTCACACTGGCCTATGCAACCGTGGTACACTTTATTTCAGAGGTTATTAATTACCGAGCCAATTTATTTTGAACCTCATCCAAACCTGTTACTGTCTCCTTTCAGATCGACCCACAGTCTTCATCAAAAGATTACCCGGGTTACAGGGAAACTGTCAGGCAGGCACTATTGAAAAAAACATTTTCTTCTGACGCCATTGATATTATTATAGCATCCTTAGCTCCAACTACCTACAACTACAACTGGCACAATTAACTCACATAAATCAGCTATAACCACGATCTTACGATCAATTCGGAAAGCCGACATGTTTTCGGATACATATAAATATTAACGTTACTTAAAATTGTGAAATAAAAAATCTTTTACAAAAAGTAAAACCACCTTGAAAAACACATGAAATAATCCTCTAAAGCCACCAGTTTTATGGCCTACCACAAATATGAAGTCAGTGCTTCATTCAAAGAATAGATATTCCGCTCTCATCGCACCACCGCAAGTGTAGGGTAGGCCATAAAACTGACTGCTTTAGGGGATTATTTTGTGTTTTTGAAGGCGGTTTTATTTTATTACATGGTTCGTTATACACAAATATATATTTGTCACAATGTGTGACAATGATCCTATGAAAGAAAGGTTTTAAACATCACTATGGTGGTTCATGTCCAGCTGCTTAAAGAATTTTTCTTTGCATTGTCATTGTATATCACTATGGAGCATTGAGTGAAAAGATTAAATTGTCACATGCTGTGTAGGTAAGTATTTGTCATACTGTTTGTAAAGATATTTTTGGAACTCTCAATTGTAAAGATATCTTTGGCCTCGACTGTACAATGGAACACGTCAATTAAGGCAAACATACACGGGAACGCACAAAACAAGTTTAAACAGTTGAAAATTATAATTTATAGCTCTGAATATTTGCACTAGATGAAATTTTGGGTATATAATGGGGGTTAATATGGAGTTGAAATCATAGTCATAACGACTCCAGCGGTCTCCGGGTCGAAAAGATTCTAGACTACCAAAATGCGTTGGCTTTCTATTGGACTAGTGGTGTGCGCACTCAGTGTAAGTACTTCTCTTATTTCTGCTTTCATTTCAATCCATCATTCATCATCGTCAGCCTATTCACGTCCCACTGCTGGGCACACGCCTCCTCTCACAATGAGAGGGCTTGGGCTATAGTTCCCTAGCGGGCCCAGTGCGGATTGGGTACTTCACATTCACACAGACCATTGACTTGCTTCGCAGGAGTGTGCAAGCTTCTTCACGATGCTTCCCTTCACCGAAAAGCTCTTGATAAACTACGAATGTTTCGCACACAAATTCCAAAAAACACTGAGAGGTGCGAGTCGGAGCCCGAATCAGGCTTGCTAACTTCAAAATACGAATTTGCGGGAAATAATGTTTTTAAATGCCTGACAAAGATTTAAAAACGGGTAGTTTAGAATAGAAAAAAAAACGTCAACTTTTTTTTGCAAATCAGGATGAGAAGTAAAATAAAACACCTTGTTAGATTAATATAGTCTAATATTTACTATAAAAAAAACAGATAGACTATTATATGTATACTTAACCTATAGTGTAATTTATACACTTTATTATGAAAACCGTAAATTAGTTTTTAAATGAGTATTTTTCCTGAGATTTGGCTCTTTTAAGGATTTTTACAGTTCCGCACCTCAAAAGGAAAAACGGAACCCTTATAGGATCACTTTGTTGTCCGTCTGGCTGTCTCTCTGTCTGTCAAGCCCCTTTTTCTATGGAACGCGTGGAGGTAGGATGCTGAAATTAATATCAAATACTCAAGCCTGTAGTCCCTTGAAGCTGTAAAAAAATCAAACGTCTAAGTCAATGCAATCAAAAGATACAGTCATTAAGAAGGTTGTTTCCATACAAATTGCCGTACTGTAAAAACCTAAAGGGTACTTCAGTTGTCATAGAAACCTGAAATTTAGATGGTAGTAGCTCTTATAGCAAAACCACTCAGAAAAAATAAGGGCGTATTTTTACTTTATCATTGGATAGGACCACAGTTGACAAAATTGTCAGTAAACATATTTGAAATAAACTAACACGGAACCTCCTCCTTTTTGGAAGTCTCTTAAAAAAAAGATAAAATTGTGATTATGTGCGACCAGGCGACCAGGCGACCAGGTGGCGGAAGGCTTGGGGTGCCGGCGAAGCCTTGGAAAAGTAAAAAGCACTAGTACGAAAAATACAACTTTCCGCATGAAACGTAGCTACAAAATGTACCACTTTTTGAGCAACTGTATGAAAAAGTCATTTAGTAATTTCTGGATTTCTTTTAAGCATGGAATCAATAATAAAAAATTTTTTGGACCCGTATAGGGTCAGCGGGAGGCGAGAGAAACATTACCTACGGACACATATTGTAGGGAAGGTATGATATGGATGTAGATACAAACTTTTATTTCCAGCTCAACCACAGCTGATAGGAAGACCAGGCGATAGTCAACCAGGACAGCCAGGTGGTCGACCAGGACAGCTAGGTCAACAGCCAGGTGATAGTCAACCAGGACAGCCAGGTGGTCAACCAGGACAGCTAGGTCAACGGCCAGGTGATAGTCAACCAGGACAGCCAGGTGATCAACCAGGACAGCTAGGTCAACGGCCAGGTGATAGTCAACCAGGACAGCCAGGTGATCAACCAGGACAGCTAGGTCAACGGCCAGGTGATAGTCAACCAGGACAGCCAGGAGGTGGTCGACCAGGACAGCCAGGAGGTGGTCGACCAGGACAGCCAGGTCAACCATGATGTTACATGACTAGTTTTATATAGTCTGTCTCGGTCACGCTATCTTGGGTTCTCTTGGGACTCACCGGCTTGTCAGCCATTGTAATCCTCTGTGTGTTTTATAATTAAATAAATATAAGAACAGTGCCCAACAAGTATTTTATTCAACACAAAGATACAACATGGTGTCAGAAGTGTAAGACAGTCAGAAAAAGTCAAGTCAAGAAAAATGCCGGGTCCATATTGGCTCACCGAAAATTCATTACCCGATCTTTTCTCTTACTACCGATTTGTATTCAGAATGATCACTGTTCCGAAAATTTTACTTCATAATTTTTTCTTCATAAATTTGTAGTCCTACTGACGGAGTTCATAACAGTCGGTGTGCAGAAAATTTTTATTCATAATCTCCGCCCCCGCGTCCCCCCTTTCCCCTTAAGTAAGTTTTGTTGGGCCCTAACCTAACCTATTGAGTTCTACAGAATGATCATTTAAAAATTTCAGAAAAATACGTGGTTTCGGCAGGAAAAGATAACGGAATAACGATGATTATGAATAGCATTACATTCTGACTTAAAAAATTATGAGCGAAAACAATTCTACATAAAAACATATGATCATGAAAAATAGTAGAAGAAACGATTATGATGAGAAAACATATGAAAACAAATAGTAGTATAATAGATTTTGTGTTTTCCAACATTATGAAGTTGAATGATTCGGAGTTCAGAGCGTTCGGAACAGATTAGTTATGATTAGATCACTAATAAGCAGTTAGGCATTTTTGGGTGCGCCAAAGCTCACCGAATTTACCAATACCGATTATTGGAAGTCCGAAAATGTTCGTTATACAATTTTTCATCATAATGTGATCATTATGATGAAAAATTGGAAGTCCGAAAATGTTCGTTATACAATTTTTCATCATAATGTGATCATTATGATGAAAAATTGTAAAACGAACATTTTCGGACTTCCAATAATCGGTATTGGTAAATTCGGTGAGCTTTGGCGCACCCAAAAATGCCTAACGATCAAGAGCAAGCCGCGTCTCTGTCATCGTCAAATCAGCACATGTAACACGGCACGCCATTTTGTCGCTTGTCGCGCAGTGCGTCCCTTTCATAGTGATGGAATCAGTGAAGGACGCACTGAGCGACAAGCGACAAAATGGCGCGCGCCAACCCCCCTGCAATCATTCAACACGTCATTGCCTAAACTAAACATTTTATCGGATTCCAACAACACTGCCCTCATAAGGCAATTGGCAGTGTCTAAAAAAAAAACACTTTTGAGTTATGTCATACCATTCATTGAAACATTCTCTATCAGATGAACTAAGCAAAATGGCCGTATCTTATCTACAACATGATCAAAAAAATGTACGCAGTGTGGGGTCACTTTATATTGGTCCGTGACATACAGACATCAAAATTTAGATTTCGAGATTTTTCTGAGCGGTTATGCTATAGAGCCACCTTCATACCAAATTCCAAGATTCTAGGACAACTGGAAGCTGGAAGTACCCTTTAGATTTTCACAGTACGGCAATTTGTACGGAAACAACCTTTTTAGGGTTCCGAAGCCAAAATGGCAAAAACGGCACCCTTGTAGTTTCGTCGTGTCCGTCCGTCTGTCTGTCTGTCCGCGGCATAGCTCAGAGACTATTCGTACTAGAAAGCTGTAATTTTGCACAGATATTAATTAGGCAAAAAAAGTGCTGGGATACAATCTCGAAAGATTTTTTTTTTGGGGTACATCCCCTACACGTAAAGTGGGGATGCTTTTTTATTTCTCGCCCACCCCATAGTGTGCGGTATAATTGGATAGGTCCACCAAATTTTATACATGAAGACTGGCCACGCAACTCTTTAGCGCTGACAAAATGCGGCCTTCACTCATTAGCTGTCATTACACTGACATGTCAAACTTCAAGGGAATATACCACAGACAAATATACCATCTGGATAATGTACGACTACCGTACCGACCTGCTAGTTCATGTCCACAAAATAACAAGTACTCGCATGATAACAATGACCTGCTAATTTACGAACATAAAATAACAGGTCGTTCTTTATTGACCGAGCGAGCGAAGCATGAACGTTTCAAATGGGACAAAAATGCTTTCTTAATGTCTGTCCAGCTGTTCTCCTCTGCAGTGTAAAATTTTGTAAGCAGGCTTGATAATTATAGTTTTTTGGAAAAAAAAATAGCTCACGAGGTCTACAGCTCTCAGAGCTACTATTGATAATATTTTAGGTATTAAAGACGAAAAAGCTCACAGAGAGGCAAGTGGAATGGAAGGCAAGTCTTTCGTAACTGTTTCAAAGGTAGTAATATAAAATAATGGAAAAATTACAAAAAAGGTACCTATTTCAGTGTCGTCATTGGACAGATAATAGACAGTCTAAATCGGTAGATCTAAAAACTGGAAAATCTGTAGAAATAGATAAAATAGTCAGTGTCTGTAATAGTTTTATTTAGTTCACTAGGAATTACAAAATGGCCATACTATTAGAGGTTGGGATTTATCAGGCAGGGAAATAATTTTTCGGCCCTGCATTATTTGGCTATAATATTATAATTTTAAGTGCGTGGTTTACTTAATGAGTATATTATTTAATTACGTATGGAATGTGATTCCATGTGCTTTGTTTTTCTTTTTTGTGTTATTTGTACAGTTCATAAATGTGCACGTCATTTTGAGCGGTTGAACTGGGCGAATCAACGTTGGCGACTAAATCACCGAGTAACCTAATCACCTATATTGCTTGTCCGCGCGCGGTGAAGGGGTGGCGAATCTGTCACTATTTGGTACATCAATGGATAGGTCTTTCAAAAATATAGTGCATATAGTGAATTTAAAAGGAAAACTATCAGAGTAAGCAGGCTTTACAGGTTTGGAAGTAGTAGTTAATTATGTGTGTCAATGTCAGTAACCAATATAAATTGACTCCACACTGCGTACAGTTTGCTTTGGAGTAGGGCTCTGCTAACCCTGGTTTCGAATAGGTGTGATGAAAATACCTTTAAATTAGGTATCTATACCAGGGCTTTTTCGTAATAGCTTAGGTATCCTGGGCGTGTCCGACACGCTCTTGCCCGGTTTTTTTTAATCCAGTGCATATTCAGCCTCTGCCTTTTGCGAGTTACTTATAATAGTATCAATTTTCTGTCGGGTCACAAACAGATTCTTCCTCAATTTAAAAATTATCTCATTGGCAGTGTCCTCTCTTATATCCGGGAACTCAGTTTTCATTCTGTCCTTGATTTCTAAAAACGTCGTATCTGGGAGGCCATCTTGTATTTGTTCATTGGCGGCAAACGTCAAATTCTTCTGTTCCGACTCCACCGTTTCTTTTAAATCATTGGCGAAGTTTATTAAGAATTCTTCTAAAGTCACTTTGATTTTGTCCATGTCGTGAATAGTCAGGTTTTTGTATTGATTATTTACGTAATCCGCCATGATGTTTTTGAAATTTTGGATGTAAGATACGACATTGACTGTTTTCTGGAGTTGCTCTTCCACTTTGTCTGTGGTTGTTTGTACGTCTGTTTCTTTGTCTTCAACTGGGAAACATGTCACGTAGTTGAGGATAAAGGCCAGCAGTATTACTTTAACTGAAATGGGAAAAAGATGTGTTAAATGCATAGACATAATATAATACTAGCGTATGGACGGGCCCCCATCGGTACATCGTTTCTGTTTCCAGTTTATTGAGACTACAACACACAAAACTAGTGCCACTGCGAGTCAGTCGCTGGTCCTTGTCCGCGCAGTGGAGTCAACTGCTCCAACGAGGCTCCAACAAAATGTCACATTTCGTTGTAAACGCGTGCAACTCCCAAAATACCTGACCGATCGGAAATACGACCGGATAGCCTAGTGGTTAGATACCCTGACTATATATGAAGCTTGAGGTCCCGGGTTCGATCCCCGGTCGGGGCAGATGTTTGTATGATGAATACGAATGTTTGTTCTCGGGTCTTGGATGTTTAATATGTATATAAGTATGTTTATCCGTTGTTTAGTACCCATAGTACAGGCTTTGCCTAGTTTGGGACTAGGTCAGTTGGTGTCAACTGTCCCATGATATTTATTTATTTTATTTATATACTTTAGGTTTTTACATCACGGCATTTTGTACGGAAACTCCCTTTTTAATGACATCTTTTGATTGCGTTGACCTAGAAGCTTGATTTTTTCACAGCGTCAAAGGACTGTAGGTTTTAAGTACTTATTTGATATCAATTTCAGCTTCCTACTTCCACGCATTCCAGAGAGGAAGAGGGTCTTGACAGACAGACAGAGGAACAACAAAGTGATCTTAGAAGTGTTCCGTTATAAACCTACGGAAACCTAAAATCAGAATATGACTATAGGTATTTTAAGTGGTAACGGGCATCGAAAATAATGATAAAAAAAAGAAGACGTCTAACTAGTAAAACTACAGATTTTGGTACAGACATCATACATTGCATATACTTACTTAAGTTATTTATTCGTTATCTTAATAGCGTAGTGACATATATTACTTATACTTAATTGAAAGATAACTCACTAGTTATTTTTTACAAGCGTGAAATACCCGAGAGCGGGCATGACATCATTCAGTCCTTACACAGATACACTACACAGGAACAGGTCAACAGGTACTTATCATCAATCTGTTTAGCGTCGAGTAAATAAAATACAGTCTCTAGAAGCTCTGAAAAAATCAGACTTCTAAGTCAACGCAATCAAAAGATACAGTCATTGAAAAGGTTGTTTCCATACAAATTGTCGTACCCCGAAAACCTAAAGGGTACTTCCAGTTGTCGTAGAAACTTGAAATTTGGTATGAAGGTAGCTCTTATAGCACAACCCCGCATAAAATTCTCAAAATCTTAATTTTTTATGTCTGTCTGTAGATTTCACAGACCATATAAGGTGACGCCATACTGCGTTCACTTTACTCAGGAGCAGGGCTCTGCTAACACTGGACTTCTTAAAACACCGGGGAAAAGCGTTATAAAATCTTTCTACGGAACCCTCGTGAGCGAGTCCGACTCGCACTTGGCCGGTTTTTCTAAGTTAAATTCAATTGAAATTAAAATTTCCTAGTGTACATTATTCACTTACTCATATTCGTGATAATATTCACGCTGTCACTGTTCGGTTTGGTATCAACAGGCGCACTGAGCTCTCCAAGGCGCATAATAATCTGAATCGCGTTATGCAACATGCACCAAGCTAGAAGCGCTGTTTTGAGTTTTTTCGTCTGAAAAGCCTAGGTATTTGCTCGATTTTTTTTCAGTCGAGTGGGAGGTATCTAACTTGGTCTTAGAACAGGAAAGGAATGGAAATGTTAACGCGCGATTTCCCCTCTGCCAAATCTCTAACATCAAGTCCGATCAAAATTATTAGGGTCCGTTGACTGTGTGCCTGATTTTGGCATTCGTGTGACAGTTTTGTTTTAGTGTGCGTTTGTTTGTAGGAACGTAACAAATTTTGACAGCAGCGTAGACGTGTGCTGTACGTATGTGCTCCTCGTGCCCCTCAAAAAGTGGCAGAAAAATTATAGTGCATAAATAAGCCAAAGGCGCCTCCCGTCTGGTTTGAATCTTATCTCTCAAAACGCGAACAATGTGTTACAGTGTCCTCTTTGGAACAGAAAACTCATACAATAGTTAATCTGAAATCACTTACCACTCCAACTGTCATAGGTGTACCCCAAGGGAGTATACTAGGTCCAATTCTTTTTTTATTGTATGTAAATTTTTTACCAAAGATATCTCAGAGTCGTATAATTATGTTTTCTGATGACGTCTGTGTAATTTTTAGATTTGAAATTGAAAGAAATGAAACTGAGGAGCTTACTCCATTAATGGAAGAGTCTTTGTCGAAGATTGTATATTGGTTAAAGACTATGAATCTAACTACTAATATAAGTAAAACGAAAATGATCCATTTCAGAAACATCAAAACTAATGCAGCATGTATAGACATTAAGCTAAACAATATACCCATCATGTTTGTAAGAGAGACTAAGTTTTTGGGTATCCTGGTGGATGAACATTTAAATTGGAAAAAGCACGTTGATTCTCTTTGCAATAAGCTTAGCAGTTTCACTTTTGCTTTGCAAGGCTTACGTAAAATATCGACTAAAAAGGCGGCCTTGCAATCTTACTATGCGTTTTTTCAGTCGCACGTTATATTTAGTTTGGCAATATGGGGTAGTTGTGTAGATAGGGAGCGATTGTTTAGATTGCAAAAGAAATGTGTGCGTATTCTTAATGGATTAAAGTTCAGCCGGGAGTCATGCAGGGAATCCTTCAAAGAATTAGGGTTGCTTACTTTACCAGCACTCTATATTTTGGAACTTTGTAAACTTGTACGAAGATTCCCAGATAAATTTCCGAGAAAAAACAATTTTAGTAGTGAGAGGCTTAACACTATATTTGGGCATGACGTCAGAGTCCCTTTAGGTAAAACAGCATTGTACCGTAGATGCCATAGTCATGTCGCCGCTAAGGTTTACAATGCTTTGCCATGCGAAATGAAGTGCCTGCCTGATACTAAATTCTTGGTTTCTGTAAAGAAGTACCTCATAGATCTGTGTCCATACGACCTCAATGAATATTATGCATAATACTCTTCTGTAAAATGTTACATGGGAAGTTTAAATTAAATTAAATTTAATATGTTTAATTATGTTTTAATAATTAACTGAAATTGCTACGCCGTATTGGTAAAATTGTGTTGAGACCTATTTATATTTGTAACACCTACTATGTATCACATACAATTTATTGCAAATAAAGAAACTGAAACTGTCTGTCTGCTTTATGAACTTGGTTGATTGATTGGAGACAAATCGAAACTGAAAAATGGAATTGAGATTTAGTTTTAGGTCGAGAGTGATAGAGGTTATTATCTCGTTCAATATTTCAACCCATACTTAAAGACAATATGTTTTAAGTACTCCAAAATGTCCATCACCACCCGCAAAATAATACTCGTACGTACCTACACAACTCGGCGTTGCACCGCCTCAATCTTTGTAATCATTAAAATAAATAAATAAATAATAAATAAATAAATATCATGGGACAAATTGACACCAATTGACCTAGTCCAAAACTAGGCAAAGCCTGTACTATGGGTACTAGACAACGGATAAACATACTTATATAGATAAATACATACTTATATACATAATTATTAAACATCCAAGACCCGAGAACAAACATTCGTATTCATAATACAAACACCTGCCCAGACCGGGATTCGAACCCGGGACCTCAAGCTTCATAGTCAGGGTCGCTAACCACTAGGCCATCCGGTCGTCCGAAAATTCCTAATACTTTTGGTGCATTACGGCATAGAATCGTCCGAGTAAATTGACGTAACGTGTAATTTCGAGCTACAATACAAATCTCAAGTTTGTGGTGAGCGGTTGACTATTGAAACCACAGAGCATAGACAATGGAGGTGTTATGGTGGTACCGATCCGGACGGACCTTGCATAAGGTCCTACAACACACAATTTATGTATTACGAACACGGTTTGTCGGATTTAGTTAAACCTATACTATTTTCTGCACAGACAAAAATACTAGTACTACTTAGACAACCGCCTCCACCAGCAGGGAGGGACTCTATTCGACACCGCCAGCAGGGAGGGACTCTATTCGACACCGTCAACAGGGAGGGACTCTATTCGACACCGTCAACAGGGAGGGACTCTATTCGACACCGTCAACAGGGAGGGACTCTATTCGTCACCGTCAACAGGGAGGGACTCTATTCGACACCGTCAGCATGGAGGGACTCTATTCGACACCGTTAACAGGGAGGGACTCTATTCGACACCGTCAGCATGGAGGGACTCTATTCGACACCGTTAACAGGGAGTGACTCTATTCGACACCGTCTACAGGGAGGCACTCTATTCGACACCGTCAACAGGGAGGGACTCTATTCGACACCGTCAACAGGGAGGGACTCTATTCGACAACGTCAACAGGGAGGGACTCTATTCGACACCGTCAGCAGGGAGGGACTCTATTCGACACCGTCAGCAGGGAGGGACTCTATTCAGCTTTAGAAACCATTGGGTGCCCACCAAGACTCCTGAGTCATATAAAGTCATTTCACGAGGACATGAGAGGTTTAGTGGTGTCCGACGGCAGTGTGTCTGATCCCTTCTACATCCACAGAGGTGTTAGGCAGGGTTGCGTACTAGCGCCTGCCCTGTTTGGTATATTTTTCTCACTACTGTTGTAAACCGCATTCAGTAACGATCAGCAGGGCATTCATCTTCACACAAGGACGGATGGTAGACTGTACAACATTTCGCTTCTGAAGTCAAAACAGAAGCGAGATGACTTGTTCGTTGACAGCTTGCTATTCGCTGATGACGCAGCCTTTATTGCCACATCTCAGGGTGAGCTCCAAGCCGTTATGGATAAGTTCTCTCGTTTGTGTGCTCTGTTTTTAATGTCCGTCAATGTTCGGAAAACAGTTGTACTAGCGCAAGGCTGTGCTGAGCCCCCAATTATTGAATTGGATGGCATGCCACTGGAGTTGGTCAGCAAGTTTTGCTACCTAGGGTCGACTGTGTCGAACAATCTCTCATTTGATGCGGAGATCGATGTCCGTATCGGCAAAGTGGCGACAATGTTCGGGAGGTTCAGTACAAGAGTTTGGCACAACAAGTATTTAACCAATAAGACCAAAATGATAGTATATCAGACTTGCATCCTGAGTATACTCTTGTATGGAGCAGAAACCTGGACATCGTATGCAAAACAAGAGCGCCGCCTTAACTCCTTTCACATGCGCTGCATCCGTAACATCTTGGGCATCAGTTGGAAAGATAGAGTCACAAACGAGAGAGTTCTGCGAGAGAGAGCTGCCTAGCATCTTTGTGTTGCTGAAGCAGAGACGCTTGCGGTGGTTGGGGCATGTGCATCGTATGCACTCAACACGCTTGCCTCGGCAGTTCCTGCTTGGCGTTGTAGCAAATGACAAGAGACGCATCGGGCGACCGTTGCTGCGTTTTAAGGACCGCGCCAAGCGAGACATGCACGCATTTAAAATCTCTGTCCATGACTGGGAGGGGCTCGCTGATGATAGAACCCAATGGCGCAGATCGGTGTCGGATGGTCGAAAAATCCATGACGAGGAGTGGTTTAGGACATTGTCGTATAAGCGAGCCAAAAGACACCAACGCGGCTCTGGTTCACCGCGCGCCTCCCATCCCTCCTTTGCCTGTCAGGTTTGCGGTCGAATTTTCCGCTCCCGTATTGGCTTGCACAGCCATCAGAAACGATGCATTACCTCTACTTGACACTGCTTAAACAGTCTACAATAGACTATAGGCCAATGATGATGATGACTTAGACAAAAATAAAAAAGTCGCGATAGGCGTCTGGTGGCCTATGGCCTTTTAAGCAGAGGGTCGTGGATTCGACTCCCGGCTCGCACGTCTATTTTTCGGAATTTATGTGCGAATTTACATTTGTAATTTATTACCTTTTCGGTGAAGAATCAGCGAGGAAACCGGTGCACTCCAGAGGAGCAATTCAATGGTGAACATACAATGACAATGCAAAGAAAAATCCGTTAAGCAGCTGGACGTGAACCAGCAACCTCGGTAATCCGTACCACGCTCCACCAATTAAGCTATACTTAACGTTGGTGTACCTAACGAATTTTTCAATGCCTTGTGTCATATTTTTATTTGGAAGATCTCTCCTCAGCGCCATCTATGAGTAGCTTAATCAAGCGGCTCACCCACTACGGAACTTCTACAGTTACGCATTAGTGGCAAGAGATGGAGCTATTTTCTGAATCAATGAAAATAATCGATTTATTGATTATTTTTGAGGATTGAGGAGAGATCTTCCAAATAAAAATATGACACAAGGCATTGAAAAATTCGTTAGGTACACCAACGTTAAGTATAGCTTAATTGGTGGAGCGTGGTACGGATTACCGAGGTTGCTGGTTCAAGTCCAGCTGCTTAACGGATTTTTCTTTGCATTGTCATTGTATGTTGAATTTCATTCTATGAATGTTTCATAAAAATAAAAACAAAAATAATCAATAAATCGATTATTTTCATTAATTCAATGGTGTGTCTGAAGTTCTCAATCTACTGTAAGGAGGCCGCTCATTGTTTGATGATAGTGTTCGTTATTCAAAAATACGAATGTCTAACAGGACACAAAACAAGAGCGACACTCTGTCAACAGGCTTTTATATGAAAAGTTGTGTTATTCGTTTGTATTGAAAAGGAAAAAAAAATCATTTAAAACACAAGTTTAGTGTCGTTCCCTCTTCTTACGCCTCTCGCAGCTTGAGTAGCTACATTCACCCAACGGCCGTGCCTAATTAGGCACCAGCTCACACTACACTGGACATGCGTGGGAACTATAGCCAGCGCCAGCCCTCTCATTCTCACTGAGAAACTAGATGACTTCTACTTGGACAGCTTAAATCACTGGAGAAAAGCAGGGAAATCTTTGTACGGAACCCTAGTGCGAGGTCGACTCTCACTCGGCCGGTTTTTTATTACAATTGTACTGCTTTTTTGTGTGTGTCGAATTTGTGTGAATAAATCTCTCTCTCTCTCTCTCTCTCTCTCTATCTTTGTAAGTTTCATTAAAATCGGTTCGCCCGTTTTTAGTGTTCCGTAACTCAAAAGGAAAAAAAGGAAACCCTATAGGATCACTTTGTTGTCCGTCTGTCTGTCTGTCTGTCAAGACCCTTTTTCTCTGGAACGCGTGGAGGTAGAATGCTGAAATAATATCAAATACTCAAACCTGCGGTCCCTTGAAGCTGTGAAAAAATCAAGCATCTAAGTCAACGCAATCAAAAGATACGGTCATTAAAAAAGTCGTTTCCATACAAATTGCCGTATTTTGAAAACCTAAAGGGTGCTTCCAGTTGTCCTAGAAACTTGAAATTTGGTATGAAGGTAGCTCTTATAGTACAACCACTCCGAAAAGTCTCAAAATCTTAATTTTTTTATGTCTGTCTCTAGATTTCGCAGGCCAATATAAGTTGACCCCACACTGCGTACATTTGCTTAGGAGCAGGGCTCTGCTTATACTGGACTTTTTAAAACACTGGGGAAAAGCGTTAAAATCTTTCTACGGAACCCTCGTGCTCGAGTCCGACTCGCACTTGGCCGGTTTTTTTAAAATTGAACTATGAAATGTCGGGTGTTTTTCAACTTTTCTAAGTTGCTAAGGTTATCTTATGGTCCCCTCATCTCATCTCAGTTGGCTAGCATGTGGGGTTTGCTTGTATTTAAACGACTCGACCACGCAGGTGTTGCCATACATTCTTGGTGGATGGGTATTTATTAAGCTGAAAGTTTTTTTATTTCTGTTTTCGTTTTTTGTTATTATTATTATTTTTGATAATCACAGTTCACGTCTGCCTCTGACGTTCGTGTTGTCGCGGCATACTTAGTTTTAAGGCTTAGTTTTTAGGTGGAAGGGTCACACTGAAAACCAGCGCTATGGCTTGCCGCAGCATCATGCTGAGGGTGACCCTTTTAGTGCTATTCGGCACATATTTTTAATCGTTAGTTTCTAAGCTGTCTTTGTTAGTTAATAGTGTTTGCATTGTCTGGTTATTGTTGATTATTGATTTGTTTTTATCTGTATGTGTATGTGTCGAATTAGTTTCTAATAAATATATGTTTCTTTCTTTCTTTCTTTCATAGACATCGTATCTCTGAGTCTCTGACTCTAAGTAAGGCAGGTAGTGATATTCCGTAAGATTTGCGCATGCTCCTTGGCCACTATTTCACCAACTTTACAGTTGTCAGTTTTCAATGACAATTAGGTGTCAACTGCTGACTAGAAGATCTTTTGTTTTAGCGCGCTTCATGTTGTCAATTTTTTCGATATTCAATTCAATTTCAATTCAATTTTTAGGGAAGTGTGGCCCCATCAAGCTTTTGATGATTCTGCCAATGTCGAGGTTGGATAAGACACGGCCAGTAGACTCTTGTCTCGTTGTTCATGTTCATATTGTCAAAGAAATTTAGTTCGAATTGTCATATAAAACTGACAATTGTAAGAATGGTGAAATAGAGGTCTGTGGCTTACTTACCAGTAATATGTCACATCCTCTGCGTGAAATGGATAATGATTATAATGGTCAGTAAAGGCGCATCGTATACCTAGTTGAATCCAGTAATGTTTATAAATGTCAGTGTTTATTACCTTGACATAAGATTGATTTTTGCCTGACCTGTGGAAAAAGTATTTTCAGTATACTTACTTAGGTATAACAAGGATACTTAAGGTAAGTAGATATCTCGACTGAGGAGGGCGTTACCGCCGTGGGTTAGTACTTGCAAAGAAAGGTATCCAACTGTCCGGCTCCGATTTGATTTTTATGGTTCCGTACCTAGGATCACTTTGTTGTCTGTCTGTCTGTCTGTCTGTCAAGACCCTTTTTGCCAAGCTGTGAAAAAATCAACCTTCTAAGTCAACGCAATCAAAAGATACAGTCATTAAAAAAGTCGTTTCCATACAAAATGCTGAAATTCAAAAACCTAAAGGGTACTTCCAGCTGTCCTAGAAACTTGAAATTTGGTATGAAGGTAGCTTTTATAGCACAACCACTCCGAAAAGTCTCAAAATCTTAAATTTTTATGTCTGTCTCTAGATTTCGCAGACTAATATAAGTTGACCCCACACTGCGTACATTTTGCTCAGGGCTCTGCTAACACTGGACTTCTTAAAACACTGGAGAAAAGCGGTAAAATCTTTCCACGGAACCCTCGTGCGCGAGTCGGACTCGCATTTGGCCGGTTTTTTTTGTATATGTTAGAGATTAGTCTAAAAAAAACCTTAGAAAAAAAAACATAAAATAATCCTCTAAAGCCATGAGATTTATGGCCTAGCACTATTAGAAATATGAAGTCGGTGCGGTGCGAGCGGAATATTTATGGCCTAGCACTAACAGAAATATGAAGTCGGTGCGGTGCGAGCGGAATATTTATGGCCTAGCACTAACAGAAATATGAAGTCGGTGCGGTGCGAGCGGAATATTTATGGCCTAGCACTATTAGAAATATGAAGTCGGTGCGGTGCGAGCGGAATATTTATGGCCTAGCACTAACAGAAATATGAAGTCGGTGCGGTGCGAGCGGGATATTATTTGAATGAAAAGAAAAATAAAACCGCCTTTTGTGTTAAAAGATTTTTATTTCACAATTTTATGTTGATTTAACGTTTTTAGAGTTATCCACCAACTCCTAACCATTAAGGAGTTGTACCTTCCAGGTGCGAATACTTGAATGGCCTTAGAAAATATAAGAAAGACATAATACGTGCCTATAAAATTTGAGGGTTGCCCTCGATTTCCCTGGGATCCAATCATCAGCTTATGACTTGGTGACAATGGGACCACCTCAGGAGTATACCCTTTCGAATTAAAAAATAATTTTGAAAATCGGTCAACAATTGACGGAGTAACAATGTATGTAGGTACAAACATAAAAAAAAACCGGACAAGAGCGAGTCGGACTCGCGCACGAGGGTTCCGTAGAAAGATTTTGACGCTTTTCCCCAGTGTTTTAAGAAGTCCAGTGTTAGCAGAGCCGTGCTCCTAAGCAAAATATGCGCAGTGTGGGGTCAACTTATATTGGTCTGTGAAATCTACTGACAGACAAAAAATTAAGAATTTGAGATTTTTCGGAGTGGTTGTGCAATAAGAGCTATCTTCATACCAATTTGCTTAACAAAACTTTACAGAAGTTAAACTTTGGTCATTTGGTTTGAAACCTTGGGTCCATGGGGCCCCGGCGCTCGCAAGCTTATTTCAGAGTTGCAAAAGCGCTTGGTCGATGCAACTTGTGACCAAAGGGCTGGCAGTTTTCTCTCTCAAAGAATCAGCATCGCTATTCAGCGAGGCAACGCTGCCAGCCCTATGGGCCAAGAAAGAAGGACGTTTTCAATTCGTCGGAATATTTTTATGATGATGAAATTGAATAACAATGAAAGTTTAGTCAACAAAAACAGGAGCGTGTCGGACACGCCCAGGATGGGGTTCCTAAGCCATTGCGAAAAAGCCCTGGCATATATACCTAATTTAAAGGTATTTTCATCACATTTCAAACCAGTGTTAGCAAAGCCCTAGTCCTAAGCAAACTGTACGCAGTGTGGGGTCAATTTATATCGGTTACTGACATAGACACACATAATTAACTATTATTCCCAAACCTGTAAAGTCTGCTTATCTGTGATAGTTTTCCTTTTTTGCACTACAGCTCTGATTTTTTTCACATTTCCCAATATAACTAATAGTTTCTCTGGTAGTGGGGGGGGGGGACACTGGACTCCAACAAAAATGAGCACTTCAAAGCTAAATATTTCGCAAACGAATAACTTTATCGAAAAATGATCTACGAGCACTTCTAATATTTTTAAAAGACCTATTCAATGATACTCCACACTATGGGGTGGGCGAGAAATAAAAAATCATCCCCACTTTACCACTGTAGGGGAGGTACCCCAAAAAAAAATTTTTTTTGAAGGTTTTATAACAGCACTTTTTCGGCCTAATTAATATGTATATGTATGCAAAATTTCAACTTTCTAGTACTAATAGTCTCTGAGCTATGCCGCGGACAGGCAGACAGACAGACGGACATGAAACTATAAGGGTTCGTTTTTGCCATTTTGGCTTCGGAACCCTAAAAAAACGAGTCAGCTGGCGAGTTTTACTGTTAATGCAAAAATTGAGATTTGTTATCGGATTTGATAGGTAAAAGAAATTGTAAATGTGTACTGCCGAAGAAATTATAATACCTAATGGCACAGAGTGACGGAAAATATGCTGCCGGAAAACTTCATGAAATGGTGAATTGATAAAAGTGTTACGTCTTTTTCGGAAAGTGATGTACTTACTTTAAAATATTTCTTAATTATACAATGAAGTCGTAGAAAAACTAATGTATGAAACGGTACATAACTGCAGTCATTATACATTCGTTTGATTTATTATAAAAACTCGCTCTTCGGGCTCGTTTTATAAACATACACACTCATAGTGAAACAAACGGATCACTCACGTATGTCAGTCGAGTATAGCTCGACTTGTTTCGGACTAATCCGTAGTCCTTCCTCTGGGAGCACACGCCACGCCGGTGGCGAGACGTAGACGTGGCGGTTGAGTTTAAGTCTCGACACCGGCGTGGCATTTTTATTTGAAAAATCTCTTCTCAGCGCCATCTATGAGTAGCTTAATCAAGCGGCTCACCCATTACGGAACTTCTACAGTTACGCATTAGTGGCAAGAGATGGAACTATTTTCTGAATCAATGAAAATAATCGATTTATTGATTATTTTTGTTTTTATTTTTATGAAACATTCATAGTATGAAAAGTATGAGTAGTTTTTCTTTGCATTGACATTGTATGTTGAATTTCATACTATGAATGTTTCATAAAAATAAAAACAAAAATAATCAATAAATCGATTATTTTCATTGATTCAGAAAATAGTTCCATCTCTTGCCACTAATGCGTAACTGTAGAAGTTCCGTAGTGGGTGAGCCGCTTGATTAAGCTACTCATAGATGGCGCTGAGGAGAGATCTTCAAAATAAAAAAATATGACACAAGGCATTGAAAAATTCGTTAGGTACACCAACGTTAAGTATAGCTTAATTGGTGGAGCGTGGTACGGATTACCGAGGTATCTGGTTCAAGTCCAGCTGCTTAACGGATTTTTCTTTGCATTGTCATTGTATGTTGAATACACACTCATGTATAATGGTTGTGTTACAGTTGCTTAGAACACTATTTTTGTATATCGATGCCAATGAATCATTCTTATCATACGCACGAACGCGTACGATATATCACATCGATCATCCAATTTTGCATGAAACCCATACAAATGCGTCATTTGTAAACCAAATATCTTCAATGTTGGTCCAGCCATTGTGAGAGTACATACGCTAGGTATTTAATGTACAACTCGGCTATTAATAAATTTGGTACAGCTTTTGTTTAAAAGAACACTCTTGTAAGTGTGAAGCAATTGAGTAAATAAAAAACCGGCAAAGTGCGAGTCGGTCTCGCGCACGAGGGTTCCGTAGAAAGATTCTAACGCTTTTTCCCAGTGTTTTAAATAGTCCAGTGTTAGTAGAGCCCTGGTCTTAAACAAAATGTACGCAGTGTGGGGTCAACTTATTATGGTCTTCGAAATCTAGAGACAGACATAAAAATTTAAGATTTTGAGACTTTTCTGAGCGGTTGTACTATAAGAGCTATCTTCACCCCTCTTCATACCCTCTAGGTTTTCACAGTACGCCAATTTGTATGGAAGCAACCTTTTTAATGGCTATACCCTTTGATTGCGTTGACTTAAAAGTTTGATTTTTTCACAGGGTTGAGTTTTTGGTATTAATTTCAGCATGCTACCTCCACCCGTTCCGCAGAAAAGGGGTATTGACAGACAGACGGACAACAACGGGATCCTGTAAGAGTTCAATTTTTCATTTTGAAGTGTGGAACCCTAAAAACGAGCAAATATGCTTTTCAGACGAAAAAACTCAAAACAGCGCTTCTAGCTTGGTGCATGTTGCATAACGTGGTTCATATTATTTTGCGCCTTGGCGAGCTCAGTGCGCCTGTTGATACCAAACCGAACAGTGACATAGTGTTAATATTATCACGAGTATGATAATATAACACTGTGTAAGTGAATAATATACACTGGGAGATTTTAATTTCAATTGAATATCTGGGAACGTATTTGTTCTAGAGGATAGATTTCTTTCGGTGTATGAGACATTGAATTATATTTATAGTTACTTCTAGGTTTATTCTACCTCGCACAGTAGAATTTTGCAACATACGATGCAAATTAAAAAAAAAACAAAACCCATTATCCTAAGCTCCGTTCAGCGAGCGGACTCCAAAATTAAGAACAAAGCCTTTTGTGAAAGCTAGCGGTAGCTGTGCCCAGCAGTGGGACGTAAATGAGCTGATGATGATGATGATGATGAAGTAGGTACCTGCGTAAAATATGCATTGTTTTATCCATTGTTTTTCCTCAGATACTAGAGAAATAGAGTTTGGCATCCCACAGGGAAGTGTTTTGGGCCAACTACTATTCCTAATCTATATTAATGATCTTCCTCAGGCCATCAATGACACTATGATACTATTTGCCGATGACAGTACAGTGATCTTCGCGGGTTATTACCAATATTCCTATGATACGCACATTAACAAAACAATAGAACTAATAATTGAATGGTTACATAAGAACAATCTTTCCATAAATTTAAGTAAAATGAAAATTATGCATTTCAAACAACAAAGGAATATGACATTGAATTTAAAAATAGCATATAATGATCATGATATTGAAGAAACTGACATTACAAAATTTTTAGGGTTAAGAGCGTACGAACAAAAAGTTGCTGTTTTAGAAGATTTTAGACTTTTTCAAAGGCTTTATTGAATGCATACAATTTTGAAGAAAAACCACTGTTTTAAACAGATAAACTCTTATTCTAGACCATAGCGTTGCTATAATTAAATTATTACTAGGGGTTCTTTCAAACAAGACGGTTTTCTTCGTACAGTTTTCGAAAAATAAGCGTCAGAACTATTTTTCTGGTGGAATGCTTCCATTCTAAACTTCCAAAAATGTTGTAATTGTTGCATTTTGTTACAGGGCATATAGTCTTTCAGTACATAGCGATCGAACAATAACCGAAATATGGTTTTTATCATCTAAAATCGATACTACGGTATGTGTAATTCGCTAAGTTAAAACATTTTTTTTCTCACATATCTAAAAACGTTTTGCGAATAAAATATTTTAATTATAAAACTACAGGAATTGTTCAGTATGTGTGTTTTTTTTAAACGCGTACGGATGACTCAATTAATTTAATAAAATTTTCAAAGACCACTATATAACCGCGCGCATAAACGTACTTCGACTCAGAAAGCGCCAAGCGCTCCCCAGGAACGGACGTATCGCTCTCGACACCGGCTAAAGGTCGGTGCCCTTGGCGCGCTACCAGTGCCCTAAGCACGACTTGTCGAATCCTGCGTTACGTTACGGTTATCGTATCGAGATCGAGAAATGTCATACTAAATTTTAGTTCCAAATACGCTCACGGGCGGGCGCTGTTCCAAACGTCATACAAACTCGTTAAAGTTTACTATTCGATTTTACGTGACGCAGGATTCGACAAGTCGTGCTTAGGGCACTGATCAGCTGTAGCGTGTCCGCTAAAAATTGATACTTGATACCTAAGTAAGTCAACATACAATGACAATGCAAAGAAAAATCCGTTAAGCAGCTGGACTTGAACCAGCAACCTCGGTAATCCGTACCACGCTCCACCAATTAAGCTATACTTAACGTTGGTGTACCTAACGAATTTTTCAATGCCTTGTGTCATATTTTTATTTGTAAGTAACTAAGTAACCTAAGTAAGTAACTTTACATGGTAAATTGAAGTTATATAACCGATGATGATATGATATGATATGACTTTTTTTCAAAGAAACTCCTCCTTTTTGAAGTCGGTTAAAAATAAGCAATAAACGCAAATTAATTGGAACGTAAAAGTTCAATGTTACTTTGCGTAAATGCCAACACCGCAACCGCATGGCCAAAGCACCAAGGGTTGCCACATATCTCTGATTTTAAATTTAAATTTACGATAATTGTTTTGTTTCTGTGTAAACAAAAAAGACTTCCATTTTAAAATCCAAGATGGCGGACATATTTTTTTCTTAAAAATCGACATGGGTGTTATTTTCTAGGTTTACAGGGGTGCTGATTACGAAAATGACATCCATTTTCAAATCCAAGACGGCGGATACATTTTTTGTTAGAAATCGATATGGGTGTCATTTTCTAGGTTTCCGGGGATGGTGATTACGAAAATGATACCCATTTTCAAATCCAAGATGGCGGACATATTTTTTTCCTTAAAATCGTCATGGGCGTTATTTTCTAGGTTTTCAGGGGTGCTGATTACGAAAATGACATCCATTTTCAAATCCAAGATGGCGGACACAATTTTGTTAAAAATCGATATGGGAGTCATTTGCTAGGTTTTCAGGGGACTGATTACGAAAATGACATCCATTTTCAAATCCAAGATGGCGGACACATTTTTTTGTTCAAAATCGATATGAGTGTCATTTTCTATGTTTTCAGGGGTGCTGATTGCAAAATTGCATGTCGATTTAAAAAAAAGTGTCCGCCATCTTGGATTTGAAAATGGATGTCATTTTCCTAATTAGCTAGAACCTCAAAAATTACGCCCATAACATTTTATAAAAAAACATGCCCGCCATCTTGAATGTGAAATCGCATGTCATTTTTTGTCTACGCACAAAACAATTAGCGAAATTCCTGTCCAGTAATTTTTGCGATGTTTCATTTTAATTAAATATAATTAAAGCTTGGCATACGCGTGACCGTTAGCCCTGAAAGCCCAGACCTAAAGTACCTAACTAATCGGGCAGTGGCGGCATATGCAAGGGAGGTCCGCTCTGCCCGCCCCTCACCCCGCACCCCCCCGCATAATTACCCTGTCTAGACGCCTTCGTCGGATGACTGTATAGACTGTGCTTGTACTCTGTTCGGGAATCGAACCCGGTCGTATTAAAAAATAAAACTTAAATACCTACATTATTGATATTTTGATATCGACTGTTTTATACGGAATTATAAGTTTTAAATTATGTTTTATTTAGACATAATGAAAACGGAATATTGACCGCGATTACCTCATAGGTTTGATGAGCTCCCGTCCTGATATACGAAGCGCAAAAAAGCAGGTAGACAGAGCCCGGTCTGCACAACATTAGTATCTACCCTCGTTTCGTCAGTTTACCCGTGATCATGATGCATGTAACTGCGTCGAAATATCGGGAGCTCATCAAACCTATAAGGTAATCGCGGTAAATATCCCGTTTTCATTGTGTCTAATGCAATTAACCGCGAATTCTTTAAAACTGTTATGTTTTATTTCACTAAGTTATAACTTATTACGAAATAAAAATAGTTAAAACTCATGAGAATATTTTTTCTTAAGTTCACAAAAAAGTATAATGATAACATATGATCAAGAAGCGTCGGTCCCGGCCGCAGCACTCGGAACGCACGCACACCCGTAAACATCGTAGTGTGCGTTGTTAAAAACTTGGAAAAGTTGAAAAATCCCCGAAATTGTCATTTCAAAGTTCAATATTTCAAAAACGGGAGAACCGGTTTCATTGAAACTAAGCTAAGAACCATCTCGATTAAACTAGCTTTCGATTGAAAAAACCGCATCGAAATCGGTAAACCCGTTTGGGAGCTATGATGCCACAGACATATACACAGATACACATGTACACCGGCCCGCTGTCCCTTTCAAGGGGTATGGGTATGGGGGTACGGGTATGGGTTTTTCGAAAGGCTTAACTTACCAAGTCTTTTGCCCGGCGATACCCATTCAATATGCTGTTAAAGTTCTATTTTTAATCCCCGATGAAACAGAGGGGTATTATAAGTTTGGTTTGACCTGTGTATGTATCTGTGTAGCTGTGTATCTGTGTATCTGTCTGCGGCATCATAGCTCCCACACGGATGGACCGATTTCAATGCGGTTTTTTTTAATCGAAAGCTAGTTCAATCGAGATGGTTCTTAGCTAACTCGCATTAAAATCGTTTCACCCGTTTTTTAAATATTTAACTTTGAAACGACAATGTCAGGGGTTTTTCGACTTTTCCAAGTTGGTTAGGTTATCAAATGACAGCCTAATCTATTAAGCGCTAGCTAATAACCCTTACAAAAACCTTATAGTGTGGAAAAAAAACGTAGTGTCACCAAGTGAGATTCAAAAATCGACCCAATTGTTTGTTCTGTAATTCTGAGGTCTGGTGATAGTTTTTTTACCCGACTGCGAAACGCAAAGGAGGGTAATGTGTTTATCGGCCTATGTATGTATGTATGTTTGTTCCTGTGACAGACACCGAACGCGTTTGCCGATTTTAATGATTCTCACGTCAATCGATTCGTGTTAATCTTGCGAGTGTCACTAAAGACACGACAGTAATTTAAATCCAATATGGTGAATAAAGGTCAACAAAATATATCAAGTGAAGTTCGTTGAATAGTTATTTGAAAATCAGTTTTAGGTTTCTTTTATCATTTTTCATTTGAGTGACCATTTAATTAGGATCTATGTGTATCTGTTTAAAGTTGGTTCAAAAACATTTCCAGTTTTTATGACTAAAAAGCTTTAAATAAAACAAAATTATTTAAAAACAAAAAACCCGATTGCAAAAACGATTAAGTAATAAAAAGAGAAAAACTAACTCATTATAGGTACTTAGGTACATACATAGATTGACTGTTTTTTGGAGTTGCTCTGCTACGTTATCTGTAGTTGACAGTACGTCTGTTTCTTTGTCTTCAACTGGGAAACATGTCACGTAGTTGAGGATAAAAGCCAGCAGTATTACTTTAATGTGCAACTTTCTGATAAATCATAAAACACTCGCCCCTATATTGAGTATTTAATATTCTTTTTACCATTTTCGAATGGTATTTTTATGGGCGTTACTACTATAACCTAACCAAGTTAGAAAAGCAGAACCCCCGGCATTGTCATTTCAAAGTTCAATATTTCAAAAACGGGTGAACCGATTTTAATGAAACTTAGCGAAGAACCATCTCGATTAAACTAGCTTTCGATTCAACATACAATGACAATCCGTTAAGCAGCTGGACTTGAACCAGCAACCTCGGTAATCCGTACCACGCTCCACCAATTAAGCTATACTTAACGTTGGTGTACCTAACGAAATTTTCAATGCCTTGTGTCATTTTTTTTTTATTTTGAAGATCTCTCCTCAGCGCCATCTATGAGTAGCTTAATCAAGCTTAAGCTTAAGCTTTTTTTTTAGCTTTCGATTATAAAAAAACACATCGAAATCGGTCCATCCGTCGGTACACAGGTCAAACTTATAACACCCCTCTTTTTCGTCGGGGGTTAAAAATAACCCTCCAGGGTAGAAAAACCTATCTATAGTTTTCCTCCGAAATTTCCTGCGCCTTTGGAATTAATTTGTTCTATTTACAAGTGATGCGCAATTCGTTTTCCAAGCAAACAGACTCGTGCCATGGATGTACTAAGCCAAGCTGGACTGGTAAGTGAAATAAGTACCTTCGCAAAACCGGCCAAGAGCGAGTCGGACACGCCCAGGATAGGGTTCCTAAGCCATTACGAAAAAGCCCTGGCATAGATACCTAATTTAAAGGTATTTTCATCACACCTATTCGAAACCAGCGTTAGCAGAGCCCTACTCCAAAGCAAACTGTACGCAGTGTGGGGTCAATTTATATCGGTTACCGACACAGACAAACATAATAAGTTAATCAACTATTACTCCCAAACCTGTAAAGCCTGCTTATCTCTGATAGTTTTTTTATAGTAGATAGTATTCGATGTACATACATACAGTGGAACGTAGACCCTCCTCGTTTTTTGAAGTCGGGTAAAAAGAGGTAGATTATGTATGTATGCGTCTTATATATCTCTTTATTGCACATAAAACAAAAAAAAACAGATAACAGAACAAAAGCAAATGTACAAAGGCGACCTTATCCCTTAAAGGGATCTCTACCAGATTATATCATCAGCACTCTGTTCGGAACATGTTTTTCGGTGATTTTGTGAGCATATATAACGTATCTTTACTTATAATATCATTACCCCTTATCCCAGTAGTTCCGTTCTACTAGCTAATGGGATTTTTTTTATCTTTTTATTACATCTTGAATTTTTCGAAACTTATGAAGGAAAACATCGTGAGGAAACCTGCACAATCGATCGTCACATAGTTTCATGCAGGTCTCACCCTCCGCCTCCATCACTTTATTTTTGTTAGTTTGTCCGTGTAAGTTTGTCTGTCCATGTAACCAATAGGCTGTTATAAGGTCCTCTAATACCCACGCCTTACAACACTAATTGTTTGCAGGGGGGACATTCGTCTCCATTAGGCATGACACCTTGAGCTTTGGAGGAGGCTGGGGAGCGTTGCACAGTATTGAATAAAAAAACTTCTTTTTTTAATTTAGTCATATCTACTATTTGGCTATTTTACAATCATGTCAACAGATTTTTTCCAAATTAAAATTATTATGGTTAGACAATATAATGCAGATAATATCTAATCATGACAATAGAATAAGTGGACAGGAATAATCAAACTTGAAGGATAAAGCAAATAATGAGTTTGCAAACCATACGTTGCATTACAAATTCGCACATACATTACTCACACATACCGCGGCTCTACACTCAGACCGGTTTTGTGCTTTCAGAAGGTCGAGCACGACTTTACGAATGCTGCGTCGCGTAAAATCGAATAAGTAAACGTTGTCGATGACGTTTGGAACAGCGCCCGCCCGTGAGCGTATATTTGGAACTAAAATTTAGTATGAGGTTTCTCTATCTCGATACGATAATCGTAACGTTACGCAGCATTCGTAAAGTCGTGCTCGACCCTCCGCATCCACGATCCCGCGATCTCTACCAGGTCGTCGCTCCATCTTGTTGGAGACCTAGCGACAGCTCGCCTCCCGGTCCTCGGACGCCCTTCGATTCATTCGCCATTATAAGAATATACATCTACCTACTCTCGCCAGGATGAAGCCAATGAAAGTCTTGATTTATTATCTCCATACCTAACGTTGCCAGTAACAAATATAAAATCTAATCGATTTGCTTTCGCATTAAGTAAAATAAAATGAAAACATTTCCAACTAAAATAAAAATCCTTCTCTTTAAATCAATAATAATTTATATTTTTTATTAATGCTAACACCATTCATTCGCTATTTATTCAAACAAGCAAAAAATAACACAAGTTCCTTATACCCCGAGCCTCTCCTCTTCATTATCATACGGCAGCTCGCCTATACACAATGTATATAGCATCCCTTATATAAAACAGGGTAAATTTGTTCATCCAACAGTATTACAGGAATCGGGGAAGATGGCGCTTCAGAATAACATAGTTTTCTGTTTAGTAGTATTCAATTTTATTTCGATGGCGTACGGCGAGGAAGTAAAGGTAAATCCAGTGTAATCACGGGTCACGTTTGTAAAGCTCACTTTATCGAAATGTACACTTTCACTAATAGGACACTTTCTGCAAGATGTACACTATCAATAAGGTGCACTTCCCTAACTGGGGCACTTTCTGGAAAGGTGCACTATTTCAAAAGTGCACTTTCCAAAAGGCACACTGTCCCAATTAAGGCGCTTTCTCGAAAGGTGCACTATTTCCAAAAGGCACACTGTCCCAATTAAGGCGCTTTCTCGAACGGTGCACTATTTCCAAAAGGCACACTGTCCCAATTAAGGCGCTTTCTCGAAAGGTGCACTATTTCCAAAAGGCACACTGTCCCAATTAAGGCGCTTTCTCGAAAGGTGCACTATTTCCAAAAGGCACACTGTCCCAATTAAGGCGCTTTCTCGAACGGTGCACTATTTCCAAAAGGCACACTGTCCCAATTAAGGCGCTTTCTCGAACGGTGCACTATTTCCAAAAGGCACACTGTCCCAATTAAGGCGCTTTCTCGAACGGTGCACTATTTCCAAAAGGCACACTGTCCCAATTAAGGCGCTTTCTCGAAAGGTGCACTATTTCAAAAAGTGCGCTTTCCAAAAGGCACCCTTACCCAATTGGGGCACTTTCTCGAAACATGCACTATTTCTATCACCACAAAGTTCACACGAGTTTCTGTCAGGTGAAGATCATTAGTCATGATGGCAATGTTAACGTTTTTTAACTGGTCTCTAGAACCTTCGTGCTCGTATTTTTTTTTAAATTTACTGAATAGTCTATACCTATATTGTGTGTACTTTTAAACCTGCACACTACCTGGTAATGTCATTAAATTTACGCCATGGCTCGTAAGAACAGATTTCCCTATCTCTTTATAGTTTCTAACTTCACCCTACTAACAAATGTGGATTGATCACCATGTCTGTATCTATACCTATAAAACAGTAGGTACCGTGACTGACTGACTGACATACAACGTACAACCTAAACCATGGACCTAGAGACTAAAAATTTGGCAAACGTGTACCTTGAGTATCCTAGAGGTGCAATAAGAAGGGATTTTTCGTAAACCCGCGGGATAGAGAACTAGCCCATTTTGAAATATTTCACGGGGGCAAAGCCGCGGTGCATAAGCTAGCTACTTATATGTCTATGATCGTAGATCATTTCATATTTTTCAGGAGGAGAGCTTTGACAGAAGCCTTCGCAGCCAACGTGCTAGTGTGGTGTTCAAACCCATCTTAGGGAAGCGGACCCTCACTGAAAATAACAGGTACAGACCTATGTTCGACTGGTGCTGGTGCCTATAATGGACACTTATTAGGGCTGTAGCTAATGCTTGACTAAGACGAGTAATCTTAATAACTAGCTGTCTGTCTGTCTGTCAAGACCCTTTTTCTCTGGAACGCGTGGAGTTAGCATGCTGAAATTAATACCAAATACTCAAACCTGCAGTCCCCTGAAGCTGTGAAAAAACAAACTTCTAAGTCAACGCAATCGAAAGATACAGTCATTAAAATGGTTGTTTCCATACAAATTGCCGTACTGTGAAAATCTAAAGGGTAGGTATGTACTTCCAGTTGTCCTAGAAACTTGAAATTTGGTATGAAGGTAGCTCTTAAAGCACAACCACTCAGAAAAATCTGAAAATGAACAAGTTGAAACACTGGGGAAAAGCGGGAAAAAAATTGTATGGAGCCCTCGGGCGCGAGTTCGACTCGCACTTGGCCGGTTATTTTCTTCGATCCGTCGGTTACGAAATTCACGTACGCGTCTGATCCTTAATTTTTTTTAAAGTCACGTTATAAGACTACGTATGTCTGTGTATTTTCGTAAACAGAGAGGCAGTGATCAGAATGCTGGAGGCGGCAGATGTTCTCAAGTACTACTACGACCAACTGCCCTATTTCGATGCCCAAGCAGACGACCCGGGGATGAAAGGTACATCATTCTCCAGGCCCTTATATTACCAACTTTACAATTGTCAGTTTTCAATGACAATTCATTGTCAATTGCAGACTTGAAGAGCTTTTCTTTTAGCGCGCTTCAAAGAAATCTACTTCGATTTGTCAATAACGACCGGATAGCCTAGTGGTTAGAGACCCTACTGACTATGACGCTTGAGGTCCCGGGTTCGATCCCCGGTCGGAGCAGATGTTTGTATCATGAATATGAATGTTTGTTCTCGGGTCCGGGATGTTTAATATGTATTTAAGTATGTATTTATCTATATAAGTATGTTTATCCGTTGTCTAGTACCCATAGTACAGGCTTTGCCTAGTTCGGGACTAGGTCAATTGGTGTCAAATTGTCCCATGATATAAAAAAAAATGTAAAATTGGTGAAATAGGGGCCAGACAGTCATTTTCGCATATAAAAAATACAAAAATTACTTATTTTTCAGTCGAGATGGTGCTTTAGCCTCATTAAAATTGGTCTGTCAGCCGTATTAGAGATTATTATTATTATAGGCCAGGTGAAGTTTCCCACTGCTGGGCAAAGGCCTATCCCCATGTCCTACACACGTCCATCTTTAGGCCAATCATTAAGAAAGACATCCTGTGCCCTTAGTGTAATCAAAAACCGTCTCGGAAAAAATATGTCTCGATCGCGTTTGCGTTAAATTGTCAAATAGTATAAAAATTGTTAAACGCGAACGCGATCGAGACTTTTTCTTGGCCTGGTTGGCGATTACACTAGGCGCTCAGATCATCCCGCCACCGTCGTCTAGGCCTGCCGCGCCGCCGCCATCCATCCTGCGGCACCCACTCTGTGGCAACTCTCGCTCACCTGTGTGGATGCATGCGGCTGACGCGGCCAGCCCAGTCCCATTTCAGCCTAGCAGTCTTAGAAATATTGAACTCTAAAAAAAATTAAAATAATCGATTTATTGATCCGTTAAGCAGCTGGACTTGAACCAGCAACCTCGGTAATCCGTACCACGCTCCACCAATTAAGCTATACTTAACGTTGGTGTACCTAACGAATTTTTCAATGCCTTGTGTCATATTTTTATTTGGAAGATCTCTCCTCAGCGCCATCTATGAGTAGCTTAATCAAGCGGCTCACCCACATCATTCATTGTCATTGTATATTGAACTCTATCCAACTTAGATAAGTTGAAAGATTTGATATTAGAGAAGTGAACCGATTTTAATGAAACTTAACTCAGAACCATTTCGATTAAATTAGTTTTCGATTAAAAAAACCGCATCGAAATCGGTCCATTCGTTTGGGAGCTATGCTTTATTTAATGCATTATACAAGCATATAGGAAATCACACTAAATTACGTCATAAGTCAACATCCAGGAGCTATGATGCCACAGACAGATACACAGGTCAAACTTATAACACCCCTCTTTTTCGTCGGGGGTTGAAAATGTCAGGGTTTTTCAACTTGTCTAACTTCCAGTTTTTTTTTTCAGTCACAAAAAAGGTGATATTCACCCCAAAACTGGGTAGAAGCATGGACGATTTGTATGAGGACAAGCGGTCTTACGATGTCGACTTCACCCCACGGCTGGGCAGACGACAGTCGGAAGCAGTCACTTCATCGGATGAACAAGTGTGAGTTGCGTTCAGAACAGAACGTTTGCGGGTGGTAGGACCTTGTGCGAGGTCCGTCCGGATCGCTACCACCATCTTACTCGTTAATCCTGCCACTAAGCAGCAGTGCTTGCACTGTTGTGTTCCGGTGTGGAGAGTAAGACAGCCGGTGTAATTACGGGCACAAGAGGCATTTCATCTTAGCCCTCTAGGTTGGCAACGCATCTGCAAACCCTCCGGAGTTGCGGGTATCTATGGGCAGTGGTGATCACTTACCATCAGGTGACCCACTTGCTCGCTTGCCTTCCTCGTTGTATAAAATAAAAAAACCACCTAGTGTAATCGCCGACCAGGCCAAGAAATACCTCTCGATCGCGTTCGCGTTTAACAATTCACATACTATTTGACACTTTAACGCAAACGCGATCGAGACGTATTTTGTGCTTTTTGATTACACTAAGAGCACAGAGCGCCTAGTGTAATCGCCGACCAGGCCAAGAAATACCTCTCGATCGCGTTCGCGTTTAACAATTCACATACTATTTGACACTTTAACGCAAACGCGATCGAGACGTATTTTGTGCTTTTTGATTACACTAAGAGCACAGAGCGCCTAGTGTAATCGCCGACCAGGCCAAGAAATACGTCTCGATCGCGTTCGCGTTTAACAATTCTCATACTATTTGACACTTTAACGCAAACGCGATCGAGACGTATTTTGTGCTTTTTGATTACATTAAGGGCACAGGTAGCCTTAAAGACGGGTCCGTATATTTGGTTGCATAAAATTTTGACATATTTTTGATAGGTATAACTACTCGTCATAATCATCGTTACGCATAACCGAGAAAAGTCTATACTTACAAAAATAAAGACTGACGAAACTTGCTTATTAAATATTGTCATATTATAGGTATGTTCAGTGTTGTACTGAACAGAATTAGTTTGACTGACTGAGAGATGACTACCCATGTAAACCTAATCTATTCAAGAGCACAGAACTGACAGTGCGACTTCTATCTCGCGCGAGAACTGCCCGTTCTTTTCTGTCACTCAGAATGCCACGGGACGGGTAATATAATCTCGCGCGATAAACAAAGTCGCGGCCTGTCGTGCTAGCCATACTGGAGAGAATAGGGGCACTATTATCTAGCGACTTCAGCAACCTCTGTATCAGCTCTGTGTTGCCAACATTGTTTTTAGAAACAGTAAAATTTCATGGTCTCAACTCTAGTATATTTTTGTATTTTTTCCCCATTTTTTTATTTTTACGTTATTCCCATGAATATCAAGTATAATCTTGCTGCTTGATGCTAACTTTGACGACCGGATGGCTCAGTGGTTAGAGACCCTGACTATGAAGCTTGAGGTCCCGGGTTCGATCCCCGGCCGGGGCAGATGTTTGTATGGTGAATACGAATGTTCGTTCTCGGGTCTTGGATATTTAATATGTATACAAGTATATATTTATCTATACAAGTATGTTTATCCGTTGTCTAGTACCCATAGTACAGGCTTTGCCTAGTTTGGGACTAGGTCAATTGGTGTCAATCGTCCCATGATATTTATTTATTATTTATTTACTATTTAATCTTGGTGTAAGGGTATGGCACGCGTCACGGAATGTCGAGGATCCGGGTTCGATTCCCGGGGTTAGCATTTCCTGTTTTTTTTTCTGTGTATTCATGTTTCAGTGAGTATTTTAAAAGTATGATTAGTAAAATTTCACCCAAAATATCGATCTTGTTTCACAGATATCGACAGGACTCGAACCAAATCGACGGTAGATCGAAATACTTCTCGCCCCGACTCGGACGCACCGTCAAAATAACCCCACGGCTGGGCAGAGCGTTCAACTACGGTAAGACTTACGGCGACCCCCATAACCGAGGACCATAAACGAATTCTTTTATAATCCTTGCTATAACTTCGTACCTCAATAGGAAAAAACGGAACCCTTATAGGATCACTTTGTTGTCCGTCTGTCTGTCTGTCAAGACCCTTTTTCTCTGGAACGCGTGGAGGCAGCATGCTGAAATTAATATCAAATACTCAAGCCTGCGGTCCCTTGAAGCTGTGAAAAAATCAACCTTCTAAATCAACGCAATCATAAAATACAGTCACTAAAAAGATTGTTTCCATACAAATTGCCGTACTTTAAAAACCTAAAGGGTTGTCCTAGAAACTTTAAATTTGGTATGAAGGTAGATCTTATAGCACAACCACTCGGAAAATTCTCAAAATCTTAAATTTTTATGTCTGTCTGTAGATTTCACAGACCAATATAAGATGACCCCACACTGCGTACATTTTGCATAGGAGCAGGGCTCTGCTAACACTGGACTTCTTAAAACACTGGGGAAAAGGGTTAAAATCTTTATACGGAACCCTCGTGCACGAGTCCGACTCGCACTTGTCCGGTTTTTTAGCATTAGAAAGAAGGTAAACAATCTTGACATGGCTTTTTATTAAAAAACGGTTTTTAAAAATGGCATGGCATGATCACTGAATACCGATGCTGATTCTTTGAGAGAGAAAACTGCCAGCCCTTTGGACACAAGTTGCAGACCAAGCGCTTGAGAAATAAAGGTTCTATAAACCGAAATCACTTCTTTTCAGAAATGTATCCGAGCAAAATTCGCCTCGCCAGAAGCACGAATAACACCAAATCGAATTGAGCTAATCACAAATGAGAGGAACTAGTTTTAGGAACATACGTATAAATGTATTGATAAGTTACATAAATTGTTTTATATTATACATTAATGTTTTGGACGAGATATTATAATAATGTAACTACTTACGAGGGAATCGACGCTAGTCAAGGATCATGGAATAAACGAAATTCGAAATATCTTGTTTTGATTTAATCTCCTTGGTACATGTTTTATCTTTTAGGGTTCCTTTTTTTTATATCACAAGGAAGGCAAACGAGTGATCACCACTGCCCATAGACACCCGCAAGCCCGGGAGGTTTGCAGACCAAAAACCACAGAGCAGAACAGAACAGAAACTTACAGAAAAGGGAAAAACGGAATCCTTATAGCATCGTTGTCTGTCTGTCTGTCAAATCCCAAGTATACTTTCCATTGACCTGTGGAATCATAAAAATTTCCACGAGTCTCACAACACAAGTGAAGAAAACAATCTCAAATCGTCAGTTAGAGTTGAAACCCTAGGGGCGCGAGTCCCACTGATACTTTGCCGGATTTTTATATTATCTCTGCCAATTCAGCCACACTAACTTGGTGACCAAAATAAAATAATTTTACGTTTTTACTTCATCCAGTTTCTGAAAATACCTACTCGTAAATTACGAGTACCTAACCATAAAAATATCATTTTTAAAACAAACTGTTTATGCCGACTGTACTTTTTGTTATGTGTACGTGTATTGTCATTCAACTTACACATCCACACCAAATTTCAAGTCGATACCATCAACCGTTGAAGAGTTCCCTCCTGTGGAGACGATCCTGGCCTCACCACGAGAAATTCAGTACAGATTAGGTATTGTATTGTCACCGGATTTAAGTACATAAAGTACTTTAAATTTAATTTCAATCGGCTGAGAACAACTAGCTTAAAAATCAGTTGCAAGATTTAACGGACAACTTAGCTACATACTTGTTACATTATGTTGTACATTTAAATAAAGTCTTGTAAAAACCGATGCTTCACACATTGCTGCAAATAAGTCGATTTTGCAACCCTTTTTTCATTTAACAAAAACTTGTAATAGGAGCCAGTTTGACCATTGAAAATGATGACGTCATAGATGAGTAATTCAATTTAAACTTCTTTGGGATATCAAAAAAAATTGCTGATTTGGCCAACCCTATTTTTTTTTGTTTTTACAATGGGACTTCACTGTCACTGCGCAAGAGACTTGCTTTTTCAAAAATTGTCTATTACCTATTACTATTAGTACTTCTGCGCTCGCTAATAATGAATTATTTTTCTTTAGAAAATTGTTTCGAAAAACTCATAAAGCTAAAAACATTTTATTCGTATTGTGAACGTTGGAAGATGTGTTTTTTAGAGAGGAATATAAAAATACACTTAGTCCCCGTGATGTTAATAAAAACAAAATCGATTCGGCATAAAGTTTTATACCTATTGCTTGTAAATAAAACATGTTGTTTCTACATGTATTACAAGTATGTAAGTAATATTGATTTTAGAAATATAAAAGCAATTTCCTCAGAAGGACGAACGCGATATTTAAATATGTTTGACATTAGCCTTTTTAAAATGGCATATTTTTAGTTTGGAAGCTACGATGCAGATACACAGATACACAGATACATACGTCAAGTTTATAACAGAGGTGCTGTTTTTCGCCGAAGGCTAACAAAAATAAGTGAAGTTAGCAATATAATATGTACCTAGTTATTTTAGTAGGAGACTTTCCTCTAAGAAGATGTAATTAAGTAGGTAGGTATATTGAACTAAAACGTGTTCAATAATTTCAAGTAAGTATGTTATTTCACCTTTTTCACAGGCTTCTGCTCGACGGCCTTCCTCACTGCCAACAGCTACGTACTGTTTTCAGCAAATATAGACGATTTCAAAAATCTAGCAAGAAAATTTGTTTCTAAAAATCTAGCCTTGAAACTAACCGAACTAGTGAATGAGTCTTCAATGCCGAAAAGGCAAGACAGAGACGGCGGCGAGGAGAGAAAGACAGAAATAGACAAAGACAAACCATGGCAGATAATTGAGAATCAATTTTTAAATGTTCGTATGAACTATGAACGTGATGAGGAAGAGACAGGTAAAGGTAGAGACGCAACGCAAGCACAAACGGAAACGACAGCTGTTGAAAGTCTGTTCGAGCCTGACAGGATGCACGAAAAAGATTACGATCGCTTAGAAGATTCGACGTTCCCGGAGTTGGTAGACAAACGATACAAAACTGTCCAAAGAATGCCTACGACCAAAGATTGGTTTGAAGAACCCCCATCTTTTGTGAACACGATGTACCCAAATATAGATAAACCGGACACGCCTAGCCATTCCATTTATTATAAGGAACCAAATGACAATGTGAAAAAAAGTTCACCTGAAATTGATATAAATGTCAATTACGAGCCTTTTAAAGAAACAGAGAACTCTAAAGTTGGGAGAGACGAAAGGAGTAATGGCAAACAGATGCAGTATTTTCCGGTAGAAAATAAAATTCACGTTAAAAAGCAAACAAATGAAACGGAAAGAGTGAGGGTCAATGAGCGCGATGTAAGCAGAATTAAGCAAAGAAAAATTAAGAAACTTGAAAGAAAAGGCGATGAAACTTCAATATTCGAAACAGTAGTGATGGGCAAAAAGAAAGATAGTTACGAGGATTATGTTACACCTGAAAAAGGCGACGACTACTTAAGTGATGGAATCGGCCCAACAACCAAGAGACGACCAATCCCATCTATACAAAAAAGTTTAAAGGATAGGATGTCTCCAGCTACAAATAGTTGGTCATACAAAAAAGACTTCGATGATGGAATCGATAAAACTACTAAAAGTTGGCCTATCCTAAGCAACATAGGTTATGGTATTTCCTCAACGACCAGAAAAGAACCAGTCTGGTCTGTAGAAAGCGAATTAATTGATACAATCACTTCATCTACAAGGAAACGGCCTATGTGGTCAGGAGAAAGAAACTTACGGGATAGAAAAGGACCAACAACCAAAGAACGACCAGCTTGGGACCAAAGAGACCTGAGTGATGGGTTCACCAAAAAAACTAAAAGACCAATATTAGCTTTACAAAGAGAGCGAACAGTTAAAACCACTATTACTAAAGAAGAAACTTTTCCTGATTATGTCGAAAGAGAATGGATGACAACTAAAAGAAACAGACCAACAGAAAATGATCGAGAGGCCACTGAAAGAGAGACGACTACTGAAAAACCAAAGGCAACTGAAGAATATGTTTTAGAAGACGAACCAGACAACAATAAGCCGGTATACGAAGTGAATAAAAATGCAGACAAAGCTAGAACTGAAAGTTTGCTATTTGACTCTAAGGAAATTGAGGACAATAACCAAACAAGCGCTACTAGATACACAATGAAAGGTACGGGTGTACCCACAAGGGAATACTACAAAATGAGTACTCCCGATTATTACAATAAATTACCGAGAATCGTTGAAAAGTATGACTTCAATGAACCTATTCCTGAAGCCGATAGAGAAAGGGAGAAGGTTGATGACAGACATGCACAAGAACCAGCGAGAGTGAATAAGAAAATCAAGCAACAGCATGAAACAGAGCAGGAAGAAAAACCACAGCAAGAGAGAACACATCAAGGAAAGGTTGGTGCAGTAGAAAAAATTGAATTGAAAGCTGGGCCGCTAGAATCGATATTGGAGAATATAGGGTTCAGATTCAAGGGGTAGCTGTCAAAGAATTGGCAAACGTTTAGCTCATGATTTAATTAAGTTTGTATTAAAATATTTTTCTGACTCCTTTCATTTCATACCTCTTTCGTAATTTACCTTTTACTTCAAAAGCGTTAAAATCTTTCTACGGAATAACCCTCGTGTCCGACTCGCACTTGGCCGGTTTTTTTATTGAAAGAGGGAGGCAAACGAGCTAAGCGGGTCACCTGATGGTAAGCGATCACCGCCACCCATGAGAACCAGCAACCCCATGAGTCACTAGTCCGTTGCCGGCCTTTAGGGAGGAAAATGGATAGAGGAAAAGAAGGGGGATCGGGCCTCCGGCACTCTCACTGACCGAACGAAACGCAACAGGGGTGCTGTTGCTTCACGCCGATTTTCTGCGAGAAAATTAAGTAAGTTAAGTACCTAAGTTATTCACATTGTGAATCGCTGAATTACCTACTTAAGTTCGTATTTTATGGCCGCCAACCTTGGTAATAAAAGTATCGTTATCGTTATCATTATCATAAAATATTGAGTAGGTAACATTACAACGGAAACGGTGAACCGCGTAACTTAAAAACTTAAAAATGTTATTTATTTTCTCTCTACTTATAGTTGTAGATATATCTTACGGTTCAGTGCCTATAGTTATTAAAATACCTCTCAAAGTCAATAACTTTTATCCTATAAACCAATATATTTACACCAACAGAGGTCTCCAACCTCTCTCTCTACAGAATATTCGTAAATACAAGGAAATACCTGAAAAATTCACTCTGGAACCGGCGAAAAGTATTTATTTCGACGAGGAAATCGTCAATGAAAGAAACAGAAGATTTTCTGGAACTTTTGACGCGTACTCTGGGAGAAAAAGGATGGTGAAATAGTAATTTATTGTATTTATTATTTATTATATTTTATTATTATTTGATTTACAAGATTTAAGAATAAATGGAATCGAAAATGTGAGTTTTATGCAGTTACTATAAACATAAATTCACCTTGGATGAAATCAGTCACTAACATCAGCTGAGCAAACGCCTGAAAGAGGCAACAGGCGACCCTCGCGCGGGCAGCTTTCTCGCGCAAAGAATTGCTATTGCAATTCAGCGCGGGAATGCTGCCTGCGTGATGGGCACCATGCCGAGAGGTCCAGGTTTGGTAGGTATTTAATTTTAATTTTTTTAGGTTAGTTTTAGTTTTAATATTTTTATTTACTTTTTAGGTAGTGTTAGTCCAGTGTACATTTGTTTTAAATAAATTATTCGTCACTAACCCTAACATTCATAAACCTATACATATTAACTAAAATGCCGTTAAACTTCGTTTGTCCTTTTCTGTCACATTGTCATTTCCGTAGCAAGAAGATGACAAAATTTTAGCTAATGGAGGCTTGAGAACGTTTTTGAATAATTAGTACCTAGAGCAGGCGAGACTTGCAGACACCAACAGAAATTACAGATGAAAACTGTTTCTAAAGTTAAAAACCGGCCAAGTGCGAGTTGGACTCGCGCACGAGGGTTCCGTAGAAAGATTTTAACGCTTTTCCCCAGTGTTTTAAAAAGTTCAGTATAAGCAGAGCCCTGCTCCTAAGCAAAATGTACGCAGTGTGGGGTCAACTTATATTGGTCTGCAAAATCTAGAGACAGACATAAAATTTTTAGATTTTGAGACTTTTCTGAGTGGTTGTACTATAAGAGCTACCTTCATACCAAATTTCAAGTTTCTAGGACAACTGGAAGCACCCTTTAGGTTTTCAAAATACGGCAATTTGTATGGAAACGACTTTTTTAATGACCGTATCTATTGATTGCGTTGACTTAAATGCTTGATTTTTTCACAGCTTCAAGGGACCGCAAGCTTGAGTATTTGATATTAATTTCAGCATGCTACCTCCACGCGTTTCAGAGAAAAAGGGTCTTGACAGACAGACAGGCAGACAGACAGACAGACAGACGGACAACAAGGTGATCCTATAAGGGTTCCGTTTTTTCCTTTTGAGGTATGGAACCCTAACAGTGTATGTTTTCCAGGACGTACCTAATACAGGATTTTTTCAACTGCGGTACAGCAAGCTCCTTATTTTAAAGTAACGAGACTTCGTATTAGTGGCAGTATTCATAAAAAATATTTGAAAATGTGAAAATATCATCATCATCACATCATCATGTCAGCCGAAAGACATCCACAGCTGGACATAGGCCTCCCCCAATTCAAAAATTCAAAATTCAAAATTCAAAATTTTATTCAGCAAATAGGCAGTTGAATGCTCTTTTACACGTCATTTTTTTTGAGTCTACCAGCGCTTTCGGAAAGACCATGATTGCCAAGAAGAATGCGCCGCAAGAAACTTGGCACAAAGTCATTTTTTCTAAAAACAAGTTACATTAGCTCTTACAATACGCAACCACAGACAAACTACACAAAGAAACCTCACTCTGTCATTAAAAGATTAAGAGAGAAAAAAAAATACCGCATTTTAGAAACAAGTGTAAAAAGTAATTATTAAAACAGCAAAACCAGAACACTTTACTTTACTGGCACGTTTTAATTGAGCAGGAGATGTATAGGGTCTCCAGGTCAAATATCTGTGAAAATTTAAATTACAAAGGGATGTATAGGGTCCCAGAATTAATTAGTAGCAGGTCCAAGATGATTAATTAGTAGCACGTAGTACGTCTAACACAACTAACAGTGCGACTTCTATCTCGCGCGAGAACAACTACCCGTCCTTTTCTGTCGCTCAGGGGGGCTAGCACGCGCGCCATTTTGTCGCTTGTCGCTCAGTGCGTCCTTCACTAATTCCGTCACTATGAAATTGACGCACTGCGCGACAAGCGACAAAATGGCGCGCAAGCTACACGTGCAGAATGCAACGGGACGTGTAATCCCTATAATCTCGCGCGACAAACAAAGTCGCGGCCAGTCGTGCTAGCCAGACTGGTAAAGATCGCGGGATCGCGGTGGTTGCGGAAAGCACAAGACCGGTCTGTGAAAAACACTATGGAAAAGCGTTAAAATCTTTCTACGGAACCCTCGTGCGCGAGTCCGACACGCACTTGTCCGGTTTTCTTTAAACACACTGCACGGTTCGGTAAAATTAATCATTTGTGTTGACAAAACATTGAAAATGAACTACACGTCGTATAGTCCACAGAATGCTACTATTTTTTTTTAACACGTACTTATTATGATTCTGAGTGTAGCCTTGTTTATTTTGTTTGGTGAGTAGATTTATATAAATGTCACAAAATCACAAAATAGTCGTGATAACTTAGTGGTTTGACCTCTGGCCTCTCAAGCAGAGGGTCTTGGGTTCGAGCTCTCGCACCTCTGAGTTTTTCGGAATTTATCTGCGAAATTGCATTTTACTTTACCATGAGCTCTTCGGTGAAGGAAAACATCGTGACGAAGCCCGTAACACTCCTGCAAAGCAATTCAATGGCGCACTGGAACTATAGCTCAAGCCCTCTCATTCTGAGAAGAGGCCTGTGCCGGATGGGACTGTATACACCTTAGTCAACATAATTATGTGGCTTGGTCGTTCGCTACCACCACATGGGCGTAAGATGAAAAATGTATTCACTGTTCGTTACTTTCCTGTGCCCTTAGTGTAATCAAAAAACACAAAATACGTCTCGATCGCGTTTACGTTAAAGTGTAATTTTTTTTTATATGACGAGGAAGGCAAACGAGCAAGTGGGTCACCTGATGATAAGTGATCACCACTGCCCATAGACACCCGCAACCCCGGAGGGATTGCAGATGCGTTGCCAACCTAGAGGGCTATGATGAAATGCTTCTTGTGCCAGTAATTTCCTCGGCTGTCTTACTCTCCACACCGGAACACAACAGTGCAAGCACTGGTGCTTAGCGGCAGGATTAGCGAGTAATATGGTGGTAGCAATTCGGACGGACCACCCGCAAATAGTATGAGAATTGTTGAACGCAAACGCGATCTAGACGTATTTTGTGCTTTTTGATTACACTCTGAGGGCACAGTTATACTCGTACAATAGTTCTCGTAGTAACGATGGCCGTTTCGTTACTAATAGCCACAAGATTTGAATAAAAAAAAAAATTGAGGTTAGGGTTTGTAGAGGTAGCGCGTGTAGAGTTAGGAGCTTGACTCTACATGAGATCTGATAAGATTTTGATAGTGCTAGAAATATGAAGGGTAAGTACATGGAAAGAACATGTCTCGTCACTTTTTTTAAAAAACGAGATTTTAATCTCAAAATGTAGAGCACTCAATCCCAACTTCCTAACCTAACTATCCTAATCCTAACTAATATTATAAATGCGAAAGTAACTCTGTCTCTCTGTCTTTCTGTCTGTCTGTTTGTTACCTCTTCACGGGAAAACCGCTGCACCAATCTAGATGAAATTTGGTAAGAAGATAGTCTGAATATTGAAGAACAACATAGGCTCTTCTTTATTCGGGAAAATTGATAGCGATAACCGAAATCTAAGCGGACGAAGTCGCGGGCTACAGCTGGTAGACTATAAGTTATAATTTGTCTTTTTTATGACTTTACAAAAAGATGTATACGAAAATGATAAGTATGAAATGAAACGAAATGAAATGAAATTGAATTTATTTGCATTATGGATTCCAAATTTTCAAATCAGTGACTAAACATGTTCTTTCCGTGTACCCTTCATAAATATATAATAATATGATATACTAGCTTATGCCCTGCGGCTTTGCCCCCGTGAAATATTTCAAAACGGGCTAGTTCCTTATCCCGTGGGAATTTCGAAAAATCCCTTCTTAGTGCACCTTAGGATACTCAAGGTATGTGTTTGCCAAATTTCAAGTCTCTAGGTCGTGGTTTAGGCTGTGCGTTGTCTGTCAGTCAGTCAGTCAGTCACAGTACTGTTTTATAGGTATAGATAATATAATAGTATAAACATTTCTTTTTTTTAGCTGTAAACAATGCGTCCGAAGAAATCAAAACGACTCTCCGAGTAGACGAGCGCGTTCGCATCCTAAAAGAAACCCTGAAGAAGGAACTCCAGATGAAGCACTCGTTAAAAATTCCACCGATCGACGACCCCATCGAATTCGGGAGTTACGAACTTGACGACATACCCGTCACACCTATACTCGAATCCGACGAGCGGAAAAGGGACGACAAATTTAAACTGAAGAGGTTGAAAACTAAACCCACGCCGCCGAGTACCTCGCCTTGGTTAAAAGAGCCACGGAAGGTTCCCAAAATTAGAACCAAAGATGACGGTTTGAGAGCGCGCCATGCGAAAAGTGAAACGGAGCCACCTGTGTCAAAACCGGTTGATATTTTTTATAGAAAGTCGTATACGTCTATTGACGTGAATGAACCTATACCTTGGTTGCATTGCGCTGAGATGGTAAGTATAAATAAGAAAGTATAGTTAACGTTTTCAACGCCAAGGACGCTTAAAAGCGTCATGAGCCGACGTGCCTACTACGCCATAGGCGTCTGGCTGCAGTGCAAATGCGACCTACGGATGTATGCTTAAGATTTAAGTCCGCGTTGACGTTATGCCAACTTGGCGTGAGGATGACAACTTTTGTATGCATCGTTGGCGTTGACAAGGATAAAGTGAGAAAAGCTTTCCCTTGTCAAAATGTTTATGACATTGTCATGAGATTGATTTATGCCTGGCCCGTGGGAAAGGTTTTTCTACTATGTCTAAAAAACAGGATAAAATAAAACCTACAATAAGTAAACATATATATCTGGGCCTGATGGTCCTTTAAGGAACTATGTTAATTTTGCGCTTGCGCAGTCGGGTGCTGTCTTTTTGTATTTGCCCTCTTAAATAAGTTTAGAGCATTCCCTCTTATGCCTATGCTTTCTAATTGGCGAAGGATTGTATTGTGCACGACACAATCAAACGCTTTAAACATGTCTGACAGTTGTGCAAAACATTAACCTCTAAGAAAGCCAACAGTCTAGTATGATTGACTTAGTCAAAAAAATTCGCGAAACTTGAAAACAAAGCCTGTGATTATTCAAAAAATATTTAGCTCCCTTTTTAAACAATGGTTTCATTAAAGTTTTTTTAATGTCATCCGGAAATATCCCAGTCTCGATCGTAAGATGCGAGTCAAAGTGCGATAATGTGAGTCAAAGATTCCGCAATGAGGTGGATCTAGCTTTGAGTACTTTAATTGGAATGTTGTCATGGCCGAAACTTTTTTTATTTGGAATGACATATACATATATATTTATACAATAAATAACAAACACAATAATAAAGGAGAATTCTCAAATATTAAAGGTGACGCCTTACCTCCAGCGAGCGAAGAAGGAACTCACTAAGCCCATTGTGAAGACGAAGAAAGACCATGTTGTTATTCGGTGAGTACTTTTTAGGGTTCCGTACCTGAAATAGCTTATGCAACTGGTATAATGAGGCAGTTTTACTTATTTTGAATACCTACTTAGCCTAACAAATTTCAGATTATTTCTGCCCAGAAAAACGAGGTCTATATCAATTTAAATAATAATACTTAAGAGTGTCTCGCATTTTTTGTCAGTTTTGTGACGCGTTTTTACATACGTTCTATATGTACCGTCACAAAACTGACAAAAAGAAATCTATGGAAAAACTTAAGACTTTTTCGCCAAACGCACAACGAACGACTGTTTTAAGGCCTAATCATGTAGAGCTGCCTACAGAATCCTCTAAGTTTACTACTGTTTACAGATTTTGTAAACGGTAAATAAGTATTTTATTTGTACGACATTAAATTAAAAAAAAAATTTTTTTTTAATAAAATGGAGGCAAACCATCTCTCATCAGCGGTAAACTTAGAGTACCTAATCGTACTGTACGTTACTTTATCAACACACATATTTTCAGATTTATCTGATTGGTTGTGCTATGAGCTAGACCTTCATACTAAATTTCAAGTTTGTGTGACAACTAGAGAAGTACCCTAAAGATTTTGATTGCACAGCAATTCGTATCGAAACAACCTTGTAATGGCTGTATCTATTGATTGCGTTGACTTAGAAGTTTGATTTTTTCACAGCTTCAAGAGATTGCAGGCCTGAGTATTGGTAATTAATTTGAGCTTGCTCCAGAGAAAAAAAAAATTAACAGACGGACAGACAGACGGATAACAAAATTACTGTGTATAAGGGTACCGTTTTTAGTTTTGATGTAAAATATAAGTACTTTAAATAAGGCCCCCGTGGCCTGGTGCCCAAAAGGCTGGCAGCGTCGCCTCGCTGAATAGCGATGCTGATTCTTTGAGAGAGAAAACTGACAGCCCTTTGGTCACAAAGTGGCATCGACCAATTTAGTATTAAGTTTTAGTTTAATTAGTTTTAGCTTGAATTTCATATCATTGTAAATTGCTTTTATTATGTAATTAAATGTTATTCAAGTACTTTATATACATTTTCAGGTTAATACAACTCTTGAGCATGAACACAACAGATTTCACCAAAGAAGAGATCTACTCAGTGCTGTATCAAATCAGCAAGTTAAAGATCAGATTCTTTTCCTGGAACGCGGAATCCATGAAACTGCTGTTCAACGTTTTAACTAAAAATCATGAGGGTATGTTTGTCAGTCAGTTCCACCTGAGGGTCGAGCACGACTTTTCGAAACCTGCGTCACGTAAAGTCGAATAGTAAACATTGCCGTTGTCGAGTTTGTATGACGTTTGGAACAGCGCCCGCCCATGAGCGTAAAATTTAGTATGAGGTTTCTTGATCTCGATACGATAACCGTAACGTAACGCAGCATTCGACAAGTCGTGCTCGACCCACTGCCTCGTCAAAGAACCTTTCCAGTGCAATTAGTGTAATCAAAAAGCACAAAATACGTCTCGATCGCGTTTGCGTTAAAGAGTCAAATACTTAATATGAGAATTGTTAAACGCGAACGCGATCGAAACGTGTTTCTTGGCCTGGTCGGCGATTACACTAGGCTTTCAGCGTCTCGTGTAATCAACAGCCAAAAAACGTCTCGATTGCTTCCACGTTTAGGTACGTCGGAATTACTATGAGACCATGGGCACATTAGCAGCACCACTAGTGGCACGGATCGACAGCAAACGATTCTCATACTGTTTGATACTTTAACGCAAATGCGTTGTGGAGACGTATTATTTCACTCGTCTAGTTAATGTAGTTTAAGCGTATTTACTTATTTGTTACTTACCTATTTTTAGGTAACCTCCATACATTTGGAATCTTAAAATCTGGCTTAAAGCAGCTATTTGATTCCTGGCATTTGGACAGGAGCAACACCACGAGACTCCTCATACAGGCCAGAGTGTTTCGGCCACCATGCATTTCTCGAGACCACACAGGTAATCACAGAAGTAATAAAAATGAGTACTTAGCCACAAGTGTGCGAATTGTGACTCACGAGAAAAGGTACGATTCCGATTTGATTTATTTTTACTTAAGTTAGAGAGTAGTCTAAAATAACGGACACGTATTCTATTTTAGCTGCCCAAACTCAACCTAGTCGGAGAAATTGTCCTCCAAGGTACTAAAAAGTGACCAAACCCTCAACTTCTGTAGTTTTGTTAAAGCAATTTGCTAGTTAATTACTGGCTGGATTACCTAATACGTATGTTGGTGAACATGAAAAAATAATGGACAGATGTTTTGTTATTCCAGCCTTATTTATAATCAAGACAGAAATTTAACAAAAAATGTCCACTGATTGCGACACCGGCCAATGTGATGAAAAGTACACAAGAGGCCAAACGTGTCCTCTGTCTGCCAATCCCAGAGTAGATAAGTAAATCAAAACCCAGTAGAGTAGGTACTTCCCGTTGACTTAGAATCATGAAATTTGGCACTTTGGCATGTTTTTGCGGGTGGTAGGACCTTGTGCGAGGTCCGTCCGGATCGCTACCACCATCTCACTCGTTAATCCTCCCGCTAAGCAGCAGTGCTTGCACTGTTGTGTTCCGGTGTGGAGAGTAAGACAGCCGGTGTAATTACGGGCGCAAGAGGGATTTCATCTTAGGTCTCTAGGTTGGCAACGCATCTGCAAACCCCCCGGGGTTGCTGGTGTCTATGGGCAGTGGTGACCACTTACCATCAGGTGACCCACTTGCTCGTTTGCCTTCATTGTAGTATAAAAAAACACTATTCTTACAAAAAATCGGAAAAACGTCAGGTACGGATTTTATTTAACTTAGTCGGTTTTGTTTGCGTGTGAACAGTAGTTTGTGATATTGTTTGATAGGCTGGTGGTGGAAGTGGAGATAAATGAAATAATAAATTATTCAACTTGCGTGTAATGATCGTTCCAATGCTTGGTACAGAAGGGGTAGTGGCAGTGTTGCCATACTTATCTTTAATATAATTTTGTTGCCGTTATTGAAATACGCAACATGCTGCCGCCTCACAAGAAATTAAAAATTAAAATACAAGAAATCACATTATCTTTCTCAAGTATGATAAAAAATACAACTTTTAAGTAACAGATAAATTGAATAATAGTTTCCAATCTTACCCTGTTATTTTTACACAACACCATGAGTTATGGTTAACCTCAGCCATAAAGTAGGTAAGCTGATATTAACAAGATAACTAAACAGCTAAGCACTTCTTTACTTACATCTAAATTTAGTTGCAGTACTAGAAGTAAATTTTACAACAGTTAGTTATTATTATCATCGATAGGTAATAAACATATTTTATTTATTGCACGAGTATGTGTTTTTCCATTAGGAGTCTGCACATCTACTGCTCTTATCTTGCCATCGTGGCCGGGAAAGACTTTAACAATTCTTGCCAAGACATGGATGGAACATTATCTTCTTTTAAAATAACTAAATTACCTAACTTTACGTTACACATATCAGTTTGCCACTTGGGTCTGTTTTGTAATGTGTTTAAATAGTATTTGTGCCACACTTTCCAGAAGTTCTGTTTTAAATGTGTGCACAATCTCCAGAATTTTAGCTTATTTTGTGGTATTTCACATTCATTTTTCTCAGGATACATTGTCATTGAGTTGCCTATAATGAAATGACCAGGCGTTAAGTAACAATAGTCGTTTGGGTTTGAAGACAGTGGTAAAAGTGGCCTCGAGTTGAGTATTGCCTCAATTTCGGTAAGTACCGTATTAAGTTGTTCGTACGTTAATACAGTTTTTTGTATTGTTCTTTTTAAGTGATATTTCGTACTGGATACAGCAATTTCCCACAAACCACCAAATGTCGGCGAATATTTTGGTATAAAGTGGAACGAAATTCCTTTCTGTGAAGTGAACTCATGGACTTTAGCCTGGTGGTTTTTGGAAGATTGCAGAGTGTACAGTTCGACTAATTGGTTCCTTGCACATTTAAAAGTACTAGCGTTGTCGCAATGGATTTCTGTGGGCAGCCCTCTTCTGGAAATGAATCGCCTTAGGCACGCTAAGAATGTCTCAGTGGTTAGATCTGAGGCCAATTCTAAATGAATGGCTTTCGTAGTGAAACAGACGAATACGCAGATATATCCCTTGCCGACTACAGATTTTCTAATACGCGAAAGCTTAACGTCGATTGGTCCAGCGAAATCCATTCCGATTTTCTCGAACGCTCGGCTAGTGGCAGTGACGCGACTGGCTGGCAGGGAACCCATTAGTTGCTTAGCCACCTTGGCCTTTTGTCTGAAACAAGTAACGCATTTAATGGTAATCTTTCTGACTTCTAATAAACCATTCACAATCCAAAACCTGTTGTTCAAATGCGAAAGTAAAAGCTTTGGTCCTAAGTGCAATAACCTTTCATGCTCATTTCTGATAAGCAAGTTCGTAATGAGAGAACCTTTAGGTAAGATAACGGGGTGCTTTTGCGCGTAAGCAACTTGAGCGTGATGAAGTCGACCACCGACGCGTAAGAGTCCCAACTCATCGAGGAAAGGATGCAGGTTAGTTAAATTGCCCTTCACATTTTGCCCTTTGCTCAGGTATGCGATTTCGGATTGAAATTGTTTGTTTTGTTCATATTTAATTATATGCATTAGAGAGTTGTTTAATTCGGAACTCTGCAAAAAATTAGAATTCAATTTTTCCTTGTTTTTATTTGTGTTATTAAAAAATCGCAAAATGTAAGCATAAAGCCTAATGATTTTGTTAATATCAGAATATCGATATAAACGTTCCATTATATAATCAATCGAGTTAGTAGCTTGACACACCAGGTTATAGGAAAACACCGAGCAAGGTTCAACCTCAGGCAAATCTTGAGCTATATGGGTATCGTGGGAAGCGAAATCGTACTCACTATCTCGGAGAAACTGTGGCCCTTGCCACCATAAATTGTTGCTGCCCAAATCGCTCGGCCTGACTCCTCTGCTGATGAGATCGGCGGGGTTTTCGTTAGTACTGACGTACAGCCAGCTCCACCTAGCGGTATTTTGGCGAATAACATTCACTCTGTTCCCCACATATGCGTGAAGCTTTGTTAACTCTGTTTTAAGCCATGCGAGAACAATCTGAGAGTCGCTGAATAGATAAACGTTTTTTATAACAACTTTAAGCTGAAGTGTGTCATAGGTCTTGACTATTAGTTTGGAAAGGAGGAGCGCCGCATTTAATTCAAGCCTCGGCACCGTAATGCCCTTCTTTTGAACAGGGTTAATTCTTGATTTGGAACAGAGTAAATGAGTATTCGTTTTACCTGAGGAATCTGTGCGCCGCAGGTACACGCAGCATCCATAGGCCGTCGCACTCGAAGCATCGGCGAAACCGACCAGCTCGACCTTCTGCTTATCTGAAATGTCTATGTTTCTATTCAATAAGATAGGCTCCATCATGGACAAATCAGCAGTGAATTTTAGCCACTCCTGCTGGATATCGGAAGGTGGGCTATCGTTCCAACTGGTGTTTGTTTTCCACAATTTTTGCATGATGGCCTTTGCTGTGACTACTATTGGACTAACAAACCCCATTGGGTCATAAAATCTACCAATGTAGCTCAAAATATTTCTTTTGGTTATTTTTGCAGAGGTAAACGGCTCTGGAGATGAAATTATGAAATGATCATCTTTTATATTAATCTGCAATCCTAAGGCTTTCATATTGTAGCCATTCTTTTGCAAATCTAGACTGTCAAAATGTTGCTCCTTTGATGGTATATTATACAGAAGTCGCTCATCGTTTGACGACCATTTGTGGGTATGGAAACTACCTAATTGAAGCAAATTGCACAATTGTTCTTTCGCGCTTTGAGCAGTTTCAATATCATTGTTTGCATAAATTATGTCATCAACATAAATGTTATTTTTTACAACAGATGTCGCTAGTGGATACGAACTTTCATACCTATTTGCTAACTCATCTAAACAACGTGTCGCCAGATAACTAGAACTTTTTAGTCCATATGTGACAGTGTCCAATCTTATGCATCTGATTGGTTGGTCAGGGTTGTCTCGCCAGAGTATATTTTGGAGGGAAGAATAATTCGAATCTACTTTGATGTTACGGAACATTCGTTTGATGTCTGCAGTAAATGTGTACTTTCCTAGACGGAAGAGCAAGATTATGTCGAACAAGTCGCGTTGAACTACTGGACCATTGTATTGCAAGTCGTTAAGAGAAACTTTTTTGTTTGTTAACATTGACCCATCAAACACTGTGCGTAATTTCGTGGTTCTACTGTTTTCGTTTATTACAGCGTGATGGGGTAAAAAGTATACTGCTTGTTTGTTCAGGTTATATGCCTCAATGTCAACATAGTGACCATGATTGAGTGATAAGTACTCATGAATAAATTGCTGATATTGCATGAATAAATCAGGATTTAAATGCAGCTTTTTTTCCAAGTTTAAAAATCTTTTAAGGGCAAATTTAAAAGATTCTCCTAACGACTCGTTCACCTCTGACAGAGGCAATTTTAATGGCAATGCAACCTCGAACTGATTGTTATCTAGTTTGACAGTACTTTGAAATATTTGTTCGCAAAGTTCCTGTTCAGAAGATTTCTCATTGAATATTTCTGGGACCTTTTCAGTAGTCCAAAATTGAGCTATTGTTTCATTTAGACCTAATTCACACCTTAATACGACTTTGTTACAGGTAGGCTCAGATAAATGTTGTGGTAGGGTACCTCCGACTATATGTCCAAATACCGTATTGAACACATGCAGGCTAGATGTATCGCGTGGCGCGGCGCCTGCGTTCACCACAGGCTCGGTCAGCAGCGTCGGCGACGAGTTGGGCGGCGGCGGTTGCACGGGCAGCTGCAGTCTGGTTGGCTGCTGACTCGGCAACAGCGTCTGAAAAAATACGTCCGCACCAATTAGCATGTGAACCTCACCTGGCACATTAAATTTTTCATCAGCTAATGTGATATTTGATGGAATTTGTATAGCAGAGATGTCAAATTTGTACTGAGGCAAATGACATGTTATTTGTTCTACCACATGACAGGTTATGTTGGTTTTAAACGGAACTCTACAGAATGTATTTCTAGCGGAATGCAATATTTAACTGTGCTCTTTGCATTGGCTATGCCAATGATATTTGTGTCATTTTTCGTAGGCGTTAGACCCAGTAGTTTGACCACTTCAGATGTGATCAATGATACTTGAGAGCCGGAGTCCATTAAGGCTCTGATGTGAAATTCGGTGCCGTTGCTACCAAATACTTTTACTGTTGCTGTAGGAAGAAGTACATTATTATTGTTAGCGCTGCCCGTCAAAGTGACAGGTGATGCAGTCGCTGTTGTATTACAGTGTAATAAAGTATTGTGCTGGCCCTTGCACTCCGCACAGCGGAAGTGAAACCTGCATCGCCCTGAATGTCCACCTAAACATATGATACACATTTTGTTTTCTTTTATAAATGTCAGTCTATCATGTGCTGGTATTAATTGAAACTTTTTGCAACTGAATAATCTGTGATCTTTTAACTTACAGTAGCTGCATGATGCTGTGGTCGCGACGCCGTGTGCTGCTACCCTGTGGCTGCTGCTCGTTTGCGGCTGGTGTTGGCCGTGACCCTGCTCGGCGTTTTCTATTGCTAACGCTCGTTTGTCCAAATATTTTAGCAGTTCCTCGATGCTGGGCTCGGCGGCTGCGTCACGCTCCAGCTGGTACGCCCGTGCGGTGAATGTATCTAGTTTACGAGACAAAATGGACAATAGTATTGCGTCCCAGTAAATGACGTTAGGTTCGTGGCTTTTAATAGCTGCTAATTGCTGTCTGATGCAGGAAACAAATTCCCTAAGTGAACTTGCTGTCGACCTGGTTATAGCTTTTAAATCTAATATTTGGCAAATGTGCTCACTAACTATCTTGTACTTGTTGTCGTACCGATCACGTAATAGTTGCAGCGCAGCTTCGTAACTAGCGCCCGTTACCGGTAGGTTTTTAATTAAATTATAAGGTTCCTCTTTTAATAATGACCTCAAATAGTAAAATTTTTGAACTTGATCAAGAGTTTGATCGCCGTCTATTAGTGACGTGAACAGGTTCTTGAATGGTATATAGTCGGTAAACTTACCACTGAATGGTTGTATGCATATTGGTGGCAATTTTGTTTTTGCATTGACTACAGCTGGTGTTGGTGGATTGGCGGGCTGGCTAGCCGGAGGAGCGCTTGCGCGCCTGTTTTCGGTCTCACTATCTAACGCTGCGAGTATAGAATAATAATTTTCCTCCACTGTCTCGTCTTCAGCGTTCTTCGGGTCTAGGAAACTTATAACCTTGCAGTAACTTTCGTACTCGTGAAAGAGCGTAATTATTCGGTCTCGTTTTGTGTTTAGCTTTTGTATCGATTCTTTCGATAGATCGGATTTAGTAAGCGCAAGGAGCCGCGTAATACTGCCTTTAACATAACCACGTGCCGCGATCGTTTTATGAAGTTCTTCGTCACGCTCCCCCATGATCCAGCCAGTCCCTCAATGGGAATTATTGCACCAAATCTAACTGTTAACTTAATTTTAAGTGTCGAATTGCGTAAACTTAAACCACACTATGATTTTACAAGCGAACTAAACAAAGGAACACAAGTAACAATAACCAAAGAGTATTAATGTATGTAGGTACAATAACGACAAAATGGCGACGAATGGCTTGATTCTCGGAAGTCGAACTAAACGCCGTAAGCGCGCGACGACGACACGTGGCGATAGATTTCAACGGCGTGGCGCGACTGTTTCCTTTCTTGCTTGCGCCGATGGGGTGAGAACGGGATGGCTTGCGTGCTCTCGCGACGATGTGCCGAATTCGCTAGTGCGTTCTCGCTCCCTCTTGCGGGTGTATGTCTTTCTTCTCTCACCCAACTACTTGCGCGGGCCCTTCAAATATGGACTCGGAACGGCACCGCGTTGCTCCCGCGCCTTTATGTTGCTTGCACGTCGGTAAATATTGCGACGTGTTGTGCAAAATGGCGGCTGTACTTCGTAGGAAAAACACGAATGTCTTTGTAAATTTCACGTTTCACTTTGCACTTTCCACTGATTTTCTTTAATTCCGCGAAGGACCATGAACAGTAGTTTGTGATATTGTTTGATAGGCTGGTGGTGGAAGTGGAGATAAATGAAATAATAAATTATTCAACTTGCGTGTAATGATCGTTCCAATGCTTGGTACAGAAGGGGTAGTGGCAGTGTTGCCATACTTATCTTTAATATAATTTTGTTGCCGTTATTGAAATACGCAACAGCGTGTAACTGCGTTTAAGTATAAGTTTCTTTCATAGGGTCCTCAAGATTTGTCCCCGGGAGCACCCTGACTCCACGGAAGGTGAGAAAGAATAAGCGTTACGAGGACACCTCATCAGCTGAGTGCCAGAACAGGGCCCACGACCACAGCGTCAGACCCTCCGAGACCCCGCTATCAGTAGAGCAAATAAGTGACAAACTACACTAAATTAATAGTCGAAATTAAATGAGCCTGTTTTCAGAACTGTCACAATAAGGATGTTCTTCTTCCTTCGCTATGGCGGCCTCTAGGACTTGTGCCAATATCAGTAATTTAAAATACCACGTAATTAACATTATTAAATGCAAGTGTAATGTAATATAAAAAAAAATTACATCAGAAAAAAGATGTCGGATAGGCCAAACTGAATAAACCTCCGGTTTACCCTTGAATAGCCGACACACTTTTCGTAGGTAGCTGTTTCATTTCATCGACAGCTATTTCCCCTTGTCGGGTTCTTAGCCATCGGCCAATGATGCTCCATAAAATCTTGGCTAGGAAATCATTGACCGATGCCCAGGGTGCAGGGTGGACGGATCCAGAAGGGAACCGCAACACCTAGACACACGAGGAGGTAGCCCGACCCGCACCCCAATAGGGATATTGCCTCTTGGTCAAATCAGCAACTTTTCGAAATGTCAAAACGATTTGATCGTATCCGTTATTATAGCCTGGGAAATGAATGCTCACAAGGGGGGTGTGGAGGGAATGGTCGAAAGTAGAAAGTTTGACTTCGGGACTTTGTTTGGACTAGTTAGAGGATTAACATACTAAAAGTCCCCACTCCTAGGAGGTGAGCCCTAGGGTGGGGGTCCCAAAGAAGGTCCCGTTTGTTGGTTTTTTGTTGATTTCTCGAAAACGATGTGTCATACCAAATTTTGTTATACTACACAATAAAAGGCTGATAAAATTTACAACAACTTGGTTAATTTATTGAATCAGGCGTTACTTTGCGGAGGTCCATATTTATGAACTAAAAAACAATTACTTTGCTCTTTGTGGTCGCGGGTGAGCAAAGTAATTGTTTTTTAGTTCATAACAACTTGGTTATATATACCTTTTACCTATTCTCAATTCCGAAAAACGAAAAACGTTCTGCTTTCGACCATTCCATCCACAATCACTCATTGCCCACACTATTAGTATGGAGTTTGTATTGAATTACAGAACTATGACGTCATCATTTTCAGTGATCAAACTGCCTCCTTTTATTCGTTTTTGTTAAATTAAAAATCGTTTTAATTGCAGTAATAATTGAGGCATCGGTTTTTTATGAGTATTTTCGGAAGCTTGATAAGTGAAAATGTAAAATGTAATAGTTTTATTTTGACATCAGTCAACAACCGCTAATCATACACGATGGAGCTTCGGTCGGATCTTTGCGGGCCGCGATTGACAGATTGCCAGACAGAGCTTGATGCCCAAATGTAGACCTAATGCTTTCCCAGAAATCTCTAAATTGAGGCAATTTTAAATGTGTGACTTCTTTAAATTTAAGGACAAAAATAAAATTACTGCTTAAATAAAAAATATGATCCCAGTATAGTATTTGTATTTAATCACTCTCTTATTGGCTTTTTACCTAAATTACAAAATTTACATATTTTGTTTATTCCAGTTTTTTTATATTCAAATCAAGGTAGAATGCACACAAGCCCATGTGAACCTCTTCGTACTCTGAAAAATAAATAAACAAACAACCATAAATAAAAAAAAGCAAGTTTGTAATACTACCCGATCATTAAATGTGAAAGTAACTTTTTACCCGACTGCCCAAGAAGGTTATAACCTCATGTACATAAGCGCATGTACATATGTATGTATGTCTAATTCTTTGGCACGCTCTACAGCCTAAACCGTTGGACGGATTTCAACGTATGATGTGTCATTGAATTCGTCTCAGATGTAGGAGTGACATAGGGTATAATGTTTCCCGGAATTGCAGTCGTGTTTTCTTATTTTTAGGGTTCCGTACCTCAAAAGGAAAAAACGGAACCCTTATAGGATCACTTTGTTGTCCGTCTGTCTGTCTGTCTGTCTATCAAGAGCCTTTTTCTCTGGAACCTGTGGAGATAGCAGGCCTAAATTAATATCAAATACTCAAGACTGCAGTCCCTTGAAGCTGTGAAAAAATCAACCTTCTAAGTCAACGCAATCAAAAGATACAGCCATTAAAAAGGTTGCTTCCATACAAATTGCCGTACTGTGAAAACCTAAAGGGTACTTCCAGTTGTCCTAGAAACTTGAAATTTGGTATGAAGGTAGCTCTTATAGCGCAACCACTCAGAAAAGTCTCAAAATCTTAAATTTTTATGTCTGTCTGTAGATTTCGCATACCAATATAAGTTGACCCCACACTGCGTACATTTTGCTTAGGATAGGGGAAAAGCGTTAAAATCTTTCTACGGAACCCTCGTACGCGAGTCCGACTCGCACTTGTCTGGTTTTTCTATTTTAAATTAGTTAGGTTACTGGACGGACCAACCACCCTCTGGACGCCGCATCTTCTATAATATACTTGGAAAGTCATTACGAAAAAAGCCGCGGCGAGCGGGCCGGAGAGTGCGTCGTGATTGGTTCATAGCTTGTCATGTCGCTTGTCATCTGGTCGAAAGTGACCCGCGATTGGTGGCTAATAAGATTTATAGGTGCAAATGAGCAAATGCGTTTCGGAAACGTTCGCCCTGACATTTGGTGTCCAGAGGGTGGTTGGTCCGTGGGTTACTGTCATACCATGGAAAGACTCAGCCTTGCAGTTAGCCTTCTCCAGCGCGCAGCGGTCCTCAAACAGTGCCACGTGGTTGTCAGTCAGACTGACGGCGCAGACCAGCCGGCCGTCAGGCTCGCAGCCCTGACAGCCCATCCGGAGGTACATCACGTAAATATAGCAGTACTTGACGTCAATCATGTCGTATTCTGGAAATTATTACGATATGAGAACCTGGACCGATTTTGTTGCGGTTTTCTTTAATCGAAAGCTAGTTTAATTGAGGTTTTAGGTAAGTTTTATTAAAATCGGTTCACCCGTTTTTGAAATATTGAACTCTGAAATGATAATGTCGTGGGCTTTTTAACTTTTTAAAGTAGGTAAACCCCCGACCCAAATAGAGGGGTGTTATAAATTTGACCTGTGTATCCGTTGTATCTGTGGCATCATAGCTCCCAAACGGATGGACCGATTTCGACGCGGTTTCTTTTAATCGAAAGCTAGTTTAATTGAGGTGGTTTTTAAAATGACAATGTCGGGGTGTTTCAACTTTTGTAATTGAAAGTAATGCGAATATAATATTTAGTTATGTTTCTTTGGCATTGGGACTGCGAATGTGTTAAGCGATAAGACCGCCTATTGTCTTACCTTTTTTTCTGTAAATCTCCTTGTACTGTTTTGTGGTTTTCAATAAAGAATATTTGTATTGTTGTATAATCGTCCATAAGCCATTAATTGGAAACCCAGAAAAATCACGCTGTGGTAATACTTTTTTCATGTCACTCAGATATTTCTTTAATTAAAAATAATAATGATAGTAGCAATCGAAAGTTGCCTTTTTTTTTAATATGTCTCTGTCCATTGGAGGACAATTTTGCCAGTGTTTAATAGGTTTTGCCGTTGTACGGTAAAAAAAATGTAGAAAACGAAATATGAGAGGTATTTTAATGGTGGATGGTGAATGAACGATGACCTGTCTAATGTTTAATCTAATCAAAAGTTCAAAACGTGTTGTTTGACTATAAATCAGTGTTGCCATAAACAAACTTTAGATTTCTACTGTTGTCAGTTCGTTGCAGAGTTATCGTGGGACGACTATATATTGTATTGTTAGGCTTAAGCTTACTAAGGTTTCCCCGGAATGAGGCACACTTGTTGTTGAGGATAATGTGGCAGCCGCTTTGGAACCATCTGAACTTCAGACGACGCCGGTTCAGACCGCATGCCAGCTAAAATAATTAACAGCTTTTAACAACATCATCCTGAAGGCATTGTCCGAGCGATGGGACAGCCCTATGTTGAGCCGTTGCGGGCGTATGCATGCGCGACTCTAGTCTCAAGTGTCATTTTTAATCCCCGACGATAAAGACGGGTGTTATAAGCTTGACCTGTGTATTTATGTATCTGTCTGTGGCATCGTAGCTCGCAAGCGGATAAACCGATTTCGATGCGTTTTTTTGTTCGAAAGCTATTTTAATCGAGATGGTTCTTCGCTAAGTTTCATTAAAATTGGTTCACCCGTTATTGAAATATTGAATGAAAATGTCGGGGGTTTTTCAACTTTTCTAATATTTTATGTATTTTAGTTCATTTGTATTTTCTGTATTTTGTAAATTTTGAAAACCGTAAGTATGGACCTGATGGTCTGAAAAAAATATTATTATTATTAACACAATGCCTCAGAAAGTCCTGTATTTGTTTTCTATCTGGGCACCGATTATACAAAACACACCACTGGAAATTGGTGCAAGTGCGAGTCGGACTCGCGCACCGAGGGTTCAGTACAAAGATTTCTCCAGCTTTTCCCCAGTGTTTTATGTTGTCCAGTGTTAGCAGAGCCCTGCTCCTATAAGCAAAATGTACGCAGTGTGGGGTCATTTTATATTGGTCGGTGACATATAGACAGATAATTGTTTTTTTTTATTTTTCAGATTTCTCCGAGTGCTTGTGCTATTTAAAAGAGGTACCTTCATACCAAATTTCAAGTTTTCATTACAACTGGAAGTACCCTTTAGGTTTTCGCAGTACGGCAATTTGTATGGAAACGACCTTTTTAATGGCTCTATCTTTTGATTGCGTTGACTTAGAATTTTGATTTTTTCACAGCTTCAAGGGACCGCAGGCTTGAGTAATTGATATTAATTTCAGTATGATACCTCCACGCGTTCTCGAGAAAAAGGGTATTGACAGACAGACCGACAACGAAGTGATCCAATAAGGGTTCCGTTTTTTTCCTTTTGAGGTACGGAACCCTAAAAAACGGAGTATATACCTTATGATAATCGTTGCAGTGGTAGGGATCGCAATAGTCCATCCAAGCAGGGTTGTACGGGTCTTTGCCGTAATGGGTATACACCTCGGGAATCATCGGTTTGTTAATTTCATCTGTAACATTAATTCAATTAAATTCAATTTTTATTTCAGACCAAAGATCCAATTTATTAGTAATACATTAATAGTAGTTTATGCAACTACTTCATAATGAGGGTCCTTAAAACACGAGTGTGTTTTTGTGAAACGAGGCGAAGCTGTGTTTCATAATAGGATCACACGAGTGTTTTAAAACCTAATTATGTGGAGTTGCATACATTACTTAATCTACACACATATTATAAGTACTCTAAGATGAGTTCAGAAGCCGAAGGCATATCGTACCCATACCTGTCACGAATTTACTGTTTTTTTTTTATCATAGACAAACATACCGAGCTGACGTTTCGTAGACTGTTTTTTTTTCATTGTAAATTGTCACATTATTATTTATACATGTCGGACTGGTCTCGACTTATATATGTGAGTGATCCGTTTTATTTCACTATGATTGTAAATTACCTTGATTTTCAAATTTGAAACTCTTCACGACATCGAATTCGATATCGAAAAGTCATTACGACATGATGTAATGACTATTACTTTACTGCTCCTCTATTGTCGCTCTGATCACCGGCGGCACTCTAGGTTAGGTTTTTATAATGTTCTTAATTTTGTATTAATATTGTTTTATTCTTTTGTAGCGACCCTAGCGCCACACGCGAGTGACGTCACTGTTCTAACGTCACTGTTCAACATCGCGCTAACGAAGTTTCTCAAGTCGGTTGCATAAATACAACTTCCAACTCTCTCCCTTCGGACTTCGGTCCCCAGGCATAGCATCTGCCTGGAGAGAGATCTCTCTATTGGAGCCCGCCCCAAACTTTTTATATGAATATTGTAAAAACCCAACTTGTGATAAGAATAAATATACGGAAAATAACAATAACACTCACTTTTATAACGGTCTCTTATGTAGTTTGGGTTGTCAAACTTTGGTCCAGGCCTGTATTATAAAACAGGAGAGTATTAAAAACTAGCTGTTGCCCGCGACTTCGTCTGCGTAGAATTCGGTTATCGCTATCCCGCGGGAACTATACAATTTTCCCGAATAAAAAGTAGCCTATATGTTATTCCTCAATAGGTATTCAAACTATCTTAAGAAATTTCATCTAGATTGGTGCAACGGTTTTACCGTGAAGAGGTAACAAACAGACAGACAGAGAGACAGAGTTACTTTCGCATTCGTAATATTAGTTAGGATTAGGATGGCATCCACATTTTCTAACTTGCTATGGTTGCTTACGCGACCGTACTAACATATTTGAAGGGAACACGGGAAGAGTCACCTTAGCAACTTTTTTGAGTTATCGCGATTCGAAAGTTTGGAACTATGTAAATTATCCATAAATATTATTTTCGTACACATCTTTTTTTATAAAATTATAAAAAAGACAAGTATACATAAATATTTGTAACTGTTACTGAGCGGTAACTAATAGAAATAATTTATTTACGAGAATACGATTAGTTACAGGTCTTAAAGTTAATAACTAGTGCAAGTAAGCATGCAAATCTAATACATATACAATTTGAATAGAATTGTTAACTAAACACTAATTAATAATTGTGCCAAATACCATAGAACCAATTTTGATGAGGCCATTCAGTCAACCTAATTTTAAAAGATGTCTTATTTTTTAATTTAATTTCATCGGGCAACAGGCGTATACTCATATTAAACAAATGGTCAAGTATTTGAGTGCTCTATATTTATTAGGGTTCCGTAGCTCAAAAGGAAAAAACGGAACCCTTATAGGAGCACTTTGTTGTCCGTCCGTCTGTCTGTCTGTCAAGACCCTTTTTCTCTGGAACGCGTAGAGGTAGCATGCTGAAATTAATATCAAATGCTCAAGCCTGCGGTCCCTTGAAGCCGTGAAAAAATCAACCTTCTAAATCAACGCAATCAAAAGATACAGTCATTAAAAAATCTATTTCCATACAAATTGCCGATTTCCAAAAACCTAAAGGGCACTTCCAGATGTTCTAGAAACTTAAACTTTGGTATGAAAGTAGCTCTTATAGCACAACCACTCCGAAAAGTCTCAAAATCTCAAAATTTTATGTCTGTCTGTGTATGTCACACACACTGTATACACCGTTTACCACTGCTAACGACATCTAGCGTCGAATAGGAGAACTTTGTGGATGCCGCGCGGGCTCGAGATCACGCGCGGGCGCGGGGTCATCGACGCTTGTTCCCCTACTCGCCACTAGATGGCAGTAACATCCTAAGCAAAATAAGGAACAGGGCTTTGCTAAAACTGGACAACTTAAAACATTGGGGAAAAGCAGGAAAATCTTTGTACGGAACCCTCGTGCGCGAGTCCGACTCGCACTTGGCCGGTTTTTGAGATTTAAATCTCTTTTAACAAAAGTGACTAGACACGTATTCCCTCCGTGTCTTAAGTCTTTATCAAAAAATAAGTGTAAATACCTACTGAAATCACTAATTATTAACTTACTGCGTGTGATTGTATGGGATCGGCTTTCTTTCCTTTTTTTTGTATCCAGATACCGCTACAATGACAAACATTAAAAAAAAAGTTAAAAAAAACCCCCGACACTGTCATTTCAAAGTTCAATATTTCAAAAACGGATGTACTTTAGTGGCGCCATCTAGTGAAACCTGATGGTACTACTTCCATTTATCATAGATCTTAATGATTGTCAATACAAGTAAGTAAGCTGTAACTAGAATTAATCCACGTATCGTCCAAGAGATGGCGCTGTTCAACTAGTATATAAGGATTGTTATAAAGAAATAAAGCCCTCTTTTTCACTACCACCGACGGCAACGGTCGGCCCACTAATCTGGTCTTTGATTTTTCCCAGCATACTCCATTTGCAATTTAACAGGGAACTTAGCCAAAACCAAGAGGACTGCCAGTGTCTATACGATGTCGCGTTCCTCTGAAATAATAAGCCTGCTGTAGCTAGTTTTATTACTGAGGGGTCTCTGTACCATTCATTTGGTACGACATTTAGTCCTCTGGCTAACACAATAACGCCATTTAATTCGTTTTTTTCTTTCAGTTCATAGATGGCGCTATTGTGTTAGCCAGAAGTCTAAGCTAAAATTAATGGTACAGAGACCTCTCTATAGTGAAACTAGCTACAGCAGGCTTATTATTTCAGAGGAACGCGACATTGTATAGCCATTGGCGAGGATGGTTCGTGTGTGAAGTTGTGGTCTCTTCGGGGAACCGTAGTCTTAGACAACAACTAAGTAGTTTTTTTTATATAAAATGTATTTAGGATGAATTTAATACTCAGATTAATGAAGTCAATAGATGGAAGGTAAACTTATGGCCGTATAGTTATACCCTTCGCTCATGTAACTAATGCCCTTTGTTAAAAAAAGACAACTGTATGCTCCGATTTCAAGAGTCGTACCGTTTTTTTGATCTGTAGTGTGCGTCAGTATTTGAATGTGTGAGGGAGCGCCTTTGGTGACAACTATAACCCGATCTCATTCAGTGACACTTTATTTGAATGACTACCTAGAGACGACCGATGCTTCTATTTTTGATCGGGTAAATTGGCTACAGAATTGACCAATGGGCATCTGGCTACAGGCTGTGTTGCACACAAACAAAAATCGGGTACGCTTGACAGCTGCTTACATGGGGTCTGTGATGTCTGTGATTTAATATAAATAACTCGACACTTACAAGCTGATGTTAACAAAGCCACAAAAATTAATAGATGCTTCCACATGTTTACCGGACGCTTAGCAATCGATAAAAAAACTGGATTAATTATTGATCTTGATTCGTTTTTAATTAATATTTAATGTTCATTTTATAGAGCACTCGCAGATAAGAAGTCATAATCATAAAATTAGGTATTTTAATTACCATTAAGTTGTGGACAGTTGCGAGCAGGGGAGAGGCGAAAATAGCTAATTAAGGATTTCATAATAACTCTATTGTATAATGTTTTAGGGAAATATTATTATTGCATAAACTGTATACTCTGCTTGTAAGATTTTAGTTAGGTACTTAACAGTCAAACTGTCACACGCAAGCGGGAAAACAAAAATATGCATAACACTAGCGGTATATCTAAGTATATGTATAAGTAAATATATGTAAGTATCTAAATACTTACATATATTTACTACTAGCTGTTGCCCGCGACTTCGTCCGCGTAGATTTCGGTTATCGCTATCCCGCGGAAACTATATAATTTTCCCGAATAAAAAGTAGCCTATGTTATTCCTCAATATTGAAACTATCTTCTTAACAAAATTCATTTAGATTAGTGCAGCGGTTTTTCCGTGAAGAGGTAACAAAGTTAACAAATAGACAGACAGAGAGACAGATTTACTATCGCATTTGTAATATTAGTTAGGAAATTAGAATGTTGTCCCCATACAAGTCAACACAATTTTAAATGCGAATCTGACCATTAAAATTCTTAACTATTAAAAAATATATTTTTCCCTAGCCTGGGTGACATTTCAGGAATAAATTAATTACTGTAACACGCATAGTTAGATTTCATTTTTCCCAGGCAGTAACAAAAATTGAGTATATAATAAAAAAAAGAAGTTTAAAAATACCTTTATTCCATGAATAAAATACAAAATATTACATTACATTGTTCACTAAGTGATAATAATATCATCATCATAACATAATAAAATTACATTAACAATATAAATTCAGTCAAATTCATAAAGCAGTCTTTCAGACAAATTTAGTACCCATAGGTAGGTACAGTCAGCGTCATATATATGGTTACATCCAAAGTGATAAAATAGTTCGGCACACCATACAAATCGTATGGTGTTTAGTTACACTAGTTTAGTTTAGTTACATTAGTTTAGTAAAGTCCATTTGTATCAGCTTTAATGAGCTTATTGTTTATAGATACATAAGTATTTTGTACCCATAGGTAGGTACATTCAGCGTCATATATATGGTGACATCCAAAGTGCTCAAATATTTCGGCGCACCATACGATTTGTATGGTGTGCCGAACTATTTTATCACTTTGGATGTAACCATATATATGACGCTGACTGTACCTACCTATGGGTACAAAATACTTATGTATCTATAAACAATAAGCTCATTAAAGCTGATACAAATGGACTTTACTAAACTAATGTCACTTTCAAATAGGTAGTAAATTACAATACAACACAATACAAATATTCTTTATTGAAAACCACAAAACAGTACAAGGAGATAATGCTAATTAATGCTTTCATTCCTAAAATTGAACCCATTCGTGTCAGCTATTATGAATTCACCTGTACAGACACTGATAATAATCCATTTTATTATGAATTCACCTGTACAGACACTGATAATAATTCATTTTATTATGAATTCACCTGTACAGACACTGATAATAATCCATTTTATTCAATAAACAAGATTTTAACGTAGAATTCCGGTTAAATAGCACAAAAAATCACTACTTGCTATGCAAGCAATAAAAAAACATTCTGATGACTGACAATAATGATCACATTTGCAATCACAGTTTACAATAAAACATTCTAATTGTCACGTGTAGAATAAAATAAAAATACTGCATAGAAAAAAAGTCATGGATTCAACATTACATTTTTGCAAGCTTTTATTACATTCTTAAAACAACTGTTAAAGAATACAAGTTAATATCAGTGACTGTACTTGTATTGTCATCCAACTTACACATCCATACAAATTTCAAGCTGATGCGTTCACTTGTTTCTAAAATGCTGTTGTTTTTTTTCTCAATCTTTTAATGACAGAGTGAGGTTTCTTTGTGTAATTTGTCTGTGGTTACGTGTTGTAAGAGCTAATGTAACTTGTTTTTAGAAAAAATGACTTAGTGCCAAGTTTCATGCGGCGCATTCTTCTTGGCAATCATGGTCTTTCCGAAAGCGCTGGTAGACTCGAAAAAAATGACGTGTAAAAGAGCATTCAACTGCCTATTTGCTGAATAAAATTTTTAATTTTGAATTTTTGAATTTTGGATTTTTGAATTTTGAAGTCGGTCAAATTTAGCTTCCATCTTTGACTCACACAACCCAACATAAATACCTACATACATAACACGCCAGTTGAAATAAAAGCTTGTGAATAAACGAAAAACCGAAAAAAGATCAATATTAAAAAAAATGAAACTTAGCTAAGAAACATGTCGATTGAACTAGCTTGCGATAAAAAAAAAACGCATCGAATTCGGTTCATCCGTTTGGGAGCGCCAGAGACAGATAAACAGAGCTCGGACAGGTCATAGCAAAATAATTGCAACACAGTAATCATCATCATCAGCCTATTTACGTGCCACTGCTGGGCACAGGCCTCCTCTCGGAATGAGAGGGCTTGGGCTATAGTTCCCACGCGGGCCCAGTGCGGATTGGGAACTTCACACACACCATTGAATTGCTTCGCAGGAGTGTGCAGGTTTCCTCACGATGTTTTTCCTTCACCGAAAATCTTTCACATAAATTCCGAAAAACTCAGACGTGCGAGCCGGGGCTTGAACCCTCGACCCTCTGATTCAGAGGCGATAGGTCAAATCACTAGGCTATCATGGCCACTAGGCTAACACGGTAATAGAACAAGATTAATAGAGTCGCATTATGTACAGTATTTATTTTTCAATTACATTCATAACAGTAGGTAACCCAAAATTCACCATAATGTTTGTGAAGGTGTTTCCATTAACTTTTTTTCAAAGCTGATGGTTCTATTGAATATTTTATGCAATCATCAACTACAGCATTTTCTGGAACAAATCAATGTTTTTATTTAATTTCATTTATTATTTAATTATTGGTGCTAATTATTATTACCAATTTTAATTTCATTTCACTATAAAGTAAAAATGTTAAATCACTATAATATCCTCTTATGATAATTATTATCTTAAGTATTGACTCTATTGAGTATTGTTCTTTTCAATATCTATTTTTGCTATGACCTGTCCGAGCTCTGCAGATAAACAGGTCAAACTTACAACAAACCTTTTTTTTCGTCGGATGTTAAAAAGAAACCTTCCTCTACATATAGGCTCAATGTTAAAAATTAAATTCTAATCCTTTCCATGTACAGAAAAATGTGATATTGCCAAGCAAATGAAGAATTCAAATGGAAACGCATAACTATTCCATTTGTAACAGTTGAGTTCTTCAATATCTGTACAGCCAACGGTTCATAAACATCAAAACACAGACCTCATGTAACTGGCAATAAGGTCTGTGTATAGATATTTTTGAACTGTAGACTGTATAGATATTGGAGAACCACAAATCAAAAATCAAATATTTTCCTCAACACCTGACTATCCACCTTCCGGTCATGCATCTTCACTTTCTTCGGACTAAGAACGAAATCCTCATCAAATTTCTTGGCAGGACTCTCTTCAAACCCTTTAGGAAAACCGACAACTGTCTTCGGATTAAAATAATTCTTAAAATACATCAATTCCGACCGACTGCAGTGCGTGCTGAAGCACACATCAATATCAGTATCACTTAATTTATTAATAGGATTGTCGTCCAATTGGAAATGTGTCCATTTCTGGGCCGAAAGGTGAATGTAGAGGTAGCTTAGGTGGTCGGTTGATTCGTAAGGGGTACAGCTGGTGTGGACCCGGCGGTTTTTCGGCCAGCAGAGGTGGACCCGTGAGGGTGAGTTGGTCACACCAGGGGTGAGGTGGGAGAGTTTGCTGAAAAAAACCGACGAACTGAGAACCAAACTTTTTGAAGTCGGTTAAAAATGGCATCATTAAGAACTAAAATAACCTACCCAACTTAGAAAAGTTGAAAAACCCCCCGACGTTACCATTTCAGAGTTCAATATTTCAAAAATGGGTGAACCGATTTTAATGAAACTTAGCTAAGAACCATCTCGATTAAACCAGTTTTCGATTAAAAAAGCCGCATCGGAATCGGTCCATCCATTTTGGGAGCTATATGCCACAGACAGATGCAACAGACACACAGGTACACAGGTCAAACTTATAATACCCCTCTTTTTCGTCAGGGGTCAATAATGACGTTAATATTATCGCTACCACCATCTTACTCGCTAATCCTGCCGCTAAGCAGCAGTGCTCGCACTGTTGTGTTCCGGTGTGGAGAGTAAGACAGCCGGTGTAATAACGGGCACAAGAGGCATTTCATCTTAGCCCTCTAGGTTGGCAATGCATTTGCAACCCCCCCCGGGGTTGCGGGAGTCTATGGGCAGTGGTGATCACTTACCATCAGGTGACCCACTTACTAGTTTCCCTTTCTTGTCGTTCAGAAAAAAACTGTAGTTAGCGATGGGCGAGTCGAGTAGTTGATTCGAATCAAGTTCCTTCGCAACTCAAATCAACTCGACTTGCCGGCTCCACTCGGCGGTTGGAATCGCGCAACCGCAACGCGAACCCAACTCGATCGACTCTGCTTGATACGAATGCGAATGCGAGCTACGCGAGTCGCCAACTCGGCGACTCGTATACGCCAACTCGAATACGCCGAACTCGACTCGACTCGCCGACTCGCGGACTGGGCGAACGCCATCCGGTTGATCCGAGCCGAGTCAACTCGTATTGTGATTCGGATCAACGTTCCGAACAACTCGAGTTATCCGAGTTGGAAAAGGGTCGACTCGTAACATCGCTAACTGTAGTTCTATCATAATTTCTTACCTGTACAACTCCATCCACCTAACATCCTCAACATAAACTTTGACCCCCAATTTCTCAAACAGCTCGTTAAAAACATACTCGTAGCCGAATTTAGCCGAAGTCTTGACAGCAACTCTGTTCCTTTTGTCCTTTTTCAACCAATCTTCTATCTCAGGCACGGCTGCCTCGACACTGTCACTTCTTTTTGGAAAATTTGTGTACTTCGGGTCTATGAAAGTTGTGTCCATGTACAGAGTATCTATGGGTATCGGGGCACCATTGTCGTGTAGTTGTGTGTGTTTCGACACGTCGCCGGTGCTCATCCTGAAGTCACCTGAAACGTGATAAGCTGATAAAATATTTTCTAAATTCCCACGGGATAGGGAACTAGCCCATTTTGAAATATTTCACGGGTGCAAAGCCGCGGGGCATAAGCTAGTTTTAAAATAAACTACCTAGCTTACGCCCCGCGGCTTTGCACCCGTGAAATATTTCAAAATGGGCTAGTTCCCTATCCCGTGGGAATTTAGAAAAATCTCTTCTTAGTGCACCTCTATGATACTCAAAGTATTATGTTTGACAAATTTCAAGTCTCTAGGTCCAGTGGTTTAGGCTGTGCGTTGTCTGTCAGTCAGTCACGGTACTGTTTTCTATACCTATAAAACAGTACCGTGACTGACTGACTGACAGACAACGCACAGCCTAAACCACTGGACCTAGAGACTTGAAATTTCGCAAACATATACCTTGAGTATCCTAGAGATGAACTAAGAAGGGATTTTTCGAAAATCCCACGGGATAGGGAACTAGCCCATTTTGAAATATTTCACGGGGCAAAGCCGCGGTGCATAAGCTAGTATAGGTATAGATTAGAAAACTTAAGGTGGTTCGCCACGGTCAGCTAGGCACCTAAGCGACATAGGAAAAACTAAGAAACTGTTTAGTTGTGTTGACTGACTGACGTCTCGTTTGACAAGGCAACGGCGCATTTTTGGAGAACTGGCAAAGTAGCCGCAACGCACACTGTTAAACATACGCTTAGCGTACGACACTGTCATCGCCCACCAATACATTGACAAGATTGAAAAAATACATTTTTTTATGTAATTTCGCGCAATATCATCAGCCTATTTACGTCCCACTGCTGGGCACAGGCCTCCTCTCAGAATAAGAGGGCTTGGGCTATAGTTCCCACGCGGGCCCAGTGCGGATTGGGAGCTTCACACACACCATTGAATTTCTTCGCAGGAGTGTGCAGCTTTCCTCACGATGTTTTCCTTCACCGAAAAGCTCATGATAAATTACAAATGTAATTTCGCACATAAATTCCGAAAAACTCAGAGGTGCGAGCCGAGGTTTGAACCCACGACCCTCTGCTTGAGAGGCGATAGGTCAAACCACTAGGCTATCACGGCTTTTTTGCTAACGTAAGTAGTTTCAGCCCCATAGTTCGATAAATGAAGTACAAAAGTCGAGCCACCTTAAGAGGCTCCCGTGAGAGAATGACCTTGAACGTTACGCGCCGTCCTCACCCCACCTCAGTCCTACTAAACAACTTCGTTTTAGTGACGACATCTATTAAATATTGGTTTAACTTCATTTTACACAGTGTTATCACAAATAAAGCGTCTTTTCGAAAAAAAAACGTTTAAAATTCGCACCGAATACGTAAATTACTTCTTTAAAAAAATGAAAATATTATAAATAAAGGCCTGGTGTCCAGCAGTGGGACGTGAATAGGCCGATGATGATGATGATTATAAAAAGGTAATTTAATAATGTTAAACATAGAAATCCTAGCCTATTAAATTCTCTATACATTGGTGTATGTCACAAGTCAAAGTAAATTATGAAATTCAATTTCATTTCATTTCATTTCATTTTATGCTTATGATGTAGTAACAGAATATTAATTGCGACTTGACTTACTTGTGATGCAGATATCATAAGTATTAAATACGAAAAAAAAAATGAAACGTAGAAAAACAAGTTGAGATGTTATAGATACTTATTGTGTTTATGTATTTTGTTTTTATCGCTTAAATAATTTACAGAATGGCTCTAAAAAGCAGCCATTACAGCGTCTGGCTCAGGGAAGCGCCTTAATGGTTAAATTCGCTCATGTTTTTGAGTAAAACGAAGACACGATGCAACTCTAACCCTGTTATTCATAAACCTATTTGAACTAAAATGCCGTTAAAGTTCGTTTGTCCCTTTTTGTCACATTGACATTTCCGTTAGTAGGAAGAAGACAAAACCTACTTTAGCTAATTAGAGGCTTGAGTGACGTTTATGAATAAGGCCCTTAGTATGTACAACTGCAACATACCTGTATACAGTATGGTTTTTGAATTAGCTTGCAGCAAAAACATGACGGAGCCAAAACTGTGGCCCGCTGGGATGACCGTCACAAGCAGAACCGTTTCTTTCAGCCGTTTCGTTGGATCAGCTGGCAGCAGGATTGCCGTGGTTTCTGTGAAATAATAAATAAATAAACATCATAAGACAATTGACACTAATTGACCTAGTCCCATAAAACAGACAGACGGGAAGCGCCTTTGGCTTATCTATATGCACTACAATTTTTCTGCCACTTTTTGAGGGGGACGAGGAACACACAGGAGTCGTACAGCACGTCTACGCTCCTATCAAAACTTGTTACGGTCCTACAAACTCACACTAAAACAAAACTGTCACACAAATGCCAAAAACACGCACACAATCAACAGACCCTCATCATTTTAATCAGACTTAGTGTTAGAGATTTGGCAGAGGGAAAATCGCGCGTTAACATCTCCATTCCTTTCCTGCTCTAAAATGTCACAGGCCGTTTTCAGGGGAAACAGTCTGTTTTAGGTAGCCTACCTAGGGTTTTTGTGAAGGAAACAAATTGCAAGTTTAATACATTTATTTATACAAAAATCGATAGGCTAATTTGACAAGTAAAATAGAGAATCTCAGGGGATTGAGTTCGAAGACACTTTTGAAGTTACTGGGTTCGATTACACGCTAATGTGGCCTACACTTCCCTCGGGTGTCTGGATCCTCCGGCGACGGTGAAAATAGGGCGCAGGCGTCGTAGAGCAACAAGGAGTGACCAGGGGGCTCGTGTGATGTCTTGGTGTAGAGATGGTGTGAAGGGGACCGTAGCGTGCCAACGGCTAGCCTCTGATCAGGCTGCGAGAGGTCGGCAGGGATTCCGTTAGCGATTTGTTCGACAACTTTTACAAAAAAATTTATTCATAGTAGCGATTTTTCACATCGCGTTCTTTTATGATCGCAAATTTCATTATTCGTCTTTTTTCATGTAGCGATTTTTCACATCGCGTTCGTTCATGATCGCAAATTTCATTATTCGTCTTTTTTCATGTAGCGATTTTTCACATCGCGTTCTTTCATGATCGCAAATTTCATTATTCGTCTTTTTTCATGTAGCGATTTTTCATAAAGCGTTTTATAATGTTCGCGTTTAATTTTTTCGCTTATTTTACTAGTAGATTCTTTTATCAATCGCGTATATTTGTAGTCTATTTTTTTCCAAATCTCGATTTTTCACACGTTGATATTTTAATGTTAGCGTATTATAATAACTATGTAAAACTACGATAACGATATAAATATTGTCGCCGTGTTAGTTCACTGATAAGCAACAGTTTATTTTATTAGTTAGGTATCTATCTTGTATAAAAGCAGAAGAGGGTCGAAAGACTGTACAATGAAGATATTTACAAAACAATGTTTAGGGGCCTCAAGGTCGATAGGAAACAGAACGCATTTCAATTTATGTGTAATTTACATTCATTGCTAATGAAATGTACCCTTTAGGAAAATGGCCAGAACTATTTCTAAAAAGTATGAGGAACTATAGAACTATGCTGCATGCGAAGAGAACTTGGTGAAATTTTTGATATGCTGGGATTTTTACTTGGAAGTTAGCATATCATTATGTCAAAATTTAAAAATTTCAAGGAAAATCGCCAGAACTATTTCTAAAAAGTATCAGTAACTATAGAACTATTCTGCATGCGAACAGAACTCCTATTTTTTTGAGATATGCTGGCACTTGATATGCCAACTTCAGAGACACCTCGTCTATCACTGATTGGTAAAATTGGCCTTAATCATTTCGTATCGAGTTGCCCTGTAAATAACCTGGTGTGAGCCAAACGTCCATGGTATGCTCGCACTGCCATATTCCGCTCTCCAGTCCGACCATTCCCGAGGGAGTGGGAACCAGATTAGCAGTGCATGGCAATACGGAGGGTCATACGGATTTACAATTTAGCTAGGGTCAGAGAGTAAGCTTTTACAGGTTTCTAGTGAGAGTGGACAACAGATTTACACAAAGTGACCGTTGGAACTTTAAATTCCAACCGTTCTAGGAAGCCGTTAGGTTTTAAAATAAGCGCTACGTCTATAACCGTAGAGCAGTGAAATAGGGACGGATTAAATTATAATTAACTGTCCGGAGCGCTATTAAGGTACAGTAATGCTTCGGACAGAGTAACAGAGTGGAAACCTATAGAATTAAAATAAATTACAATAAAAGACACATACAGAAGTAGTGTAACACAATGATAAAGTACAGAAACGATCAGTATTCTTACCAAGTTCTGGGCTGGCTGGTTCCACTCAGGGGTTGTAGAGAAATGTAAGGTCTCCCGGCCGTACAGGAGGTTTTATGGCTGAGTGGAACCGGATACGGATAACCAAAAGATTTTGAATTGGCGTGTCCGTGTTTCTCATTTTGAATACCAACGTATTTTTTCTGTGTAGTGTGTAATGTAGTTTTTTATGTGTTTTATGTTGGCTAAGTGCAAGTAGCGGTTGTTAATTAATTAATTTACAACCGATGCAATTTTTAATTAAGTAGATTTAAATTAATATTATTCGCCTAAGTGCGGAAAAGCGCCATCTAGCGGATTATGGCGGAACTTTTAATGTCCAAGAGCTTGCGTATTGTGACAGTGTTATGGGTACTGGGCAACAGATAAACATACTTATATAGATAAATACATACTTAAATACACAGTAAACATACAAGATCCGAGAAGAAACATGTATTCATCATACAAATATCTGCCCTAACCGGGGATGGAGCCTGGGACCTCAAGCTTCACGGTCAAGTACTCTAACTACTAGGCTATTTGGTCTTCAAAAAATAATTGAGGAATGTTTTACACAGTCCATATACAGATCAAAGTAGGTATGTCAATATTAGGTTCATCTCTATAGTATTATCTGTGAACTAGCCTATGCCCCGCGGCTTTGCCTCCGTGAAATATATCAAAATGGGCTAGTTCCCTATCCCATGGAAATTTCGAAAAATCCCTTCTTAGTGCACCTCTAGGATACTCAAGGCATGTTTGCCAAATTTCAAGTCTCTAAGTCTTGTGGTTTAGGCCGTGTGTTGTCTGTCAGTCAATCAGTCAGCCAGTCAGTTAGGCAGGGCACTTTATAGATTAAAAATAGTAATTTACAGTATGCCTCATATCTGCACCTCTGAATTTGTTTAGGCTGTGGGAAGGGAGACCCTCCTCATTTGTCCCTATGGGGAAGGGAGACCCCTTCCCCAACAAGTGACAAGTGACTGACTTCATTCCAAGAGCATTTAAGTTTGACACAAACTGTGAAATAATGGTTCAATACTCACCCAACCCTAAAGGCCTGATTCTATCCAAAACTTCGTGTAATCTTTCATTTTCCTTCAATCTATTCTTTAATTCATACTCCACAATGGCTGCCGACATCTCTGACATGTAAATCTTCGCATCATTCTTCTCCAACGTTTGTATGAACCGTGAGTCATACAAGCCTACTGTATGGTCCGTGTGTGTGTGACTCAGTAAGTATGCCGCTACATTCGTGTTGGTAAAATTGTCTACGGATATATTTGGTATCTCCGTGATGTGGCCATGGAACGATGCACAACATGCCATGACTTGAAAGCTGTGAAGATAAATATTTAAACAATTGCAGCTTAGAAAAATTTAACAACCTCCTCCGTATCATTTTCATATTAAAGTCAGCTAATAACCATCTCGACAAAATGAGCTTTCAATTAAAAAAATTACATCCGAATCAGTCTATCTATTAATAGCTATGATGCCACAGATAAATATAAATTATTTTTATAATAATAATAATTGTGTGTTTTATACCTAATAAGTACTTTTTTTATATTAATTATAAAATATGAATGTCTTTGCCAATCAGTTTTTTGGAACATAAATATATACACAGACACTTGTGTCAAATGTTGTCCAAAGTGGAACTAAACTAATGTAATTTTTTATCATTTCTGTAAATGTGGTACCTATTTGGAGATATTGTTTTATTTAGACAATAATGAAAATGGAATATTGACTGCATTTACCTTATAGGCAGCTGAAGTAGCCTTACCTTACCTTAGGTAGGTAATTAGGTTAGAATACCTTGTAGGTAGGTGTCTTAGGGGTAGGTAAGCTATTATTGTTTTATTTTTCCTATAATCTTTACCATAAACCTCCATCATATAAAATAAATATTTTCATAAATGCTAGCCTATTTATTAATTATCTAGATACATACTTAACGGGTCACAAAAAATAAAAAAAATGGCACCATTGTCACTAGGGCTAGCACGCGTGCCATTTTGTCGCTTGTAGCTCAGTGCGTCCTTCACTAATTCCGTCACTGAAAGGGACGCCCTGCGCGACAAGCGACAAAATGGCGCGCCGTGCTACATGTGCAGTTTTCAATAACGTGCAATTTGGCGTGCAATAAATAAGATCCCACCCACTTTGCAAGTGAGACGTTATTTGCTGTGATATTTTCGACGCTCTAGTTGTAATACTATAATAATAATGATGAATTATTAATGAATAATGATACGGGGAAGAGGAATGCCAGGCTAATCCACTAAAAGCAATTTCGACTGTTAAAATTGGATTAAATCGTAGACCGAAGTCACACTGAGATCTAATTTTAAAAATTCTTTCTTTAAACGCAAATTTTCAACTCTGATTTTATTTTATTAAAATGTATAGTGCCTGGACAGTTAGGACTTATTTTAATAATAGTTGTTTAGCAGCATTATGATAAGAAATGAGTGATAAGCCTCGGAAATGGCAGGAAGATTTTAAAGTATTTTATAAACATATTTTATGACTGTTAATTAACAAATCAAATATAAAGTAAACATTGTTAAGTACTCGTAAGTTGTACTTTACCTTTAAATGATGAATTAAATAATAGAAAACTAAATCTACAGTAAAAATCAAGTTCGAAAGTTCAATTCAATTCAATTTTTAGGGAAATGTGGCCCAATCAAGCTTTTGATGATTCTGCCAATGTCGAGGTTGGATAAGACACGGTCAGTAGACTCTTGTCTCGTTGTACGGTGTTACTGCCAGTCTTCGGTAGGGTAACAGCCAGAGTCCAACTACAACAAACACAACCAAAATACCTTCACCACAACCAACTAGGTATATACAGAGTAAAACTATGATACGATCTATGGCTATCTATTTTAATTACCTAAAAAAAACTACAGGGATGGAAAAGGTAAGACAGGAGGAGGGATTTACTTACATTGATTTCTAATTTTACAGTTTTATGTTATTTTTAGTCAGGAATCTATCTAATATTTTAGAGAATGAGGAAAACACTAAGGTTAGTAGGAAATTAATATTAATTGGACGGCTAACGCTATGGGGAAGAAGATCATACAGGGGAGTAGCTAATTTTGGACAATCAAAAAATATATGCTCCAGAGTACCCTCAGCCAAACCACACTCACAGATGGAGGTGTCCCTTATTCTGAGCTTCGCCAGGAACACAGGAGAGCAAAAATGACCCAATCTTAGTCTAATTATTGTGGAAGTATTCAATTTGGAGAATTCCCTATTTTTAAAAAACCATGGTTTCGTTGGAATAGTTGGTTGAAGGGTTCCATAGTGTCTTCCCTTAATTATTCGAGATCTTTGCCATAATTCATTCCATTCCTTCACAAATTGTGGTCTAACAAGTGCCCTCAGGTCACGACTAAAGCTTTCATTGTAACTTGTGGATCCTTGATGAATGGCTTGCTTAGCATACAGATCTGCAGTTTCATTGCCCACAATGCCACAGTGGCTCGGAATCCAGGCAATTACTACCTCAATATTTGAAAGGTGACAATCTCATCAATGTCACCGGAATGGAATGGAAACCCAATCAAATCCTGCAAACAACTCAACGAGTCAGTTAAAATTATCGTTTTATGTAAGCTATGAGATCTAATATAGGATACGGCTTCATATAGGGCCACTGCTTCTCCGGTAAAAATAGAGTAATTAGAGGGGCATTTAAAGTTTAAAATAATTTTATATTTGGGAATCCAAACAGCTTAACCTACAAAGTCATTATCAGTTACTTTTGACGCATCAGTGTAGATCTTTAACCAATCCTTAAACTTGTTGTTAATAATTTTATTAGTTCGAAAGTTACACAACACTGACAACCACAACACACGTCTTGTCTAGTGACAGTGACATTGACAGTTATGGCGGGTATTGTCAGTGCAAATATTTACAGCCCAACCAAAAGCCGCACTGTCGCATCTACAGCAACACTTATATATAGTACGAGGAAACATTGACAGTTATGGCGGGTATTGTCAGTGCAAATATTTACAGCCCAACCAAAAGCCGCACTGTCGCATCTACAGCAACACTTATATATAGTACGAGGAAACATTGACAGTTATGGCGGGTATTGTCAGTGCAAATATTTACAGCCCAACCAAAAGCCGCACTGTCGCATCTACAGCAACACTTATATATAGTACGAGGAAAAATTGTTGATACCTTACTCACTGCTTTGTTTAGCCCGAGACTGCTTGCGTAGAGTAAGTCCCTCTAAGGGAAATGAGTTTCTTGTTAAAATTTTCATTTTTAATGCAAGTTTTTTTTCTGGTTGAACTTTTTGTTGATTGTACTTGCAATTCCATTCAGTTTACATTTTTCATTCCAAATCCTATCACAGTAAGTGGTTAGATTTTAACTTGGAAGATTTGACCTAAGCAAATTTATAAACTAACGTGCAAACATTGAAAGTAAAACAAAAGCTTGTAAAAATAAAACAGAAAAAGAAAGCTTTTGTTTTTATTGTTTCACTCGTCATTTATTTTGTTGTACTTACTACTCACCAACATGTTTTTTCGTTTCCGTTTCTTCGGACAACCTAAACAGTGTTTTCCTTTCGTAAAAAGAATAACGTTGTTCTGTTTTCCATCTTCTGCTATTCTCCCCACCATATTGACAGATTTACCTGAGTATCACATAAAACACCTTAACATATTTGAACAGTTAATGGCTAAATGCAGGTATACACTTACAAATTAATATGTCTGTAACACGATACATTGCGTTACAGACATATTATTTTGATTAATTAATTTGCAAGTGTATATTGCAAGTATCAACGCATCTTGCATACGTCAAGTATACCGATGCAAACAGCCCCTAAACTACGAAATTCGAAAATCGAAGTTCGTATCGTGTCGTTCCGCTCACTCTCGTGTTAAATAATATTAGCTTGAGAGGGACGGCACGATACGAAGTTCGAATTTTGTACTTCGTAGTCGAACTTCGTATCGTGCCGTCCCTCTCAAGCTAATATTATTTAACACGAGAATGAGCTGGACGATACCATACGAACTTCGATTTTCGAATTTCGTAGTCAGGGGCAGGTACCGGTCACTGGCAGCTAGTGGTGTGTTGCAAGAAACAAATAAAATTAGTTCCATTTCTTGACATTTTGGTCTGGCTGCATCAAATAAGGGATATTGAATGAAATAAACTACTCTAAGTTCCGTCGGTCCATCCCACCATACGTTGTTATTTTATCCGCATTCATTGAAAGCATCGTAAATCACAGATATTAATTGAAAAATTATTCAATAGTGTAAGATATACAATTTACTACATGAAACTAAACAAAATTCATGGTAAAATAGAATTATAATAATTGACAGCTCTCAACACCAACTTTCATAAACATGCGCCAAAACAGGGGCCGTAGCTTCCGGCCTATTGGCCCCTACATCAGCCCCCCTTGGAGACCGATACTCCAGAGAGGAACCGCGATGGACGACGAATTAAACGTCCAGCACGCGTAGTCTGTTCTGGAACTCGAGGTAAAGCCATTCCTGGCGCAGGATCAGCAGATGGTGCATTCAAAATTGATGGAGCTGCAACATCTAGCCGTTCATCATCTTCAATTAAATGGGCCGGCTTAACCCGATCAATGGACACAGTAACTTCCTTACGAGCTTCACTGTCTTGAGTCCTCGTTCTAGGACCTTATATGGGCCAACATAAGGAGGCTGTAACGACCTACGAGACATACCTACTCGCAAAAATACATGAGTGGCGGTCTCAAGACCTTTAGAAACGTAAAACGTTCTATTTCCAGCATTCCACGTAGTAGACCGTGGTAACAATCTAGACATGTGGCTTCGCAGACGAGATGTAAAATCAGTAAAATCCATTGAATGATCATTACTTTGCACGAAAAGCTCCCCAGGCAGACGCAATGGCTCGCCATAAACTAGTTCTGCCACAGACGACTGAAGATTCTCTTTCCATGCTGACCGAATACCAAGCAGAACTAGGGGAAGTACCTCAGACCCATCTGAATTTTGATGGCACATAATGGCGGATTTTAAAAGGCGATGCAGGCGCTCGACAATTCCATTCGCTTCGAGGTGATAAGCAGTAGTTGGTGAATGCCTGGCGCCAAGAATATTTGCCAAAGACTTGAACAGTTGACTTTAAAACTGCCGACCTCTATCCCTAGAAATTTGCACTGGATAACCAAAACGAGACACCCACTCGGCAACAAAGGTTTTGGCAACCGATTCTGCAATTATGTCCTTCAGCGGATAAACTTCTGGCCATCTGGTAAACCTATCTATTATCGTGAGCCAATATTGAAAGCCATTCGACATCAGAAGAGGCCCCACTAAATCTATATGCACGTGTGCAAACCGTTGAGTAGGAGCAGTAAAAGCAGATAAGGGTGCCTTAACGTGTCTACTAATTTTACTGCGCTGGCAATGTAGACACTGTCTTGTCCACTCTCTGCAGTCTCGTCGCACACCCGGCCACACAAAACGCTGCACCACTAACAATGCTGATGTTGAAATGCCGGGATGGCTTAGGTTATGCAAGGTGTCAAATACCATCTGCCGAAATTCAGGCGTAAGATAAGGACGAAGCAATTGTGTCGAAGTATCACAGAATATTACTGAGCTAAACCCTGGAACGCTTATCCTTTGCAATTTCAGTGCAGTTCCGCTACGAAGAAGTTCTTGCAGCTCATGGTCTTGATCCTGAGAACGTGCAAGAGCAGCGTAATCGAGAGGTACCGCTGTTATGGCGTCAGTGCGAGAAAGCGTATCAGCAACAACATTTTGTTTCACGGATACATGCCTGATGTCGGTACTGAATTGGCCAATAAAATCTAAATGCCTGAACTGACGTGGCGAGCAGTTATCACGACGTGTGCTGGAGGCAGATACGAGTGGCTTGTGATCGGTGTAGATGGTAAAAGTTAGTGGTAGTTAGTTGGTGGTAGTGGCTCTAGTATGAACCGAAAATGCTTCACAGCGTTGTAGATAGCAAGAAGCTCTCGGTCATAAGGACTATACTTTTGTTGTGCCGGATGTAACGTCTGAGAGTAAAATCCTAGCGGCTCCCAACGATTACTGTTACGACCTCGTTGCTGCAAAACTGCGCCTACAGCTGTCTCTGAAGCATCCGTAAACAAGGCAATTTCAGCTGAGGAGTCAGGATGTCCAAGCAATGCAGCATCAGCCAAACTCTTCTTAGAAGTAACAAACGCATCAAGCAGTTCCGCAGTCCAATGAATGTGGGCTGAAGGCCTGATCTTAGGTCCAGAAAATAGCTGATGTAACGGGGCTTGAACATGCGCGGCATGCGGCATAAATCGCCAATAAAAATTCAGCATCCCTAAGTAACGTCTAAGCTCTCGATAAGTCTTGGGCTGAGGGAATTCTGCGATAGTTTTAACTTCATCCGGAAGTGGTTTGCTGCCAAAACGATCAATATGGTACCCCAGAAACTTAACGCTTGACTGCGCAAGAACGCACTTAGCCGGATTGATCAAAACGCCATACTTTGTAAATCGCTCAAAAACTTGTCTCAGATGACTCTCATGCTCTTCATTCGACCGAGAGGCGATCAAAACGTCATCCAAGTATGGAAAAGCAAATTCTAGGCCCCTGAGCACTTCATCCATAAACCGCTGGAATGTCTGGCCTGCGTTTCTTAAGCCAAAGCCCATGAAAGGGAACTCAAACAAACCAAACGGCGTTGTGATGGCCGTTTTTCCAATATCCTCTGCGTAAACCGGAATCTGATTGTATGCCTTCACCAAATCGAGAGTAGTGAAAATGTTGCATCCAGATAGTTGATTGGCGAAATCTGCAATATGCCTTATGGGATAGCGATCCGGAATAGTTCGAGCATTCAGAGCACGATAGTCTCCACACGGGCGCCACCCGTCGTTCTTCTTCGGAACTAAATGAAGAGCTGAACTCCATGGACTATCCGATGGTCTGGCTATACCGTCGCCAATCATGTCTTGGAATTCTCGTTTGGCAATCAGGAGGCGATCAGGAGCAAGGCGACGTGGCTTACATGACACAGGAGGACCAGGACCGTGTTTTATAAAGCTACAAGTTACAATTTACAAGCGGAAGTCTCTTTCTAACAAAAGGTGATAAAACGAGACTTCCGCTTGTAAATTGTAACTTGTAGCTTTATAAAACACGGACCAGGAGACGTACGGATATAGTGAACCGTGTTGTGTTTCACTCGTACTTCATGAGGGTTACACGCCGCCGAGTTATATTTGGATATCGCTCCAATACATCGTGAAAACGTGATGCTTCGAAAACGGCTTTAACTTGCGGGATAGGATGATGCGCAAGAGTTCCATCGGCGCTGCGTGACGTAGTACCATCAATTAGCCGACGATTGCGAGTGTCTACCAAAAGGTTGTAAAACGTCAACAGGTCCACACCAATAATTGGTTTTGTAACGTCTGCTACTATAAATCGCCAGGTAAAGTCGCATTGAAGCCCAAAATCTAAATGCAGCTGGATCCACCCGTAAGTTTCAATTACAGTCCCGTTGGCAGCACACAGTTCGTAATTTGTCCTTGCTCTGCAATCAGGTAGCGCTTTTCGAGGACAAACACATAAATCCGAGCCAGTGTCGACAAGAAATTGTTGTTTACTTGACCGATCTGTCACAAAAAGACGAGTAGGGCGACCAGAGTAAGATGGGCAGAAGCTATCCGCCCCTAACGCCTGCCCGTCGCATTTCCCGACGTCAAGGTGTTCTTCCATACATAAGGCGGAATGCATTTAGTTGCTCGATTTTTAAAACAGCGATGATACCAGCATAGTTTAGATGACTTAGAATCCGCATCGCCGAAACGGTGGTTGTTGCCTTGACTCTTGCGTGGTTGGCGAAGCCCGTCGACTGATAATTCTGCCACTTGTTGCGAAAGGTCGTCAAAACGTCGTACTAACGCTTCTAGTGTGTTGGACGACGTAGGTGGCGAAGGCGTCGGTGGCACTGCGGCACTTACCTGGCTTAATACAGGCTGCATCGATACTTCATTCACCTTATCTACCAGTTCAGCCAAAGTATCCAAATCCACAGTAGAAGATTGAGTCGCTATGAATGGTTGGACTTGTGCCGGCAGACGAGACGACCACAGGAATAATAACATTTCGTCTGTCATGGCTGATCCTCCGAGCGCATGTGTCGCAAAAGCTGCGAAGGCCTACGGTCGCCCAACTCTTCATATTTCACGACTTGATGAAGACGATCCTTATTAGATGGACGTAATCGAGAAATCAACGTACTCTTGATTTTTTCGTACTTTCCATCTGCGGGAGGTTTGCTTACTACGTCGTCCAATTGAATTAAATATTTCTGTTCTAACTGCGAGATGACATGGTAGAACTTGGTGCTGTCCGCAGTAATTCCAGCAATAGCGAATTGCGCCTCCAGCTGGACGAACCACAAGTCGGCCCGCTCCGGCCAGAACGGCGGAACGCGTACTGATACACGGCATGCACTATTTGATTATTCGCCGTCGTTGCCCATGTTAAAAGTTTGCTTAACTTAAACCAGCGAAACGATGGCAGAATAGTTCTAATTCACACGCGGTCACCAGTGTAAGATATACAATTTACTACATGAAACTAAGCACAATTCATGGTAAGCTCTCAACACCAACTTTCATAAACATGCGCCAAAAACAGGGGCCGTGGCTTCCGGCCTTTTGGCCCCTACAATAGCATTTTTTTTATTACGTAACAATTTTATTTTCTCTATTTCTCTGTCGATACTTTATTAATGTAAAAAAAATCTTCTGAACGAAGAAAGTTTCAACGTTTATACGTTTCTAGTTTCTATACTTACCATTTCCACTTGATTTCCACACCTAAAAAATATTTGTCTTCGTTCAGGATTATAAAATAAAACCTCTTAAAAAATCAGTAAATGACACTGCAAAATGTACTTAATAATACGATAAAATCATTAGACGATAATATCACAAAGCGACGACATAGACGAATTTGGATTTTGTTTATAAATTTTAAGTTAGATTAGATAGAATTTATGGAAAGTCAAACAGAATATAATAACTACGGGAAAAATCCCCCATACTATTTCGTTACGTTGCCAACATTAAAAAAACCCATGTTTGTTCCCTTAGGGACCATATCGTTCACCCGCGGACCATTCCCCTTAAGACCGAACACAAGCGCACAAAATACAAATAGTTCTTTAGAAATTTACCATACTTTTTCCGTAATTTATTTTGGTAATGCTATTTTAACTATCCTATCCCTCATTTCACACAGATCACTCTTAGCTTAGCTTTCGTCGCGGAAGCATGGCGAGCTTAAACAAAATGTTGTCTTTAGTTTTTCGTATTCTTAAAGTGCTGGTGTCATCAATGGTGTGGTATTTTTTTTCGAACACTGAAGACCATGAAATTAGCGTGTCATCAAGTGACGAGTAAGTTAATATTTAATTTATTAACTAGTCATTAAGAATTAATCATGGTAAATGTAAATACTTACCTAGATAATTTGTTTAGACAATCTGTGGATATTGACTTGACAGTCACCGACTTTTAAATCTACTTTGGTATGTACTTACACCGAACTTGTTTATTTGTACTATCATACCTTGTTGATAAAAATGTTTCAATATCAATAAAGCATATCCTGCTTGGTGCATTACATTGTTAAAAGCTATAATTTATCCGGTGAAGTGATTAATAACAAGGGGGCTCTATAATATTTACACAATGTCTTCAAGGTAAATTGTTTTTGTTCCGACGACTTAGTTCACGTCTACCCCGTGTCCACCACACACACCTAAAAAAAACTAAAAAAAATAAAGATCATCGAAGGAGTTTTCTTTTTTTTTATCTTTATTTTTTTTAAGTTTTAACTGTTATTGATACTTTTTAAAAGTCGGTATTTGTATCTTTACGTAGACGTTTCTAGTTTCTTTTTGTGCGCCAACGGTAAGTTACCGAATTTAATGACTTTTTTTCTTTCATGGTATTTGTTTATTGTTTATTTGCTTAATGCACCGTCAAGTGTAATATGAGATTCTAGAATCTAGAATTCTAGAAGCTTTAGTGGTTATTGGTTAAGTGGTAGGTTTTTGCACTATGTAAGTTCACTTGAAAATGGAGGCAAAGTATTTTCCTGTTACAAGAGTAAATAGTATTCAAGTGTTAAAAAAAACCGATATTAACATAATTTCTAGTCACATGCAGTTATACGTTTTGTGCTGTATTATGTTCATCATTACATAGGCAAAAAACATTGTTGATTTTTTGTGACAGAATTTTCCGTGAAATTATATTCAGACATATTTTAAACTTTAAAATCATCCCAGGAAGTTGCTAACATCTGAATGGTCACTTTAATCAAAGGCTGGGTCATCCCCTTATCAAATGATGAACTAGTTTATATATTACAATCAGTATTATGCCTTTAATTATGGTAAGTTAGAAACAAGTCAGATAAGTTTGTGATTTTTGTTTGAGCCAAATTTACCAGTAGTTTATTGATTTCCAACAGGCAGATTGGATAACTGTGGGTTAAAATGTTTTTTGATAAGTAATATTCCTTGCTTTGTTCTGAATACATAATGTAAGTAAATGAATAAACAAATGTGGGATAATTGACACCAAATAACCTAATCCCAGACAAGGCATAGCCTGTATAAGGACTAGACAATGAATTAACATGCTTAAATAGATATAAAACACCCAAGATTCGAGAACAGACATCCATTTTCATCATACAAATTGCTGCCCCGCATCATAAAAATATTCTCCAACAACTAGGCTAAATTGTCTTCGATATAACAAAATGTGTGTGTACCGTAATGCAGTGTGAAATTTATAAATCTAATAGATCTATGCATTGACTTACTAACACCATGAACTTTGGGTCTAGTACAAAATTCACGAAAAATGTGTCCCAGTACAACACAGCATTTTTCAATGACAGCCTTACACCATAGCGCTGTTGTTTGACCATACTAAGACTGACTGACACTTGATTAGTGGTCTTTTTTTATGTTTTCATGCGCTAACCCAAAGTCCATGTTGTTATACAACCTTTCGAGGACAAGATGTTAAAACAGAAATTATATTTAATACAATAAATATTTCTATTCTATCATTACCCTCCCTAGTGCAAACGGCTGTATCTGGGACTCAAATCTTGGGGATTCCGTACAATCATTATGATAGAGACTGGTCTTGATGACACTGGGGATTGGGGCTCTGTGGTCCTTCTTCTCATGAGATATGTGTCTGTGATTTGACTATTGAAAGCATACAGATTGCATTTCATTTTAACCCTAATCCAAAGACCTGAGGCATTAATATAAACATCCGGATATGCCTTTCGGAACATTTTGAAATAGGAACGGTGTTGCCACAACGGCCGGAACGGTGCGTGCCTGAATTGGAAACAAAAACGAAGTACTGAAGGGTCCGTCCATACGCTATATAAATGTATATGTACCATACCGTACCATACCGAACAAGCTATAACTGTAGGTTCGTAGGTACCATACCGAAGAACTATAGGTTCTGGCAGAATATCAGCACTGCGGCTGTAATGCCGGCAGCACATGCTGAGTCGGCGCCTTTTCGCGGCTATGCCGTGACAAATACCCATGTGTGTTAGCTTGTAAGATACCTGTTTTATTGTATTTGTCATAGTCATGGTATTATTAGTTATCAGTTTGTCCCATGATATTTATTATTTTATTTATGGTTGTCGATTTTTTTTTTATCTGTCTATATAAGTATGTAGGTATGTCTGTCTGTCTGACCTAAATGGATAGGCCGATTTGGATGTGGCTTGTTTTGTCAAACGCTAGTTTAATCCAGATAGTTCTTAGCTAACTTTCATCAAAATACCTACTTAGATTGGTTCATGTCAGAGATTTTTCAACTTTTCTAAGTCGGTTAGGTTGTTATTGGTAGGTAGGAACATAGAATTTATATGGAACTAGCTGTTGCCCGCGACTTCGTCCATGTAGATTTCGGTTATCGCTATCCCACGGGAACTAAGTAAGTTTCCCGAATAAAAAGTAGCTTAAGTATGTTATTCCTCAATATTCAAACTAACTTCTTATCAAATTTTATCTAGATTGGTGCGACGGTTTTCCCGTGAAGAGGTAACAAACAGACAGACAGAGAGGCAGAGAGACAGAGTCACTTCCGCATTTATAATATTAGTTGTGATAGGATTAGGATTAGGTATGTGGTGTTTTACGTTCATATTACAATAAGTCATGGTCTTAAAAGAACCACAGGTATTATTGTCAGGTACTTTAGGGTACAGCAGGTAACACTATTTATTTTGATCTTTTTAAACAATGGCTAAAGAACAATGGGATTTGTACAGTGGGTTTAATAAAAATTGTGGGTTGGTCTTGGTACAATGGAAAGCTGTTAAATATGTTATTTAAAAGAGAAGTTTAATTTAAATTTTAACTGAAGATTTGTAGATTAGATAGGTTTATTTTCTGTAGTGCCAGTTTTTTTTTCTATACGACGATGAAGGCAAACGAGCAAGTAGGCCACCGGATGGTAAGCGATCACCACTGCCCATAGACATCTGCAACCCCGGAGGGTTTGCAGATGCGTTGCCTACCTAGAGAGCTAAGATGAAATGCCTCTTGTGCCCGTAATTACACCGGCTGTCTTACTCTCCACACTGGAACACAGCAGTGCAAACACTGCTGCTTAGCGGCAGGATTAGCGAGTAAGATGGTGGTAGCGATCCGGACGGACCTCGCGCAGGGTCCTACCATACGCAAAAGTTGATTAAATAAACTCACAAAAAGTTAAAAAATTACAAAGCACAAAGAGAAAATAACTGATAAGGCACTTAAACAATGTAGTACAGAAAAGGTTCGGAGCATACTAATATAATCATATTATGTTGATAAGATAATAGTAAAGTTAAATGTATACCTATACTAAACTTTAGGAATTAATTAGGTACAAAGGACAATGGCTAGAAACATGATGACAAAATGTTAAAAGCTTGTTAGTGGTAATGTTGTTGCTGTAAAATTTTTTTTGTGGGTAGACGGGTAGACCATAGACAGGTAGACGGTCGGACCTTGTGCTAGGTCCGTCCGGATATCTACCACAATCTTCCTCGCTAATCCTGCCGCTAAGCAGCAGTGCTTACACTGTTGTGTTCTGGTGTGGAAAGAAAGCTGAAAAAAACGGACGCAAGAGGTATTTCGTTTTAACCCTCTAGGTTGGCAATGCATCTCGAAACCCTCTGGTGTTTCCGATATCTATGGGCAGTGGTGATTACTTACCATCAATTGACCCGCTTGCTTGTTTGCCTTCTTGCTCCTATAAAAGAAAGTTCAATAAAGTGTGTATTGTATTGATAAAAAGCCGTAACAGCCTAGTGGTTTGACCTACGGCCTAAGTTTTCTTTTTATGTGTGAAATTACGTTTTGTAATTTATCACGAGCTTTTCTTTGAAGCGAAACATCCTGAGGAAACCTGCACACTCGTGGGAACTATGGCCTAAGCCCTCTCATTCTGAGAGGAGGTTTGTGCCCAGCAGTGGGTAAAACAAGGCTGATGAGATGTATTGATGAAATAAAAACAATGGCGTTGTTTCAAACATGTTAAATTCACACAGTTTTTTTTTTGCAGTGAAATGCCATCGGGTTCCGAGTCAACGGATAAACTAACTACTCCATCCATCTTTGTTAACAAAGCCCTTCTGCCAAACCTACCAAAACTGAGCAGCCTTCAGAATGTTCTTCAGAAGTTTAAATTTGAGCCATCATTTATGTTAGACGATACTGGTTTAGGGGAGCCTGAAAATATTGAAAAGTTCAGACAATTCGAGGTCTATTCGTGTGGTAACATGGAGCAGTATTCTGATGATGTTGATATATCTGTTAATAAAGGTAAGATCTCAAATGGAGTAGGTATCTTTTTGTATTTTTTTCCACAATTTTTTTAACCCCCGACGAAAAAGAGGGGTGTTATAAGTTTGACCTGGGTATCTGTGTGTCTGTGTAGCTGTGTATCTGTCTGTGGCATCATAGCTCCCAAACGGATGGACCGATTTCGATACGGTTTTTTTTATCGAAAGCTAGTTTAATCGAGATGGTTCTTAGCTAAGTTTCATTAAAATCGGATCACCTGTTTTCGAAATATTGAACTTCGAAATGACAATGTCGGGGGTTTTCAACTTTTCTAAGTTGTTATTTTTTTTCTTATGGTTTTCCTGTGAATATCAATTATACTTTTTAAACACTGAAACATGAATACACAGAACAAAAAACAGAAAATGCTAACCCCGGGAAACGAACCGGGATTCGTTCCAAATCAGTGCCCTAAGCACGACTTGTCGAATCCTGCGTTACGTTACAGTTATCGTATCGAGATCGAGAAATCTCATACTAAATTTTAGTTCCAAATACGCTCACGGGCGGACGCTGTTCCTAACGTCATACAAACTCGTTATAGTTTACTATTCGATTTTACGTGACGCAGGATTCGACAAGTCGTGCTTAGGGCACAGAAAATGTACTAATTACGTACACCATTTTGTACATTTTGCGTGTAGTGTACATTTTCAGCCGAAGGAACATTTGAGTTTTTAACTTTTTTTCTTTTTCAGTTCGCTACCTCGAATTTTACACAGAAGACGTTCCCAATGGTGTTATCGTGAACTCGAACGTATTTTTAAACTACCAGAACTGGAACACGCTAGTGTACGAGTCTGAAATTACCTATAGTTGTGCAGTCTGTGGTGTCTACTGCGATGAGGAACATAGTAAACTGGATAGCCATAAAAATAATTTGTCCAAGCATAAGCCTTTGTATAAATATGATTTGAGCATCGTTAGAGAGGTGAGTTTATTTATACCTACCTATAAAACTCTTTCAACGCCAACGACGCATACAAATGTTGTCATCCACACGCCAAGTTGGCATAACGTCAACGCGGACTTAAACCTTAAGCATACGTCCGTAGGTCGCATTTGCACTGTGCAGCCGGACGCCTATAAGCGTTGATGTCGTAGGCACGTTGGCTCATGACGCTTTTAAGCGTCCTTGGCATTGAAAAGGTTAATAACCGTTATTTTCGCGTAACGAATGACTGACTGACAGATAACGCACACCCCAAACCACTGGACCTAGAGACTTGAAATCTGGCAAATATATGCCTTGAGCATCCTAGAGGTGCACTAAGAAGAGAATTTTCGAAATTCCAACGGGATTCCAGCGGGCAAAGCCGCGGGGCATAAGCTAGTTTTTATACATTTCTTTTTAACCGACTTCAAAAAAGGAGGAGTTTTTCTTTTATGTATGTTCCCCGATTACTCGAAGACGGCTTTCTGATTTCAAAAATTCTTTTTTTGTTTGAAAGGGTATACTTTCTTATTGGTTCCATTGTCACCACCACACTAAGTCAGGATCTGATGATAGGATCCCAGGGAAATCGAGGGCAACCCTCAAATTTTATAGGCACATACCATATGTTTTATATATTTTCGAAAGCTATTCATACGAATAACTTCTTTACAGATCAACAGTTACTACCATTGCGGAGTTTGCAACTTACTTCTTCCTGTCTCACAAAGTGACGAGCATTTCACAAGCGAAGAGCATGGGGGCAAAATGCTCTCCGCCCTCAACAAAGTCTCTGACATAATGTGTGACTACAACACGCACAGTGAAAAAACTGAATCATACCATTTCAGTGCTAAGGCAATCAACAATAACAATACAGATTTAACGTCCAGTGATGACGAAAGTGATAGTAATAGTGTTTATAATGACAATGGCAATTCGTATGGGGATCTTAACTATGTTGAGAATGATGATGATGAGGATGATGATGATTTTTATGATAATGTTGAACCGCCGATTAGTCTAGAGCATTCTTATGCATCTATGGCTAGGAAACCTAAAAGTGATGAGCTGCCTAAAGTATTGGAAATCGATTTAGGTAAGTTTGTAGTGTTACATTTATGAGTGGAATTACATTTGTAATTTATCATGAGCTTTTCGGTGAAGGGAGGTGAGGAAACCTGCACACACCTGCGAAACAATTCAATGGTGTTTGTGAAGTTCCCAATCCGCACTGTGCCCGCGTGGGAACTGTAGCCCAAGCCCTCTCATTCTGAGAGGAGGCCTGTGCCCAGCAGTGGGACGTAAAAAAGGCTGGTGATCAAGTTTATAGTGTCACTAGATGTTTTCCGTGGCTTTGTCTGAGTAGAATACAGGCAAATGGGTTATATCAACTTTTCATTGCCACTCGTTGCCATGGCGATGCCCCCGGGGTAACACAACGAAAATATGATTTTCCAAGACCCCACTCACCCGAAAGTCAGGATTTGCATGCTTAGGAGTTGAAGCATGAAGGAATGGGCATATATAATAATCGTCCCACGACATCTCTGCATAAGATATTAATTGGCAACCCAGAAAAATCACGCTGTGGTAATACTTTTTTCATGACACTCAGACATTTCTTTAATTATAAATAATAATGATAGTAGTAATCAAAAGTCGCTGTTTTTGTTTTTTTTGTTAAATATGGCTCTGTCCATTGGAGCACAATTTGCCAGTGTTTAGTAGGTTTTGCTGTTGTGCGGAAAAATCTAGAAAACGAAATTTGGGAGGTATTTTAATGGTGGATGGTGGATGAACGATGACCTGTTTATGTTTAATCTAATCGAAAGTTCATGTTTTGGCTATACGAGGGCTGTTTGATAAGTACCCGTTTTCTAAATATATTAATATCACTGGCCGCAAATCAGTATACCACCTTTTTAAGCCATTTTTCAGAGGCGGGAAATTTAAAAAAAAAAGGCATTCTTTTGTTTTTTTTTCTCATTTGACAACGATTCAGTGAAGGCGTGAACTTAAAATTGTTAAAATGGAGAAAGAACAGTATCGGTCTGTAATTAGATTCTTATTTTTGGAAGGAAAAACATGTGATGAAATAAAAGTAAGAATGCAAGCGGTTTACCATGAATGTGCTCCTTCTATGACAACCGTCAGATATTGGTATAACGAGTTTAAGCGGGGGAGAACAACTGTCTTTGATGAGGATCGCCCAGGCCGGCCAGTTGAGGTGACTACAGACGATATGGTTAAGAAAATTGAAAATATCGTTTTAGCCGACCGCCGAATTAAACTTCGAGAAATCGTTGATGCTATAAACGTTTCAATCTAGAGGGTACAACACATATTAGAAGAAAAATTGGGTATGAAGAAAGTATCGGCGAGGTGGGTGCCGCGTTTACTCACGGAGGAGCAAAAATGGAACCGACTGACTACTTCGGAGCAGTGTTTGGCCGTGTTCAAACGTAACCCGAAGGAGTTTCTGCGTCGTTTCGTGACCGTGGACGAAACGTGGGTCCACCACTACACCCCGGAAATGAAAGAGCAGTCGAAGCAGTGGATTTTACCGGGTGAACCTGCTCCAAAGAAAGCAAAAACCGTCCCATCGGCTGGAAAGGTCATGGCGACCGTTTTTTGGGATTCGCAGGGTATTACACATATTGACTATTTAGAAAAGGGAAAAACAATAACAGGGCACATAAACTATGCCAATTTATTGGATGCATTTGACGCCGTGTTGAAGGACAAACGACCCCATTTAAAAAATTAAAAAGTACTGTTTCATCACGACAACGCCCCGGCTCATTCGTCCAGAGTTGTGACGGCTAAATTAGCACAGCTACGCTACGAACTATTATCTCACCCCCCGTATTCTCCAGATTTTTGGCCCCATGCGATTTCTTTTTGTTTCCCAACCTAAAAAATGGCTCGGTGGCAAGCGATTTGGATCAAATGACGAAGTCATTGCCGTCACAGAGCCTATTTTAATGACTTTCCAAAATCATACTTTTTGGATGGTTTATTGAAGCTTGAGTATAGGTGGAACCAATGTATAGAGTTAAAAGGTGACTACGTAAAAAAAAATTGCAGATATACAAAAAAAAAAAGTTTTTTTTTCCATAAACGGGTACTTATCAAACAGCCCTCGTAAATCAGTGTTGCCATAAACTAACTTTAGATTTCTACTCTTGTCAGGTCGTTGCAGAGTTATCGTGGGACGACTATATAACTGTCGAAACTCCTAACGTTTGATGGGCAGATTCCTTAAAAAAAAACTTATTTTAGAGGAGTTACCCAGGGGACATCTCCATGGAAACGAGTGGCAAAGAAAAGTTGATTGACTCAAATGACCCAAATACAGTTGCTGTCACACTTATAGAATTGCGGAGTCCATTGACTTCATAACTGTTTCCTTTCAGCGAAAGCTTTTTTATGCTAAAAACAGAATAATTTCAGCCCGTTCCATATGTGGCACACAAATCTTGGCTCTGTTGCGATGTGCCATATATGGCACACCACCCATTATCTAATCTGGCATGTACCATATGTGGTACGCTAATAAAATTAAACCTCTTCCAGGCAACAAGAAGGTGACAGTGAACTATAACTCCTGGAACATGATAATTAGTCCGAAGCTGAATCGGTTCTACTGTATGGTGTGCACGGCGTTCGATCATGTTCGGAAGCAGGCCGAGCATTGCCGAAGCCTGCAGCACGTCGAGAGGCTGGCCAGGTGCAGGGTCGTTGACATGTACGAGATGTATCTAGTTAGACAGGTGATATTTTTATTTATTGAAATATTATTGTATATTCACATTATACACACACACACACGCACGCACGCACGCACGCACGCACGCACGCAATTTGGTATGGCTACGTAAGTTGTATGACAATGGAAATATAGTCAACAAAAAATACAACAAAAAAAATATATTTTTTGAGAAATCTTTTTTTTTTTCAGGTTGACGACAAACTCTATCACTGCGGCCATTGTAACAATCTCCAACTAATCCACGAAATGGCAGACCACATTGAATCCCAGCACCCGTCGAACAGACAGACACACACAGACTCCCCACCCACAGCCCCATCTACACCAATAAAGAACCCAAATACCAAACCAAATATTATTGATAATGACAAGGAAAATTCCAAAAATGGAATTAATAATAGTAATACTACTATCCAAAATGGTACTCAGATTCAAGCTTTTAAAAATAACACTAATGTACCTAAAAACCAAGATGGCGGCGGTAAATTAAATATGTACCACGATTTGAGGTTAGCCAACAGTAATATTAATGAACACTTAGTTATATGTGCGTACGGGATGACTGTAAAAATATCCAAAATGGCATACAATATTATCTGTGCCAGGGTCAATGACTTTTATTGTGGCCTGTGTGAAGTCAGTATTGGGAAGGAAGGTATTAAGGTGCATGTCAATGACCTACAACATCTGATTTTGCTGCAGCGAACGCCTTTCATAGAAGCGTTCAACATACATTTGTTTAGGCAGGTGAGTTGAGCTTTTATTAATTTTCACATGTCCTGCCTGTCTTTAATTAAATCTAAAAAGTCAGACTCGCGCACCGAGGGTTCCGCACACATTTGTAGCTATGTAAATGGTTCGTCTTTCACGAGAAACGAGTCGTGAAATTTTTTCCCGCTTTTCCAGATTTTTTTTAAGTCGTGCAATTCGCACTTGGCCGTTTTTTTTTAATTGGTCTCGGGTGAATTTGGGAGTATTTGGGTCAATCAAATTTTCATTGCCACTCGTTGCCATGGAGATATCCCCTGGGTAACTAGTCTAAAATATGAATTTTCTAGGGCACCACTCCATCAAACGTTAGGAGTTTCGACAGTTATATGCCAATTCCTTCATGCTTCATCTCCTAAGCTTGGAAATCCTGACTTTCGGAAAATCATGTTTTTGATGAGTTACCCAGGGGACATCTCCATGGCAACGAGTGGCAATACAAAGTTGATTGACCCATTTGAAAAATATCTTATTTAGTCAGTTGTATATCGCGTTCAATTAATTACTGATAAGTAATAAGATAATAATATAATAATGCTTATCTTTTCAGATTCGCGACGCCCTACATTGCGCCTTATGCAACGAGCTCATTCAGTTATATCCAGCCTTAATAATCTCTCATAAATTCCAACAAAAACATATAAAATGTCTCCAAGAAGCTACTGGCCAAATTAAGAATGAAAAAGTTCCAACAGCTGTAAAGACTGCTGAGAAACCGGTCTCTAATAATGACAGTAAAACTGTTAAAGACGCTAAAGTTTCACCTAATGTCAAAACTGTTGCAAGCAATGAAAAAGTTTTTAATAAAGCCACACAAAATAATGTTAATAGTTCAGTAAAATATGATAAAGTACACAATACAACAGCAATATCTGTCAAAGAAGAAATGGGAGTCGAAAATGCTGAAAGCGGACAGGCTGAGCTAAATCTTGATTCAACCGAGTTTATAGAAGTAAGAAATGGTGTCAAAGAAGAATTAGATGATGACTCAGAGAACCTGAATGATTCTGGCAGCTTGGATGATTCTGTGGCAGAAGAATTCGATTTTGAAGAATATGTTTATGTTAAACTGGGAAATGTTTATATTAAAATTACTAATACTGCTTATAATACGTTAGTGGAAGTGGGTGATGGTACGAAGTACTGTTTCGTTTGTGCCTTCGTTGTGGATGGAGAATTGAAGAAACACATTGAGAGTCGGGGTCACTTGGAGAATATGGAGAAGTGCAAGTTCGTGGATAAGTACGGGGAGGATTTATTACGTCAGGTAAGATTATAATTTGAAATTTTATTTTTATTTTATTTTATTTATTTACAACAACTTACACAGCATGACAGTTAATACTAAGGCACTGAGTAAGACAATATATACAAAAAAATAAAGTGGCAATTTATAATATTATAGACAATTACAAGGAAAAAGAAAAAAAATAATAAAAATAAACAATTAGGTACATGAAGACAGTCGTGAATCCATCGCCTCACAGACATTCAACGCACACATTCCTCCAATGACCAGCAAACATGTCACACTCCGGAGCTGATGCAATAAAGGCATTGGCATAGTGCAGCGCGCGAACCAGCGGTGACTGCCTGCGAGCAACAGTTGGTGCAGATGGCACTGCCAGTAGATGGCGCTGACGTGGCCTAAAACTGAATTTATTATAAGATGGAACATGCAGACGCACCAATTGCATCACCAATTCATCACATGAAACTACTATAAGATTTAATCATAGTGAGATAGACCGATCAATCACGTTGTGGGTAAGGAAGATGGTGGTAGCGATCCGGACGGACCTCGCACAAGGTCCTACCCTTTTTTTTGTGCAAAATTACATCTGTCACTTTTACCTCTGTTAACATATTTCTAAATTCAAATTCAAATTCAAAATTTTATTCAGCAAATAGGCAGTTGAATGCTCTTTTACACGTCATTTTTTTGAGTCTACCAGCGCTTTCGGAAAGACCTTGATTGCCAAGAAGAATGCGCCGCAAGAAACTTGGCACAAAGTCATTTTTTCTAAAAACAAGTTACGAAGTTACTAAGAAACCTCACTCTGTCATTAAAAGATTAAGAGAGAAAAAAAAACGCATTTTAGAAACAAGTGTAAAAAGTAATTATTAGAACAGCAAAACCAGAACACTACTTTACTGGCACGTTTTAATTGAGCAGGAGATGTATAGGGTCTCCAGGTCAAATATCTGTGAAAATTTAAATTACAAAGGGATGTATAGGGTCCCAGAATTAATACTATAATATAATACTTAATCTAAATGGCTTAGAGATGTATAGTCTCTAGGGTAATTTAATGGAAGTGAAATGTATTAACAACGTCAAATATTCATTTTATTATTGGCGATTTAGCTTTTAACTCATCAAATATTCTTTAATATTGTAAAAACAATTTTCGTGCAGCCATTTAATAATATTAAATAATAAAAGACATTTATTCAATAGTTTGTAGGTATACAGCTTAAACTAGCGTACAGTAACATTCAAAACACTACTAACTATTGAAATGGTAGGCGCCTCAGCTTATGCCTGTGCCACACAGACCAAAAGGTCTGTTAGCAAACAGACGCTGTTTTTCAGTCGCCCCCACAATACACTTATAGACTTTCACACACACACAAGCACGGATGCACGCACATGTCGCGCACACGCACATAAACATACACACACACACATGGTCTGTTTACTTTTAAATAACATCTTACTTTCTATTTTAATATCTACCGGCAATTTATCATACAGGACTATACACATATTATAGCAGTTTTTCGTATAAATAGGTGCGACGGATCGCTGCCACCATCTTACTCGCTAATCCTGCCGCTAAGCAGCAGTGCTTGCATTGCTGTTTTCCGGTGTGAAGAGTGAGACAACCGAGGAAATCACTTGCACAAGAGGCATTTCATCTTAGCCCTTTAGGTCAGCAACGCATCTGAAAACCCCCCGGGGTTGTGGGTGTCTATGGGCAGTGGTGGTCACTTACCATCAGGTGACCCACTTGCTCGTTTGCCTTCCTTGTCGTATAAAAGAGAACTATTTTAAAAACTCGGATTTGAAACCTTGGGTCCATGGGGTCCCGGCGCTCACAAGCTTATTTCAGAGTTGCAGAAGCGCTTGGTCGATGCAACTTGTGACCAAAGGGCTGGCAGTTTTCTCTCTCAAAGAATCAGCATCGCTGTTCAGCGAGGCAACGCTGCCAGCCTTTTGGGCGCCATGCCAAGGGGGCCTTATTTATGGGTCTATATTTTCACCCATACAGTTCCAAGTCATAATGTAATGCTTGTCATAACTTATCACTAATCATAATAAGTCTTTATTTCTCTGAGACTATTAATTGTTCAGGATTATTACAAAATAAACCTAACTTAACCTATAGGGTTCTACAGGTGACCATTACAAAATTACTGATTTTTTTACAGTTTCAGAAAAAAAAACCGGACAAGTGCGAGTCGGACTCGCGCACGAGGGTTCCGTAGAAAGATTTTAACGCTTTTCCCTAGTGTTTTAAGAGGTTCAGTGTTAGCAGAGCCCTGCTCCTAAGTAAAATGTACGCAGTGTGGGGTCAACTTATATTGACCTACTAAATCTACAGACAGACATAAAAATTTAAGATTTTGAGACTTTTTTGAGTGGTTGTGCTATAAGAGCTACCATCATACCAAATTTCAAGTTTCTAGGACAACTGGAATTACCCTTTCCGTTTTGAAAGTACTATTTGTATGGAAACGACCTTTTTAATGACTGTATCTTTTGATTGCGTTGACTTAGAAGGTTGATTTTTTCACAGCTTCAAGGGACCGCAGGCTTGAGTGTTTGATATTAATTTCAGCATGCTACCTCCACGCGTTGCAGAGAAACAGGGACTTGAAAGATAGACAGACAGACAGACGGAACACAAAGTGATCCTACCTTTTGAGGTACGGAACCCTAAAAAAGAGTTCAGACTAGTGATGGATTATAACAAACATTACATTATGACTAAAATTTTTCAGCAAAACAAGAGGACCCCCTTATTTAGATTTAATTTAGTTTTAAGTTTTAGTATCATTAGTTTTAGCTTGGATTTAATGTCATTGTAAATTGCTTTTAAAAACTGTTTTTTTTTTTGCAGATCTACCTTATGTACCACTGCAGCATTTGCAATGTCCTTGTTACCAGAAAACTGTTAAGTCAACATCTGTCATGGCCGACTCACGTCCTACAATCGGATAACACGAAAGTTAGCGGCAAACAGCGAAAAATTGACATGAAATCTGGCATGAAGCTATTCACTATAACCACAGTCAACGAAAACATCTATTTGAACGAAACGGAAACAAAAGTCAAGGTCCATTTGAATGTTGCCATGCTTAAAGAGAACGTCGTTAATGTTGCCAGGAAGAATAAAATTATTATATTTAATGACAACGTTCTGAAGATATCCTTTGATGCGTGGCATAGTTTGGGCGAGGTGGCTGCGGGGTGGAAATGCAAGATGTGCCAGTGTGAGTTTGTAGGCGCGGAGATTGCCAACCATGTGGGAAGTGACTGGCACAGTGGGAATCTTGAGAAGTTTGAGAAGAAATATTCACCGGCTCTCGTTCGAAAGGTAAGATGCTGTGAGGGCTATGGCGAGGCAAAAGTCTAGGGGCGCTAGTGTGGAGCGAGGTCTAACCCTATTATTCATAAACCTGTTTTAACCTAAATGCCGTTAAAGTTCGTTTGTCTTTTTTTGTCACATTAACATTTCCGTTAGTAAGAAGAAGACAACCTATTTTAACTAATGGAGGCTTGAGTGACGTTTATGAATAATAGCATTAAATGTCTGTCAATTTGGGTCAATCAACCTTTTATTGCCACTTGTGGCCATGGAGATGTCCCCTGGGTGACTCGTCTAAAATAAGATTTTCTAAGGCACCACTCGAAGTCGTACCTCGTGTGGAGACGACCCTGGCCGCACCACCAGAATTTCACTACCAGATTATTGCATTGTTACCGAACTTACATAAATCGAACATCGGGAAGTGGGACGAATTCCACTTAAATAGGTGATTAGGTGTCATCCTAATCCTAACTAATATTATAAATGCAAAAGTGACTCGTCTCTCTGTCTGTCTGTTTATTACATCTTCACGGGTAAACCGCTCCATCAATCTTGACGAAAATTGGTAAGAAGATAGTTTGAATATTGAGGAATAACATAGGCTACTTTTTATTCGGGAAAATTATTTAGTTCACGCGGGACAGCAACAGCTAGTTATTCATAAACGTCACTCGAGCCTCCGTTAGTTAAAATAGGTTGTCTTCTTCTTACTAACGGAAATGTTAATGTGACAAAAAAGGACACACGGCATTTTAGTTAAAATAGGTTTATGAATAATAGGGTAAGTATGCCCTTGATGTTTGACATTATGTCAGTCTAACGACAGCTAATGAGTGAGGGCCGCATTTTGTCAGCGCTGAACACTTGCGTGGCCTATCTTTAATGTTTTATATATAAATGTCTTTTACCATTTTTTTTTTCAGATCAACGACACCACCCTTAACTGCGTTATGTGCAACACTGAAGTATCCAATAAGAAACATATTGCCCAGGAGCATATTGATGGGAAAAAACACAAGAAAAGTTTCGACGCCATCTTGGCAGAGAGCTCGGTCGCCAACAGCTATGCAGACTGCGACGAGGATGTGTTGACTTTGTAAGAGATATAAAAAAATATATGTTTCGATAAAAAAACCCCTAAAAAAACTGATAAATACATAGCAGGTATTTATTCTATAGCTTTTATAGGCCATGAAGCAGGCAGACGGAAAGCGCCTTTGGGTTGACGATGCACTACAATTTTTCTGCCACTTTTTTTGAGGGGACAAGGTACACGTACAGCACACGTCTGCGCTCTTGTCAACATTTGTTACGTTCCTACAAACACACTAAAACAAAACTTACAACCAAATGCCGAAAACACGCACACAATCCACAGACCCTGTGCATTTTGCACAGACTTTATGTAAATTTTTTGGCATAGATAAGATCCCTATTTGTCTACTCACGACCCTCTAGACACCAAATGTCAGGGCGAACGTTTCCGAAACGCATATGCTCATTTGCACCTATAAATCTCTAGCCTCGAATCGCGGCTCGCTTTCGAACAGATGACAAGCGAGATGACAAGCTGTGAACCAATCACGACGCGTTCCCCCGGCCCGCTCACTGCGGCTTTTTTCGTAATGACTTTGCAAGTAAATTATAGAAGATGTGGTGTCCAGAGGGCGGTTGGTCCGTGTGTCTACTAGACGGTTTGTTACGTGGCGTACAGAGCACGACACTTCATTCGTAGTGTGGCGGTCAAGAGATTAAAGTCTCTTTTGTCTATGATCTTAGAAAAAACCCAACGCTCGTTCAACGCCTGTCACGATAGTTTTGTTTTATGGCTTTATTTAAACGTTACAAGTCATTTCGATAGCAACAATGAAGCTGCTTCATTGTTGGTTTATTCAGGTAGTTTAAGTGTTTAACATTGTTTTTTTTTAATTGAGATTTTCGTTCAAAACGTATTCCTATGACAATAATGTAAGTGAGATATCTAATTTAAGTGACAACTTAATTTTAAGACTGAGAAGTATTATTTGATAAGTTTTATGTGTCTTCCCAAAGAAAAAGTAACTGTTTAACTTTTTTCTTGTATTTTGTTGATTTTTAACAGAGTTCAGAAAAGATGATTCCGAGTTTGTATTTTTTTGTTATTCATAACAATTTAATTCTTTGGTATAAGGTAAGTAGATTTTCACTATATTTAGCTATTTCTTTGTATTTTGGGTGACTTTTTTGCACCAAACGTACAAGTGCGTTGTCAGTTTTTTCTCGTGTCATAATTTTTCATTTTACTTCATTTTTTAATATAATTCATATTCAATTCATGTTTGTTTGTTTTTCAAGCTATCTTATAACAATAAGATAGCTTTATACCAAAATAATAAGATAAAAATTGTAAAGAAGAAACATTAACATTTATTTAATGTACTGTTCCATCTTTCTGTATGTGTCGAATGTATGTGAATAAATGTTTCTCTCTCTCTCTCTCATTTTAAATTGAAGTGTTGAAAGAAATAACCATATATTATTTATTTTAAAGGTCGTTTCATAAGAGCTGGCATGAATGGATAGAACGAAATCAATTTCACTTACAATAGACAGTTTTACAGGGAAATTACAGTCTGTCATTTTCATATGAAGGGTAGGTACACGCGGAAAAACATGTCTAGTCGCCTCAGCAACTTTTTGAGTTATCGCAATTTGAAAGTTTGGAACGATGTAACTATCCATATAAATTTCGTATTCATCTTTTTTTAAAGGTTTAAAAAAAATTGTTACATAATTATTTGTATCTGTAACTGAACTGTAACTTATAGTATATTGAGTGCTATACATTTTGAGATTAAAATTTCGTTTAAAAAAAGTGACTATAATAGACGTGTTCTTTTCGTGTACCCTTCATAATGTGTGTTCAGATACAATATTACAACACAATATTGATCGTATAGCCTTTTGGTTAGAGACCCCGACTATGAAGCTTGAAATCCCGGGTTCGATCCCCGGTTGGGGCAGATATTTATATGATGAATACGAATGTTTGTTCTCGGGTCTTGGTAGTTTAATATGTATTTAAGTATATATTTGTCTATACATATAAGTATGTTTATCCGTTGTGTAGTACCCATAGTACAGGCTTTGCCTAGCTTGGGACTAGGTCAATTGGTGTCAATTGTCCCATGATATTTATTTATTTATTAATACATGTAGTTCTCGCATTTTGCGTTGACTTCGGCTTTACTTGTCGTGAAAACGACCCGAATGTATTTTTTTTATATAATGTTTAATTTCATTGACTCATTCCAGCCATTCGTGACAGCTTTTATGAACTCAACTATACATGTCGTTCAATGTTTACTGTTTTAAACTATAATCACTACTATGTGGAAGTAAGTGAATGTGACATTATTTTGTTGTATCTTTGTCAATGTATGTTTAAATAAAAAAAAGTAAAAGTCCTTGGAATTGGATGTAACGTCATTTAAATAGGCGCCAATGATATGACATATAAAAAAAGATGTAGATATGTCATCGGCACGCCGAAAATGAAGCGCAGAAAAGGCTACAAATTGTAGCCTCTTTGGCCACAATCTCTCTCAAATAAGGTCAATGTCAAAATGTTCGGAACATGTTTTCGATTGTCTTGTGAGCATATGACGTGTCTTTACTTATAATATCATTGATGGGCTCAAGTGGGAAGGGACCAATTTTTTGGAAATACTCAATTGTGCTTTGGGAAATATTAGAAGATATATTCTTGTATTGTATTTCTAAGGGTTAGTTTAGAGTTGCTAAAAAGCATCGTGATTATTGGAAGACTTCATCGTAAGTTGGCTGTGGAAAATGGCGGCATTTTTTTTTTAATAAGTGGGACCAATCAAAAATAGTGGAAGTACAATACTGGCTTGATTAGAATTTGTACGGTATCTGTGGTCAAAGGAAACCATGAATTGGTTGCCGGTTTTTTTTTTAATTTTCCGCTGTTTTCCATTGCCCACTAAGCTAGCAGACGGCTTATTTAAACGCATTTTTTTTATTAGCGTGTTCAATTATTATTATTAAGTTTTTGTCTATTGTGCCATTGTAACGTTTAAAAGGCGTTTTCAGTATATTTGAAGTACTTGAATGTGTATTGTTCAATTTTAAAGCCAAATAAATGATGTTCGAAATTAAAGTTTTTTTTTAAACGTTTTTATACAGACTTATATCCAGTTAGATTGATGCCAATACTTCGAGTATGAACATTATAATAATGAGTGTATTTGAGCGCCTTGTAGCCGCGAAACGTCGACGCGCAGTGTTCGTTGTGCTACCGCCGAGGCATGTGCTCCCTTCTAAACATGTCGGGCTAAACTTTCATGTTAAAAACAAATAGCTGCTATTCTGGAAACCGCATCAATATCGGCTCAGCCAAACGCGAGATAATCGCGGATAAATATACATATATGTATACATACAGTCAGAGAACCTTTTGAATGAATACTTAAAACAGCATATTTTTTTGATGTCGAAACGATATAATTTTTCATGCCAAGTATGATCACCGGCCCCTGTTTCACCAACTTTACAATTGTCGGTTTATCATGACAATTCGAACTACATTTCTTGGCCAGTACGAAGACCGCTAAAACGAAAGCTCTTTAAGTGAGCAATTGACACCAAATTGTCATTGAAAACTGACAATACTGAAGTTGGTGAAAGACGTCCCCTGCTGGCCGGCGGCCTCCCCCGCGGCTCTCCACTCAGACCGGTCTTGTGCTTTCCGCATCCACCGCGGTCCCGCGATCTTTACCAGGTCGTCGCTCCATCTTGTAGGAGGCCTACCGACAGCTCGTCTCCCGGCCGCAGACGCCATTCGAGAGAAAATAAATATACAAAACGGTTTAAGTTCTTTATTAACTATGATTTAGGTACACAGCAGTTAATGTCAGGTTAGTTGTTTTCCTGCAAAGCTCTGAAGATAACTGCGGCTTTTCTCGCGAACTTGTCCGTGGCTTTCTTGAACTTGCGAGACGAAATTACTTTTTTCACGAAGTTGAGCAACGTTGGCGTGTCTAGTTCGATGCCTACTGACGACTTGGTTCTCTTCTTTTCACCAATGCCTGTTGACTCGTCTGGAATATAATGTAATATCGTATGAGGTCACCAGGGGGGCTAGCACGCGCGCCATTTTGTCGCTTGTCGCTCAGTGCGTCCACTGATTCCGTCACTATGAAAGGGACGCACAGCGCGACAAGCGACAAAATGGCGCGCCGTGCTACATGTGCAGCGACGCTAGAGCATCTATAGTGTCATTCTATGGAACTTGCTAACTATGTAAACAAACCGCCTATTGAAATTATCTCTGAATTATGAATTTACTATGGCGGTTTGTTCCATAGCAAGTTCCATTATCACGGACATACTGACGAAACGCGGGTAGATACTAATGGTAATGGTATGGCCAGGTAGTAACGTGGTTAATATCCCGTTCTCATTATGTCTAATGTAATTAACCGCGAACCATTTAAAACTTACCTATATATCTATCATAATATACCTATAGTATAAATTATATTTGTATACGTATACAGATTGAAAAAGAAAAACTTTGCCCCAAATCGCTGCCTGTTATTGGAGCGTGCTCAGAAGGCTGGCAGCATTGTCACGTTGGATATTATGGCATTGGCAATACTGATCCTCTGTGCCAGATATGACCCAGCCTTCTGGATCTTCCAACTCCACCAGCCGTTTCGAGCATTCTGTGAAGACTCTGTGGGCGCTTTCCCCCCAGGGCCCTAGAGTCTCAACCCCAAACGGCTCAAATAGGTAGCCACTATTTATGCCTGCATATTTGCGCCATTTGAGGTGCTCGGCCTGAGAGCCTTTGCTATGTTACAGTAGAATGCTCACCAAAGTCAAACTTCTTGGACCTGAACAGGGGTTCAGTGTTGATTCTGCCCACCAGATCCTTCACCACCCGAATCAGCTTGTCGACACCCTCGCTCTTGCCCCGGCTCCCACCAGGGTTGATGCCGATCGCCACGGATTTCTCAGGTTTTGACTCTGCATCATCGCTTGATGAGGAACAGTTTAAGTGTAATAGTCATAGACATATATAGCGTATGGACGGGCCCTTCGGTAGGTACCTACTTCGTTTTTAGGGTTCCGTACCTCAAAAGGAAAACGGAACCCTTATAGGATCACTTTGTTGTCCGTCTGTCTGTCTGTCAAGACCCTTTTTCTATGGAACGCGTGGAGGTAGTATGCTGAAATTAATATCAAATACTCAGGCCCGCGGTCCCTTGAAGCTGTGAAAAAATCAAACTTCTAAGTCAACGCAATCAAAAGATAGTCATTAAAAAGGTCGTTTCCATACAAATTGCCGTAACCTGAACACCTAAAGTGTGTGTCCTAGAAACTTGAAATTTGGTATAAAGGTAGCTCTTATAGCACAACCACTCAGAAAATTCTCAAAGTCTAATGTTTTATATTTCACTGCCCATTGAAAGATGACCCCACTGAAATAGGGGCCTGGTACTCCTTTATAGAGATGCAACGGATAGTGATTTGGCCGGATACCAGATATCCGGCCTTCGCGACCGCAGGTTATTCGGTATCCGGCCGCCGGTTATTCGGTATCCGGCCGCCGAATCCGGCAAGTAAATTCGACGGCGCGCGGGCGCGATGGGCGGTGCAGGTTGACGTGTTTCTACTTGTAGGCATGTTGTAGCCGTTGTAGGCAATTTTTTGATTACTTTGTGGTTTGATATTTATGTGTGTAGTTACTCAAATTTTCTCCTTATAATTGGGTACTAAATTACTATCCGGTGTCCGGCCGGATACTACGCAACTATCCGGTATCCGGCCGGCACAGGCATCACAGACCCCATGTAAGCAGCTGTCAAGCGTACCCGATTTTTGTTTGTGTACAACACAGCCTGTAGCCAGATGCCCATTGGTCAATTCTGTAGCCAATTTACCCGATCAAAAAAAGAAGCATCAGTCGTCTCTAGGTAGTCATTCAAATAAAGTGTCACTGAATTAGATCGGGTTACAGTTGTCATCAAAGGCGCTCCCTCACACATTCAAATACTGACGCACATTACAGATCAAAAAAACGGTACGACTCTTGAAATCGGAGCATACAGTTGTCTCTTTTTAACAAAGGACATTGTCACATGAGCGAAGGGTGTACGGCCATAAATTTACCTTCCATCTATTGACTTCATTAATCTGAGGGCCGGATACTACGCAACTATAATCGTCCCACGATAACTCTGCATGATATTAATTGGCAACCCAGAAAAATCACGCTGGGGTAATACTTTTTTCATGACATTCAGACATTTCTTTAATTATAAATAATAATGACGGTAGTAATCAAAAGTCGATATTTTTTTTTTAATATGGCTCTGTCCATTGGAGGTCAATTTTGCCAGTGTTTAGTAGGTTTTGTCGTTGTACGGTAAAGAAATCTATAAAACGAAATTTGAGAGGTATTATAATGGTGGATGGTGCATGAACGATGACCTGTTTATGTTTAAATCTAATCAAAAGTTCAAAACGTGTTGTTTGACTATAAATCAGTGTTACCATAAACAAACTTTAGATTTCTACTGTTGTCAGTTCGTTGCAGAGTTATCGTGGGACGACTATATCCGGCATTCGGCCGGATAGTAAAATGTGGCCGGACCGGCCGGATACCGGGTAGTGACCGGATATCCGTCGCATCTCTAGTACTTTACCTGTCACTCCTCTCATCACTCCTGTCACTGAAGCGTTTCCTCGACGATTTTTCAGACGACTTCCTCTCGTCGGACGACTCTTTGCTGCTTTTACGGCTATCGCTGTCACTTTCGTCAGAATGCTTGCGAAGTGAAAAAGCACTTGTATCGATGACTAGCAACCCTAAATCGACGAAATATTTTTGTACCAAATTTTTTTTTAATACTGTTTAATCGTTAACGATGACCTGACCCTAAACTCCGAAATTCGAAAATCGAAGTTCGTATCGTATCGTCCCGCTCACTCTCGTGGTAAATAATATTAGCTTGAGAGGGACGGCACGATACGAAGTTCGAATTTTGCACTTCGTGGTCGGGGGGGATGGTCTTAAACTACGAAGTGCAAAATTCGAACTTCGTGTCGTGCCGTCCCGCTAATATGATTTAATACGAGAGCGAGCGGGACGATACGACACGAACTTCGATTTTCGAATTTCGTAGTCGTCCCCCTGGCCCTAAACTATGAAGTGCAAAATTCGAACTTCGTGTCGTGCCGTCTCGCTCACGCTAATATGATTTAATACGAGAGCGAGCGGGACGATACGACACGAACTTCGATTTTCGAATTTCGTAGTCGTCCCCCTGTGCCCTAAGCACGACTTGTCAAATCCTGCGTCACGTAAAATCGATTAGTAAACTATAACGAGTTTGTAGTTTGTATGACGTTTGGAACAGCGCCCGCCCGTGAGCGTATTTGGAACTAAAATTTAGTATGAGATTTCTCGATCTCGATACGATAACCGTAACGTAACGCAGGATTCGACAAGTCGTGCTTAGGGCACTGAAACCGCTAAAGATCGGGATGCGTGGAGGACATGGGGGAGGCCTTTGCCCAGCAGTGGGACACTTCATCAGGCTTACGATAATAATAATAAAAATAACTGTTTAATACTGTCGATACAGTAGCACCTTCACATCTCCAGGTAACTACACAAAAAGCTGGTGCGGCGGCAGAAACGGCCGAAAATAGAAAAATGTATAAATCAATCTCTTCGTCCGAACTACAATTTTGTTGCTGTCGGGTTTGAAACCTTGGGTCCATGGGGTCCCGCTTACAAGCTTATTTCAGAGTTGCAAAAGGCTTGGTCGATGCAACGTGTGACCAAAGGGCTGGCAGTTTTCTCTCTCAAAGAATCAGCATCGCTATTCAGCGAGGCAACGCTGCCAGCCTTTTGGGCACCATGCCACGAACGGGGGCCTTATTTAGATTTAATTTAGTTTTAGCCTAGATTTAATATCATTGTAAATTGCTTTTATTATGTAAATAAGTTATATTTTGTAATTCAATGATGTGTGTGAAGTTCCCAATCCGCACTGGGCCCGCGTGGGAACTATAGCCCAAGTCCTTTCATTCTGAGAAGCCTGTGCCCAGCAGTGGGACGTGAAAAAGGCTGTTGATGATGATGATGATGGTGACTAGCTTTTTTTGCTGATGTTACATTTGGTTGACTGTAATGAAGGCTATTGCGAGTCAAAAATGCGCTAGAATCGCTGAGGTCTGTCATTCTAGACCAATGAGAGATAAGCTACTGGACTGTGATATGTGGAAATTGACAGAGAGGTCTCACTCGACAGCGACTCCTAGCGGATTTTTGAGTCGCAATTGTTTGCGGTTTGTCCAGTATTCTGAGTGTAGAATGATTTGAAAAACTTACCGATGAAAATGAATACAATTAAATATTTCATGTTAGGGGATAATGTACTTTCTGTAGCCTTTAGTGAAGCAATGAGAGGTATAATTGAATTGTTATCTTTATAGTACTTTCCATTTACTATTTGCCAGTTCATAAAATTCACAATTAATAATTAATGGTCATGTACTGATTGTAGTGTAATGAAATATTTTAATGATATGCCTAACATTTATGACAATGCATGATCTCAGTTTGAGTAACTTTTTGTGTTTTTTCCCCATTTACTTTTTATTTTTACGGTTTTCCCGTGAATATCAATTATATTTTTAATAAACTCGCTGTAGCATGAATACACAGAAAAAAACCAGAAAAATGCCAACCCCGGGAATCGAACCCGGATTCTCGACACTCCGGGTTCGATTCCCGGGGTTGGCATTTTTCTGTGTATACATTCATGTTTCAGTGAGTTCATTAAAAATATAATTTATGACACTATTGCCCAGGCGAAACACTCGCAATAATGCGTGTGTTAGTGCGAACACGACTAGCCTCCTTCAAACTACAAGCAATTGTCGCCGAAGCTAAATATTATTTATCAAAACGGCTAAACTCATCCAATTCTTTTTTCTTATTTTTTTTATTTAGGGTTCCGTACCTCAAAAGGAAAAAACGGAACCCTTATAGGATCACTTTGTTGTCCGTCGGTCTGTCTGTCTGTCAAGACCCCTTTTTCTCTGAAACGCGTGGAGGTAGCATGCTGAAATTAATATCAAATACTCAAGCCTGTGGTCCCTTGAAGCCGTGAAAAAATCAACTTTCTGAGTCAACGCAATCAAAAGATACAGTAATTAAAAAATCTATTTCCACACAAATTGTAGAAATCCGGAAACCTAATGATGCCACGCTGCCACAGACAAACACTTAGATGTACACGTCAAACTTATAAACAACACCCCTCTTTTTAAGTTAGTGGTTTAAAAAAACAACATCACTGTTTTATACAAAATATTTTATTGAATATCAGTACAGTTCGCATCTGATTAAGATTTCTTTTTAAATATTTAACACGAATTTCACATTATATCATTAAAACTAGCTCTTAAAAAATCTATATTCTCATTATATGTTACAGATAGAAATTCTTCTTTTGGACATGACATAAAAAAAAATATTCCGACGAATCGAGAACCTCCTCCTTTTTTGAAGTCTGTTAAAAATACACAAATGCAGGTGACCGATTATACGGATCATAACAGAGACAAAACCAACTTAGAAACGTTGCAAAACCCCGAAATTTTGATTTCAAAGTTCAATATCTCACAAACGGCCAAACCGATTTTTATGAAACTTGCTATCAACTATCTCGATTAAACTAGCTACCGATTAAAAAAGACAGATGCACACACAGTTGCACAGGTCAAACTTATAACACCCCTTTTTGAAACATCGAAGTGTGAACTTTGATTGCTGCGTTATAGATTTGTCCGTCAGTCTGTCTGTCATTTAATATTCAATACGTAGACTTTGTAAAACTCAGTTTTTAAGAGCAAACCATTTCTACGATTTTGGAATTAAACATGATTAGAATTAACTTAGAATATGAATAAAATATGAATTAAAGCGAATAAAGCACCATTATAAAAATAAAAGTTTTTTTTATTTACAAAAAATTGGGAAAATTGTAACATTGCACTAAATTGAATAATAAATTATGATATGGCATTCAAGAGTGCATTTTAAAAAGGTAATATTAAAAAATAAACTTTTAAATCGTTTAAGTAAATTTAGGTTACAAAATGAGCAACTTATCGAAGTACTTGCTTGCTTGTACCATGGACGAATAATTTAATATTACTTTTTTTTTTAATACAAGAGAATAAAACAAAATTACCAATTCTACCAAAACTACGCAAGAATGGGTGTAACACTCTTGCCTTTTTCACGAAAAAAAAAGCAACAATCACAGGTAGGTTTGACAATGTCAGATAAATTTAACATCTTGGTTTTGTTTTTGATCGTGACAAGACAAAGGCAATGGATCCATCCTAGCACAGTTTCGGAGTTACGTCCTTTTGGAATAAGTACCTTTTAATAAATTAATATCAAATCAAAATTTAAAACCGTAGGTTTGCTCCTCTTTCAAAGTAGTTTTTTTTTCTAGCACCTCGGCAAAGTAACTACATGTCGCCTGATGGTAAGCGCACAATGCAGTCCAGAAAACAATGCTGACGGAAGTGGGACATAATATCCCCCCGTCCGTCAGCACCGTCATGCCGGCTTGGTAAAGTGCCTCTTCACACTGTTTCTCTTGAAGGAACCGATGTTGTAAAAAAGAAGAATACAGACAATTAATAAAATTATAGTCTCAAAAATACGAAATGTTGTCAATTATTATTATTATTTATTATCGAACCCGGTCCAAACAAAATTTGAAAAAATACGCCACAAAAATATACTTATTTATTCGTCCATGCCTATAATCAAATTAAGTACATCAAATTAGATAAAAAAAACTTTAAGACTGGGGACACTTCTGTGTACATGTTCTCGTGTTTAGCACTAAATTGGGTTACACTCGTAGACATACATATTATATGTATAGCGCAGCCCCCATACTACGAAAGAAGTTCGTATCGTATCGTCCCGCTCACTCTCGTGTTAAATAATATTATTGTTTCAAAATCAATGAGACTACAAGGTAGTCTCAGTGATATGAGCCGCGACAAATACGCGAGTGATCTGTTTATACCACTAACATTTATCTTTTTACAATTTTGGTCTCCGGATCGAATTGGCCAAGTAAAGTTTTATGAAGAGGTGCAAATTATGTTTTTTTTCGACACTCGTCGTCTTAGTAATCGAGGAAATGCAGCTCTTTTATTTTTATTTCCTATTGTTAGTTAGACATTTTTTTTTAATGAACGTGATGACGTTTGTGAGATTTAATGGCTGATTGGTTTAGTGCCTAGCACTAGCCTAGAATTAAAAAAAAAACTACGTCAACTGTCACTTTTGACATTGTCAAAAATGATTACCAAGTCGAGAATTTGGCGGGAAACCGATGAGAGTGGATCGTGTCGTTAATTGACTTTTAGTTTCTGTGCTTAATGTTGTTTGGTGGATAATAAAGATAGTGTATTATACAACAAATTAACGTGACAGTGAACAGCAAATGAAGAATTCAAGTGAAAACGCGTGTGCCCTCTGTTTGTCACCCCCAAGCACCCGCCGGCTGCTGTTACACTATCGCTTTACGGAAGGCATGAGCAGCTGACAGGACGTTACTAGGACAGACTGACGAATCTGACGGTGATAGGACTTTAATATACAGAAATTTACAAAACACATCAGACGTGGCTGTATGGACTCAGTTTCCTTTGCCTATCCCTTATGGGATGAATTTAAAAAAACGACGTTGCCTATCCCAGGGTACAATTTGAAAAACAACAACAACAATCACTTTTGACATTGTTAAAATAATATAATTCGCATTTCGCACCCCTTAAAAAAGCTTTACTTTGCCAATTAAAGTATTCTTAAAAGCAAACAATACGGTTTTAAAAATGGCAAATAAATAATCGTAAACTTGCAAAGTTTAAATTTCATTAAATCTTAAAAATTATAGGTAAATTCTCTTATGAACTAACCTACGCTCTATACAAAATTCATTTGGTCTGTACATATCTCCCTACCTATTTTTAGAGTAACAATTATTACAACTAATTACTATCACAACACTGTGATTGTTAAAACAAACATTCATAATGCATGCATTTTAAAGTGTTTTTTTATTGTGACGAATACAGATTTGAAAAAAAAAAGCATTTATGTATTTTTATGCGATCCGCACACTACATACACTACATAGGCATGTAGGTACAATATTTATTTCACAATTGGTTTAAGATAATTTTAACGTTGAAAAAAGCTAGCAGTATGACGTCCAAGTGTCAACAGAGCCCCTAATCTGAAGTTCAAAATTCTAAGTTCGTATCCGACCTCCCCTCTCGCTTTTGTGGCGAGAGCACCTATGTTGGCGTTAGCGGGACGGTCGAATACGAATTTCGGACTTCGAAGTGACCCATTAGTTACGAAAATTATCTTCGTAATTAACTAGGTCAATGCCTGTGATTAAGGTGCTGATAGGTTTGAGAATTCACTTGCAGTGAGCTTTCTGGCGAATGTTACATTACGGGCAGAAGTTCACTGTAGTACCTACCTATATTGTCGAGTCTATTAGCAGTTCAAAAAACACATTTTCAAATTCACGACGGTTTTGTCTAAAATTCTAGAATAATCCTAAGAACGAATGGTACATAAGACGAAAACACATCAATTTAAACTCACTTGCGCGCTGTTCCTTAAAAAGTCTAGAAGACGCGCAAGCACAAAATGGCGGATATCAACAAGATGGCGGCGGGCAAAAGCGCGGGAACGCCGCAGATTAGCACGTCGCTCGGGTAGAGGTTCGGAGGGGGCGCTTCTTCCCCACCTTTGCAGTATTCGCCTCGGGCCTGCAAGACAAAATAGTTTTGTACCATCATCATCACCAGCCCTTCTACGTCCCACTGCTGGGCACAAGCCTCCTCTCAGGATGAGAGGGCTTGAGCTACAGTTCCCACGCGGGTCCAGTGCGGATTGGAAACTTCACACACCACTGAATTGCTTCGCAGGAAGTTTTGTCACGATGTTTGACATCACCGAAAAGCCCGTTATAAATTAGAAATGTAATTTCGCACATACGCAGTGGCTCGAACCCACGACCCTCTGCTTGAGGCCATAAGTCAAACATAGGTTAAGGCTATCACGGCTTTTTACCATCAATCACTTTAATTGTAGACATAAATAGCACTATCCTGTTGCCATACTTCGTTTTTTTCTGCATTAGAAAAAAGGTAAACAATCTTAACATACAATGACAATGCAAAGAAAAATTCGTTAAGCAGCTGGACTTGAACCAGCAACCTCGGTAATCCGTACCACGCTCCACCAATTAAGCTATACTTAACGATGGTGTACCTAACGAATTTTTCAATGCCTTGTGTCATATTTTATTTGGAAGATCTCTCCTCAGCGCCATCTATGAGTAGCTTAATCAAACAGCTCACCCACTACGGAACTTCTACAGTTACGCATTAGTGGCAAGAGATGGAGCTATTTTCTGAATCAATGAAAATAATCGATTTATTTATTATTTTTGTTTTTTATTTTTATGAAACATTCATAGAATGAAATTCAACATACAATGACAATGCAAAGAAAAATTCGTTAAGCAGCTGGACTTGAACCAGCAACCTCGGTAATCCGTACCACGCTCCACCAATTAAGCTATACTTAACGATAAACAATCTTGACCTGTCTTTTTAGTGAAAACTACTTGTACAAAATTAATAACAGCAAGTAACAATGAAATAACAATGAGACATAATTATTTATACTGTTACGGTTTTATACATACCTGTTACTCATTTTTGAAAAGAGTTTTTCAAAAAAAAGGCATGTCAAGATTGTACACCTTCTTTCTAATGCAAAAAAAAATTAAGGCTGTGGGTAGACTTACCGCGAATTCCGCCCCGCAAACCTCCCGGCAAGGGGGGCAGACCACCCCCCCTTTGTGGAGCCACCCCCTCTTGATGATCCGCACCTGCTGCGCCTGCCCCGCGTGGTAGCACGTGTACGAGTAGTTGCCGACCTGCATCACGAGGCATTTACTACGACTTATAATCCAGAAACAAATGGGTTGATAGAGCGACTGATCAGAGCGCTCGAGTGGTTACCAACCTGAATCATGAGGTATTTACTACGCCTTATCATCCAGAAATAAATGGGTTGGTAGAGAGACTGAGCAGAGCGCTCGAATAGTTGCCGACCTGAATCATGAGGTATTATTTACTACGACTGATAATCCAGAAATAAATGGGCTGATAGAGCGACTGAGCAGAGCGTCACATTTTATACATACATACATACAGTCACGCCCGTCTCCCGGAGGGCTAGTCAGAGACCACGGACTTCCACTTGCTACGATCCTGACATACAACCTTTGCTTCCCTTAATCTCATAACATTCTTCATACATGCTCTCCGGTTTTGGGTAAGTAAGTACTTAGGTAAGTACTTCACATTTTGTCAAAAGCAAATGGAGTAAACCATGTTTGTATAATGCTTTTTAGAGGCAACAGTTTTGCGGGTGGTAGGACCTTGTGCGAGTTATGTCCGTTGTATTGTGTTCCGGTGTGGAGAGTAAGACAGCCGGTGTAATTACGGGCACAAGAGGCACTTCATCTTAGCTCTCTAGGTTGGCAGCGCATCTGCAAACCCCTGGGCTTTCGGGTGTCTATGGGCAGTGGTGATCACTTACCATCAGGTGACCCACATGCTCGTTTGCAGTCCTTGTCGTATAAAAAAAAGCACTTACTATAATATGCAGTCTTCCACTCTCACACTTATATTTGTAGCAACCGGAACCCCAGTGTTGCCACTCTCTTATCTGAAAATAAATAAGTATTATTCCGTTCAAAAACATAAGCTTTAATGTCGACTTAACCTAGATAGGTACTAGCCTTTTCATCGAAATACTACATCCTAACTAATATTGCAAATGCGAAAGTAACTCTGTCTCTCTGTCTGTCTGTTTGTCACCTCTTCACGAGAAAACCGCTGCACCAATCTAGATGATATTTGGTAAGAAGATAGTTTGAATATTGAGAAATAACATAGGCTACTTTTATTCAGGAAAACTATGCAGTTCCCGCGGGATAGCGATAACCGAAATATACGCAGACGAAGTCAGTTCACAATATAATTTGAAATGCAAGATTTCACCCAAAAATACATACAGTGATTGATTAGATTCACCCACGAACCTGTCTGCACGACTTCTGCTCCCACACGCGGTCGCTGTGGTCGAAACATTTAGAATGAGCCCCGTAGTTCTCCAACGCGAAGTTTACGTCAGTTTCTGGAACAGTAAACACCATGTAACTTAGTTCAGCTTTAACTTGCAAGATACAGATGGATACAGTCGCTATACAGAGGGATACCATCGGGGTACAGGTGGGTGCCTTGGGGATACAACCAGATACCGTCGGGATACAGCCGGGTACCGTCGGGATGCAGCCGGATACCGTCGGGACGCAGCTGGATACCGTCGGGACTCAGCCGAATACAGTCGTGATACATCCAGATACCGTCGGGGTACAGCCGAATACCGTCGGGATACAGCCGGATACCGTCGGGACACAGCCGGTTACCGTCGTGACACAGCCGGATACCGTCGGGTAAAGAGGATACAACACTTACTTGGCGTATTCTCCTCGTATTCGCAGCGGCTGCCACGTATCAGCACGCTCTTGTGCCGCCAAGTGAACTCCTGCAGGTAGGGGCAGTAGTCCGCCAGAGACACGGAGCCTCCGTAGTGCGCCTCCTGCCCGGGGGACACGTTTGGCAGAGTGTCGAAGTGCTGTGGGAAAGAGAATGAGAGGATGGGAATGCTCTATACAGACGATTTATACTTTTTAACCCCCGACGAAAAAGAGGAGTGTTATAAGTTTCACCTGTGTATCTGTGTATCTATGTATTTGTCCGTGGCATCATAGCTCCCAAAAAATACCTGGTAAGCTCTCGGCAGAATGTTGTCGTGTCTGACTAGATTACAAAGGACGACAGCAGTGCGTTTTGTAGAGCATTCGGTTCGCAGAGGGTTGCCTTTGATTCTCTCGCAGTATGGCGCTGGGTTCCTCCGCCTACAACAGAATTTTAGGTTATATTTTGGCAATATAGCTAGCTCCCCATCACCGGTATCGGCCTCCGCTGCCCCGCAGGCAACAACATAACACAATTTTCAACGTTTCTATATTTAGTCGTATCGTCATTAAAGAATAAGCAACTTTTGATTTCAAACAGGCTTTCGATACTATAATAACTTACTCGTCCTTTCCTTTTCCTTCGTAGCTTGTAAACATAAACAAGTAAAATACATAAATCATTTCGAAACATTTTCTAACGTTGCGCTACTCATGTTTCTTAATAAAAAAGAATTTAAATTACATAATTCTTAAAATAAAATGTGAAGTTCCCCAAGGAACAGTTCTTGGTAACACTTTCGTCTTTCAATATTGGATTTAGCTTCAAAATGACATGCATCAATTAATTTAAAACTTTAGAACTATTAAATAAAAGTAATAACTACGAGTAGGTACAAAAACATAACGGAGACTCGCACAGGCCAAAACTGCATAGTGAACGGAACAAAATAAACAAACAAACATACACTATAACTTACTCGGATGTTGCATTGTTTGCACTATTGTCCTTGGATTCGCTTGAAAAAGAGAAAAAATAATTTTGATGAAGATTTTGAAATTGAGTTATCATATAATAATCATCATAATAATCCCACCTAGGGCTATCGAATCTAACTTATTTTAGGTTTGTTAAAACTCAGCCCGAGTCAAGTCCAGTGTCAAAACTTCAAAATCGCGCTGTGAAAATCTACGGTTGACTCAAATCTAGTGATCAGGGCTTCCAAAATTACTCAGGTCAGGACTGTCAAAAACTAAAGTCGAAAAGAGTACTCAGGCTTGTCAAATTATTCAAGTCAGTGAAGTCAAAACTTCAAAAAATCAAAAATTAGGTTAAAGTCAAAAATTAGGGTTGTCAAAACAACCTAAATCAGAATGGTCAAGTCAAGTCAGGGGTGCCAAAACTAAGTACTCAGGCTATCAGGTTGTCAAATTATTCAAGTCAGAGATGTCGAAACGACTCAAATTAGGGTTGTCAAAACAACCTAAATCAGAATCGTCAAGTCAAGTCAGGGGTGCCAAAACTAGGTAAGTACTCAGGCTGTCAGGTTGTCAAATTATCAAAGTCAAAACTACTCAATTAGGGTTGTCAAAACAACCTAAATAAGAATCGTCAAGTCAGGGGTGTCAAAACTACTCAGGGTTGTACCTCAACCTTTGCGTGTTCAGCCACTGCTTGCAGGAGGTGGTCGCGAACCCACAGCCCAGGCCTCGTCCCCACGCTAGAGGAGCGGCGCGTGAGTACTCCGCGCGGTACCACCCTGTATCCTCCATGAGGGCAAAGGTGAGGCGGCTGAAGACGGAATTCTGGGTGTGTGTGCCCGTCATTGCTTCGTTCTGAAAAATAAAAGTACCCAGTAACCACTACACAAGGTCTATCTAAATTGGGACTCGAAAATCTGGTAGGATCTCTACTATCGAGTGAGGTTTATCTGTCATTCGACTACCGACCGGATAGCCTAGTGGTTAGAGACCCTGACTATGATGCTTGAGGTCCCGGGCTTGATCCTCGGTCGGGGCAGGCCCCTGTTTCACCAACTTTACAATTGTCAGTTTTCTATGCGAATTCGGTGTCAACTGCTGACTTGAAGAGCTTTTGTTTTAGCGCGCTTCATATTGTCAAAGAAATATAGTTCGAATTGTCACATAAAACTGACAATTGTAAAGACGGCGAAATAGAGCCCTGATGTTTGTATGATGAATACGAATGTTTGTTCTCGGGTCTTGGATGTTCCCGATACGGGTCAAGGCATTTTTTTGTTTATTTTTTTTTCATAAATAAAAAAAAAATCACTTTGAGCTATGTATGGATTTCTATTTTATTCCGATCGAAAAAATATATACGTATAACACAGAATTAAATACGTAATTATTAAAAATATTCCGAAAAACGGCTGGCCCAGGAAAGATATAAGTGACGACCGAATAGCCTAGTGGTTAGAGACCCTGACTATGAAGCTTGAGGTCCCGGGTTCGAATCCCGGTCGAGGCAGATGTTTGTATGATGAATACAAATGTTTGTTCTCGGGCCTTGGATGTTTAATATGTATATAAGTATGTATATATATAAAGTAAGTAAGTATAAGTAGTGTAAGTGTGTATGTATGTATATAAGTATGTTTATCAGTTGTCTAGTACCCATAGTACAGGCTTTGCCTAGTTCGGGACTAGGTCAATTGGTGTCAACTGTCCCATGATATTTATTTATTTATTCATATTCTCCACCAATGAGAGACAAGCTACTGGCCTGTGATTGGCGGAAATTGACAGATAGATCTAGCCTCGACACTCGCTGTCCTAGAGGTTTTTTGACTCGAGATAGCACCTCACTTGTGTCATTAGTCCCGTGACAATATTAATTACTAAAAATACTAACCTCAAAAAGTCTCTTCTCCCAATGCGTGAGCGCAGTTCCGTCTCCGCCTTGGTCTTCTAACTCTGCCCCCTCCAGGGTAGAACAGTTGAAATGGTCGCGGACCTTCAACGAACGAATTTTTAGTTTAGTTTAGTCGTTTATAGTATTGTACAGGTCTTACTAACTGAGGGCCTTACTCATAAACGTCACTCAAGCCTCCATTAGCTAAAATAGGTTTTGTCTTCTTACAAATGGAAATGTCAATGAGACAAAAAAGGACAAACGAACTTTAACGGCATTTTAGTTAAAATAGGTTTATGAATAACAGTTAGTTAAGGGTAAGTAGTATGTACATTTAGTTTCATATGGACCCTGGTCGGGCATAGCAATGTCACATTAATTAACTTAAAACTTTAAATGTTTTTAACATTACGTATATATCAAAAAAAAAAAAAAAACGGTACGTCAACGTCAACACGATTTCAAATAAAGCTCCCAAATATTTTAATAATTAAATACTAATAATAATGTTTGTTTCACGTGCATCCCGGCCACCTCGACCTCTTTCCACGCCGGCCTGAGTCCCCGCGACTCCCGCACGCGCCGCTCTTGGCGGAGCCCCGTCAGTGCAGTTTTGTCGCGGCTGTCAGACTTTTTTTCTATTTAGTTTTCCGTTGTGTTGTGTTTTTGTGCCCTTAGATCATATGCAGAATGCAACGCAACCCGTAGATGGTACGTCACATGTATGCCCAATATGCAGTAGAACATTTAGTAGTAGTAGAGGTTTGAATATTCACAAATCCAAATTGCACAAATGTTTAAGTCAGAATGCCCCCCCTTGTACATAAATCCTGTCTCCCCAAATACAAACCGTACTCCTACTAATCCACTCACTATTCCCTTCCATCTGCATTTGAGCCACTTAAAAAACAATGTTAAGGTGATAAAAATAATTCCCCGTGGCGCCCGGATCTCTGTCGCTACTCATTTGGCTCAACTTATAACGAAATGTTTGGACAATAATAGCTATGCGGACTGGCAGAATTTGTCACTTTTCCCATTTAATACACTTCACGTTAAGGACGATAAATCGTCTAAGATTTCTCTTACCCAAAAAATAAAAAACAATTGTTCCAATTATTCACCGCCTTGCCTTACAGTTTTTAGTACAGGCAAAAATAGCAATCAAAATTATTTTAAAAACAAAGTGGAATCTAAAGTTAGCGACGGAGACCTGAAGGGGGCCGCGCGGTTACTTTTTTCCAGTGACGTACTATCTCCAGATAATAGCGACACACTCTCGGCCTTACAAACTAAACACCCTCGAGCTCCTACAAACGCATACTTTTTGGACCCGCCTACGTCGCCCGATGTTTGTTTAAACATTCACGAGAAAGACACAGTGAATGCAATCTATTAATTTAAAACCGGTTCTGCAGCAGGTCTTGACGGACTTGCTCCCCAACACCTAAAAGACCTTACCTCTCACTGTGTGGGCGACGCAGGCAAACATTTAATCTTGGCTTTAACAAAATTAATAAACCTCATGCTGTCTGGCAATGTTAATCCCGAAATAGTTCCCGTTCTTTATGGAGCCAACCTAATTGCGCTAACTAAAAAAGACGGAGGTGTCAGACCCATTGCGGTCGGCTCTACATTTCGGCGATTAACTTCTAAAATTTCAGTTCGTCACATAGTTTCAAAATTGCAACCTCAGTTTGAACCGATTCAATTAGGTTTCGGTACTAAAGGTGGGTGCGAAGCGGCAGTCCATGCCCTGCGCACCTACCTTAATAACGATCAGTGTGAAGTTTTACTCAAAATTGACGTCAAAAATGCATTTAATTCGGTAAACAGGGACACCTTGATGACAGAAGTTAGGAATAATATTCCGGAAATTTATAATTACCTACTGTACAAAAGCAACGAATTATCTTCCGAAGTCGGCTGTCAGCAGGGTGATCCCCTCGGACCAGCCATTTTCGGTTTAGCCATTAACCCCATCATTCAAAATTTAAAGTCCAAATTTAACGTATGGTATCTTGATGATGGTTCCCTAGGAGGTGATGCAGTGATGATACTTACGTTACGGTACTTTCAGATCTCTCAGAAATTATAAATAAATTTAAGGCCATTGGTTCTTCTTTGGAATCTATACTTAACTTACAATTCAATGAGCAAACTTGGACCCAGGCTTCCCTTCCTATCAGATATGGTGGGCTAGGTATTCGCAAAATTTCTAATGTTGCTTTACCAGCGTTCCTATCATCTGTCCACAGCACGTCCACCCTCGTAGGTAAAATCCTAAAGGATTGTCCTTCAAACTACGAGACGACGGGTTTGGTCGATGCTAGGAATGCTTGGCTTATGGCTTGTCCGGGTGAAAATCCTCCCGCTTATCCAAATTTCCAACGGAGCTGGGATGAAACACTATCCAAATTAACTTATTCTAATATTCTCAGTTCCAGTTCAGGCCCAGACCGCGCAAGGCTTTTGGCTGTGGCAAGAAAGGAATCCGGTGACTGGCTTCATGCTTATCCTTCCGTTAACACCGGAACCTTTCTTGAGCCTGAAACACTGAGAATTGCAGTCGAGCTAAGACTGGGTATTGCGCTGCCTCTGTGGCACCAATGTGGACGAAACGGGACACCATGGTCTTTCCTGTCAAAAGAGCGCCGGCCGTTTCTCCCGTCATGCCGCGCTCAATGACATAATCCGCCGGGCTCTTGCCTCTGCAAACGTGCCGGCCATTTTGGAGCCAAGCGGCATTGCCCGCGACGATGGCAAAAGGCCGGACGGTATGTCTCTGATTCCCTGGAGAATGGGTAGAGTTCTGGTTTGGGATACGACCTGTGTCGATACAGTAGCACCTTGACATTTCCAGGGAACCACACAAAAAGCTCGTGCGGCGGCGGAAACGGCCGAAAATAGAAAACATTCTAAGTATCAATCTCTCGGTCCGAATTATAATTTTGTTCCTGTCGGGTTTGAAACTTTGGGTCCATGGGGTCCCAGCGCTTACAAGCTTATTTCTGAGTTACAAAAGCGCTTAGTTGATGCAACTTGTGACCAAAGGGCTGGCAGTTTTCTCTCTCTCAAAGAATCAGCATCGCTATTCAGCGAGGCAACGCTGCCAGCCTTTTGGGCACTATGCCACGGGGGCCTTATTTAGATTGAATTTAGTTTTAAGCTTAGATTTAATGTCATTGTAAATTGCTTTTATTATATATATATATATATTTGTTATATATCAATTAAGTCTCAAAAACAATAAAACACATATTTTTAACATTTGGTACATATCAATTTCATCACAAAACAATTAATTTATGTCAAGTTTCTATCGTTAAATAATTCGTCTATAGTATAATATTGATGATGATGAGTATAATATTATGCTTTTTTGATAAGTAGGTTTTTAACTTTGAATAAACGATGCATTTCCTCAGCCTTTATATGTTCTGGAATTTTATTGTATTTTTTTATAAATCTAACATGGACTATTTCTGTACATTATCAAATTAGATTTTGGCAAACCGAGTCTGTTTTCATGGCGGGTAATTATTCTTCTGTTTGGGGCGTCTTTAATTTTGCAGAAAATGTGCATATTCTCTCTCACGAATGTAAATGGAAGGGAGTGTGAGTAGTTGCTTTTCTGTAAAGTGTGGTCTGTATGTTTGTGTGCGCCATATATTAATGAGAATGCGCAGACACTTCTTCTGCAACACGAATACGTCTTGAGAATAATTACATGTTAACTGATACTTATGGTCTTGTTCCATATTTTCATCATCTCATCATCTTTGCCTTCGTTACAGTCATGTATGTCATCACCATCAACATAATCATAAATGACATTTCACATTTTTAATACTATAATTTGATTAGTTGGGCCAAAAGATTGCTCCCCCGGACCAAAAGCTGGTAACACCCTTAAGTGGACGTCTTCCGGCTGATATGATGATGATAAGATGAATTTCCAAAAACCAAAAATCTTGACATTAACTTCCTTACTTGTATGTATATATTGGAGACAAGTAAATTGATAAGGAAATACAAATACCTTTTACCTAATCAACATCCAACGAATCTGCACCCTATTAACTTCCGCCCAAGAAACAAATTGCCTCTGCCAAATTCTTAACTAAAGCTACATAGTTCTGGCCCATATGCCATGTGCATTAAAATATATAACCATTTACCGAAAACTATAAAAGAAAGCACAAAAGCTATTATACGTTGCAAGAGTTTTTTTTTTCAAATTAAAACATTAGATCCCAAAAAAGAGACACCTACTTCCTACTGTTACAAATTTTAATATATTTGTTAATTGTAAGTAAATATACTGCGGTGCCCTGCAGGGTTTCATGGCTGAACTTTTTGAGTATATAAGATCTTTGTAACCTGTGAAAAGCATGTAATAAATGAATTAAGAATTATGAATGTTTAGGCAGTACTCACCTCTCTCACCACCCGAGGAGTGACGATCATGTGAAAGGTCCTCTCGATGTAGCCGCCCCTGATCATCCACTTCTTTCTGGTGATGTTTCTGACCACCCGGTCCGACCATTTGTGGATTTGAAGCCTAAAAGGATTTTTTTTTTAACTTAACAAAAGCCGGACAAGACTCGCGCGGAGGTTCCGTACGTTAGTTTTTTTAAATCAATATGAATAAATAAATAAATAGCATTGGTACAAATTGACACCAATTGACCTAGTCCCAAACTAGGCAAAGCCTGAACAGTCAAAGAATTTAATTCCTACCCATTTCGTTGAAACGTTGTTATAGACATCCGCAATGCATTAAGGTCGAAAATGTCAACGTAAACACGACATGTCAAAGCGACGTCGTGTTCTATCTAGATCTTATGGTGACAGATTGCTATACGATATTAAACCTTAGCCACTCACTTGCTTTGAATTTTGAGTTGAACTCTATTTATAACAAAATATCAGCGTTGACAGGCAACTCTAGTTGCAAAAAGCAATTGAATGGCTAAGTATGTTGGAAATTTAATTCCTTGACTGTACTATGGGTACCAGACAACGGATAAACATACCCGGTCGGGGCAGATGTTTGTATGATGAATACGAATGTTTGTTCTCGGGTCTTGAGTAAGTAGGTATTTATCTACATAAGTATGTTTATCCGTTGTCTAGTACCCATAGGCTTTGCCTAGTTTGGGACTAGGTCAATTGGTGTCAATTTGTCCCATGATATTTATTTATTATTTATTTATACTTATATAAATAAATACATACAAATATATTACAAGGTTGCGTTTTTGTCTCCAATTTCGAGAGCCACCTGTTTGGAGAGGTCTCAAATAGAGAGATCTCTCTCCAGGCAGATGTTATGCCTGGGGACCGAAGTCCGAAGGAAAGAGAGTTGGAAGTTGTATTTATGCCATCGACTTGAGAAACTTCGTTAGCGCGATGTAGAGCCGTGATGACGTCACCCGCGTGTACCGCTAGGGTCGCTACACATATAGATATAAAATAATAACAAATGCGGAAGCGGAACCTACTCTTCGTCCAGGGGTGGGTTTCCGGTGTCAGGTCGCCTCTCCATCAACGGTTCGCCATTGTCGTCTCTGGAAAAAAAAAAGTGTATTCTTTTGTTTCAGTGAGTATCTAAAGTATTTACTATGTACCTACAGATACTATAATAGTAGATTTTATGTACATCCATATCATAACTTCCCTACAATATGTTCAGAGACGATAAGCCAATATTAATTATTTTAAATAGTTTCATTCAATAATAAAATTATTGTTCGATACATTTGAGGATAAAAATCGACTCAAGCCTAGATTATTTATTGATTAAAAAATTATGTATGCGACTGTACATAATTAGGTATTACTTGCTTAAAACACTCGTGAGATATTATTATAAAACTCGCCTTCGCTCGTTTTATAAAACCTCACTCGTGTTTTAATGCCTTTCATTAACTATATATGTATCCGTCACATAAATAACTATTAACGGAAAAACCGTCAAAATAAAAAATTGAAAAAACAAAACACGAAGATCGCGGTGGATGCGGAAAGCAGAAGACCGGTCTGAGTGGAGAGCCGCGGGGAGTCCGCCGTCCAGCAGTGGACGTCTTTTCGGCTGACATGATGATGATGATGATGATGTGCGAGCTGTCAGTAGGCTTCCAACAAGATGGAGCGACGACCTGGTAAAGATCGCATAACGCGGGGGATGCGGAAAGCACAAGACCGGTCTGAGTGGAGAGCCGCGGGGGAGGCCGCCGGCCAGCAGTGGACGTCTAGAAGCTGACATGATGATGATGATGATGTGCGAGCTGTCAGTAGGCTTCCAACAAGATGGAGCGACGACCTGGTAAAGATCACGGGATCGCGGGAGATGCGGAAAGCACAAGACCGGTCTTAGTGCAGAGCCGCGGGGGAGGCCGTCGGCCAGCAGGGGGCGTCTGTCTGCTGAAATGATGATTACGTTTTCCTGTAGGGTCTTTCTTGAGCATCCATATTACCTGTAGAAAGCGAACAGCGACACGCTGAACCCAAGGGCGTGGAGCATTTCGTGCTGCACAGTGGACAGCAGGCTCGGCAGGTCCCGGTACTTGGTCGACAGCTCCCCGGGACAGAAGTTAGCGTGGCCTGCCACTGGCCTGGAAAAACGGGAAATGTGACATAAATAAATAAATAAATATCATGGGACAGTTGACACCAATTGACCTAGTCCCAAACTAGGCAAAGCCTATACTATGAGTACTAGACAACGGATAAACATACTTATATAGATAAATACATACTTATATACATATTAAACATCCAAGACCCGAGGAAAACATTCGTATTCATCACACAAACGTCAGCCCCGACCAGAGGGTAGAGCACGACTTTAAGAGAGCTGCGTAGCGTTACGGTTATCGTATCGAGATCGAGAAACCTCATACTAAATTTTAGTTCCAAACACGCTCACGGACGGGCGCTGTTCCAACCGTCATACAAACTCGACAACGTTTACTATTCGACTTTACGTTACGCAGCATTCGTAAAGTCGTGCTTGACCCTCTGGGATCGAGCCCGGGACCTTAAGCTTCATAGTCAGGGTCTCTAACCACTAGGCTATCCGCGGTCGTCTAATGAATCGCTCTCGTATCGTCGCACATTTAGATCGGTCAGTGTGGGCAAGTCTGTAACTATAATAAGACATACAGAGATCTGTTCTTAGAAACCACATTTTTTTATTGTTTATTCAGGAACAAACGGTTACACTTCAACAAAGATACGTACAATACGTACAGATTATATATATAGTCTTATATATATTAAGTCTTAGAAAACCAACAGTTCCATTAATCCTAAAATACAATTTTCAAAACATGCTAGCTCAAAACAAAACAGTTTTACCTACATTTTTGATACTATATTTACCTGCCCACATGAATGCACTTAAAACAGCTATGACAAAGTACAAACTGCAGTACGTCAAGCGACTATATTACTGCTAAAGAAGAAACAAAAAATCGTTATCTTTTAATTTATGAATCAAAGAGTAGTTTCCGCAGTGATGATGTAATGTCATCGATTTTAGTGACAAGAAAATCTGCATGCATGGATTTAAAAAAGGTTGTAGTCAGTTCGGGAACCGAACCCGGTCGTATTGAAAAATAAAACTTACATAATTTCTATTTAGATATCGATTGTGTTAAGTCTTACTCGTAAGCAGCGAATGTTGCTATGAAATATGTTAAAAACGGGAAATGTACCTACCTACACTACATAATTATAATTCTCAATCATAATACATATCCTCAAGCGAACTTACCGATCCAAAGCGCTCTCCTGCTGGCAATGCGAGGCGTAAGCCACTGTCAGACCGCGACTGCACCGTTCGGTTTCCACGGCGCTCACGTATAGCACGAAGTCCGTGTCCTCAACACCCACGGATTCGTCGTCTTCAAACACTGTAAATATTCATCATCATCATATTTGTTATTTAATCAAATTTGTTATTGGATTAAGAAGAGAATGTGCAGATGGTGCCCAGCTGCGAAGCGGTAGGGTGTCGATATACGTGTTCCGGTTACTGACGATCACTTTCATATTATAATTATCACCAGTTTTTTGGGTTCCGAACCAAAAAGGTAAAAAAAGACCGCTTTTAGATTTAATATTTTAAGAATTATCCTCCAACTCCTAAGCGTTAAGGAGTTCTACCTTTAATCATCAGTTCAAATTTCGTAATCAGGCCTTATATATACTACGAAATGCAAAATTGGAACTTCGTGTCGTGCCGTCCCGCTTACGCTAATATTATTTAACACGAGAGTGAGCGGAACGACACGATACGAAGTTCGAATTGCGTAGTAGGTAGTCCCCCAGGTTAGATAAATATTGCGTTATGTGAAATACAAAATGGGCTAGTCCCCTATCCCGTGGGAATTCCAAAAATCCCTTCCTAGTGCACCTCTAGGATACTCAAGGATGTTTGTCAAATTTCAAGTCTCTAGATCCAGTGGTTTAGGCTGTGCGTTGTCTGTCAGTCAGTTACGGTACTGTTTTATAGGTATAGAAATACATGTGTAATTTATCACGAGCTTTTCGGTGAAGGAGAACATCGTGAGGAAACCTGCCACTTCTGCCAAGCAATTGTGTGTGTGAAGTTACCAACCCACACTGGGCTGGAACTGTAGCCCAAGCCCTCTCATTCAGATAGGCCTGTGCTTAGCAGTGGGACATAAATGATGTTGTAGAAACTCACCAGTGTCGTCTTCACCGTCGTTCAACGCGTTTCCCGTCAGTTCAGTGGTATCTTCATCCTCAATGGTGACGCGGCGGCGAGGCAGCGCGCGGCAGTTCTGACCCGTGCTGTTGCAGACGTAGCAAGGCTGCGGGCAATGAAATTAGAGCATCAATAAACACCAGCTGCTTCCCTGCGTAAAATGCCTACTGCGATTCAAGACTGTTTAAATTTTAAACTATCCCCTTGCTATGAGGTTCAACGGTTTACTGAAACCGCTGGGTTCCGTAGCCAAAATGGTAAAAACGGAACCCTTATTTGTGAAAGCCGCTAGTTTAGTAGTTAAATAAATCAAATAAATACTTCTATGGGTGCACTCCATACATGTGAAAAAGCTGAAACAAAAAATCAGCAAACATCAATGTGCAGCACATATTTCGACAGCTCTTTAAAAAAAACCGGCCAAATGCGTGTCGGACTCGCACACGAGGGTTCCGTAGAAAGATTTTAACGCTTTTCCCCAGTGTTTTAAGAAGTCCAGTGTTAGCAGAGCCCTGCTCTTAAGCAAAATATACGCAGTGTGGGGTCAACTTATATTGGTATGCGAAATCTACAGACCGACATAAAAAATTAAGATTTAGAGAATTTTCTGAGTGGTTGTGCTAAAGGAGCTACCTTCGTAACAAATTTCAAGTGTCTAGGACATCTGGAAGTACCCTTTAGGTTTTTGGAAATCGGAAATTTGTGTGGAAATAGCCTTTTTAATTAGTCTTTTGATTGCGTTGACTTAGAAGGTTGATTTTGTCACAGCTTCAAGGGACCGCAGGCTTGAGTATTTGATATTAATTTCAGCATGCTACCTCACGCGTTCCAGAGAAAAAGGGTCTTGACAGACAGACAGACAGACAGACAAACAGACGGACAACAAAGTGATCCTATAAGGGTTCCGTTTTTTCCTTTTGAGGTACGGAACCCTAAAAATATTAAGGTTCCTAAGATTTTTTTCATCAAGTGAATATCGCTCCGAAAGTAGCATAAATTGTATTCCCCCCCCTTATCCTCTAACCCGTAGGTTCAAAAATATAATACCTTTATATTTTTTAACGCTTAATAAGTAGTTAAATACTTTCAACGAACATTATTGTCCCACGATATTTATTTATAAAAGCAATTTACAATGACATTAAATCTAAGCTTAAACTAAATAAACTACAACTTAAAACTAAATACTACTTTATTTACATAATAAAAGCAATTTACAATGACATTAAATCTAAGCTTAAACTAAATAAACTACAACTTAAAACTAAATTCAATCTAAATAAGGCCCCCGTGGCATAGTGCCCAAAAGGCTGGCAGCGTTGCCTCGCTGAATAGCGATGCTGATTCTTTGAGAGAGAAAACTGCCAGCCCTTTGGTCACAAGTTGCATCAACTAAGCGCTTTTGTAACTCAGAAATAAGCTTGTAAGCGCTGGGACCCCATGGACCCAAAGTTTCAAACCCGACAGGAACAAAATTATAATTCGGACCGAGAGATTGATACTTAGAATTTTTTCTATTTTCAGCCGTTTCTGCCGCCGCACCAGCTTTTTGTGTGGTTCCCTGGAGATGTGAGGGTGCTACTGTATCGACACAGGTCGCATCCCAAACCAGAACCCTACCCATTCTCCAGGGAATCAGAGACATACCGTCCGGCCTTTTGCCATCGTCGCGGGCAATGCCGCTTGGCTCCAAAATGGCCGGCACGTTCGCAGAGGCAAGAGCCCGGCGGATTATGTCATTGAGCGCGGCATGACGGGAGAAACGGCCGGCGCTCTTTTGACAGGAAAGACCATGGTGTCCCGTTTCGTTCACATTGGTGCCACAGAGCAACACCCAGTCTTAGCCCGACTGCAATTCTCAGTGTTTCAGGCTCAAGAAAGGTTCCGGTGTTAACGGAAGGATAAGCATGAAGCCAGTCACCGGATTCCTTTCTTGCCACAGCCAAAAGCCTTGCGCGGTCTGGGCCTGAACTGGAACTGAGAATATTAGAATAAGTTAATTTGGATAGTGTGTCATCCCAGCTCCGTTGGAAATTTGGATAAGCGGGAGGATTTTCACCCGGACAAGCCATTAGCCAAGCATTCCTAGCATCGACCAAACCCGTCGTCTCGTAGTTTGAAGGACAATCCTTTAGGATTTTACCTACGAGGGTGGACGTGCTGTGGACAGATGATAGGAACGCTGGTAAAGCAACACTAGAAATTTTGCGGAGAAAACTAAATTAAATCTAAATAAGGCCCCCGTGGCATAGTGCCCAAAAGGCTGGCAGCGTTGCCTCGCTGAATAGCGATGCTGATTCTTCGAGAGAGAAAACTGCCAGCCCTTTGGTCACAAGTTGCATCAACTATGCGCTTTTGTAACTCAGAAATAAGCTTGTAAGCGCTGGGACCCCATGGACCCAAAGTTTCAAACCCGACAGCAACATAATTATAATTCGGACCGAGAGACTGATTGATATTTTCGGCCGTTTCCGCCGCCGCACCAGCTTTTGTGGTTCCCTGGAGATGTGAGGGTGCTACTGTATTTATTAATCATCACTATCATCATCATCACCAGCCTTTTTTACGTCCCACTGCTGGGCACAGGCCTCCTCTCAGAATAGGAGGGCTTATTATTATTTCTCTATAAAAATGTCACCCGTGCTACCTCTGGTGAAACGACCTGTACCATAATATCCATTTTGTGAATTGCGAAACCATTAAAAAGGGACGTAAATATTTCAATAGCCATAAAGTACAGCCGTAAAGAAAGAGCATATACTGAAGTAAACATATAGCTATGCTATCAAGAAATACAGTTGTTATCGGTAAGATACCTACACTTTCCTTAGAAAAAAATACTTTTCGATAAGATTAGACATTTGTAATTATTTAAAACGCCGCGTAAATTCACGTAATTATAGGTTTTTAACCCCCGACGCGAAAAGAGGGGTGTTATGAGTTTGAGTTTTTTAGCGATCGTTTTTTGACTATCAAAATCGGTTCGCCGTTTTGGAGACATCAATCTTTGAAATGACAATGCCGGGGGTATTTCAACTATTCTAAGTTGGTCAGGTTTTACACTACCTAAGTGTCACTTGATCAAGCTTTCAAAAATAGTCGTTAAAAACCGTGGCCTGCAATTTTGACTTTCTAATCATTTGGTGGTTTACTTTATTATGATTAATTTGTGGTTACGTATTAAAATAAACAAACAAATAAATAAATGTCACGGGACAATTTGACACCAATTGACCTAGTCCCAAACTAGGCAAAGCCTGTACTATGGGTACTAGACAACGGATAAACATACTTATATAGATAAATACATACGTATATACATATTAGACATCCAAGACCCGAGAACAAACATTCATATTCATCATACAAACATCTGCCCCGACCGGGATTTGAACCCGGGACCTCAAGCTTCATAGTCAGGGTCTCTAACCACTAGGCTATTCGGTCGTATTGTAAGAGCTATTGTAATTTCTTATTTGCAAAAAGTAGTAACAGCAGTATATAAATATAGATAAATATAATACATACCGGGGTGGATTTGCAAACTGTAGACACTTGGTGTAATTTGTGTGGCACTTTTTCATACAAAAATGCGGCCACGTAAATTTCACCAGAGTGACCAGGGATCTCCAGTTTGAAAATCCACCCACCTGTTATATTTAAAAACATCAAGCATCCAAGACCCGAGAACAAACATTCATACTCATCATGCAGAGGGTCTAGTGTAATCAACGGACAAAAAAAGCGTCTCGGTCGCGTTCGTGTTTACGTCCGAATTACTACGGGCACATTAGCAGCGCCACTAGTGGCACGTATCGACAACAAGCAATTCTCATACTATTTGACGCCTGTAACGCAAACGCGATCGAGACGTATTATTGGCCGTTTATTAAGTACACTTGACAGATGCCCGACCGGGGATCGAACCTGGGGCCTAAAGCTTCGTAGTCAAGTACTCTAACCACTAGACGGGTCGTCAACCGAAACTCATATCTATATTAAGGCGATTAACGATAAAAACAAAATATATAAATACATTAAGCTCAATATATTAAACTCAAACTCCACAAAAATTGTAACTTACCTGACAAAACAGCCAGCGATTGCACACAGCTGGAACGTGTAAGCTCTACTAAATACCTGGGTGTAATATTTGACCAGCGCCTTTCTGGTACCCGCATGTTGACTTCATCAACAATCGTATACGTAAGTTAAACTGGATCTTTAAAATACTAAGGCATGTTACCACTCCCTCTTTATTGAATAAAATTTATATTGCACTCGCACAGTCCGTCATGATTTATTGTATCCCAGTTTGGGGCGGTGCTAACAAAACCAAATTCATAGAACTGGAAAGGGCACAAAGATGTTTATTGAAAATAATGTACTTTAAACCTTATTCGTATCCCACAGTTGAGCTTTACAATCACTGTAACCTACTTAGTATGCGTAAACTCTATATACGAGGGCTGTTTGATAAGTACCCGTTTTCTAAATATATTAATATCACTGGCCGCAAATAAGTATACCACCTTTTTAAGCCATTTTTCAGAGGCGGGAAAATTAAAAAAAAAATGGCATCCTTTGGTTTTTTTCTCATTTGACAACGATTCAGTGAAGGCGTGAACTTAAAATTGTTAAAATGGAGAAAGAACAGTATCGGTCTGTAATTAGATTCTTATTTTTGGAAGGAAAAACATGTGATGAAATAAAAGTAAGAATGCAAGCGGTTTACCATGAATGTGCTCCTTCTATGACAACCGTCAGATATTGGTATAACGGGTTTAAGCGGGGGAGAACAACCGTCTTTGATGAGGATCGCCCAGGCCGGCCAGTTGAGGTGACTACAGACGATATGGTTAAGAAAATTGAAAATATCGTTTTAGCCGACCGCCGAATTGAACTTCGAGAAATCGTTGATGCTGTAAACGTTTCAATCGAGAGGGTACAACACATATTAGAAGAAAAATTGGGTATGAAGGTGAGAAGTATGAGGTGGGTGCCGCGTTTACTCACGGAGGAGCAAAAACGGAACCGACTGACTACTTCGGAGCAGTGTTTGGCCGTGTTCAAACGTAACCCGAAGGAGTTTCTGCGTCGTTTCGTGACCGGGGACGAAACGTGGGTCCACCACTACACCCCGGAAATGAAAGAGCAGTCGAAGCAGTGGATTTTACCGGGTGAATCTGCTCCAAAGAAAGCAAAAACCGTCCCATCGGCTGGAAAGGCCATGGCGACCGTTTTTTGGGATTCGCAGGGTATTATACATATTGACTATTTAGAAAAGGGAAAAACAATAACAAGGCAGTACTATGCCAATTTATTGGATGAATTTGACGCCGTGTTGAAGGACAAACGACCCCATTTAAAAAAGAAAAAAGTACTGTTTCATCACGACAACGCCCCGGCTCATTCGTCCAGAGTTGTGACGGCTAAATTAGCACAGTTACGCTACGAACTATTGTCTCACCCCCCGTATTCTCCAGATTTGACCCCATGCGATTTCTTTTTGTTTCCCAACCTAAAAAAATGGCTCGGTGGCAAGCGATTTGGATCAAATGACGAAGTCATTGCCGCCACAGAGGCCTATTTTAATGACTTTCCAAAATCTTACTTTTTGGATGGTTTATTGAAGCTTGAGTATAGGTGGAACAAATGTATAGAGTTAAGAGGTGACTACGTAGAAAAATAAATGCATATATACAAAAAAAAACGTTTTTTTTTCCATAAGCTTTTTTTTTTCCACAACTGATAGTACGAGGGCTGTTTGATAAGTACCCTATCAAACAGCCCTCGTACTATCAGTTGTGTTAAAACTTCACAAAAACCTTGTGTTTGACCCGACATATAATATTCATAGGAGAATAAAAACGGTTGCACCTTTCCCTACCTCTAAGTCAGCTTTCGCTAGAAGACAGTATGATGCACTATCGGCTCTGTTATATAATAAGTCAAACAAAATTCTTGATTTCTATACTCTGAAACTTTATGATTGTAAAGTAACCTTGACTGAGTGGCTTCAAGGACTGGACTACAATGAGACTGAAGACCTCATCTTACCAATAGGTGCTACACAGTATGTACAAAACTCGTATATTTAATACTAGCACATTGTACCGCTATAGTTTTAGTTAGGTATAAAATTCCGAATCTCATGTTAATCGGACCTAACTTAGCAAGTAGTACTCACAGGCACACACACACACACACACACAACAATGCTACAACATATAAAATAGTTAGCTTAAGCACTAAAATTTGTAATCATTCCAAAATTGTTCATGTTTTTGGAAGAGCGGGGCCTCCTGACACAAGTTCTTACTTAATAGGAGGTCCCAACCTTACCAATTATATAATCCTGAAAAATGTCAATAAAGGTTATTTTAATTTATTTATTTATTAAGTATCTATAACATCTTAACTTGTTTTTCTATGTTATATATATATTTTTTCCTATTTAATACTTATGATATCTGCATCGCAAGTAAGTCAAGTTGCAATTAATATTCTGTTACTACATCATAAGCATAATTTACTTTGACTTGTGACATACACCAAATGTATAGAGAATTTAATAGGCTAGGATTTCTATGTTTAACTATATTAAAATACCTTTTTATAATAATCATCATCATCACTATCGTCATCATTGGCCTATTCACGTCCCATTGCTGGGCACCAGGCCTTTATTTAGAATATTTAAAAAAAATTAAATAAGTAATTACGTAATCGGTGCAAATTTTGAAAAAAAAAATTTTTTTTTTCGAAAAGACGCGTTATTTGTGATAACACTGTGCAAAATGAAGTTAGACCGATATTTAATAGATGTCGTCACTAAAACGAAGTTGTTTAGTAGAAGTGAGGTGGGGTGAGGAAGGCGCGAAGCGTTCAAGGTCATCCTCTCAGGGAAGCGTCTTAAGAGCGCAAGTTACTTCGTATTAGCTCCTTGTAAGGCTTCAAAAGATTGGAACGAGGAAAGGTCGATTTCTAGATGACGTCAATGAGGTTGGGGAAATCTACAATTTTAATTACAATATCCTTCATGTTGGGGGGCGTCCAATAAACAAGTGATGTTTTTAACAAGTTTTTAAACCCCCCTCCTCACCCCCCCCCCCCCCCCCACGCCCCTACCCACTATCATCAGATTTTTTAAACAGGTATAATCTCATTTAGAGTCAGAGTTGCAAAAGCGCTTGGTCGATGCAACTTGTGACCAAAGGGCTGGCAGTTTTCTCTCTCAAAGAATCAGCATCGCTATTCAGCGAGGCGACGCTGCCAGCCTTCTGGGCACCATGCCACGGGGGCCTTATTTAGATTTAATACCGTTTTAAGTTTTAGTTTAATTAGTTTTAGCTTGGATGTCATTGTAAAATGCTTTTATTATGTTAATTTAGAGTAAAAGATGTATTCTGGTATCAAAAGGTGTACCTACTAAAGGATTTTTTTAAAGAAAAAAAAAATTCTTTACACGACGAGGAAGGAAAACGAGCAAGTGGGTCACCTGATGGTAAGTGATCACCACTGCCCATAGACACCCGCAACCCCGGGAGGTTTGCAAATGCGTTGCAAACCTAGAGAGCTAAGATAAAATGCATCTGTGCCCGTAATTACACCGGCTGTCTTACTCTCCATACCGGAACACAACGGCGCAAGCACTGCCGCTTAGCGGCAGGATTAGCGAATAAGATGGTGGTAGCGATCCGGACGGACCTCGCACAAGGTCCTACCACCCGCAAAAAATATACCTAACTAACGAAAACAAATAAGAATCAAGAAAGACCGAAGGCAGAAATTAAGATGAAATATTTTCAAAGTAAATACTAGAACACGCGCAAACATGTCATTGTGCCATTAATATTTGCATGGAAACATACATTTGCCGCACAGATATAACTATTTGTCATTAGTGGTCGCGGGTGAGCAAAGTAATTGTTTTTTAGTTCATAAATATTTGCTTCATTTAAAATAATTATGTTTGCTCTCAAAACAGAAGCCTTATCGTCTAACACACTCCGCTTAGTTTTGGCATTCGCCATCACTTTCTAGCACGATCTTGTACCGTTTGTCAGAACAAGATGGCGAATGCCAACGTGAGGAGTGCGTTATACGATAAGGCCAACAGGTCGGTAAAGTAGTGATGACATAAAAAAACCGGACAAGTGCGAGTCGGACTCGCGCACGAGGGTTCCGTACAAAAAAATTAACGCTTTTCCCCAGCATTTTAAGATGTCCAGTGTTAGCAGAGCCCTGCTCCTAAGCAAAATGTACGCAGTGTGGGGTCATTTTATATTGGTCTATCACATAGACAGACATAAAAATTTTAGATTTTGAGAATTTTCTGAGTGGTTGTGCTATAAGAGCTACCTTCGTATCAAATTTCAAGTTTCTAGGACAACTGGAAGTACCCTATACAATACAATACAAATATTCTTTATTGAAAACCACAAAACAGTACAAGGAGATTACAGAAAAACAGGTATGGTAGACAATGGGCGGTCTTGCTTTAGGTTTTCGGATTTCGGCGATTTGTATAGAAACCACCTTTTTAATTACTGTATCTTTTGATTGCGTTCACTTGGAAGGTTGATTTTTTCACAGCTTCAAGGGACTGCAGGCTTGAGTATTTGAATTTCAGCATGCTACCTCCACGCGAGAGACCTCCAGAGAAAAAGGGTCTTGACAGACAGACAGACAGACAGACAACAAAGTGATCCTATAAGGACTGCCAATGTCAAATGTCAATACAATGCCAATGTCGCGTTTTTTTAATAATACGTATAATTACTCTGTACAGTCAGCAGCAGAAGTAGTTAAGCAACCGAAGCGGTCACAATGATCTGCACAAACTCTACTCAGGGTCTGCTGAGTGTGTACGTTATTTTGGCATTGTGTGGTGTGATAGTTTTGTTTCAGTATGAGTTTGTGGGAACGCAACACAATTTGACATGAGTGCAGACGTGTGCTGTGTGTGTACCTCACCCCCTCGAAGAGTGGCAGAAAAATTGTAGTGCATAGACAAGCCAAAGGCGCCGACGGGTGCGGCCTTAGAGGAGGAAAGGAATGGAGATGTTAACGCGCGATTTCCCCTCTGCCAAATCTCCAACTTTAAGTCAGATCAAAATGATCATCAGGATCTGTTCATTGGGTGCGTGTTTTTGGCATTTGTGTGACAGTTTTGTTTTATTGTGCGTTTGTAGGAACGTAACAAATTTTGACAGGAGCGTAGACGTGTGCTGTACGTATGTGTTCCTCGTCCCCATCGAAAAGTGGCAGAAAAATTGTAGTGCATAGATAAGCCAAAGGCGCCTCCCATCTATGAACTAAAAAACAATTACTTTGCTCACCCGCAATCTGTCTGCTTTCAGGGTGAGGCAGTGATGTTTTAATTAAAGTTAGAGTAATAAGCTAGTGCAGCGGATACCAGGAAGCGTGGGCCGTGAAGCGTGGGGCGTGAAGCGTGAATACTAGCTTGATAAGACGAAGTAATGCTGAGACCTGTATAATCCTCCCACGATAACTCGCAAATACTCTGCATAAGATATTAATTGACAACCCAGAAAAATCACGCTGTGGTAATACTTTTTTTATGTCACTCAGACATTTCCTTAATTATAAATAATGATGATAGTAGTAATCAAAAGTGGCTGTTTTTTTTTTAAATATGACTCTGTCCATTGGAGGACAATTTTGCCAGTGTTTAGTAGGTTTTGTTGTTGAATGGTAAAAAAAAACTAGAAAACGAAATATGAGAGGTATTTTAATGGTGGATGGTGGATGAACGATTTATTTCATTTATTTATTTATTCATAAAAAACTTACACAGCATAACAGTTTAAACTAAGTTACTAAGACAAACAAACAACTGGTACAGAAAATATACAGAGTAAGATAATAATAAAGATAACACTCAAATACAGGAAGAGAGACGTGCATCCATCGCCTGTCCGTTTATGTTTAATCTAATCAAAAGTTCAAAACGTGTTGTTTGACTATAAATCAGTGTTGCCATACACAAACTTTAGATTTCTACTGTTGTCAGTTCGTTGCAGAGTTATTGTGGGTTGACTCTAGGCTTTTAATAAATGTAATCTTTCAATAAGTAACTACCATGTCTAACTGACGTCAACAAAGCAAATGTCTTATTAGTGTTCTGAGCCAAAATGGCAAAAACGGAACCCTTATAGTTTCGTCATGTCCGTCTGTCTGTCCACGACTTAGCTCAAAGACTATTGATACTAGAAAGCTGTAATTCTACACGGATATACATATTAACTAGGCCGAAAAAGTGCGCGAATAAAATCTTAAAAAATATATATTCTGGGGTAGGTACCTCCGCTACACGTAAAGTGGGGATGATTTTTTACTCTCGTCTACCCCATAGTGTGGGGTATCGTTGGATAGGTCTTTTAAAAATATTGAGGGTATTCCGAAATCATTTTTTGATTGCGAGAGCAGTGACAATATTTTCTTAATTTTATACAAACAAAACTTAGAACAAGATAACCGTTATCTTGGCTGTAAGAAAGGATGGTATGCTATCGAATACCAATCAATTTGAACCAAGAGAAACATCTTCTTTTAAGATTTGAGCAGCGTTTTGGTCATTAAAATTTGGTCAGAGATTTTCGAAAATTTCTAATTATTTTTGTGGTAACGTACTTATGTATTTTTGTTAAAGGGCTCCAATTACTATGCCTAATCCAACTCACGAGCACCATGGTACTATTCACAGCCAACGTGGAGGACATAAAGAAACTAGCACGACGTTTCGTTTCAGACAATATGGCGGAACAAATAGCTGAACTAATACTTACAGCCAGCAACGGAATAAAAGCAGCAAAAATCTCAGAAGAGAATGGCAAAAATGTCGAAAGTATAGAAGATGTTTCTGAGAATAACATTGGCAGAGCTGGCAAAGAAACTGTAGTACAAAGAACCACTAAAGCTAGAAAGCAAGTTAAAAGAGCACATCCTAAGAAACCTAGTATTTATAGAAAAGTTGATGTAACACCTAAAGATGCGATGGTTATTAACGTGAATTGGGAAGAACAAAAGACAATGTCTACTATAATACCGTTTGAAGGTTATACTCACCTAATGAATGAAGCAAAGAAAGGGAATAATAAAAATAATATAGGGAATACGTTGAGTAAAGATAATCGCATTGGATACAGAAACTATAGATATGTTGATGATAGTGCTCCGAAATATAACGATGATGAAGCAGATATAGTAGCGACCAGCGGTGCAATTGGTTTACCTAAAGTTAGACACACGTGGTAATGAAAGACTCCTTGTTTAATTTACAAGACTCCAAAAACTCTCACCCTTTCCTCAGAAAACAGAACAAACCAGGCCCCAATTTCACCAACTTTACAATGTCAGTTTCAATGACAATTCGGTGTCAACTGCTGACTTGAAGAGCTTTTGTTTTAGCGCGCTCCGTGTTGTCAAAGACATGTAGTTAGAATTGTCATATAAAACTGACAATTGTAAAGATGGTTAAATAGCGGCCGGAAGTCGCGGTCAATCATAACGGCACGCCGCACACTGAGTGATTTTTTTATTGATTTCGCTACCCTTACACTCAAAATATAATCCTGTTTTGTTTTTATAAACCCAACTGCAACCGCATTCCTGCATGTAAGAACGACACGAGAAGGGATTAATTAATATTGTCATTCGTACAACACGTCACGATACGCTGCGTGAACGGCTTGGAAAGGAATGGAGATGTTAACGCGCGATTTCCCCTCTGCCAAAACTCTAACATTAAGTCTGACCAAAACGATCAGGGTCTGTTGATTGTGTGCGTGTTTTTTTGGAATTCGTGTGACGGTTTAGTTTTAGTGTGCGTTTGTAGGAACGTAACAAATTTTGACATGAGCGCAGACGTGTGCTGTACGTGTGAGTTCCTCCTCCCCCTCAAAAAGTGGCAGAAAAATTGTTGTGCATAGATAAGCCAAAGGCGCCTCCCGTCTGTCTGCTTTATGGTGCACGGAGATGACTATGCGAAACTACATCAGCTTCAGGCGCGCTCGCGGGTTCTGGTTTGTAGTGTATTCTGATTCTGAGATCCCTTCCTATGCCAACATCTCAGACTAATAAGATCCTTGTGACATTTCCAATGACAGCTTTTACTTACGGTGACGCAAAAAGTCACAAATCAAAAAACAGTTAACTAATAAAAAGAGAATAACCAAGTTAGAAAAGTTGAAACACCCCCGACATTGCCATTTCAAAGTTCAATATTTCAGAAACGGGTGAACCGATTTTAATGAAACTTAGCTAAGAACCATCTCGATTAAACTAGCTTTCGATTTAAAAAAACCGCATCGAAATCAGTATATCTGTTTGAGAGATATGACGATGCCACAGACAGATACACATGTCAAACTTATAACACTCCTCTTTTTCGTCGAGGGTTAACAAGCTCAGTTTAAAACATTCTGTACCCGGGACCCCAAGCTTCATAGTCAGGGTCTCTAACCACTGGGCTATCCGCTCTGCCCCTCGACTACGAAGTGCAAAATTCGAAATTCGTATCGTGCCGTCTCTCTCAAGCTAATATTATTTATTACGAGAGTGAGCGGGACGATACGATACGTACTTCGATTTTCGAATTTCGTAGTAGTCCCTCTGGCTCTCACTCACATTGAGATGGTTTTCCGGCACGCGGACCTCTCCGCACATAGTTTCAGCTGCGCATGAGTCGATGCAGTGTGCGCGACCGCCGCGCACGAACACTTGGCGCGTTGGGCACTTCCTGTAAAAGAATAAAGGATTTAATCACAACAATCTATTAAGAAACAAATTTATAACCTAACGTCTGTAGCATCATAGTTCCCAATCGGATGGACCGATTTCGATGCGGTTTTTTCAATCGAAAGCTAGAGTTTAATCGTGGTGGTTCTCAGCTAAGCCAAGTTTCATTAAAATCGGATCACCCGTTCTTGAAATATTAAACTTTGAAATGACAATGTCGGAGGTTTTTCAACTTTTCTGTTGGTTGTTATAGAACACGTGTATCACGAGGAATACTGAGTCACAGTTCGCGGTGTCTTACGCTTTAAGTAAGTTGAAAAACCCAAGACGTTGTCATTTCAAAGTTTAATATTTCAAGAACGAGTGATCCGATTTTAATGAAACTTAGCTAAGAACTACCACGATTTAACCAGCTTTCGATTAAAAACTCATCGAACGCGCCAACAAGTTCAGGCGACCATGCCACTTCTATCTTCTCTTTATCAGTTCTGCGTCGAAATGTAATTATTATGCTCAAGCCTTTTGGCATCTGAAGATCGAAACGAAAGCTCATTAGGAAGTCTACAAGACGCAGTAATAACGTAATAACGTATTAATTTCCAGGAAGCTTGTATAACAACAAAAGGTAGCAAAAAACGTCTTTTCTGAGATATTGTTCATTAATGGTACAGAATTTTCGAGACCTTTTTGCGGGATTTGCTGTATTGTATCGACTTCTTTTCCTTTCTATTAAAAAACTACGAAAGGTTTCTGGTGAAGTCTTAATGAAGACAATGGGCCTTGATTTTTAAATCAGACGAAACATCGCTAGATGGCATTAGCAAAGTGATGTCTGTCAAGTTTGTGAATGGCTTGATTTTACTATAATCAGGTTTTTTCGGCATTAGAATCAGAAACAAGTTAGATAATCTTGACAAGGCAGAAAAATGCTTTTTACAAAATTGCGGTCGAGACGGCCGGCTGTTGGGGCTCTGAGGCAAAACTTTTTTTCGAAGACTTGGGGCGTCGTCTTCGCGAGAGAGGTCTTGACCTTCGCTCCGGGTCATTTCTGGTGCCGAGGTTGTCCATCGAGGTTCAGCGTGGTAATGCGGCGTGTTGGGCACTTTTGCGCCTGGAATGACGCGGGGCGGTTTGTTTGACTGATTGTGTATTTTCTGAATTGTAATTTATGTTTGTGCTTACTTGGAATAAAATATTGGTTACGTAAAAAATAAATTAAGAATAAGTAATGGCAAGTAACAATTAACGCATTCACTGCCGGCAACGCATATATGCGTTTTTGTGACTTTCGCCCAGTGCCGCTGTCATACATTTGCAGGCATTTGAACGCACATTTGCGTTTGCGGCACCTGAAGAAGTTTCGTTTAAACATCCGGTATCCGGCCGTAAAGTAAAATAAGGCCAGATAGGCCGGATACCGGATAGTTACCGGATATCCGTTTCATCTCTTATTATTATTATGCCGCCATGTGTCGTTCCCACATCATAAGAATAAATAATAACATAGTAGAACGGAATCTCTTTTGACCGAGTCCAAAACGCCGCCATTTATATACCTACTTCCCCATTCACGTCGTTACACCCCTCTGTCGTCAAGGCGTGTTGCTAGGGTTGCTTGCTGTTAAATATTACTTACCTACAGCTACGTCTAAAGATAATATCGCTAAGATGTAAGTTTTTCTTTACTTTGAAATCATTATTTTATACTAGTTGTACAATATATGAGATAGAAAGCATTACGTACACATATTATAGACACTTCTAAATAAGAAGTTATTATAAGTGCCATGAAACCATTTAAGGTGATTTAAGTAAGTATTACTTACCTACAAATATAAAATAAAATACATACAGCTTACGTAAATCTATTACAACCAAATTATAAACAACTAAACGCGCGTGCGGCGACGCCGGCCGTGACAGCCTGACGAGTAGCTCGTTTAACGTGTACTCTAATATCGTGACCCTGAGCCCGTCCGGAGCGGGAGTTTCCGTTCTACTATGTTATTATTTATTCTTATGCCTACATGCAGAAATGCCGTTGGACGTATAATACAGAAAAGAATTACATTATTTCAACTCATTGTTTTAATACACAGTGCGGGGCATGCGGATATGATTGATCGCGGCTTCTGGTTTATTCTGTAATAGCTTATGCCCCGCGGCTTTGCCCTCGTGAAATATTTCAAAATGGGCTAGTTTCGCGGGAATTTCGAAAAATCCCTTCTTAGTTCACCTCTAGGATACTCAAGGTATATGTTTGCCAAATTTCAAGTCTCTAGCTTCAATGGTTTAGGCTGTGCGTTGTATTTTAGTCAGTCACTCAGTCACGGTACTGTTTTATAGGTATAGATTCTGAGGCCTGAAAACACCAGAACACACCCTTTCACAGACAAAATTATCATTTAGACTTTCAAACATATGGTAATATAAACACTAGTACATCTGAAGTTATCGCCGTTATCTCTTGATAAATAGATTGGTGGAAACACAGTCGACGTGACGTTGTGACGCAGTGCAGTGTATTAAAAGAATGGCGTAATGTTTAATAAAGTGTAGTGGTGTTATTTGGACTGTATGTGGAGTGTATAGCAAGGTATGTGGTTCCAAAGTGTGTAGATAAGGGAAGCGTTATTCCCGGATGGAATTATATCTCCACGTTATGACATACGTGCGGACACTGTGAGCCTTGCTTGTAGGGAAGGAATTTCCGGGTCATGTTAGCACAGGAGGTTGCATTCCGAGTGACAGAAAAGGACGGGCAGTGGTTCTCGCGCGAGATAGGAGTAGCACTGTGAGTTGTGCTAGACCTACAGAGCAGGTTTTCTCTGACTTATATACATATAAAGCTCATGCAACGTTACCCCTATAAAACTGTTCAGGAGCACTGCGAAACTCTAAAGAAATATGACGAATAAAGTAACACTAACCTGGTTAGGTTAGAAAAAACTTAGAAAATTTGTAAAACCCCCCACACATTGTCATTTCAAAATTCAATATTTCAAAAACGGGATAACGGATTTTAATGAAGCTTAGCTAAGAACCATCTCGATTAAACTAGCTTTCGAATAAAAAAAACCGCATCGAAATAGGTAAATCCGTTTGGGAGCTATGATGTCACACAGATACACAGGTCAAACTTATAACACCCCTCTTCGTCGGAGTTTAAAAACCCTCTACTCTCTGCCAAAAATGTTACATTACTCTGACCAACTTAGATCAGGGTAACGGTTCCGGCAAAGGATAGGGATCTCGAGCCAGTATAATACCATCGAATCTACCCGTGCAAGGGGGGATCAAGTGTTGTGATCCTCCCCTCCAAGCGCTGGAGCCTGGGGAGGCCGGAGGGTGCCGCTGGTGCATCCCTAGGGATTCCCCGGCGCCTTAACCCGGCAGGAGGGCAACACCAGTGGGTTTTAGTGGGCATACCACCCCCTCCCTCCAAACTGCGGGGGAGGTGAGTTCCGCGTAACCACCGCGTAGTCCCACGTAATGCATTTCCCATCGCAAAAAACGTTGATTGTGTGCGTGTTTTGATATATATGAGTTTGTAGTAATGTAACAAATTTTGACATGAGCGTAGACGTGTGTTTACAAAGCAAATACCCAAAGGCGTAACCAGCTTTAGCCCCAGAGCTGCCCCCCCCCCCCGCCCCCCCTGCCCGGAAATTTGTGCAAATATGGTCATCATTCTCCTATCAGCCGGAAGACGTCCACTGCCGGACATAGGTTTTCCCCGCAGATCCACGACGGATGTACTACCAGCAGTCAATAGCTTCCCGCGGTTTTTACCATAACGTCGGTCCACCTTGCGGCCTCCCGTAAACCTACTGTGTATGTATTGCTACAAAATTTGCGGTTGAATTAAAGTTATGACTGGTTAAGGAAAACCACTAGATTCATAGGTATCCTTCCACTACTCTGCGGGAATTTCCCAGTGCCATTTTCACAGGATCTATAAAATACACACATCCTGGAATCGAAAGTTGCTATAGAAATATTTCGAGTGCCATTTAATGCTGAATTGATATTGTATAAAGATCAAATGAAAACATATTTACGTTATCTTTTGTGACATAGAATACAAACACTGCGATCTTTAACCGTAAAGATAGCGATTACCGATTAGATATGCGACATTATGGGCGGTATTTGCTAACACTTTCTGAACTGCGCTTTAGCGCAGTGAGGCAATTCCAGTTTCCGTCAAGGAATATATAGTGCTTTTCTCAAATAATGTGAGGAAATTAAAAAAACCTAATTTGCAAAAAAAAAGCAATTTTAATACGTAATCACGAAATACGTTAACAAAAACCAAAGTGTTCAATTACTTGATGTTAAATGTAATTAAAAATTATGTCGAATTCGAGCTTGCCGCTGCAAAATTACACGAAATCAACACCCATGACTATTTTTTTGACGAAAATGTCAAACTGTCATCCGCCTTGGGTTCAACTAATATGTCAAATTCGATCTCTCCGCTGCCAAATTACTCGAAATTTACACCCATGACCATTTTTAGTGACAAAAATGACAATTAGTCATCCGCCATCTTGGATTCAAAAAATAATGTCAAATTTGAGCTCACCGCACCAAAATTACATGAAATTGACACCCATGACGATTTTTAGTGAATAGTAGATACTTAAAAGATTTTATATGGAGAGGATGAATGAAAGAAGACTGGCTAAAGGTATTTATGGAGCGAATGTGAGTGGTGGTGCCGGTAGAGGACGCCCTAGGAGAACTTACGACGACAATATCGGTGATGTTCTCCGTGAAGGTCAGGTGCGTGGTACTCGGAACCGGCGAGCGTGTATGAAGATGTACGAATGCGGAGGAGGCTAAAGAGGTGTGTAAGGATCGTAGCAAGTGGCAAGCCGTAGTTTCTGCCTACCCCCGTGGGAAAGAGGCGAAATATATGTACGTATTTTTTTTTACTTTTTATATACATATTATACGTTGCCATTAACTGGCCACTTTGGAAAATGTCATCAAGTTTTGTAATCCACTGATACTGAGTATGAATAGTTTCACAATGCTCTTGGCAACAGTTACGGGTATGTAAGCCGAATAGGTCCATCTGTTTAGGAGTTACTGTGCCACCGACAGACACAGATACACACTCCGCTTTTTGCGTCGCCGTTTTTTTAAAAATGAATGCTATTATATCGAACTGGTAACTAAACCTTTGCCCAGGAGTGAGGCTATTTTTAACCGCCGACGAAAAAGAGGGGTGTTATAAGTTTGACCTGTGTATCTGTGTGTCTGTGTATCTGTGTGTCTGTGTATCTGTGTGTCTGTGTATCTGTCTGTGGCATCGTACCTCCCAAACGGATGGACCGATTTCGATGCGGTATTTTTTAATCGAAAGCTAGTTTAATCGAGGTGGTTCTTAGGTAAGGTTCATTAAAATCGGTTAACCCGTTTTTGAAATATTGAACTTTGAAATGACGATGTCGGGGGTTTTTCAACTTTTCTAATAGGCCATTGACTGGAAATTCCGATACGCATCATTGTCATCATGATTGATCAATCACAATCAGTATAGCTGTAAATTGAAGTGTCGCACATAATCGAAACACTTCAAATACTAAGAATTTTATCAGAAACATAGATATATGCTTTTAATTCATATTCTACCAAAAATATGCACGTGTAAAAAAAAGGCGAGTGCGAGCAGGACTCGCACATCTTGGGTTTCGTACCAAACGTTTTTAGGATTTTATTCCTTGAATTGTGTTAGACATAATGAAAACGGGATATTGACAGCGATCACATTAAACGTTTGGTTTGGTTATGTCTAATGCAATTAACCGCGAATCATTTAAAACTATCCTTGAATTGTGTTCTCTGTTTCATGCTAAACTTCATCATTCGACCTCACTGGGAACTTCCCACTTTGAATAGACATAGTAGAAAGTTCCCACGGGCCAGGCAAATATCAATCTTGTGACAATGTATTAACATTTTGACAAGGGAAAGCTTTTCACACTTTAACTATACCTGATAGGTTTTGATTTACTCGGGGTTGAGAAACAGACAAGACAAAGTTCCGTTTTTTTTTCGTTTTGAAAATAGGGAACCAAGGTGGATATTAAACGGATTCGGGATTTTTTTTATACGAAGAGTAAAGGTAAGTGATCACCACTGCCCATAGACACCCGCAACCCCGGAGGGTTTGCAGATGCGTTGCCAACCTAGAGGGCTAAGATGAAATGCCTCTTGTGCCCGTAATTACACCGGCTGTCCTACTCTCCACACCGGAAAGCAACAGTGCAAGCACTGCTGCTTTGCGGCAGGATTAGCGAGTAAGATGGTGGTAGCGATCCGGACGGACCTTGCACAAGGTCCTGCCACCCGCAAATGTTGGGAATGTTGTAAAAAATAATTAATTTTCTTGAGAGTTGAAGGGATTTCGCAAAGTGATTTCTGCGTGACCCTATTAACCATAAACCAACGGTCTGGCAGAGAGAGTGATCAAAACTATGAAACGATCTTGGTTCAGGCTTTTCTATGTGCAACCACGAATAAAACCTAATTAAACTGGTTAGATTCTAAGTAACCCATTAATTTTGAACCCCCGACGAAAAAGAGGGGTGTTATAAGTTTGACCTGTGTATCTGTCTGTGGCATAATAGCTCCCAAACGGATGAACCTATTTCAATTCGGTTTTTTTAAAATCGAAAGCTAGTTTAATCGAGACGGTTCTTGGGCAAGTTTCATTAAAATCGGTTCACCCGGTTTTGAAATATTGAACTTGGATATGACAATGTCGGGGGTTTTTCAACTTTTCTACGTTGTTTATGTAAATATTATCTATGATCTAAGAATTCTAAGATACAGATAGCTGTGATATATCATCTCTTCGTATTTAATGATCAATATCCTCCATTTCCTAAAGTAACAAGTATACGAAATTCTAATCCTTAACTTTAGTTTTTTCTTCAGTTAGATCATTTTCATTTATGAAATCTCTCAAAAGGAGGCAATAAACTTAATACAAGAAAGCAAGCATAGACATTTTTTTAACATTTCATCTTTAAATACGTGCAAATAATTGTCCGACTCGTGTTATTTATATTTAAAGCAAATCGTCATGACTAGTCTTTATTTTATCATTTGGTAAATGATAATTTATCATTGTAAGTATTAATAACATCGATATAATTTTTAAGTATTTCTGTTTTGTATTGTTTCCTTATTGAGATTATTTAGCTTCAAAACAAATTCTCCCTTCTAATACTTTAAAATTAAAAGTTAACGCATTCCTTATTTCAATTTCTAAGTTGAAGCGTTTAGGAAATTAATTTGGACCAATTAAATTGCTTTTAATAGCTTGTCAATTTGTCCACAAGCCCTTGAAATGAAATGCAATTAAATATTTTTATTGCGAGAAGACAGGTCATAAGTTACATAGGTACATTCATTTTTAGGGTTCCGTATCTCAAAAAGAAAAACCGGAACCCTCGGTAGGATCACTTTGTTGTCCGCCTTAGGTAAAGTTACAATCTTTTTTTTGAAGTCGGTTAAAAAACACGATTTTATGATGAACTACAGTGCCTGGTATCATCATTAATTCATTATCAATGACGAAAATGACGCTTGTCAAGGTATGTTTGTCATTCAAGTCTCGTGATTATTCGTACACAAGTTTTTGCACGAACTCCAGATAACACTAGACTTTAACACGAACACACTATTATTATACTTCTAGTTAAGTATGACAACTTTGCGGCAAATGTATGTTTTCATGCAGAACCGCTACACTTTCAAATAGATCTAAATCACCACCATCACTACAAGTAGGTACACTCTATTCAAACTCTCTACGAGCCCATTCAGAAAGCACACAAAACCACGGGTCAAAGACCTATCTCTTATTTGTACTGTACAGTATTTAAGGCGCAAAAGAGATACGTCAGAGCAATATGTGGCCTGAAACAGATGGACAGTTGTACTCCTCATTTTAAAAGGTTGAACATCTTGACAGTGCCCTGTCTCTTCATTCTCGAAGAGGCTTTGTTTGTAAAAACCAACCCTAAAGTATAATACTAAATTTACATAATAAAAGCAATTTACAATGACATTAAATCTAAGCTTAAACTAAATAAACTACAACTTAAAACTAAATTAAATCTAAATAAGGCCCCCGTGGCATAGTGCCCAAAAGGCTGGCAGCGTTGCCTCGCTGAATAGCGATGCTGATTCTTTGAGAGAGAAAACTGCCAGCCTTTTGGTCACAAGTTGCATCAACTAAGCGCTTTTGTAACTCTTCTAACCCTAAATTATTTAAAAAGATTTCCAAGGTATCTGACAGAAATGTCCATCTCACTCATGATGTCTGCTCTGTAATCGCACGCACTGCATTGATGCGAAAAAGCGTATTTTGCCTGGCAAGCAAGATCTGTAACAAGATACCTATTGCTTTAAGATTGTTACCACTGCAGGAGTTTAAGTGTAGGCTTTTTAAGGTTTTAATTTCTAAATGCTATTATTCAATGTCGGAATTTTTTTACAGACAATTTAAATTAAGATTGATTTAGAGTATTTTCTTCGATTTTTTTATCTTATTGCTTATTATTGTTATTTTTATATATTTTTTACGTAATTTCACTTTGACATTTTTATTAACGTTGACATTCCTGATATCATATTTGCTATTTTAATTTTGCTTGTGTTAAATGTCATTGAAATTTATTAATTATTGAAATTGATTATATTAAGTACTATTTAAACTGATTATTGCATGCCTATCGGCAAAACATAATGTTCCATACCAAACTTGTCCATCACTGTAACCAGTTACACACATGTTTACAATAAAATCACTTTGACTTTGACTTTGACAAGTAAACCATTATCTCAATTTAGTTAAAAATAACACCAAAGAACCCACATTATTTTCCCTAGTTAAGTTTTTCAACAATATCACTGAACAAGTATGCAAAATATTGTATTGAGTTCAGAATGGGCAGTATGCGCCCCAAACTAGGGTCACCATCGCTGAAGAAATCTATACCTGACCTATGAAGCAAAAATGTCAAATTTTCACGACAAATGCTGGGTTATAAGGATATTAAAACAAATACATACTACCTGCAAAGGACCATAAAACCAAGAGGACTGCCAATGGCTATACGATGTCGCGTTCCTGTAAAATAATGAGCCTGCTATAGCTAGTTTTACTATGGAGAGGTCTCTGTACCATTCATTTGGTATGACATTTAGACCTCTGGCTGACACAATAGCACCACCTATTTTTTTTCTTTCAGTTCATAGATGGCGCTATTGTGTTAGCCAGAGGTCTAAGTGTCATACAAAATTAATGGTACAGAGACTTTTCTATAATAAAACTAGCTACAGCAGGCTCATTATTTTACAGGAACGCGACATTGTATAGCCATTGGCAGTCCTCTTGGTTTTATCGTCCTTGCACCTGCTAAGAAAAAAAGACAAAAAAAACATATTTGTATGCATAAAAAGGAACCAGGTATTTAAAAAAAAATCACTACTGCCCTTCCGGGTTGCTTGGCACTAATCTCAAAATACCCATTTCTCAATACGACCTAAGATCTAAAAGACCTTTTCTCATAATGGGATGAAACCCGAATGGACTTACTACCAAAAAGAGCGGTTCTCAATATATACCATTGTCAATAAGACTCAGTTTCAAATGAACCGAGTCTCATTTAAACTTATTCCCAAAACGTATAATTCCCAAAATACACTAAATTCTAGTATCAAAGTACTCGATTATCATACAAACTGATTCCCAAAACGTCCTAGTCCCTAAACACACTCATTCCGTCATTATTACTCTCTTAGAGAGACAAAATCATTAAGCACATTTTTGACGCAGTCAAATTTCAACACTATCAAAAAGGTAATAAAGGTTAAGTTTCAGGTACCAAAAAAAGTCTTAAAAAAAATAATCAATAAATCGATTGTTTTCATTGACAATTGTAAAGTTGGTGAAATAGGGCCCTGGTACAGTGCGTTGGGAAAAAACGGTGTGCAAGAATTTATATTGAAATAACATCAGCAACCATCATCCCCTTTTTAACTTGTGAGTAATCTTGGAGCATGGCAGTGTATCTGCCAGGTCGAGCACAGCCATACCATTCCTTTTTACGAAGCGACTCGAGGTACATAAAAGTGCCCCCTCTGATTTCATTATTCGTTAAATTATTAGTCATGACTTCTTCTTCTTCTTCTGGTGCCCTCTCCTATCGGAGGTCGGCTGTCATTAGGCCTATCTTTATTTTTCAGACTGCCGCCCGAAAGAGCGATCTGATAGTCATCTCGAACCTGTCTCGTAAGGTTTCTTAACCAGGAGGTACGTCTACGGCCAGGTGGTCTGCGGCCTTGAATCTTTCCCTGGATAATAAGCTGAAGCAGACCATACTTGTCGTTGCGCATTATGTGCCCCAAATACAACAGCTTCCTATGCTTTATAATACGCATCACTTCCAAGCCTTTATTCATTCTCCGCAGTACCGTGTCATTTCTTACTCGATCCGTCCATGATATCCTTAACATTCTCCTGTATACCCACATCTCGAAAGCTTACAACCTTTTGCACATGGTTTGGGTCAAATGTCCAAGCTTCCACTCCATAAAGAAGAGATTCCGGTTGCAAAGAATACGAGACATTTTACCAAATGCTTGTCGGGCCTGTTCTATGCGACATTTTACCTCCGTACTGTGGTCTTCTTGTTCATTATCAACGCAGCCAAGATACCTAAAGGAGCTGGCTCTTTCCACAGCCTGATTGTTGATAAAAACAACACTATTCGCCTGTTGTTTCCAGCTTACGATAATGTATTTGGTCGTCTTAACATTAATATTGAGCCCATATAGCCAACTAACAGTTTGAACACGATTCAACGGTTTCTGTATGTCACTGAGGGAACTGGCTGGCTGGCTGAGGGAAGAATTAAGCGCTTAAACTTGGCATTATTTTTTCATTGTATGTTTTGATGGGATTACTGTAACGTGTGTATCTGTGTATCTCTGTCTGTGGTATCGTAGCTCTCAAACGCTTTTTAGCTTTTTGCGTCGGGGGTTAACTAAAAACTGCCGAATCAAACATTTAGTGTATTTTGGGATTAGGACGTTTTGAAAATTAGTCAATATGAGAATCGTGTGTTTTGATATTTCCATGTGTATTTATTTTAGTGTATTTTGGGAATGAGACGTTTTGGGAATAAGTTTAAATGAGACTCGGTTCATTTGAAACTGAGTCTTATTGACAATAGTATACATTGAGAACCGCTCTTTTTGGTAGTAAGTCCATGCGGGTTTCATCCCATTATGAGAAAAGGTCTTTTAGATCTTAGGTCGTATTGAGAAATGGGTATTTTGAGATTAGTGCCAAGCAACCCGGAAGGAGAACAACGCCGGCCGGATCTCATCAAGTGCTAGAATGCCTGGCAAATCAGGCGAAAGCCTGGCACATGGTAACCCTACACCCAACTGGTATCAACTTCCTCCATAACGACCGAGGATCAAACCTGGATCCTCAAGCTTCATAATCAGGCTCTCTAACCACTAAGCCAGGGTTTCTTAGACTACCAACCAAAGGAGGAGGTTCTACGTTCCACTGTCTTTTTTTTATATGTATGTACATCGATTACTACGCCAATTGTAGACCGATTTTCAATATTCTTTTTTTATTCGAAAGGGTATACTCCTGAGGTGGTCCCATTGTCACCAAATCATGATCTGATGATGGGATCCCAGGGAAATCGAGGGCAACCCTCAAATTTTATAGGCACGTATTATGTGTTTCATATATTTTCTAAAGCTATTCAAGTATTTGCGTCTGGTAGTCATCATCTCATGTTGATGAGATGGATTCTCCTAACGGTTAGGAGTTGGAGTATAATTCAGCATATTTTAACAAAAAAGTAAAACCGCCTTAGAAAAAACCTTAGAAAAAAAAACGTAAAATAAAATGCATTTATTTCGGACAACAGAAACTAAAGCCTTAAGTTTTATGGCCTAGCACTAAGCAGCAGAAATATGAAGTCGGTGCTTCATTCAAAGAATATTCCGCTCACACCGCACCGACTTCATATTTCTGCTACTTAGTGCTAGACCATAAAACTTTAGGCTTTAGTTTCTGTTGTCCGAAATAAATGCATTTTATTTTAGGTTTTTTTTTAAGGTTATTTTTTTAAGGCGGTTTTATAATCTTAAGACAGCTGCGGTTCGGTTTTAAAACAAATTTTACGAACAAAGCAAGGATTTTCATATAAGTAGAAGTTAATAAGTACAAACACAAATATAACATTGATATTGTTGATAGCAAACGTGGACTTGTTTCTTATTATTATCACAGAACTAGCTTATGCCCCGCCGCTTTGCCCCCGTGAAATATTTCAAAATGTGCTAGTTCCCTATCCCAAGGGAATTTCTAAAAATCCCTTCTTAGTGCACCTCTGGGATACACAAGGTATGTGTTTGCCAAATTTCAAGTCTCTAGGTCCAGTGGTTTAGGCTGTGCGTTGTCTGTCTGTCAGTCAGTCAGTCAGTCAGTCAGTCACGGTACTGTTTTATAGGTATAGAAGACTAGCTTATGCCCCGCGGCTTTGCCTCCCTGAAATATTTCAAAATGGGCTAGTTGCCTATCAAATGGGAATTTCTAAAAATCCCTTCTTAGTGCACCTCTGGCTCAAGGTATGCGTTTGCCAAATTTCAAGTCTCTACGTCCAGTGGTTTAGGCTGTGCGTTGTCTGTCTGTCAGTCAGTCAGTCATGGTACTGTTTTTATAGGTATAGAAGATGGAGTCATTTCTGGGCCAATTTTGGTCAATTTTAATCTGCAAATTGAGAATTGAGAATTGCAGTCGGGCTAAGACTGGGTGTTGCGCTGTGTTCACCACACCGTTGCCTCTGTGGCACCAATGTGGACGAAACGGGACACCATGGTCTTTCCTGTCAAAAGAGCGCCGGCCGTTTCTCCCGTCATGCCGCGCTCAATGACATAATCCGCCGGGCTCTTGCCTCTGCGAACGTGCCGGCCATTTTGGAGCCAAGCGGCATTGCCCGCGACGATGGCAAAAGGCCGGACGGTATGTCTCTGATTCCCTGGAGAATGGGTAGGGTTCTGGTTTGGGATGCGACCTGTGTCGATACAGTAGCACCCTCACATCTCCAGGGAACCACACAAAAAGCTGGTGCGGCGGCAGAAACGGCCGAAAATAGAAAAAAATCTAAGTATCAATCTCTCGGTCCGAATTATAATTTTGTTCCTGTCGGGTTTGAAACTTTGGGTCCATGGGGTCCCAGCGCTTACAAGCTTATTTCTGAGTTACAAAAGCGCTTAGTTGATGCAACTTGTGACCAAAGGGCTGGCAGTTTTCTCTCTCAAAGAATCAGCATCGCTATTCAGCGAGGCAACGCTGCCAGCCTTTTGGGCACTATGCCACGGGGGCCTTATTTAGATTTAATTTAGTTTTAAGTTGTAGTTTATTTAGTTTAAGCTTAGATTTAATGTCATTGTAAATTGCTTTTATTATGTTAATAAAGTAGAAAATTTCAATCTTCAGCATTGAATCGATCTCTGTATTTCGTATTCGCGTCAATTTTAACATGAACCTTCTACGATCGCGTACCCCACTTTGAGGGATCCTGCACTACGCTAATCGGTCGTCAATAAGCTGCATAGCCATAAGCGCTTTGAGGTTTAAAATAATAGGTCATTGTACAAACTGTGTACTCTTTTTGCCAAAAAAGTTGTAAATTTTTCCATAGAAAATTTATTTGTCAATTTTGTGACGGAGAACGTATGTAAAAACGCGTCACAAAACTGACAAAAAAAATTAGGGACACTTTTTTATTGTTTAAATGGATAGTCCTCGTGATTCTGGGCAGAAATAATCCAAAATTTGTTAGGTTATTAAAAAAAAAAACCTATACCAAATCTAATACAGATTTACTTTTTCAGACTATGACGACGCAACACGGTCCGTATCAGGGCTACCCCTACACAACCCCGCGCGTCACTGAGATCCCCTCCCCTCAGACCCCAACGACCCCCTCCCCAACAACCCCCTCCCCCACAATCCCCACGGGGCGCGGAACCCCCAGTGGCACTGGGAGGTACCAGGGGTACCCGTACACAAATCCCCGTGTTCATGACGTGCCGAGTATTGACGCAGAGACGGCTAGCCGCTGGGCAGATTTACCGAGAAAACCCGTGGATGTTAAGAATAATGTCGTTTATGTGGATATGCCTGAGGAAGGCAGCAGTCAGGTTACAGTAAGTATATGAAGCCCATAAAACCGCGGTAATACTCTTTAGCCTAATAGGCGTATCAAAACATTCAGCGACGTTATTTTTTTAGGCCTAAAATTGGCTTCTGATAGCTCAAGATTGAAGATAACCTCTGCTCAGCGTCGGGCATCAATCCAGACTATGCTGTTGTTCACCCTTTGAACGCCAACGACGCATACAAAAGTTGTCATCCACACGACAAGCAGGCATAACGTCAACGCGGACTTAAACCTTAAGCATGCGTCCGTAGGTCGCATTTGCACTGCAGCCGGACGCCTATAAGCGTTGGTGGCGTCGTAGGCACATCGGCTCGCGACGCCTTAAGGCGTTCTTGGCGTTCAAAGGGTTAAAAATAAAGACGCATCTCCGAATTTTCAGAGATCCGTCCCCGGCGCGTCACATACAACACAGAGGCAGGACCCTACCGATAAGAAGACAGATATTGATGAGAACCCCGTCATCTACATAGACGTCCCCGAGGACGGCTGCAGCGACGTCGCCGAGCCCGCGGAACCCGAGGCGGAGCCCGACTACGTGCAGGTAAGTGGCGGCCTTGTAGGGATCATCTAACGTAAGACATATTCATCATCATCACCAGCCTTTTTAATGTCCCACTGCTGGGCACAGGCTCCCAGAATAAGAGGGCTTGGGCTATAGTTCCCACGCGGGCCCAGTGCGGATTGGGAACTTCACACACTTCACACTTCTAGCACAAGTCATAGTGCGACTTCTATCTCGCGCGAGAACAACTGCTCGTCATTCTCTGTCACTCAGAATGCAACGGGACGGGTAATGTAATCTCGCGCGACAAACAAAGTCGCGGCCAGTCGTGCTAGCCCTACAGGAGTGTGCAGGTTTTGGCCGTATATCAATGTTTTTTTCAAGAAAATAAGATCATATTATCAGTATCTCTATGTTACTTCAAACAATGCTTAAAAATTCCCAATGAAGGCTACCGCGAGTCAGAAATCCACTAGGATTGCTAGTGTCGAGTGAGGTTTATCTCTCCATTTCCTCCAATCATAGGCCAGTAGCTTGTCTTTCATTGGTGGAGAATGACATATAGACCTCCATCGACTCATCTATTCTAGCGGTTTTTTTAAATGAAGCCCAGTGTTAATATTTACGTATAAACTAAAAATTGGTCTTCCCCAGGAAACCATATTCTATAACCCCTTCGACAATCGCCGGATAGATAGAGAGAAGGACTCTGATAGCGCCAGGTCGTCGGACAGTGACTCCATCAGCAGTGGGCCTCCCCGGCCGGTGAGGCCGGCGCCCGGGAGGCCTACGCCACCCAACACGTTGAACCTGAACTCGCCAGGGTCGTCATCAGGTTAGTGCTAGATAGATAGATAGATAGATTTCTTTGTTTCTTATTGAAAATTACATTATATTTTAAATGTCAAAACATAATAAATTCACAAAAAGATCGTCAAAGAAAAATAAAATACAATAACAATTAATGCGAAATACAATAAAATAAAACAAAATGTCAAACGATGAACAATATTTTATAAAATAATCAAATGTCAATTAGAACTATGATGTAGAATTTAAAGAAATCTGTAAAAACTCACAAAAAGTGAAAATGTCATAAAAATAAAAATAAAAGCAATAACAAATAAAATAAAACAATATGGTACATAATGGTACAGAAAATAAAAATATGATCTTAAGTCAATGCTTTAAATTAATATCATTATACTTGTTCAAGTATAGATTTGTGTAATTTAGTTCCGACGTCTACCGACAGATGGCGCTGCCTTTCGATTCTTACATGCTTACGATGTGTCGTCTTAGAAAGCAGATATAATTTAAGTTTTTTTGTATAAATTACGCTTGTTAAAGAGAGTTGGAAACAATATAATGTTTTAGTAAAATATTGCTTTTCATTGAGAGACCACGGCTACAACCTCGTAAAATACTCTTTTACGGTGTATAATGACTTAAGAAGTTTCTTAAGGCAGCGTCCAAATGTTTAGTCCGAACATTAGCTTTTTAAGTCAGCGGGTAGTCTTTCGTAAAACCTAGGGCCTACGACGCGCGGGTTCTTGTCGAGCAGCGCCAACCGCTGCGGCACCGCTTGCAATCGCCCGGTCTGGCGGGTTATTCTACCCGGGATATTGACGCGTTTGAACGAATTTATGTTTCGACGTGTTACGCGCTAACACTGATGACGTCAGTCAATTCTGTTCTTAGGGTGCATTCCATTGAGAAGCAAAAAAATTGAAACCCACATCTCGCTCGCTCCCGTTGCTACGTATTAAGATTGAAGATGCCAAATACTGGGACTGTGCCGGGCACAGGAATAATCGACGACCTGGTGAGGATCGCGGCGGATGAGGAAAGCACAAGACCGGTCTGAGTGGAGAGCCTTGGGGAGGCCTATGTCCAGCAGTGGACGACTTTCGGCTGACATGATGATGATGGGTAGATATGGGGTGGTGCAATTCTCGAGCGACACAATACGGATGTCATATATTATCCTAAGCTAATGTTCCACTGCCGGGCATAGGCCTCTTATGTGCTCCTATCGTTCTAATTTTGAGCGGCCTCTCCCTTTCCAATATGTAGAACACGTCTGGACCATCCTGCCATTGGCGCCATTTTTTTATACGACAAGGAAGGCCAACGAGCAAGTGCATCACCAGAGAAAGTGATCACCACGTTGCCAACCAAGAGAGCTAAGATGAAATGCCTCTTATGCCCGTCATTACACCGGTATTCTTACTCTCCACACCGAAACACAACAGTGCAAGCACTGATTAGCGAGTACGATTGTGGTAGCGATCCGAACGGACCTCACACAAGGTCCTACCACCTAATCTAATTGGTTTCTAATCAATACATATTAATTCTCGTTTCAGGTTACGGCTCAGTTCACACCACCCCCGGGCTCCCGCCCTCCATGTCAAAAGAGGCCTACGTGTACCGCCAAACCTCCCCCGACGATTTCCCTCTCTCCCCCATACCCATATCTGAGTTCCCCCAGCCCCCACCAGCGTATACTGAGATCGAGAGTCCCCGGGTGGAGTCGCCCCCGCCGGCGCAATCGCCAGTTCCGGTGCGGAGTCCGGTTTCACCGGAGCCGCCACGGACTGTCGTTATCACTCCAGGTATTTTTTGTGAAAACTTTCCTGTTGGAACATAGAGAGCGCGGTAGGGATTTCCAATAGTCGCTTAGGTGGCTTCCCGCCAATTGCAACTGATTGATGATCAGGTTCTCCAATGCGCGTAACCAGTTTTTTGGCCTGGGGGGGAGCGGTATCAAAAATTTCATAAGCCGTGATAGCAGAAGATCTTCACGTTCGAATTTCAAGTACTTTTTCCAAGTAAAAGTGCTTTTGCGCTAAGATTTCGAATGACAAAGAAAGCCTTTCCGAGCTGGTGAGAAAATTTTTTTTTTTTTTTTAAGTTTGATTGTAAAATCCAAGGTCCAGGGGGACTACTGCCCCCCTCGCTACGCCTATGGGTAGTCCTACACCGCGTTGTTGAGGCTCTCTGCGCCTTGAGGAGATACTAACCTATACATCTCCTGCTCAATTAAAACGTGCCAGTAAAGTAAAGTGTTCTGGTTTTGCTGTTCTAATAATTACTTTTTACACTTGATTCTAAAATGCGGTATTTTTTTTCTCTCTTAATCTTTTAATGACAGAGTGAGGTTTCTTTGTGTAGTTTGTCTGTGGTTGCGTATTGTAAGAGCTAATGTAACTTGTTTTTAGAAAAAATGACTTTGTGCCAAGTTTCTTGCGGCGCATTCTTCTTGGCAATCATGGTCTTTCCGAAAGCGCTGGTAGACTCAAAAAAAAATGACGTGTAAAAGAGCATTCAACTGCCTATTTGCTGAATAAAATTTTGAATTTTTGAATTTTTGACCTGACCTAGGAATTCACAGTGGGCAATGGACGTATTAGGAAATGTACGAATTAAGAAGAAGCGAAAAGAGTCACTAGTCCGTTGCCGGAGTTTAGGGAGGAAAAGGGATAGAGGGAGGGTGTGCTGTTGCTTCACGCCGATTTTCTGCGAGAGGGTGGTAGTGGTACTTCCCTGGACTAGCCGGCCCATTCGTACGGCAGCAAATAGCTACAGAATGGGACTACAAAACAACTTGTCTAAAACAAGATTTTGTAAGGCACCACTCCATTAAACGTTAGGAGTCTTGACAGTTAATACGCCAATTCCTTCATGCTTCATCTCCTAAGCATGCAAATCCTGACATTCAGGGGAGTGGGGTCTTAGAAAATCATATTTTTGATTAGTTTTCCATCATCTTATAAGCTCATTAGCTTGGAGATGCCATGGAGATGTCCCCTGGTATTAACAATGGCTAATACCAAGGACCATAAAACCAAGAGGACTGCCAGTGTCTATACGATGCCGCGTTCCTTTGAAATAATAAGCCTGCTGTAGCTAGTTTTACTACGGAGGGGTCTCTGTACCATTTATTTGGTATGACATTTAAACCTCTGGCTAACACAATAGCGCCATCTAAATTCATTTTTTCTTTCAGTTGTGATGGCGCTATTATGTTAGCCAGAGGTCTAAGTGTCATACAAAATTAATGGTACAGAGACCTCTCTATAGTGAAACCAGCTACAGCAGGCTCATTATTTTACAGGAACGCGGCACTGTATAGCCATTGGCAGTCCTTTTGGTTTTATCGTCCTTCAACATACAATGACAATGCAAAGAAAAATTCGTTAAGCAAGTGGACTTGAACCAGCAACCTCGGTAATCCGTTTTTTTTTTTATCGTCCTTGCTAATACTGTATTTTCGAAGGGTAAAATGATATTATTTTGACAACACTCACTGACCCAATACAAAAGGCCTCGTCTGGATAAACAGGCCTCGAATTTCATTAGAAGTCCGAGTTAAATGTTTACCCCAACTTTCAAAATAAACAACGTTACCAAAGGGATCTCGTTATCGTTCTTAGATCTGACGGGAACTGGGCTGACATTGTCAACAAATACTTGTCCCTTAGAGACTATACCTCTAAGGCATTTAGATCAACTATCATACTTATTATAGTCTCAGAATACAGAACAAACCAGGGGCATAAGAATAAGTAATAACATAGTAGACGGTAATTCTACGACTTTCAATTTTTTTGCATTTCCGGGGCTTAAAATATTCCAGTATTAACCAATGCAGGAAAAAAAATTTGCAATAAATGGCTTATGATCTCTTTTATGTAGTGCCATAAACAATTTCATGACTTTGTTTATATCATATTAATTAAAAAATATAAAGTAGTGAAATGTTCATTACCGGACCCTGTTCCAATGTGTTAATTTAGATATTAATTGACGTGTACAAAAATTGCGTCTGTAGAACGCCAATAAGAATACATTCCTCAATAGCTACATTCATAAGCAATCGATTACGCTTAAATATGAAAACTAAATAATCCTATAATGCACAGAAAAAAAAATTAGAGTTTGTCACCGTAAAAAAAACATTTCCGTGCTCGAAACTAAACGCTTTGAGAGTAGCATCAAAATTCTTTGATCTCGCCACCAAACGCTGGCAGACGCGCGTCCAGGATACTAAGTCTTTAATGCAATGCCAAGACGAAAAGAAATGCGCCCCGTTTTCCGTGAAACTTATCCCGAAGTCGCTAAACGGGAGATTGTCACAATTTTGAAATCATCGCCGGGTAGCCCTTTTTGTTGATAAGTATTGTCTAATGTACTTTATTTACATATTGATGCATTTTGAGAGATAAAATACTATGCAAATCTGTTAATTGTAAATAAATATGCATTCAAAATGGTTGGCTATTCGGCATCATGTACGAAATATTCATTACCAGGCCCCTCATTACCGTAGTTTACCGTAGCTCTTTACAGGTCACGGCAATGATGTTAAAATCACGGTAATGAATATTTTAAAATGAATTATGACTTTTCCGTATATTTCATAGAAGTCACTTCAAAAAAATTTTGCATTTATGTGTTCCCAGGGTTGCATTGTTAACCCATAATTTATAATAACTATTTCAGTTAAACATGGGGCATCCTAAAAGTTAAGGCTACGCTTCTATTCGATCCCCGGTCGGGGCAGATGTTTGTATGACGAATATGAATGTTTGTTCTCGGGTCTTGGATGTTTGATATGTATATAAGTATGTACTTATCCGTATACGTATGTTTATCCGTTGTCTAGTACCCATAGTACAGGCTTTGCCTAGTTTGGGACTAGGTCAATTGGTTTCAATTGTACCATGATATTTATTTATTTATATTATTAGTGAATACATTATTAAAGAAAATTAAGGATTGTATGCAATATAGTATAGAACAGGAACTCCAAGATACTTGCGAAGAAAGAAGAAAATGAAATTGTAGGAATCAATCAATGACAGATAATTACCAAAACTCGACGTTAATTAGTGAGCACAGCAAATATTGTATCAAAATTTTAGCTTTTTATTGCGAGTTTAAAACAAAAAAACACCAAGTAGAGCATTACTCTGATATTACAAAAAGAAGAAGTAAACAATAATAAGACAGCATAAGGTAAAGGTAGGAAGAAAGAATAAAATAATTAGAATTTGGTAGAAAGGTCAAACAAAATTGATTGCAAGAGGAAGTACTGTAGATTAATCAAGATGAGTACGTACATTTTGTAATAATTGTTTGTTAATCCTTACTTCTGTTTTTGTATTTGTGACTGATGACGAGAATTTTTTGTTTGTTTAAAGATTGTTAGAAAAACTTTAACCAACTTGGAAGTTCTGTTTTACTGTATAAATTTTTGTAATGTAAGTTCCCTGATTACTCGAAGACGGCTGGACCGATTTGAAAAAATATTTTTTCCTTGAAAGGGTATACTTCGTAAGTGGTCCCATTGTCACCAAGTCAGGATCTGATGATGGGATGGGGTCGAGAACAAGCCTCAAATTTTACAGGCACGCATTACATGTTCCATATATTTTCTAAGGCGCAATTCAATTATTTGTGTCTGGTAGTCATCATCTCATGTTGATGAGGTGATGATGGAAGGTGTTACTCCGTATAACGGTTGCGAGTTGGAGGATAATTCTTTAAATATCAAATAATCATAAAATAAGCGCTTCATGAAAAAAACATTTAACAAAAATAAAAACCGCATTAAAAAAAACAAAAAATTCTCTAAAACCATCACTTTTATGGCCTAGCACAAATATGAATTCGGTGATTCATTCAATTAATATCCCGCTAGCATCGCACCTACTTCATATTTGTGCTAGGCTACAAAACTAATCACTTTAGACGATTAATTTATGTTTTTTTTTCAAGACGGTTTTAGTTTTTAAGACTTTTAATACATGTCGTCAATAATAAAGTTATTTAATCGTTATATTGTAGCATTATTTTACTTCTATGCTTGTCTGTGAAAAAAAGTATGAAAAATGTATCATCGCCGTGGCCTTTTTAAGCCTTACATTTCATTACCGTGAAGTGCTTTCATTACCGTAACCTTCCGTGTTTTTTGGGACTTGAAAACTTTAACATAAAAGGCAAACAATACGTGCCTTTGCTTGTTTCTTGGGTAACTATTTGGCCGTAATAGATTTTCGTTCTCATTTTGGCAAAAAGACAAGATTAAAAAAAAAGTGAAAAATTAATTCAAATATTGCAAAGTCGAAGAATGACCGTAGAACGGACTCTCCCGCTCCGGACGGGCGCAAGGTCACGATATTAGAGTACTCGTTAAACGAGCTACTCAGTCAGGCTGTCACGGCGGGCGTCAACGCGTGAGCGTTTGGTTGTATTAGTTTTACGTGAGCCTACATGTATTTTTATTTTATATTTGTAGGTAAGTAATACCTACATACTTAAATCACCTTAAATGGCTTCATTTGGTATGGCACTTATAACAACTTCTTATTTAGAAGTGTTCATAATTATGTAAGTACGTAATGATTTATAAATCTCATATTTTGTAAAACTAGAATAAAATAATGATTTCAAAGTAAAGAAAAGCGATATTAGCGATATTATCTTTAGACGTAAGTACCTAATATTTAACAGCAACGACGTGAAGGGGGAAGTAGGTATATAAATGGCGGCGTTTTGGACTCAGTCAAAAGAGATTCCGTTCTACTATGTTATTGTTTATTCTTATGCCAGGGGATCGATTTTTTAATCTCACCCGGAGACTATATTCACCGATTTCGTAAAAGTTCATATTTTTTGAATCTCACCGGTGCCTAAAATTCTCATGCCTATATCAAACACGAATGCCCCCGCCCACTCGTAAACGAGATCACTGAGTGACATCTAGACCACTGGCAGTGACAGCTAACCTCAATCTACTATGTTGACATGCTTGTCTATGACAGAAACGCAAAATAGTTGCATGTTAGTAGACGGGTATGACATTAAAAAATAAGGCTTTTGGCATATAGTGATATCAATGTCAGGGGTGAGAATTTAGTCACCAAGTGAGATTCAAAAATCAACCTCCAGACCCCGCGAGCGCGCCTACTCCGCCACCATGGTTCGTATAGTAAACATTGAATTACCAACACCATGGACTTCGGGTTAGCACATAAGAATAAATAATAACATAGCAGAACGGAATCTCTTTTGACCGAGTCCAAAACGCCGCCATTTATATACCTACTTCCCCATTCACGTCGTTACACCCCTCTGTCGTCAAGGCGTGTTGCTAGGGTTGCTTGCTGTTAAATATTACTTACCTACAGCTACGTCTAAAGATAATATCGCTAAGATGTAAGTTTTTCTTTACTTTGAAATCATTATTTTATTCTAGTTGTACAATATATGAGATAGAAAGCATTACGTACACATATTATAGACACTTCTAAATAAGAAGTTATTATAAGTGCCATACCAAATGAAGCCATTTAAGGTAATTTAAGTAAGTATTACTTACCTACAAATATAAAATAAAATACATACAAGCTCACGTAAAACTATTACAACCAGATTATAAACAACCAAACGCGCGTGCGGCGACGCCGGCCGTGACAGCCTGACTGAGTAGTCTGTTTAACGAATACTCTAATATCGTGACCTTGAGCCCGTTCGGAGCGGGAGTTTCCGTTCTACTATGTTATTATTTATTCTTATGGTTAGCGCTTGAAAGCGTCCGAACCAAAATACCACTAATTGAGCGTCAGTCAGTCTTATTTTGGTCGAACGACAGCGCCATGACGTGTGGCTATCATCGAAAAATGCCGTGTTGTACTGGGACACATATTTCGTGAATTTTGTACTAGATCTAAAGTCCATGGTGTAGTGAGTCAATGTTCGTTTTTTTTTTCCAGGCTCCCAAGCAGCAGCCTACCAGCAGCGAACCGACGAACCTACCCCCATTGGTCTGCCCAACCCTTACCGTAAAGTGGTGTACTGCCATCATTGCGGGTTGAGGGTCCACACCCTTGTCATCAGACAGACTGGCACAGCTACCCATGTGGTGGCCCTGACCGCTTTATGTGTTGGGTAAGTGTTGCCATAATCATCACCAGCCTTCGTTTACGTCCCACTGCTGGGCATATTCCCCTATTTCACCATCTTTACAATAGTCAGTTCTATATGACAATTCGTACTTCATTTCTTTGACAATATGAAGCGCGCTATAACAAAAGCTCTTCAGGTCAGCAGTTGACACCGAAATGTCATTGAAAACTGACAATTGTAAAGTTGGTGAAAGGGGCCAGAGGTTCGAGCACGACTTTACGAATGCTGCGTAACGTTACGGTTGTCGTATCGAGATCGAGAAACCTCACACTAAATATTAGTTCCAAATACGCTCACGGGCGGGCGCTGTTCCAAACGCCATACAAACTCGACAACGTTTACTATTCGATTTTACGTGACGCAGCATTCGTAAAGTCGTGCTCGACCCTCTGTAAGCTTTTCATTGCTTACGTCACGACGGATAACGAGCGGTCGCCATGGCAACCTGGTTATTTTGTTTTGCTAGGTGGGTAGCCATTTTGAACCCCACTCGCCCACAGAAAGGGTGAATTACAATTACGTAAACCTTGTTTTATTTTAAGTCTTTAAAAATGTCTTTAATTAGGCAGCTTTTTGTGTGTTCGCCGGCTGTCACCCGATTTTGACGATTTTTAACAATTCAAACCCCCGACGCGAAGGGGGGTGTTATAATTATAAGTTTGATGTGTTTACCTGTGTGTCTGTGTATCTGTCTGTGGCATCGAAGAAAGGATGAACCGATGAACGGATTTGGGATTTATTTATTTATTATTTATTTTATTTATTTATTCATACAATTTGCATTTACAGGCTTACAGTATAAACCAAAGCGCCTGTAATGGTTCTTCTAAGTTTTATAAGAATCGGTTCTGACGTTTTTGAGATATTGAACTTTATTTTTGATGAGCTACAATGCCACAGCCAGACACACAGATACACAGGTCAAACTTATATCATGAAAACATTTTTTACCTCCGACCTCAGAACACAGCCCCCCCCGACTACGAAGTGCAAAATTCGAAATTCGTATCGTGCCGTCCCTCTCAAGCTAATATTATTTAACACGAGAGTGAGCGGGACGATACGATACGAACCTCGATTTTCGAATTTCGTAGTTTGGGGGCTGAACCCGCGAGCGCGCTTTAAACTGAAGCAACTATAAAACTACACTTGAACTCTCGCGTCTGTAGTCATCTCCGGGCACGCAGCGTATCGTGACGTGTTGTACGAATGACAATACTAATTAATCCCTTCTCATGTCGTTCTTACATGCAGAAATGCCGCTAAGTTTATAAGAAACAGAATAGGATTGATTATAATATATTTTAAGTGTAAACGGGTAGCGAAATCAATAAAAAAGATGTGGCGTGCGGTTATGACTGTCCGCGGCTTCTGGTTTGTTCGGCACATGTAGCACGGCGCGCTACATGTGATGGGGTACGTTATTGAATCTCACTTGGTGACTAAATTCTCATCCATGACATTAATATCACTATTTGCCAAAAGCCTTATTTTTTAATGTCATACCTGTACCCGTCTACTAACAAGCAGCTAATTTGCGTTTCTGTCATAGACAAGCATGTCAACATAGTAGATTGAGGTTAGCTGTCACTGCCAGTGGTCAAGAAGTCACTCAGTGATCTCGTTTACGAGTGAGTGGGGGCATTCGTATTTGATATCATAGTCATGAGAATTTTAGTCACCGTGACCGGGTGACTAAATTTAAAAAAATCGACCTCCAGTAGGTCTAACACAACTCACAGTGCGACTTCTATCTCGCGCGAGAACAACTGCCCGTCCTTTTCTGTCACTCAGAATGCAACGGGATGGGTAATATAATCTCGCGCGACAAAGTCACGGCCAGTCGTGTTCTGTTTTAAAAAGATATCATGTCTCAAACTTGTTTCAAGCGTTGTAATTTTTTTTACAGACTCTTCCCGGTTACGATCCTGGTGTATTGCACAGACACTTGTAAGAACAAGAACCATTACTGTCCAAATTGCAATAAGATGATCGGCTACGAAGTGCCAATGCTGTGCCAGAATATGACCTTCACTCATTGATATAAACATAGATAAGCCCTTTGGAACATTTTGAAAGAGGAACGGTGTTGCGAGCTCGCCGACTAATGTTAGTGAAACAAAATTGACAACAAAAGCAGAGTACTGAAGGGCCCATCCATACGCTATACCTACATATAGTATGTCTATGCCTACTTTAAATAAGTTTTGGAGTCGAGACCCTTGGTCCGTGGGGTCCTAGCGCTCTGAAATTTTTCAAGGAAATTTCCAAGAGGCTAGTCGATGTCACAGGGGACCGAAGAGCTGGCAGCTTTCTCGGACAATGGCTAAGCCTGGCCATCCAAAGAGGGAACGCCAGCATCTTTGGTACCATGCCCAAGGGGACTTCTTTTTTGGACTTGTTTCTGTTTTTTTTATACAACGGGGTAGGCAAACGAGCAAGTGGGTCAACTGATGGTAAGTGATCACCACTGCCCATAGACACCTGCAAAACCCCGGAGGGTTTGCAGATGCGCTGCCAACCTAGAGAGCTAAGATGAAATGCCTCTTGTGCCCGTAATTACACCGGCTGTCTTACCCTCCACACCGGAACACAACAGTGCAAGCACTGCTGCTTAGCGGCAGGATTAGCGAGCAAGATGATAAATAAATTATGAATTATGGTTTTTAATTTCATTTAGGATAAGCATTTATTTTATTGTTTTAGTTTAATGTAAAATACTTTATTTACATAATAAAAGCAATTTACAATTTAGTTTAATTTAATTTCAGTTTTTATTTATGTTTGTAGATGTAGTTTAATTTAATATTTAGTGGTATTGTGTGTATTTATAGGACAATTACTAGCAACGTGTTAACGACGATTTTAGTGTCCCAAGTATAGTATGGGTTTTAAACGTACGTATAGTCGACCAAAAAATGCTCTATGACACGTATCAATGAAAATAATCTAATTTGATGATTTTACAAAAAAAAAAAAGAAGTATTTATAAAATGTGTACCAAGGCTTTTAAAATTCGATGGGTTGGTCCATCCTACTTTTTAATGCCTAAAATCGGTCACTAACAAGTGTGTATAAGTTTGTGTTGTCCTTGCCTCTTTTTGTAATCTCTTTGTACTGTTTTGTGGTGTTAATTAAAAATATTTTTATTAAAAATTACATTTTAAATCTTAAACAATACGTGTTTTACGTCAAACAAGACATTAAAAAGTAGTATGAGCCAAGTATAGCTTAATTGTTGGAGTACGGTACGACGGATGCAAATTACGTCAAAATCATGTCAAACGATATATCGTATGCTTACGTATACGTAAGTTATACGTATATGACTACAATTGATGAATATATTTTTATACACAACTATTACTCGAAATCTGACAAGTTATCCATCTTATCACCGTCTCATCTCATCTCGTCACCATATCGCATCCATCGTCCGCCCTTTTTAATTACCTATATGAAAAACCGGAATAAATTAAGAAAATTTCATATTTCTAAGATCATAATTTGATTAAGTAGTAGGTACTTATTAGTAGTACTAGTATGTATCCAGTTGAGATTTAAAATTCCACTAGAATTTACATTTAATTGATTAGAATTTAGAATATTATATTTTATTGAAGTACCTACTTACAAATGGACGCATTGAGTTAGTCATGATGCACGATATTAAATTCCATACATGTGAATAATTTTGAATTATTAATCTGTAACTATAATTGTTCATACAATTGTAGCAAATTATATGTACTTAATATGGCATAGTGTATTCAGCCAATAAATATATGTAAATAAAACAACGTTGTTAAAACATGGATAAGCCGTGGTATTTTAACGATTTAATAAATATCTATTTTACATAATGCTGCATTTATTTTAAAATCGATCGCTAAATAAACATGCTTGACTATAATGTCTGCACACTCCTGCGAAGCACTTCAATGGTGTGTGTGAAGTTCCCAATCTGCACTGGGCCCGCGTGGGAACTGTAGCCCAAGCCCTCTCATTTGAGAGGAGGCCTGTGCCCAGCAGTGGGACGGAAAAAGTATGGTGATGATGATGATGATGATAATGTCATACTATACTTCGACACGCCATCGTCACGCCACCTAAAGGGTACTTCCAGTTGTCCTAGAAACTTGAAATTTGGTATGAATATAGCTCTTATAGCACAACCACTCAGAAAATTCTCAAAATCTTAAATTTTTATGTCTGTCTGTATATGTCACAGACCAATGTAAAATGACCCTACACTGTGTACATTTTGCTCAGGAATAGGGCTCTGCTAACACTGGACATAATAAAACACTGGAGAAAAGCAGGGAAATCTTTGTACGGAACCCTCGTGTGCGAGTCCGACTCGCACTTTTTATAACAATTTTACATCGTGTTAACTTAAGAAAACTAAAAAAAAAAGTTAAATTTGACGACTATGAAGCTTGAGGTCCCGGGTTCGATCCCCGGTCGGGGCAGATGTTTGTATGATGAATACGAATGTTTGTTCTCGGGCCTTGAATGTTTAATATGTATTTAAGTATGTATGTATCTATATAAGTAGTTTATCCGTTGTCTAGTACCCATAGTACAGGCTTTGCCTAGTTTGGGACTAGGTCAATTGGTGTCAATTGACCCACGATATTTATTATTACTATTTTTTAACGTATTCAACTCTCTTACCTGTTTAGTCTGATTGGTCCACCTGTCTTCCTGACCTTCAGCGCCTGTTCCCAGAACTTGACTGCTTCCGGCAATATCGTGTTCTGGAACAAGGTAACAGCAATAGATTACCTGTCTAATTAATGAAAATAATCGATTTATTGATTATTTTATTTTTATGAAACATTCATAGTATGAAATTCAACATACAATGACAATGCAAAGAAAAATCCGTTAAGCAGCTGGATTTGAACCAGCAACCTCGGTAATCCGTACCACGCTTCACCAATTAAGCTATACTTAACGTTGGTGTACCTAACGAATTTTTCAATGCCTTGTGTCATATTTTTATTTGGAAGATCTCTCCTCAGCGCCATCTATGAGTAGTTTAATCAAGCGGCTCACCCACTACGGAACTTCTACAGTTAGAGATGGAACTATTTTCTGAATCAATGAAAATAATCGATTTATTGATTATTTTTGTTTTTATTTTTATGAAACATTCATAGCATGAAATTCAACATGCAATGACAGCTCCAGCTGCTTAACGGATTTTTCTTTGCATTGTCATTGTATGTTACCTGTCTAATTGTCGTTTCCAGGGGAGCTAGCACGCGCGCCATTTTGTCGCTTATCGCTCAGTGCGTCCTTCACTGATTCCATCACTATGAAAAGGACGCACTGCGCGAAAAGCGACAAAATGGCGCGCCGTGCCCTATTTCACCATCCTTACAATTGTCAGTTTTATATGACAATTCGAACTATATTTACATAATCAAAGCAATTTACAATGACATTAAATCTAAGCTTAAACTAAATAAACTACAACTTACAACTAAATTAAATCTAAATAAGGCCCCCGTGGCATGGCGCCCAAAAGGCTGGCAGCGTTGCCTCGCTGAATAGCGATGCTGATTCTTTGAGAGAGAAAACTGCCAGCCCTTTGGTCACAAGTTGCATCAACTAAGCGCTTTTGTAACTCAGAAATAAGCTTGTAAGCGCTGGGACCCCATGCGCCCAAAATTTCATTTCATTCGAACTACATTTCTTTGACAATACGAAGCGCGCTAAAACCAAAGCTCTTCAAGTCAGCAGTTGACAACGAATTGTCATTGAACTGACAACTGTAAAGTTGGTGACATAGGGGCGAGAGCGTCTAGACTTAAAATCCAAAAAAACTACTCATGTGTTGCCAATCAAATAAAAAAGTTTAAGATAAGATAAGATAAAAGATAATTTATTGCCACAAATAAAAAGTTACAAAAACAGACTTAACTATTATCCTTATCACACACACTAACCACAACACTTACAATTACAATACAACAACACTTACAATTTACAATTATCGTACATTTTGTGTGGCAAAGAGGATGCACTTTTGCATCGGTAAGTTTTAACTTTTCTAAATAATGTAGGTATATAAACAATTTATTATTTATAATAATATAATTGCAAAGTTAATATTAAATGCAACCCTCTGCAACCGCATGAATAGATAATTTAATGTAAATTACCTTTCGGAAATTATAAACAATTGGGTTAGATCTAAATTTTAATAAATGCGAACTGTACATGAGCAACTCTAACAATACTTCAGACCTTGTCCAACGTTTTAATACTCTTTGCCCAAACATCAAAATTCTTAACAAGCAAAGCCTAAGCCTCGTAGGGTCACCAATCTATGAAGATGCCATTCCAGACCTTATCGCTAAATCAGTTTCAAAATTCCAAAATTGTACAGACCGGCTGCTCGAAATCAGCGCTCATCCCGCCATTACTATTTTAAAATTTTGCCTTTTTGTCCCCAATTTTACCTATCTCTTCGCTGTTGCCCCTTTAGGAAACACCAAAAGGAAATTCCAATTGACTCTCTCATAAAAACCTGTTTGGAATCTATTCTCAACATTCAACTCAGCGAGCAATCTTGGTCCCAGGCATCCCTTCCCATCAGATATGGTGGGTTAGGGATCCGCAAAATTTCCAGTGTCGCTTTGCCAGCTATCCTATCATCTGTCCACATCACGTCCAATCTCGTAGGTAAAAAAATCCCGAAAAAATCCCGAAATCTCGAATGGCTCCCCATCCGTTTTCGCCGTAATACTCATATTCTTTCCCTTTTATACAGCATACTTTTTCATCCTACTACTCCCCAATATCTGCGAGAGCGTTTTAAGTTCATGTCTTCCACTCGTTCCTCACGGAATTTTCTTCTTAGTGTTCCACCTTCTTCCTCTAAATTCTATCATAACTCCTTCACTATATCCTCCATTCGTTTGTGGAACTTACTTCCTTTAGCTTTAAGGCAAGGATGGTATCTCTTTGATTCCGTGGAAGATGGGTCGGGTCTTAGTCTGGGATGCGACTTGTGTCGATAGCCCCGTCTCACCTCCACGGAACCATTAACAAAGCCGGCGCGGCGGCGGAAGCGGCCGAAAACAAAGAGCAGGCAAAATATCAGGGTCTCGGTTCCGCATATAATTTCGTTGGTGCAGGAATAGAGACCCTGGGTCCATGGGGTCCCGGTGCGCATGCTTTTTTTAGAGATTTAAAAAAGCGCCTGGTCGACGCTACTGGCGACCAACGGGCTGGCAGCTATTTTTCCCAGCGAATCAGCGTCGCTGTTCAACGGGGGAATGCCGTCACTCTTTTGGGCACCATGCCACGGGGGCCATACTTAGATTTAGGTTAGTTTTATTTGCTTTAATTATTTATAGCTAGTTTTGTAATTTGAATTGTTTTTACCATTTATTATAACAAATATTAATTAGATAATTTTTTTGTTACTTGAAAAAATGTAAATATTAATTCCACCTACAGATATTTGGTTGAAACGGTTTTGTAGAAGAAAAGTTCATATTACAGTGGTAATACTTCAGGTTTTAGCAACATTTGGATACTATTAAACTCATAATTTGCCTATATACTATTTATAAATATTTTTGATGTGCACATAAAAATATTGACGACAAATCACGTACGGTCGTACGTCAAAGTTTATAAACCAATAAAAAGTTTTAACTAATAAGTACTCTTACTCAGTATACTTACATTTATCAAAATCATTTAACAAATCACGTACGGTCGTACGTCAAAGTTTATAAACCAATAAAAAGTTTTAACTAATAAGTACTCTTACTCAGTATACTTACATTTATCATGTCAAATTTCTCTGGCTCTAACCTGTAACAGAAATATTTGTCACGTTATTATAGCTCAAATTTCAAATCGAAACGTAAACACACAGAAATGTCAGAAAAAAAACCGGCCAAGTGCGAGTCGGACTCTCGCACGAGGGTTCCGTGGAAAGATTGTAACGCTTTTCCCTAGTGTTTTAAAAAGTCCAGTGTTAGCAGAGCCCTGCTCCTAAGCAAAATGTACGCAGTGTGGGGTCAACTTATATTGGTCTGCTAAATCTACAGACAGACATAAAAATTTAAGATTTTGAGACTTTTTCGGAGTGGTTGTGCTATAAGAGCTACCTTCATACCATATTTCAAGTTTCTAGGACAGCTTGAAGTACCCTTTAGGTTTTTGGAAATCGGCAATTTGTATAGAAATAAATAAATAAGTATCATGGGACAAATTGACACCAATTGACCTAGTCCCAAACTAGGCAAAGCCTGTACTATGGGTACTACACAACGGATAAACATACTTATATAGATAAATATATACTTATATACATATTAAACATCCAAGACAGGAGAAAAAACATTCGTATTCATCATACAAACATCTGCCCCGACCGGGATTCGAACCCGGGACCTCAAGCTTCATAGTCAGGGTCTCTAACCACTAGGCTATTCTAATTGTCTTTTTAATTACTGTATCTTTTGATTGCGTTGACTTAGAAGGTTGATTTTTTCACAGTTTCATGGGACCGCAGGCTTGAGTATTTGGTATTAATTTCAGCATGCTACCTCCACGCGTTCCAGAGAAAAAGGGTCTTGACAGACAGACAGAAAGACAGACAGACGGACAACAAAGTGATCCTATAAGGCTTCCGTTTTTTCCTTTTGAGGTACGGAATAATAAAAATCGAACTGGGATTCGAACCCAGGCCCTCCACCACACCGTGGCGTCGAGCTACCAACTGCGCCATATAAAATGTATGGTTACAAACTACGCTTGCCTAAAGACAGAATGACAGTTTTAAATGATTCGCGGTTAACTGCATTATTCATTGGATATTGACCGCGATTACCTTATAGGTTTGATGAGCTCCCGATATTTCGATGCAGTTGCATGCATCATGATCACGGGCAAACTGACGAAACGAACCCATCAAACCTATAAGGTAATCGCGGTCAATATCCCGTTTTCATTATGTCTAATAAAGCCAGAATGGTCGTAAGTTACACTTACATATAAAAAGTATGGTCACAAACTACGCTTGCCTGAAGACAGGATGGTCGTAAGTTACACTTACATATAAAAAGTATGGTCACAAACTACGCTTGCCTGAAGACAGGATGGTCGTAAGTTACACTTACATATAAAAAGTATGGTCACAAACTACGCTTGCCTGAAGACAGGATGGTCGTAAGTTACACTTACATATAAAAAGTATGGTCACAAACTACGCTTGCCTGAAGACAGGATGGTCGTAAGTTACACTTACATATAAAAAGTATGGTCACAAACTACGCTTGCCTGAAGACAGGATGGTCGTAAGTTACACTTACATATAAAAAGTATGGTCACAAACTACGCTTGCCTGAAGACAGGATGGTCGTAAGTTACACTTACATATAAAAAGTATGGTCACAAACTACGCTTGCCTGAAGACAGGATGGTGGTAAGTTACAATTACATATAAAAAGTATGGTCACAAACTACGCTTGCCTGAAGACAGGATGGTCGTAAGTTACACTTACATATAAAAAGTATGGTCACAAACTACGCTTGCCTATAGACAGAATGGTCATAAGCCAAACTACGATAAAAATGTTCTAAAGCTGCACTTATACGAGGGCTGTTTGATAAGTACCCGTTTATGGAAAAAAATTTTTTTTTTGTATATATGCATTTATTTTTCTACGTAGTCACCTTTTAACTCTATACATTTGTTTCACCTATACTCAAGCTTAAATAAACCATCCAAAAAGTATGATTTTGGAAAGTCATTAAAATAGGCCTCTGTGGCGGCAATGACTTCGTCATTTGATCCAAATCGCTTGCCACCGAGCCATTTTTTTAGGTTGGGAAACAAAAAGAAATCGCATGGGGCCAAATCTGGAGAATACGGGGGGTGAGACAATAGTTCGTAGCGTAACTGTGCTAATTTAGCTGTCACAACTCTGGACGAATGAGCCGGGGCGTTGTCGTGATGAAACAGTACTTTTTTCTTTTTTAAATGGGGTCGTTTGTCCTTCAACATGGCGTCAAATTAATCCAATAAATTAGCATAGTACTGCCCTGTTATTGTTTTTCCCTTTTCTAAATGGTCAATATGTATAATACCCTGCGAATCCCAAAAAACGGTCGCCATGACCTTTCCAGCCGATGGGACGGTTTTTGCTTTCTTTGGAGCAGGTTCACCCGGTAAAATCCACTGCTTCGACTGCTCTTTCATTTCCGGGGTGTAGTGGTGGACCCACGTTTCGTCCACGGTCACGAAACGACGCAGAAACTCCTTCGGGTTACGATTGAACACGGCCAAACATTACTCCGAAGAAGTCAGTCGGTTCCGTTTTTGCTCCTCCGTGAGTAAAAGCGGCACCCACCTCGCCGATACTTTCTTCATACCCAACTTTTCTTCTAATATGTGTTGTACCCTCTCGATTGAAACGTTTACAGCATCAACGATTTCTCGAAGTTTAATTCGGCGGTCGGCTAAAACGATATTTTAAATTTTCTTAACCATATCGTCTGTAGCCGCCTCAACTGGCCGGCCTGGGCGATCTCATCAAAGACGGTTGTTCTCCCCCGCTTAAACTCGTTATACCAATATCTGACGGTTGTCATAGAAGGAGCACATTCATGGTAAACCGCTTGTATTCTTACTTTTATTTCATCACATGTTTTTCCTTCCAAAAATAAGAATCTAATTACAGACCGATACTGTTCTTTCTCCATTTTAATAATTTTAAGTTCACGCCTTCACTGAATCGTTGTCAAATGAGAAAAAAAACAAAAGAATGACATTTTTTTTAATTTTCCCGCCTCTGAAAAATGGCTTAAAACGGTGGTATACTTATTTGCGGCCAGTGATATTAATATATTTAGAAAACGGGTACTTATCAAAGAGCCCTCGTAAGTAGCCGAATTATTCACAAGCAATTCACAAGCTACACTTACTTGTAGATAACCTAACCAACTTAGAAAAGTTGAAAAACCCCCGACATTTTCATTTCAAAGTTCAATATTTCAAAAACGGGTGAACCGATTTTAATGAAACTTAGCTAAGAACCATCTCGATTAAACTAGCTTTCGATTAAAAAAAAACGCTTCGAAATCGGTCCCTCCGTTTGAGAGCTATGGTGCCACAGACAGATACACAGGTCAAACCTATAACATCCCTCTTTTTCGTCGGGGGTTAATAAAATGGTCACAAAGTACGCTTACCTATAGACGGAATGGTCGTAAACCACACTTATCCTTAAAGGCTGGTCTATGCTTCGTTTCTTCACTATATGCGCTGGTTCTATGTGCACTCCTCTGATTACCTGTGGAAGAAAGGGATGGTGAATTAAACAAGTTGACAAAAATATTGATTAGTAAGTACTGTGGGCATACAGAATTGTCATAGCTCTCCGCTGTACAGATAATTCTCAGTGCCTGAAGAAATACGTATAGCTATAATTACAAGTGCGGATTTCAATGATAAACTATATCGGTGTCAATTGACCTCTAAATTGATTAATTAACCTCCCAGTAACCCGGAAGATATATATTTTATCATTCCGCTGCGACTCATAACACATAACCCCTGTTCTATTTGTATGTTTTGCTATCACATAATTATGTGTACCAAATTTACAGTAGCCAAAAAGGGCGAAAAGGAACTCTTATAGTTTCGTCATGTCCGCCTGTCTGTCAGTCTGTCTGTCCGCGGCTTAGCTCAGAGCCTATTGGTATTAGAAAGCTGTAATTTTGCATACATTATACATATTCATTATTCCGAAAAAGCGCTGCGATAAAATCTTGAAAAAAAATTTTTTTTTGCGCTACCGTCCCCTACACGTTTATTGGGGATGATTTTTTTATTCCTCACCTACCCCATAGTGTGGGGTATCGTTGGATAGGTCTTTTAAAAATATCGGGGGTGTTCAAAGATCATTTTTCGCTTGAGTTATTCGTTTGCGAAATACTTAGCTATGAACAGCCCATTTTTGTTGGAGTCAAGTGTCCCCCCCCCCCCCCCCCCTCTACCAGAGAAACTGTTGTATTTAGTAATGTGAAAAAAATCAGAGCAGTAGTACATATAGTGAATTTAAGAGGAAAACTATCAGAGATAAGCAGGCTTTACAGGTTTGGGAGTAATAGTTGACCAACTTATTATGTTTGTGACGGCACCCGACTGCGCAAAAGTTCCCAGATTATTTTTTTTTACAAGTTTTTTTTATCGGGGGTTTAGATTCTTTTTTTTTACTTATTATATTTTTTTTATGTCGGGGGTTTTTCACATTAAAATTTAATCTTTTTGCTTAGGGGTTAAAAATTAAACTTCTAACAATATCTCATTTTAGAGCTTTCTTCCCTTCAGAATAACGTCTCATTTTTTTTAAGGACACGACATCGACTCCATTTCTTTGACGTCAAACGGTTCTCGGTAAAAGCATAAAGTGTTAACGATAACAAACGCAAAACCATAAACGGATGAAATGGAGATTTTTCGCAACAATTTTCAGTATGGCTTTTCATATTTTGACGACCACACTTCTTTGTTCAATGCGTAAGTACCAAACAAATATTTAAACTTAAGGCGGAGTTTTTCTTTTCACATTTCACAACATTTCTTTAATTAAAAATAATAATGATAGTAGCAATCAAAAGTTGCCGTTTTTTTTTAAATATGTCTCTGTCCACTGGAGGACAATTTTGCCAGTGTTTACTGTTTAGTAGGTTTTGCTGTTATACGGTCAAAAAAATCTAGAAAACTAAATACGAGAGGTATTTTAATGGTGGATGGCGAATGAACGATGACCTGTTTGTGTCTAATCAATCTAATCAAAACTTCAAAACGTGTTGTTTGACTATAAATCAGTGTTGCCATAAACAAACTTTAGATTTCTACTGTTGTCAGTTCGTTGCAGAGTTATCGTGGGATGACTATATCGTCGCCAGCCCCCCTACTACGAAGTGCAAAATTCGAACTTCGTATCGTGCCGTCCCGCTCAAGCTAATATTATTTAATACGATTAGAAAAGTTAAAAAAAACCCAGACACTGTCATTTCAAAGTTCAATATTTCAAAAACGGATGAACCGATGAAACTTAGCTAAGAACTATCTCGATTACACTAGCTTTCGATTTAAAAAAAACGCATCGAAATCGGTAGATCCGTTTGAGAGCTATGATGCCACAGACAGATACACAGATACACAGGTCAAACCTATAACACCCCTCTTTTTCGTCGGGTGTTAATATAAGTGCCGAGGCAGGCCTAAGTAAAAAATATTTCTATCGAGAATTTTGTTTACAATCATGATGCTTTCATCTTTGGAGTACTTAAGACATTGTACTCTTTAATTATGGTTCGAAATATTAAACCTTTATTCCAAATATTGAATGAGATATTTAACCCGTTATTCATAAACCTATTTTAACTAACATGCCGTTAAAGTTCGTTTGTCCTTTTTTGTCACATTGACATTTCCATTTGTAAGAAGAAGACAGAACCTATTTTAGCTAATGGAGGCTTGAGTGACGTTTATGAATATGGCCCTTAGAATCTAAAACGAGCAAGAATATATAACATAAATAAAATAAAATATAAAAAGCCGATCCGTGGTAGCCTAAAATAGTGGTTTGACCTATGGCCTCTCAAGCAGAAGGTCGTGGGTTCAAGCCCACACCCGCACCTCTGAGTTTTTCGGAATTTATGTGCGAATTAACACTTTTACATTTACAGTTTTAATTTATTTTGATCATGAGTTATTCTGATTAGAGCAGGAAAGGAATGAAGATGTTAACGCGCGATTTCCCCTCTGCCAAAACTCGAACATTAAGTCTGACCAAAATTATCAGAGTATGTTGATTGTGTGAGTGTTTTTGGCATTTGTGTGACAGTTTTATTTTAGTGTGCGTTTGTAGGAACGTAACAAATTTTGACAGGAGCGTAGACGTGTGCTGTACGTGGTGTTCCAGGTCCCGGTCAAAAATTGTCAGAAAAATTGTGTAGAGTACAGTCACGTCAAAAATGTTAGGCCATTTTGAATCAGTTTGCGCTTTTCCAAATGTTTTAGCAATACCCCTAAGTACCTTTCAATATTACTAAAGAGTCTTTATTTATTGCAGTAACTTCAGAAAGCATATCTCTCGAAAAAGAAATTGTTCAAGACTCTTTCTACAACGATCCCGAAAACAATATTCTTTTAGAGGAGGATCCGTACAACAAAATTCATGAATTCATAAACATTATGCACAGGCCAATGGATCCCAATGTAATGAAAGAATCTTTAAACAAGTTCGTTATGAAAAGAAAAAAAACTTTTGTCGTAACACCGGAATATAATAAAAACGAGAAGGAAAAAACACTTGAAGAAATCGAAAAGAAATATCATTATGATAATTATGTAGATGATATAAAAGATGAATTGAGTTGGGAAGTGAGGTACAGAAAAAACATAAACTATTTTAATAAGCATAGTTTTGATACTAACGACAGCAAAGAGATAAACATACGAACAGATTTCAAGAATGGTGTCGATAATTTTAATTTTAATACAGACAATATTATACGAAATGGCAATGATAGCTATGAAAGTGATCCTGCAAAACAGAGTGAGCAAATGTGGAAAGTTTTATCAAAACAGAACGAATTAATAGAAAAACTTGTCTCAAAATATCATGAAATTATACTCAGAGAACGTAAACCGAAACACGAAAGTTTCAACGAAATATTAAGATCAGTTAAAATGAAAAAGCAATTACGACAAAACGATGTCGTAACAACACCAAGAGTAGAAGTCAAAGACAATTTTACTACAACAGATAATACTACACAACCTAGTAATACTACCAGTAGAGAAAACACAGAACAGCCATCTACGATCAAGACAGTATTTGATGAGACCGAAATCAAGAATGCATTGAAAAAAGATCCTTTTGTACAAAGAATATTGAAAATGGCGAGTAAGAAAAAGGATGAATACTTCAAAAGCAAAAGAACAAAGATTAGATAACGATTTAATTATATTTTTAAAATAAACACAGAAAAACCAGAAAAAATACCAACCCCGGGAATGGAACCCGGAACCTTGACACTCCGGGCCGCGTGCCCAACCTTACACCAGAATTGGTATTTACCAATAAATATGTTTATTAAAAATATAATTGATACTCACGGGAAGCCCGTAAAAATAAAAAAAAAATTGGAAAAATAAATAAAAAATACAAAAAGATTTTCCAATTGAGATCATGAGATAATGATTGCTTTACTCTCGTTCTACAAAGTTGTGTACTAGCATAGTTTTTTACAAGCAGACAAGGGTCACCTTGTGCGTTGCTAACCCTTTAGGAATAACCAGTCTCGTTCTTAGGGTTCCGCACCTCAAATGGAACAACGGAACCCTTATAGGTTCACTTTGTCGTCCGTCTGTCTGTCTGTCAAGACCCTTTTTCTCTGCAACGCGTGGAGGTAGCGTGCTGATATTAATATCAAATATTTAAGCCTACAATCCCTTGAAGCTGTGAAAAAACCAAACTTTTAAGTTAACGCAATCAAAAAATACCGCAGTCATTAAAAAGATTGTTCCCATTGAAACTTGAAATTTGGTATCAGAAAATTCTCAAAATCTTATTTTTTTATGCCTGTCTGTACACAGACCAATATAAAATGACCCCACACTGCGTACATTTTGCTTAAGAGCAGGGCTCTGCTAACAATGGACAACTTAAAACACTGGGGAAAAGCGGTAAAATCTTTGTACGGAACCTTCGATGCGCGAGTCCGACTCGCACTGGGACGGTTTTTTTATTGTAAATACGAGGGCTGTTTGATAAGTACCCGTTTATGGAAAAAAAAACACCTTTTAACTCTATACATTTGTTCCACCTATACTCAAACTTCAATAAACCATCCAAAAAGTATGACTTTTGAAAGTCATTAAAATAGGCCTCTGTGGCGGCAATGACTTCGTCATTTGATCCAAATCGCTTGCCACCGAGCCATTTTTTTAGGTTGGGAAACAAAAAGAAATCGCATGGGGCCAAATCTGGAGAATACAGGGGGTGAGACAATAGTTCGTAGCGTAACTGTGCTAATTTAGCCGTCACAACTCTGGATGAATGAGCCGGGGCGTTGTCGTGATGAAACAGTACTTTTTTCTTTTTTAAATGGGGTCGTTTGTCCTTCAACATGGCGTCAAATTAATCCAATAAATTAGCATAGTACTGCCCTGTTATTGTTTTTCCCTTTTCTAAATGGTCAATATGTATAATACCCTGCGAATCCCAAAAAACGGTCGCCATGACCTTTCCAGCCGATGGGACGGTTTTTGCTTTCTTTGGAGCAGGTACACCCGGTAAAATCCACTGCTTCGACTGCTCTTTCATTTCCGGGGTGTAGTGGTGGACCCACGTTTCGTCCACGGTCACGAAACGACGCAGAAACTCCTTCGGGTTACGTTTGAACACGGCCAAACATTACTCCGAAGAAGTCAGTCGGTTCCGTTTTTGCTCCTCCGTGAGTAAAAGCGGCACCCACCTCGCCGATACTTTCTTCATACCCAACTTTTCTTCTAATATGTGTTGTACCCTCTCGATTGAAACGTTTACAGCATCAACGATTTCTCGAAGTTTAATTCGGCGGTCGGCTAAAACGATATTTTAAATTTTCTTAACCATATCGTCTGTAGCCGCCTCAACTGGCCGGCCTGGGCGATCTCATCAAAGACGGTTGTTCTCCCCCGCTTAAACTCGTTATACCAATATCTGACGGTTGTCATAGAAGGAACACATTCATGGTAAACCGCTTGCATTCTTACTTTTATTTCATCACATGTTTTTCCTTCCAAAAATAAGAATCTAATTACAGACCGATACTGTTCTTTCTCCATTTTAATAATTTTAAGTTCACGCTTTCATTGAATCGTTGTCAAATGAGAAAAAAAAAACAAAGGAATGCCATTTTTTTTTAAATTTCCCGCCTCTGAAAAATGGCTTAAAAAGGTGGTATACTTATTTGCGGCCAGTGATATTAATATATTTAGAAAACGGGTACTTATCAAAGAGCCCTCGTACATATGGAATTTTCACCGAAAATTCTGTGAACATCGCATTATACCAACGTAACCAACCATATGACGTAACTACTAATGCCTGCGATCCTTTATGGTCATTCGGTGAACTTTACTGTCAAAGGTCACGTATTTCGGGCTCATAATGAATAGATTGCTTTCACCTGCTATTCAGTTATGTAATGATTGGATAAGAACTATCATACATTTTTTTTATACGACGAGGAAGGCAAACAAACAAGTCGGTCACCTGATGGTAAGTGATCATCACTGCCCATAGACACCCGCTTACCCTGGGGGTTAGCACATGCGTTGCCAACATAGATAGTTAAGATGAAATACCTCTTGTGCCCGTAATTACACCGGCTGTCTTACTCTTCACACCGGAACACAAACAATGCAAGCACTGCTGCTTAGCGGCAGGATTAGTGGTAGCGATCCGGACGGACCTCGCACATGGTCCTACCACCCACATTTCAATTCGTTGGAATCATTGACTTTACATCATGGACTTAAACGTTAGCACTTGAAAACGTCCGAAACAAAAGACCATTGATCGAGCGCCAGTCTTAGTTTGGTCGAACGACAGCGCTATGACGTATGGCTGTCATCGCAAAATGCCGTGTTGTACTGGGACACATTTTTCGTGAATTTTGTACTAGACTAGACTCAAAGTCCATGGTGTTAGTGTTAGTAAGTCAATAGTTGGAATTAAACTAATTTGAATGGACAAGATCGCGTCAAAGAATATACAATATACAAAGCGCTTAGTTGATGCAACTTGTGACCAAAGGGCTGTCAGTTTTCTCTCTCAAAGAATCAGCATCGCTATTCAGCGAGGCAACGCTGCCAGCCTTTTGGGCACTATGCCACGGGGGCCTTACTTAGATTTAATTTAGTTTTAAGTTGTAGTTTATTTAGTTCAAGCTTAGATTTCATGTCATTGTAAATTGCTTTTATTATGTAAATAAAGTTAATTTAGATGTATATTATTTAATTAACTGAAAACCTAAAAGCAGTTTATTCAGAATCGAGAGTAGAATCGATTACAAGATATTTTAAAGCAGGTTTTTCTTAACTAACTATACATAAGATACCGAAGCGTCTGGGAACCGATTTGGCAAAACACACCTGTGAAATATCACTCAAAGTTGATACCAATCTGTGTATTGCTACAAAATTGCTGCGTGAATAACATTTTTGCCTTGCCTATAATAAAAAGATAATTAACTAATTGTAAACAAACTAAGCCACGTGACACAGTGAAACAGCCAATTAAGACCGACCACAGAAATACTAGTACTTAGGTACATTTAGTTATCCTTGCAATCGTATGTGAGTTCGATAGTCTAAAAATGAAGTATTTTATTAACTTAACAACTGAAACTAACTTAAAAATAACAACAATAAGGCTTACAAATTTACTTACATTTAGCTAATTACCTAAGCCTTTTTGGCATAGCTCGTACCCGTGCCCCGAGCACGAATATTCGAATCCTACGAAACGTAACGTAATCGAATCGAACGTTATCGACAAAATTTGTATTACATTTGGAACAGCGCCCCCGTGAGCGCATTTGATACAAAAATTTCATATGAATTTTCTCGATGACGAATATGGCGATACGATAAAGTTACGTAGGATTCGAAACGAAACCACGGAGGCCGTTGACTGTGGTCTGCGCGCGCAACGTTGGAAGAAATTTACGTTTTGCTACCGGCGAAGCGTGTGCTCCTAGAAGAAGGGCAACGGATTATTCCGAATACGTGAGTGATCCGTTTATTTCACTATCACCAAGAATTGGACGTTCATTTTTATTGTTATAACTTAAATTAATTCAAAACTATTGATTTAAAGATAGAGAAGAATTATTAGTCTACAACTTTGTCGGCGTGATTAATCCTAATTCTAACTAATATTATAAATGCGAAAGTAACTCTGTCTTTCTGTCTGTCTGTTTGTTAGCTCTTCGCGGGAAAACCGCTGCACCAATCTAGATGAAATTTGATAAGAAGACAGTTTGAATATTGAGGATAGGCTACTTTTTATTCGGGAAAATTGTATAGTTCCCGCGGGATAGCGATCGGTCTACGGGCAACAGCTAGTATTATATATGTGTATCTATGCCGCGGACAGACGGACATGGCGAACGAAACTAAAAGGGTTCCTTGTTGGCTGCGGAACCTCAAAAATCAACAATTAGGGAACCACATTACAACACAACCGTGAACACAATTATCACTTTTTGCCCTGAAATCGACCGCAGATTGCAATAATGCAAGATCATTGTTAGTGTGCAAAGGTCATGATAGCAATGTGCCAACGCCCTGCAGATCGAGAGCTGAACCTTCACTAACTAGGAGCGGTTTCAGAGCGCCTAGTGTAACCAACGGCCAGGTGATCGATTTCTGAATCCCACCCGGTGACTAAATGCAGTGATTTCTAAAAAGTTCGTATTTTTGAATCTAACCGGTGACTAAAATTCTCATGCCCATTATATCAAATACGAATGCCCTCACTCACCCACTCGTAAACGAGATCGCTGAGTGATTTCTTGAGCACTTGGTAGTGACAGCTAACCTCAATCCACTATGTTTTTTTTTTAATCTTATATTTTATTGAGGCTTTGGTGCACCAGGCCCCCATTTCATAAACGTGACAGGTGACAAATGACAACGACAGTTTGGTGTAGGTTACTGGCTTGAAAAGTTTTTGTATTACCAGACTTCATATTAACTTCGAAGTGTAGATCGAATTGTCGTTGTCACTTGTCACCTGTCACGTTTATGAAACGGGGGCCTGGTGTAAGCATGTCAGCCTAATGAGGAGACTCTAGGACCTATGCATGATAACTCGCTTGTCTATGACAGAAACGCAAATTAGCAGTGTTCCGTACTTCTATAAACCTAGTATTCAGCTGGCACAAGATTTTTATTTGTTTTTAATTATTTTAATCTATCCAAATCGATGGCAGATTTGAATGTGGATACGAACAAAACGCTTTCCAAAAAGCGTTAACAAAACGCAACACCAGTACAGTGTTGCCAACGTCTTAGAGACATTCATTCTCTTCTCTCGTAACGAATCTCGTACAGTGTGCAGCGCTACCGCTCCGCTCAAACTTCAAATTCAAAACCTTTAAAAGCAAGTCAAAATCTTAGCAACGACACATTCACCATCAGCGAACGCCAGCTATAACTCCTGTGGACTAACATCAATTGGGGGCCCCCAAAACCAGCGTTGCGGAATCCTCAAGTAAGTGTCTGCATTTCTCTTTGCTATCGAAGTAAATTTACCAACAAGCAGAATGTTAGTAGACTGGTATGACATTCAAAAATACGTTTTAGGGGAAATGGTGATAACAATGTCACGGGTGAGAATTTAGTCACCAAGTGAGATTCAAAAATCGATCCCCAGGCCAAGAAATACGTCTCGAACGCGTTCGCGTTAGTGTCAAATAGTACGAAAATTGTTTGTTGTCGATACGTGCCGCTAGTGGCGCTGCCATCTTTAACCGACTTCAAAAAAGGAGGAGGTTCTACGTTCCACTGTACGTTTTTTTTTTTATGTATGTACATCGATTACTCCGTTAATTGTAGACCGATTTTGAAAAATCTTTTTTGTTTGAAAGGGTATACTCCCGAGGTGGTCCCATTGTCACCAAGTCATGATCTGATATGGGATCCCAGGGAAATCGAGGGCAACCCTCAAATTTTATAGGCACGTACTATGTGTTTCATATATTTTCTAAGGCTATTTAAGTATTTGAGTCTGGTAGTCATAATCTCATGTTGATGAGCTGATGATGGAAGGTACAACTCCTTAACGGTTAGGAGTTGGCGGATAATTCTGAAAATGTTAAATCATCATTCGGAAGGGTATACTCCTGAGGTGGTCCCATTGTCACCAAGTCATGATCTGATGATGGGATCCCAGGGAAATCGAGGGCAACCCTCAAATTTTATAGGCACGTACTATGTGTTTCATATATTTTCTAAGGCTATTTAAGTATTTGAGTCTGGTAGTCATCATCTCATGTTGATGAGCTGATGATGGAAGGTACAACTCCTTAACGGTTAGGAGTTGGAGGATAATTCTGAAAATGTTAAATCATTATTCGGAAGGGTATACTCCTGAGGTGGTCCCATTGTCACCAAGTCATGATCTGATGATGGGATCCCAGAGAAATCGAGGGCAACCCTCAAATTTTATAGGCACGTACTATGTGTTTCATATATTTTCTAAGGCTATTTAAGTATTTGAGTCTGGTAGTCATAATCTCATGTTGATGAGCTGATGATGGAAGGTACAACTCCTTAACGGTTAGGAGTTGGAGGATAATTCTGAAAATGTTAAATCATCATTCGGAAGGGTATACTCCTGAGGTGGTCCCATTGTCACCAAGTCATGATCTGATGATGGGATCCCAGAGAAATCGAGGGCAACCCTCAAATTTTATAGGCACGTATTATGTGTTTCATATATTTTCTAAGGCTAATTAAGTATTTGCATCCGGTAGTCATCATCTCATGTTGATGAGCTGATGACGGAAGGTACAACTCCTTAACGGTTAGGAGTTGGAGGATCATTCTGAAAATGTTAAATCAACATAAAATTGTGAAATACAAATCTTTTAACAAAAAAGTGAAACCGTCGGTGCTTCATTCAAAGAATATTCCGCTCGCACCGCACCGACTTCATATTTCTGCTACTTAGTGCTGGGCCATAAAACTTTAGGCTTTAGACGATTATTTTAGGTTTTTTTTTCTAAGGTTTTTTTTGCCCATAGTAATTCAGAGCGCCTGGTATAATCGCCGACCAGGCCAAGAAATACGTCTCGATCGCGTTCGCGTTTAACAATTCTCATACTATTTGACACTTTAACGCAAACGCAATCGAGACGTATTTTGTGCTTTTTGATTACACTAAGGGCACAGACGTAAACGCGAACGCGATCGAGACGTACTTTTGGCCGTTGATTACACTAGACTCACAGAGCTAAATAAAATCCCACACAATGTAAAATTGTTAATGGAATAAATAAACTGAAATTGGAATTGGAACCAGAGTAAATATCTCCAGGCACGCAAACATATAAAAAAAAAACAATACGAGAAACGAGAATATATCTCTTGTGATGGATACTTTGACAAACATGAGGTTTCTTGTTTGCCTATTTTTAGGGTTCCGTACCACAAAAGGAAAAAACTGTACCTTTAAAGGATCACTTTGTTGTCCGTCTGTCTGTTTGTCACGACCCTTTTTTCTGGAACGCGTGGAAGTAGCAGGCTGAAATTAATATCAAATACTCAAGCCTGCGGTCCTTTGAAGCTGTGAAAAAATCAAACTTCTAAGCCAACGCAATCAAAAGATACAGTCATTAAAAAGGTTGTTTCCATACAAATTGCCGTTCCCTGAAAACCTAAAGGGTACTTCCAGTTGTCCTAGAAACATGAAATTTGGTATGAAGGTAGCTCTTATAGTACAACCACTCAGAAAATTCTCAAAATCTTAAATTTTTATGTCTGTTTTGTAGATTTAACAGACCAATATAAGATGACCCCACACTGCGTACATTTTCTTTGGAACAGGGCTCTGTTAACACTGGACAACTTAAAACACCGGGGAAAAGAGCTAAAATCTTTGTACGGAGCCCTCGTGCGCGAGTCCGACTCGCACTTGTCCGGTTTTTACACGACTGTCCACAGAAAAAGAGTGTACTGTTTTCAGGGTTCATGTAAGTATGTATGTGATTTTGCTGTGTATTCTTGTTTCAGTGAGTGTAATTGATATTCACGGGAAAAGCGTAAAAATAAAGAAAAATTGGGGGAAAAATACACAAAGATACTCCGTTTGAAATCATGTTAATTTAGGACAGAAACTTTACGGATTGATTTTTGCCGCTTCCGAAGTTTCTTAAAGGGGAATCAATGATGGTTTATTTACAGTTACAATGGATGAAATCGTGTTGGCCAAGACCAAGTGTCCTTTGCTTCGGCTGTGCGTGACGTACCATCACGATTTTAGTTAAGTATACGACAAAGGCAAACGAGCTAGTGGGTCACCTGGTAGTAAGTGATCACCACTGCCCATAGACACTCGCAATCCTGGAAAGTTTCGGTTTGCAGATGCGTTACCAACTTAGGGCTAAGATGATATGCCTCTTGTATGTATGTATGTATAAGTATATCTTATTGCAAATAAAACAGAAAATAACAGACCCTGTGTGTGTGTGTGTCTTGTGCCTGTGATTTCCTCTGCTGTCTTACTGTCCACACCGGAACACAACAGTGCAAGCACTGCTGTTTAGCGGCAGGATTAGCGAGTAAGATGGTGGTAGCGATCCGGACAGACCTCGCACAAAGTCCTTATATACATCTAATGATAACTAGTGCCTATTTACGTTACACTGCTGGGCCAGGCCTCCTCTCAGAATGAGACGGCTTGGGTTATAGTTCCCACGCGGGCCCAGCGCGGTTTGGGAACTTCACACACACCATTGAACTGCTTCACAGTTTCACCGAGAAGTTCGTAATTTTTTTGCAGGTGATTTATTTGTCAGTATAATAACTGGTAGCACGTTGAACGGTGGTATTGGAGCTTTGAGAACGGGCTCGTAGAGTTCGAAACGCGTCATCGTATTGTGTAGCGGTGGTGATAGTTGGGTCTATGTATCATGTGTTGTTTGGTATGTCAGTAAAGGGAAGGTGCTGCATGTAAACATTGTAACTGTGTATCTGTCTTTGGCATCGTAGCTCCTAAACGGATGAACGGATTTGGACGCGGCTTTTTTTAAATCGAAAGCTAGGTTAATCGAGATGGTTCTTATCTAAGTTTCATTAAAATCGGTTCAGCCGTGTATGAGATATCGAACTTTGAATTGATAATGTTGGGGTTTTTTTTTAACTTTTTAAGTTGGTTAGGTTATTAGTTCGTTTATGTTTGTAGGAAATAATTGCAGCCGATGGCTTTTAGCGAAACCAAAACTTCGGCAATTCAGTTACAAAACCCACATCATAATAACTTAATTTCGTGTAAGTAAAAGCCCCCTTAACACAAAACACTGAGAGTACTACCGACTTTAATTATAGTAGGCCCCTCGAGAATTGGCAGCGAATTATACACATTTGCTGACCAAAAACCACGAATGCCACGCGACAATTCAGCGTTGCATCATTGCATTTAATGATATATGACTATGTAAAATTGAAATGTAATAAACGACAAATTGTTATTGTAAATTGCGGTCTTACCACAGTTGGGTAGAGTTCAAAATGCTTTTGCGGTTGCAAAAGGTTTATGTTCTTACGTTGTTGACTGTGTTTTGAAGGATGATGTAATATGCTGATGTGCTGTTAAAATACAGCTTTATATGCGGTTGTAATTCAGTTGGAATGTCTCATTTGTTATTGAGTTAGTCAACTATTTGTAATTAATTGAATTTATAAACACATAAAATCTTAGAGCAGGAAATAAATGGAGATGTTAAAGCGCGATTTATCCTCTGCCAAAAATCTAACATTAAGTCCGTGCAAAATGATTGTGTGCGTGTTTTTGGCATTTGTGTGACAGTTTTGTTTTAGTGTGAGTTTGTAGGAACGTAACAAATTTCGATATAAGCCTAAACGTGTACAGGCCAAGAAGAATGCGCCGCAAGAAACTTGGCACAAAATATTTTTTTCTAAAAACAAGTTACATTAACTCTTACAATACGTAACCACAGATCAATTACACAAAGAAACGTCGCTGTATCATTAAAAAATTAAGAGGAAGAAAATTACAGCATTTTAGAAACAAGTGTAAAAATAATTATTAAAACAGCAAAACCATAACACTTTACTTTACTGGCACGTTTTAATTGACCAGGAGATGTAGCGCGCCGTCAATGGAGATGTTAACGCGCGATTTCCCCTCTGCCAAAACTCTAACATTAAGTCTAACAAATTTTAACATGAGCGTAGACGTGTGTTCCTCGGCAGAAAAATTTTAGTGCATAGATAAGCTAAAGGCGCCTCCCGTCTGCTTAATGCATAAAATTGTCTAGAACACAAATTTTGCACTTATGCCATGTCTACATTTCTACCGAAACAAAACCCATTCGAATCGGATCCGTATGGAAGCTACAACGCCAGACAGACACAGATACACCCCTTGAGAGTTAAGAAAGTAAGCCCCCTGTTATTAATTTTAGAAAACAATGAAAAAAGGAGAAAGAAACAGGAATACTAAAAGATACTGCTGTTTCAATAATTAATTAGTAACTCTCTACGCGCAATCTTTGAGTAATTATTTAATGAATTCGCTTTCTAGAAACTAGAATACTAATCTAAGCAAATTACGGTTTAATCTTAACTTACGTTTCTGCCTAAGCATAATAGCACGGCAGAACATGCGGGTGGTAGGACCTTGTGCGAGGTCCTTCCGGATCGCTACCACCATCTTAGTCGCTAATCCTCTCGCTAAGCAGCAGTGCTTGCACTGTTGTGTTCCGGTGTGGAGAGTAAGACAGCCGGAGTAATTACGAGCACAGGAGGCATTTCAACTTAGCTCTCTAGGTTGGCAACGTATCTGGGTCAATTTACTTTTCATTGCCACTCGTTGCCATGGAGATGGACTGTACACTCCACCTGTTGAGTGACGAAAGAAATAGAAGACAAAGCACTTCGATTAATTCTCAGTAATTAATGCATTATCCAATTACCTACTGACGCGTAGTGCAAGATTAATTGGGCTGTGAAACTGCATTGCCCAAGAGATAATCGCTTTTTAATGTATGCATCGCTGTCTGCTGAAGTCTGAAGTGGAGGTTACCATTGTTGGTACGTAGTTACCAATAATCTATCCATACCTATAAAACAGTACCGTGACTGCCTGACTGACAGACAACGCACAGCCTAAACCACTGAACTGCTACTGATTTCGATGCGCTTTTTTTAAATCCAAAGCTTGTTTAAACGAAATGGTTTTAAATAGGGAACTTTGAAATGACAATGTCGGGGTTTTCAAGTTTTCTAATTTTGATTTATTGAATCAGGCGTTACTTTGCGGAGGTCCATATTTATGAAATAAGAACTAAAAACAATTACTTTGCTCACCCTCGACCACAAGTGACAAACACAGAACTATTTTTCACTTGTGATCGCGGGTGAGCAAAGTAATTGTTTCTAGTTTTTATAATTACGTGTTTTCATGTTTAAGTGAGTATTTAATAAAAACAAAACACCCGACTGCAAAAACAATTAACTAAAAAGACAAAAATTAGCCCATTACAAGTACTGTACACAATAGGTAGTACACAACAGGTAGCTTGAATTTTATTTGGAGTGCAGGCGGTGCCCCCGTGTTACAGCTGTTTCGTCATTTTTGTTTGCCCCCGCCTGCACTCCAAATAAACTTCAAGCTACCTGTTGTGTACTACCTATAGTGTACAAAGTACTTGTAATGGGCTAATTTTTGTCTTTTTAGTTAATTGTTTTTGCACTCGGGTTTTTTGTTTTTCAATAATTTCGGTTTTATTTAAAGCTTTATTTAGTCATATAAACTGAAAAATTTTTGCGAACCAACTTTAAACATTTATAGATCCTAAACGGTCCCTCAAACTAAAAAACGATTAAAGAAACCTAAGGTTGATTTTCAAATACCTATTCATTGATACCCCACTTGATACTTATTTTATTTTTCACAATATGGCGTCTGGTCGTCGTCATATTGAATTTTAATTACTGTCATGTCTTTAGTGACACTCGCAAGATTAATACGAATCGATTGACGTAAGAATCATTAAAATTGGCGAACGCGTTCGGCCTCTAGAGTGCCACAAAGGAACAAACATACATACATACATAGGCTGTTAAACACATTACCCTCCTTTGCGTTTCGCAGTCGGGTAAAAAGTGTAATAATTAGATAGACTGGCAATAAAATCGTAAACATAACAGCGCGCGCGCCGTTCCACAATTTTCTGGCCACGGCTGTCAGTTGTCAATTCAGTCATGGTCTTGCTTTCAACTTGATGTTAATGTCAATGTCACTGCCGTCGACTCACAATTAACCGATTACGAACGGGTTTCACTTGCCTGAAAAGTTTTAGAAATCTCCAAATTATTACACTTTTAAATACTCAATGAAAAAAAATACTACGACGAACTGGGTACCTTTTATGAAGACTCTTTATGAAGTCGGTTAAAAATTAATACACAGCAAAATGGAGCTGACCCCAGGAATCGAACCCGGCTCCTCGACATTTCGTGTCGCGTGCCATAACCCTTACACCAATGCTAGCATAGGATGACACGTTGAATTAAAAAGCACGTGTTGGAAAATAAGAAATTGAAAAAAAAACATAGAAACAAGTGGGAGTCTGACTCGCGTACCGAGGGTTCCGTACAAAGATTTTCCAGGTTTACCCCGATGTTTTAAGGCGTCCAGTGTTAGCAGAGCCCTGCTCCTAAGCAAAATGTACGCAGTGTGGGGTCATTCTATATTGGTCCTTGACATACTCGTATACAGACTGACAAAAAAATTAAAGATTTTGAGATTTTTCTAAGTGGTTGTGCTATAAGAGCTACCTTCATACCAAATTTCAAGTTTCGATGACAACTGGAAGTACCCTTTAGGTTTTCGGATTTCGGCAATTTGTATGGAAATAGCCTTTTTAATGACTATATCTTTTGATAGCGTTGACCTAAAAGTTTGTTTTTTTCACAGCTTCAAGGGACTGCAGGCTAAAGTATTTCATATTAATTTCAGCACGCTACCTTCGCGCGTTCTTGAGAAAAAGGGTCTTGACAGGCAGACGGACGGACAACAAAGTGATCCTACAAGGGTTCCGTTATTCCCTTTGAGGTGCGCAACCCAAAAAGAGATAGATTAAATATTGGGAACGGCTGTAAGGGGTCAGTCATTAAACTTGTGTTAATTAGCAGTTTGTCTCGCTATCCTTCTCGTTTTATGGAAGTGGGTGAAACCTTCTAAATACGCCTTAATTACGCTATCTCTCTCTACTGATCTCACAATACGGTCAATGTTCGCTTGCGGGGAGGATGCTGATACCAGTGGGGGGGAGGGGGGGAGGCATATATGTCAAAATTCTGGGCACTGAGGATCACTCCCTCTTTTGATACTAGCTTATAGCTTATACGCGCGGGTTCACCCTGTTAAGTAATTTAAAAAGTAAAATAATTCCCTACCTCGGGAGATTTTTTCATTATACGACAAGGAAGACAAACGAGCAAGTGGGTCACCTGATGGTAAGTGATCACCACTGCCCATAGACATCCGTAATCCCGGGGGGTTTGCAGATGCGTTGAAAACCTAGAGAGCTATGATAAAATGCCTCTTGCGCCCGTAATTACACCCGCTGTCTTACTCTCCACACAAGAACGCAACAGTGCAAGTACTGCTGCTTAGCGACAGGATTAGCGAGTAGCGATCCGGACGGACCTCGCACAAGATCCTACCACCCGCAAAACACCGCTCCCCTCGAAGACGCTCATGGTATGTCTGTCAAATTTCAAGTGGTTTAGGCTGTGCGTTGTCTGTCAGTCAGTCTCAGAAACGCTTCTGTGTTAGGTATAGATATCCGTTTCCGGAAATATGATAGCAATGGCTGTGGAAATTTAATTGCTTCGTTAGCGGAACAGTGTTATTCACCTATGACGTTTCCCTTCAACCTTAGCTCGTCGGTACTTCGTACACTTCGATATAAAAGTGGAATATCTAAAATAATATAATTTTGTACATTAAGCAAAATAAAATTGCAAGTTCGAATTTCGTGTCAAAAACGAGTGATCTATCTATCTATATTATCTATGCCAGTGTTGCCGTTCAGGGAAAAAGAAATCCATTCATTATCAAGCATTGCAGTCTACGGAAATTTAGAATTTTATCTATGTATTTATTTATTGATATCTTAAAGCAAAAAAAATACGTGTCCAATAGGTTTTTCGATAATCTGTCTGACGGACTATTTTTTTTTTTTTTTCCAGAGGACACATTCCTATTGCTATAGAGATTCCTTACGTTAGTATATACCGTACCTGCATAATATAATATTCCACGCGGGCGGAGCCGCGGGCGCTCTCTAGCAATAAATATAAGTTACAGAAAGATAACTTTGAGGAGTCCCTACGGACTTAGAGCAGGAAAGGAATTCAAAAATTCAAAATAAAAACTTTATTCAGCAAATAGTTAGTTGAATGCTGTTTTACATGTCATTTTTTTGAGTCTACCAGCGATTTCGGAAAGACCATGATTGCCAAGAAGAATGCGCCGCAAGAAACTTGGCACAAAGTCATTTTTTCTAAAAACAAGTTACATTAGCTCTTTACGTAATTAACCACAGTCACCACAGATGAATTACACAAAGAAACGTCTTGAAAATAAAGAGGAGGAAAATTACAGTATTTTAGAAACAAGTGCAAAAATAATTATTAAAACAGCAAAACCATAACACTTTACTTTACTGGCACGTTTTAATTGACCAGGAGATGTAGCGCGCCGTCAATAAATCTGACCTAACGTACAATGACAATGCAAAGAAAAATTCGTTAAGCAGCTGGACCAGCTGCTTAACGAATTTTTCTTTGCATTGTCATTGTATGTTGAATTTCATTCTATGAATGTTTCATAAAAATAAAAACAAAAATAATCAATAAATCGATTATTTTCATTAAATCTGACCTACTCTAACATTAAATCTGACCAAAATTATCAGGGTTTGTTGATTGTGTGTGTTTTTGGCATTTGTGTGACAGTTTTGTTTTAGTATGAGTTTGTAGGAACGTAACAAATTTTGACAGGAGCATAGACATGTGCTGTATGTGTGTGTTCCTCGTCCCCCTCAAAAAGTGGCAGAAAAATTGTAGTGCATAGATACGCCTAAGGCGCCTCCCGTCTCTCTGCTTTATGGGTGGGGAACCTTTTCAAAACCATAAGGTCGCTCTTCTGCGATCACATGTCAAAGCAAGCTAGACCGCTAAGCAGCAGTGCTTGCATTGTTGTGTTCCGGTGTGGACAGTAAGACAGCCGGTGTAATTACGGGCACAAGAGGTATTCATCTCAGCTCTCTAGGTTGGCAACGCATCTGTAAACCCCCCAGGGTTGTGGGTGTCTATGTGCAGTGGTGATCACTTACCATCAGGTGACCCACTTGTCTTCCTTGTCGTATAAAAATAACACTGTACGCTGACGCGTTTCGAACTCCGAGCCTCGAGCACAAATATTCGAATCCAACGTAGCGTAATCGCTATCGTATCGCCATCGAAAAAATTCGTATGAAATTTTAGTAAGTACCAAATAATACACTCCCGGGGGGCGCTGTTCCTAACGTCCGCTCCACACGATTACGATACGTGGCATTCGAATATTCGTGCTCGAGGCACTGTAGGTACGCAGTACGAACTAATTATTAAAGCGAGATTTTCGGTTCACGAAAATGGACTTCCGCTAGCGCCTGATTGGATCAACAATCTGAACTGTTTATATTTATATGACAAAAGTTTCGAATCCACAACATAATTTTCATGAGCTATTTCGATATTCTCGATTGTTATACAATAACAGAGTAAAAGTGAAGTTCGTATTTTAATTTAAACTTGTGTTTACGAGTGTTCCACTCAGGGCAGACCGGTTCAGTTAGTGCACGAACCTTCGCTTCGTATACACACAAACATACATGTATGCAGAACCATACTCGGCGATGCTTTGTCTCCGCGACTACCATAGTGCAAATATACATTTTCAAGGGAGTCAATTTTACAAAAAAAAAAACAAGTGCGAGTCGGACTCGCGCACCAGGGTTCCGTACCTTAAAAGGAAAAACGGAACCCTTATAGGATCACTTTGTTGTCCGTCTGTTTGTCTGTCTGTCCGTCTGTCTGTCAAGACCCTTTTTCTCTGGAACGCGTGGAGGTAGCATGCTGAAATTAATATCAAATACTCAAGCCTGCGGTCCCTTGAAGCTGTGAAAACATCAACCTTCTAAGTCAACGCAATCAAAAGATACAGTCATTAAAAAGTCTATTTCCATACAAATTGCCGAAATGCGAAAACCTAAAGGGTACTTCCAGTTGTCATAGAAACTTAAAATTTGGTATGAAGGTAGCTCTTATAGCACAACCACTCCGAAAAAGTCTCAAAATCTTAAATTTTTATGTCTGTCTGTAGATTTCGCAGACCAATATAAGTTGACCCCACACTGCGTACATTTTGCTTAGGAGCAGGGCTCTGCTAACACTGGACTACTTAAAACACTGGGGAAAAGCGTTAAAATCTTTCTACGGAACCGTCGTGCGCGAGTCCGACTCGCACTTGTCCGGTTTTTTATAACAATAATACACGGATTTTGTTTTTAATTAGGCTAATAATCATAGTTTCATCTAGACCACACCACTCACCATGTACCATCGATCAACATAGATAGATTAGTATATCCGTCGATCAGCAAATGCTACCACACTAATCGACGCAATCGACCGATGATCGATCGATTGGTATGGCAACACCCTTACACAGACCATGGTCCGACATGCTCTTGGGCCGGCTTTTCAATTCAGTTTAATCAGCATGACAAAATAATCTGAATGGCCACATTAAAACACAAGTGAGAGAAACGTAACAAAAACATACTCATGACTACGCTCTAGTGCCCCCAAGTCATTTACAAAAGAAACTCTAAGTAAGTGTTAGAGATAAGTTTTCTAATAACATGGTTAAACCTAATTAAAATGCTTACAGTGAAACATACTGTCTGTTCGAGAGAGCTGAAACGCGTTGAGGTTATCCATTATAAATTTATCATTAAAAGTCATAAAGCAGACAGATGGGAGGCGCCTTTTGCTTATCTATGCACTACAATTTTTCTGTTAATTTTTAATGGGGTCGAGCTTCGAGGGTCGAGGAACGCACACGTACAGCACACGTCTGCGCTCATTGCCCTTAGTGTAATCAAAAAGCACAAAATACGTCTCGATCGCGTTTGCGCTAAAGTGTCACATAGTATGAGAGTTGTTAAACGCGAACGCGATCGAGACGTATTTCTTGGCCTGGTCGGCGATTACACTAGGCGCTCATGTCTAAATTTGTTACGTTCCTACACACTATGCTTCACTTTACTTTAGCATAGCCCACTTTTTCGGGTGTGAAAGGGTTATAGGTTTGATTATGTCATCATTATGTCTAATGTCTAAAGTGTTAATGTTAGAGATTTAGCAGAGGGGAAATCGTGCGTTAACATCTGCATTCCTTTCCTGCTCTAAGTTGTGCTTCGATGGTTGATATACCATACACCCAACCAACTTAGAAAAGTTGAAAAGTCCCCGACATTGTCATTTCATAGTTCAATATTTCAAAAACGGGCGAAGCGATTTTAATGAGACTTAGCTAAGAAACATCTCGATTAAACTAGCTTTCGATTGAAACTGCATTGGTATCGGTCCATCTGTTTGGGAGCTATGATGCCACAAACAAATACACAGACACGCACGTCAAACTTATAACACCCCTCCTTTTCGTCGGGGGTTGAAAAGGGTAAGTTTATTAACAAATGTGACAAACATGGAGTGGAGCCCGAGAAACATAGTGACCACAATGACATAACTGTCAATATTATGCAAATAAAATAATTAATGTAAATTGGCTCAGCGAGTTATGCTAAAAACGGCATTTAAAAAGACTGGATGGCGAACGTCGCCGCCGTATCGAATAGATTAGTGCCGGTGTTTCAAAAACATGGACCGCCGAATCGGAATAGCTGTCAAAATAAACGAAAACTATTTCAGGACCCTTAAAAAAAATTCTGTCACTTTTTACATGTCAAAGATAACAACCAACGGGGAATTTGGCGGGAAACCGATGAGAGTGGATCGTGTCGTTAATTGAATTTTAGTTTCTGTGCTTAATGTTATTTGGTGGATAATAAAGATAATGTATTATACAACAAATTGACGTGAAAGTGCCCAGCAAATGAAGAATTCAAGTGAAAACGCGTATTCCCTCTGTGACCCCCAAATATCCGCCGGCTGCTGCTCGCCGTAGCTCGCCGTAAAGTACACTATCGCTTCACGGAAGGCATGAGCAGTTGACAGGACGTGACTAGGACAGACTGACACAACTCTGACGATGACAGGACTTTAATATACAGAAATTTACAAAACACATCAGACGTGGCTGTATGGACTCAGTTCCTTTGCCTATCCCTTATGGGATGAATTAAATAAAAAAAAAAATAACAACCAACGGTCTCCCGGAATCTTTTTCCCGAACTTGTACTGAAGACATCAACGGGCTCTCACGTTTTTGATTTGAATTTGACAAAACCCCCCGACATTTTCATTACAAAATGTAATATCTCATAAACGGCTGAACCGATTGTGATAAAACATGCCCAAGAACCATCGCTAGAAAGCCTGCTTTCAAATAAATAAAACCGCATTCAAATAGGTTCAACCGTTGCCACAGACAGACACACATAACTGCGACGGACGCGTGCGGCGGCCTACGACAGACGTACAATCGCAAACGCATTTTTTTTTATACAACGAGGAAGGAAAACGAGCAAGTGGGCCACCTGATGGTAAGTGATCACCACTCCCCATAGACACCCGCAACCCCGGAGGTTTGCAGATGCGTTGCCAACCTAGAGAACTAAGATGAAATGCTGTGCCTATAATTACACCGGCTGTCGTACTCTCCACACCAGAACACAACAGTGCAAGCACTGCTGCTTAGCGGCAGGATTAGTGAGTAAGATGGTGGTAGCGATCCCGACGGACTGTTAATTTAGACTCCCGTACCCGAGTTTTTACAACACTATCTACTATAGCTACTACCAAGGACCATAAAACCAAGAGGACTGCCAGTGTCTATACGATGCCGCGTTCCTTTGAAATAATAAGCCTGCTGTAGCTAGTTTTATTACGGAGGGGTCTCTGTACCATTCATTTGGTATGACATTTAGACCTCTGGTTAACACAATAGCGCCATCTAAATTCGTTTTTTCTTTCAGTTCATAGATGGCACTATTGTGTTAGCCAGAGGTCTAAGTGTCATACAAAATTAATGGTACAGAGACCTCTCTACAGCAGGCTCATTATTTTACAGGAACGCGACATTGTATAGCCATTGGCAGTCCTCTTGGTTTTATCGTCCTTGGCTACTACCAAAACCTTTGAAAGTCTATAGTCCACGATTGCAGTTTCGCAAAACCCAACTCGCTTCGACTTTTATTTTTAATACCTCTTTGTTAATGCATTTCCCAGCTATTCTTTCGTATCACTGACCTTGAGTTATTAGTAGTACCAATTGATATTTCGTTCGCTGAGGCAACACCTACGCGACCTTGATACGATAATCAAATGTACTGATCTGCAGAACTCACTTTTGGTTCACAAAACTACATCAGACATGACGTTGGCTTAAGGCGCTTCCCTGACCCAGACGCTGAAATGGCTGCTTTTTAGAGCCATTCTGTACATTATTTAAACGATAAAAACAAAATATATAAATACATTAAGGATCTATAACATCTTAACTTGTTTTTCTGTTTTTTTTTTTTTTTTCCTATTTAATACTTATGATATCTGCATCACAAGTAAGTCAAGTTGCAATTAATATTCTGTTACTACATAAGCATAATTTACTTTGACTTGTGACATACACCAATGTATCGAGAATTTAATAGGCTAGGATTTCTATGTTTAACATTATTAAAATACCTTTTTATAATCATCATCATCATCACTATCATCATCTTCGGCCTATTTACGTCCCACTGCTGGGCACCAGGCCTTTAATTAGAATATAAAAAAAGAGTAATTTACGTAATCGGTGCGAATTTTGAAAACAATTTTTTTTTTCGAAAAGACGCGTTATTTGTGATAACACTGTGTAAAATAAAATGAAGTTAGACCGATATTTAATAGATGTCGTCACTAAAACGAAGTTGTTTAGTAGAAGTGAGGTGGGGTGAGGAAGGCGCGAAGCGATCAAGGTCATCCTCTCAGGGAAGCGTCTTAATCAAAAGGCATAGCCATAAAAAAAAACTACCTACATCGGAATAGAACGTAAAGCAGTTAGCAGACAGGCGCCTTTGGGGTTTAGGGTCATAAAACCCACTTTCCCATAAGGTGAACTTTCTCTATAACCAACTTAGAAAAGTTGAAAAACCCCCGATATTGTCATTTCTAAGTGCAATATTTCAAAAACGGGAGAACCGATTTTATTGAAGCTTAGCTAAGAACCGTCTCGATTAAACTAGCTTTCGATTTAAAAACCCGCATTGAAATCGATCTATTCGTTTGAGAGCTATGATGCCACAAACAGATACACAGATACACAGGTCAAACTTATAACACCCCTCTTTTTTTGTCGGGGGTTGAAAAGTGCACGCTCCCAAAACGTACACTTGCAAAATTATTACTTTCTCAGTAAGCGCATGTTCCCAAAATATACACTTTTCTAAAATGCACACTTACCCAAAGTGTACATTTTGCTATAACGCACACATTCCCGAAATGTACACTAGAATGTACCGTATATACAAATGCGACCCCACACGGCTATAATTCATTGAAAAAATAAATCAACCTTGTTCCCTCGCTTGCATGTATGCAGCGTAAAATCAAAAATGTTTTTTTTTTCTCTAACTTAAAGTGTGCGTGCGTGAGATACCTACTTTTTTGTTGCCACAACAAAAAAACCCGCGTGAGAACTTGATTGATAATGGCACGCCCTTAAAACACTTCCGTATTTAAACAATAAAAGTTAACTGGGCCATTTGTTTAGTAAAAATACATTAATAAGACGCCACATTTCGATCACATTTTTACAGAGTATTTTTTTTTGGCGTAAATTGCCACAGAGTGGGTAAATAATTACCACAGGATGGATCAGCCCCTCGAATACGAAGTGCAAAATTAGAACTTCGTATAATGCCGTCCCTCTCAAGCTAATATTAATTAACACGAGAGTGAGAGGGATGGCACGATACGAAGTTCGAATTTTGCATTTCGTAGTCGGGGGGCTGGACCAAGTTGTTCTGTGCCTAGACGACGGTGGATGGATGAGCTGGATGTCTTTCTTTATTTACTACTGGCCTGAGTCCGCTAAAGATCAGAACGCGTGGAGGACATGGGAACTGGGAGAACATGGGAGGCCTTTGCCCAGCAGTGGGACACTTCACCAGGTTTAACTATAATAATAATGTAAATTGTCCCGATAGTCGTTTCGGCGAACGGTCTAATAGCGAAGAGCCTTGACCATCACCTTAAAAGGCTCTCGCTAGGTGGTTGGGTCAAGGGTCAGATACAGAAGGCGGTACTCCTGGACATGGCTCGGATAGTCAGGAGGTTCCTCTCTCTGTCGCCCTGACCACCGGTAGCTTAGGCCCCGCCTCGCTACCGGCGGCACTCTAGGTTAGGTTTTTATAATGTTTTTATATTTTGTATTAATATTGTTTTATTACTTTTTATATGAATATTGTAAAAACCTACCCTAAGACGTTAAAATAAATATACATGTAAATTAAATAATTGCATCTTTTTTTGTTAATTTGTGTGAAAGTGTGGGTGGGATTTGTCTGAAGACACACCTCGCAAGGACGTATAGCTGTCTTGTACGTGTGATCGCAATGGCAAAGAAATTGGTTTTATAGTTCATAGATACGGAGCTCCGCAAAGTAACGCTTGTTTCAAATAATTATTAAAAAAAAAACTTTCCAAAACGACAGTGTGTTACCAGCTGTTAGTGTTAGATCACACTATTTGACTCAGTAAGTATTTGACCCGTGTAGCAACACCTTTAAGCATTAAAAACCGATCATGCCTTCCGGACGCGACCCCTTGTCACCATTCTCGCGCCATCTTGCGTAATACCAACGCAACGAACTTTATGTCATCTCACTCACTGGCAGTGAAAGTAAACTCTCTTGCCCGTAGTCGTGAAATTAAAACTAAAACGCACGTATAGCGACTCAAATGCGTGCCAATTTAAAACTTAACTCGCTTCAATAGACTTTAAACTAAATTACATTGGCATTGAAATGTTCTCTTTAATTTTAAAAGCGCGTTCGACACAATATACAGTTTAGCACGAATAGATTGAGAGATAAGTGTTTAATATAAAAGGCTTTGACCCAATATGGTTGCTGATTTGACTCCCATTGTGGTCCTATGTGGAGTAAAGGATTGTAATGGCGGGAAATTTTTGACATGTAAAGAGCGCGTTTGAGTAGTCGCGATTTAATAAATAATTTATTTTGGTAACAAGACTACAACTGCTAAAGTGCTAACAGAAAGAATTTGGTCTGTTCTTTGGTTCTTCATAAAATAATAAAATATGGAGAAGATTGACTCAAAATATTAATATGAATTTATGAAGAACTGTTTTTTATTTTTTTATTAAAGCTCCAGTATGCTCTAGTAAGAAAGGACCTATTACTTAAGTCTTTTTTTTTCGGAAATTTTGATTTTCGTGTAGATACTTTAATATTACTATTGCCACAATTATTAAAATGCCGCGGTATTTAACAAGCGAAACCAGGCGAGAAAAAAAAGTTATAAAACGCATTGAAGCGGAAGAGAGTTGTGACACTTCGGACATCTGTCATGTTAGCTAGCGTCAGCTGTGAGATTTAACTTCACTAGGGAAGAATTTGGCGGGAAACCGATGAGGGTGGATCGTGCCGTTAATTGAATTTTAGTTTCTGTGCTTAATGTTGTTTGGTCGATAATAAAGATAGTGTGTTATACAACAAATTGACGGGAAAGTGCCCAGCAAATGAAGAATTCAAGTGAAAACGCGTATTCCCTCTGCTTGTGACCCTCAAATATCCGCCGGCTGCTGCTCGCCGTAAAGTACACTATCGCTTTACGGAAGGCATGAGCAGTTGACAGGACGTGAATAGAACAGACTGACACAACTCTGACGATGACAGGACTTTAATATACAGATATTTACAAAACACATCAGACGTGGCTGTATGGACTCAGTTCCATCGCCTATCCCTTATGGGTGAATTAAATAACAAAAAACAAAACACAACTAACTTCACTAGTTACACCTGCTTTTTTTTTCATAACTGGTAAGTTGTGGTCTATGGGGTACTTAACATTAAAGCTGGTCAGTTAAAGATGTTGGCTGATGGCTAGAATCCTGCTCCTGACAGCGCAGTGCCTTGTTATTGGCAGTTGGGCTGGCACGGGTCGTGCATTTGTGTTTGTTTATTAATTATTACTTACTGTAAATTATATCCGTTTTAAACCATTAGCAGAAGTGTCTCCTTTTCGCTCGCTAAAGATACGTAGGTTTCAGAATCAGACAACTTAGAGAATAGCGGTTCTGAATGAGAACTAATTTAAAACCAACATGAACGTAACGATGTCACCTTAGAGCAGTGTTTCTCAAACAGTAGGTCGTGACCTCCCAGGGGTCACGAAGCTTGGTAAGAGGGGTCGCCAGCACCACAGAATATATCGGGAAAGATGTATGTACCTCGCGTGCCGAAAAGAAGGCATGAGAACCTCATAGTCCAGTGTAATCAACGGACAAAAATACGTCTCGATCGCGTTCGCGTTTAACAATTCTCATACTATTTGACACTAGCGCAAACGCGATCGTGACGTATTTTGTGCTTTTTGATACACTAAGGGCACAGCGATCGAAACGTATTTCCTGGCCTGGTCGGCGATTACTCTAGGCACTCAGGCGCCTAGTGGAATCGCCGACCATGCCACGAAATACGTCTCGATCGCGTTCGCGTTTAACAATTCTCATACTATTTGACACTTTAACGCCAACGCGATCGAGGCGTATTTTTACACGACTGCCCGAAGAAAAAGAGTATTGTTTTGTGCTTTTTGATTACACTAAGGGCACAGGACGAAAACACGAACGCGATCGAGACGTTTTTTGGCCGTCGATTACACTAAGAGGCTACTATGGGCAGAGGGTCGAGCACGACTTTACGAATGCTGCGTAACGTAAAGTCGAATAGTAAACGTTGTCGAGTTTGTATGACGTTTGGAACAGCGCCCGCCCGTGAGAGTATTTGGAACTAAAATTTAGTATGAGGTTTCTCGATCTCGATACGATAACCGTAACGTTACGCAGCTTTCGTAAAGTCGTGCTCGACCCTCAGATTAGCAGCGCCACTAGTGGCACGTATCGACAACAAACAATCTCATATTATTTGACAGCCGTAACGCAAACGCGATAGAGACGTCTTTGGCCGTTGATCTCACTAGACTAGAGGCTCAGTGCCCTTAGTGTAATCAAAAAGCACAAAATACGTCTCGATCGCGTTTGCGTTAAAGTGTCAAATAGTATATGAGAATTGTTAAACGCGAACGCGATCGAGACGTATTTCTTGGCCTGATCGGCGATTACACTAGGCGCTCTGTGCCCTTAGTGTAATCTAAAAGCACAAAATACGTCTCGATCGCGTTTGCGTTAAAGTGTCAAATAGTATGAGAATTGTTAAACGCGAACACGATCGAGACGTATTTATTGGCCTGGTCGGCGATTACACTAAGCGCTCTGAGCTCTCCGCGTGCGACGTCACGTTTTAAAAACAAATTACTTACAGTCTTGTTCAACAACTAACTAATTAACTGTTTAAACACCAATAAAAAAGTTGGAGCTGTCAATCGAGGTACTTATAAGAATAATTATATTAAAATTTACAGGAAAGCTATTAAATTTGCCAAAAAGCAATCGGTACAGGCTGCAATTGATAAATCCACAAATTCTGCTAAATTAATCTGGCAAGTCGTTAATAAACACCGAAATAAAAACACATCACATGGCCGCGAAAAAATACTACTTAAAGTAAATAACAAAATAGTAGAGAAAACACAGGAAATTGTTGACATTTTTTCAACTAAATTTAGTGCAGATGTAGGACAACTTTATAATGTTAATGTTAATAAAGTTAGGAATATTTTGCAAGAAAATAACACTACTGCGAATTCGAACATGTTGTGGGAGTATATTACACCCTTAGAGATAAAATCTATAGTAAAAAATATGGTGGCAAAGAAATCTACTGGTACTGATGAACTTCCAATTTGTGTGATCAAGGATAATATTGACATATTAGCTGTACCATTATCAATTTTTTACAATAATTGCTATGAGGAGGGCATTTTTCCTGAACAATTAAAATTAGCAAAGGTAGTACCAGTATACAAAAAAGGCTCGAAAAGCGATCCACAAAATTACAGGCCCATATCACTCCTGTCAGTTCTAGCGAAGATTTTTGAAAAACTTATTAAGTCGCGGCTTCTCAAACATTTAAAAACTAATAAGGTAATTAATGAAAGACAATACGGGTATCAAACGAATAAAAGCACTAGTGATGCAATAGAAAAACTTATAGATGATGTAATTATTAATATGAATAATAAACGGAAAGTTGCTGGCTTGTTTCTAGATCTTACATCTGCATTCGATACTGTAGAATATGAAATTCTTCTGGATAAATAAGAGTATTATGGAATAAGGGGAAAGGTACTACAGCTTCTGAAGTCGTACTTATGTGAGAGAAAATTACTAGTTGAAATGAAATCAATTGAAAACGGCTGTCAACATGTTTGCAGATCAAAATTGGCTGATGTTGAGAGAGGAGTGCCACAAGGCTCAATTTTAGGTCCGATGTTCTTTACAATTTTTGTGAATGATTTAATCAATTATGTTAGTAGGCAATGCAGTGACGTTAGTTTGGTAGTTTTTGCAGATGATACCAATGCTATTATTTCTGCAAGCAATATTGAAGATCTAAATTCCCGAGTAAATGTAGTTCTGAGAGAGTTTCAAGTTTGGTTCACTGTAAATAAACTGCACTTAAATATGGACAAAACACGTCTTATGTTATTCAAAACAACTACTAAGAATAAAGATTTGCTTAATGTAAAGTTAGATGGTACTGATATTGCAACAGTAGATTGGGTCAAGTTTCTTGGCGTACGGGTTGACTGTAAACTAAACTGGAAAGAAGAACTCAAAGCCTTAGAAAATAGTATCAGCTCGGCTTGTTACGCGCTGAGGAGCTTAAGAGATGAGGTTACCTTAAAGCAGCTAACCATGGTATATTACGCTCTAGTAGAATCTCGCTTACGTTATAGTATTAAGTTTTGGGGTCAGAGTTTTAGTTATAATATAAAAAAGCATTTGTTGTACAGAAGCGAGCCATTAGAACTATGATGCGTATACCATCATGGGAATCGTGTAGAGAACATTTTATTAAACTACATATCCTTACGGTACCTTGTCTTTACATATTGATTCTAGTAACTGAAGTTGTTAAACACCCGGAGAGATTTGAGACACTTGACGAAAGAACAAAAAGACAAAGTACACGCAGGAAAGACTTAGCAAAATCGATTGCCCCCACCCTCAGAGTAGTTCAGCACAGCACGAGGAGTCAAACCGTAAATTTGTACAATAGCCTACCCAATGATCTGAAGTCTATAAATAATATTAAAATTTTCAAACGTCGACTTCGGGATTTTATCTTGAAGATGTCTTATTATGATGTCAACGAATTCATTTCCAAAACTTAATTTAATAAACACAGCCATGTTCCTATTACCTAGTCACCTCCAGCTATACCTATTGTAAAGTATTTTTAACTAATATTATTGTTAAACTTTGATTGTGTTTTGATTTTATTATTAAATTTTAGTGCTAGAATTAAGTGAAGTAGTTGTTTACAAAATTTTTTGAATGTAAAGTTATTTGTAATATCTATTACTTATGTCCGACACGATTGTAAAATTGTTATGGAAATAAATAAACTAAACTAAACTAAACTAAACTATGTCCTCACTAAATTACACTCGTGACGTCGAAATACCTACGCAACATGTTACACGCTCGGTTCCCATAGAAATTGATCAACCCTATTAATAGTTCTGTGGGGTGATGGGGTCGCAGTCACCCATTAAGTCAATTAACATCTCCCAGTAGAAACAATTTTAGCGTCTTCTATGAACAAAGTCGACATAACCGATATATGACGACCGAATAGCCTAGTGGATAGAGACCCTGACTATGAAGCTTGAGGTCCCGGGTTCGAATCCCGGTCGGGAAAGATGTTTGTATGATGAATAAGAATGTTTGTTCTCGGGTCTTGGATGTATAATATTTAAATAAGTATGTTTATCCGTTGTCTAGTACCCATAGTATAGGCCTTGCCTAGTTTGGGACTAGGTCAATTGGTGTCAATTTGTCCCATGATATTTATTTATTTATTTATAACCTTTTTGAATGAAGCCAAAAACGCGTGGCTGTTAGCTACCCCAAACACAGAGCTACACAAAACCACTTCATCACAGAGGCTGTGGGACGGGCCTCTCTGCGAGCAAGTACGGCAACAACTTATTCAAACGTGCTTAAGCTCGGTAGATCGAGCGCCTCTCTTAGCCGTAGCTGAGTGGGAATCTGATCTGTGGCTTCAGGCTCTCCCTTCACCACACACTGGTGCCTTAAATAAATAAATAGATTCTTCCGCATTTAGAATTGCAGCATCACTCCGTATGGGCGCCTCATGCTGTGCTCCACACCGCTGCCAGTGTGGTGCTCCTATTGATCGGCTCGGTCACCACGGTTTGTTATGTTCCAAAAGTGCAGGAAGAATTCCCCGTACTCCAGCCTTTATGACATCATCCGTCGGGCCTTTACTACCGCCCATTGTGCGGCCATTCTAGACCCAAGTGGCCTCATGCGTGACGATGGTAAACGACCTGACGGAATGACTCTGGTGCCTTGGAAGTTGCTAGCGCCGTCTCATCTTCCAGGAACTAGCAATAGGGCTGGCGCAGCGGTGGAATCCGCGGATACCCTCAAAAGGCGCAAATAAAGTACCCTCGACAGCGGGTACATATTTGAGCCTTTTGGGGTCGAAACATTGGGACCGTGGGGACCGGGAGCCCGAAAGATCTTTAAAGATCTAACTGGACGCCTGGTCCCACCCACCCCACTACTGGGCAAAGTTATCTGCTTCTGACTTACACAGCTTCCGGTGTATAACATAGGAAACTTGTATTGCACGGTTCCAGGGGATCGATTTTTGAATCTCACCCGGTGACTAAAATTCTCATGCCCATGTATCAAATACGTATGCCCTCACCCACTCGTAAACGAGATCACTGAGTGACTTCTTGACCACTGGCGGTGACAGCTAACCTCAACCCACTATGTTGACTCGCTAGTCTACGACAGAAACGCAAGTTAGCTGCAGTTAGTTGACGGGTACGACATTAAAAACTGGCCAAGTGCGAGTCGGACTCGCGCACGAGGATTGCGTAGAAAGATTTTAACGCTTTTCCAAAGTGTTTTAAGAAGTCCAGTGTTAGCAGAGCCCTGCTCCTAAGCAAAATGTACGCAGTGTGGGGTCAACTTATATTGGAATGTGAAATCTACAGACAGACATAAAATTTTGAGATTTTGAGACTTTTCGGAGTGGTTGTGCTATAAGAGCTACCTTCATACCAAATTTCAAGTTTCTAGGTCATCTGGAAGTACCCTTTAGGTTTTTGGAAATCGGCAATTTGTATAGAAAGATTTTTGAATGACTGTATTTTTTGATTGCGTTGACTTAGAAGGTTGATTTTTTCACGGCTTCAAGGGACCGCAGCCTTGAGTATTTGATATTAATTTCAGCATGCTACGTCTACGCGTTCCAGAGAAAAAGGGTCTTGAAAGACAGACAGACAGACGGACAACAAAGTGATCCTATAAGGGTTCCATTTTTTCCTTTTGCGGTACGGAACCCTAAAAATAAGACTTTTGGCAAATAGTGATAAAAAATGTCATGGGTGAGAATTTAGTCACCAAGTGAGATTCAAAAATCTATCCCCTGGAGTTCGCCGAATCTGCTTCGGCGAAGAGGTGGTTAGTTTGAAATACACTGCCTTAGAGAATAATGCCCCTGAAGGACGTTATAAAACTTATTATGCTATAACTACATTAAGATCACGACTTTCCACAACGTTTCCGCTGTTATTAGCGAAACTGTTTTGTAACCATAGCTGGTAGCTGCGTGCTAATACTTAGAAACCGGACTTCCTTCACACGACTGGGGAACAGTAACAGGGTTGCCATTTCAAAAATTAAAACAATCAGCCCGACACTTAAAAAAATATTATTTTACTTTAATGCAGTGTTTTTCAAACTATTTTGGGTCACGGCCCTTAAAGACCATCAAAATTCTTTCGCGACCCCCCAATTTTAAATATTGAAAGCAGACAGTTTTAAGCTGTGCGACTGTTATTTTGGACTATTATTTAGCGACAAAATGGAAAAGTTCCTAAAAAGATCATAGATGCCTTAAACGTCCGGATTAACTACTGAAAGTGCGCCTAAAAAAAGAAAAATAGAAAATATGACGAAAACTAGAAAAACTAGAAAATATAACAAAATAAACGCACATGTCAAGAACGATTGCTGTTTTATTAAAATGATCTTGAAAAATCTTCAATCTCCGTGGTCACGAGACTATTGAAGCTGATCCTCGCGACCCCCCTAAGGGTCGCGATCCACACTTTAAAAAACACTGGTTTAATGTGTATTTTACTACACATTAAACCAGTGTTTTTTAAAGTGTGGATCGCGACCCTTAGGGGGGTCGCGAGGATCAGCTTCAATAGTCTCGTGACCACGGAGATTGAAGATTTTTCAAGATCATTTTAATAAAACAGCAATCGTTCTTGACATGTGCGTTTATTTTGTTATATTTTCTAGTTTTTCTAGTTTTCGTCATATTTTCTATTTTTCTTTTTTTAGGCGCACTTTCAGTAGTTAATCCGGACGTTTAAGGCATCTATGTATGTATTTCATATCTTGATCTCACTGAGGAGCAATTGAATAAGCTTGAGCGTATCCAAAATGTCTGCATCAGATTCATTTTCGGTTTGCGGAAATATGACCACGTCTCCCATTATCGTTTACATCTCAAGTGGCTCCCCATCCGTTTTCGTCGTAACACTCATATTCTTTCCCTTTTATACAGCATACTTTTTAATCCAACTACCCCCCAATATCTGCAAGAGCGTTTTAAGTTCACGTCTTCCATTCATTCTTCACTGAATTTTCTTCTTACTGTTCCACCTTCTTCCTCTAAGTTCTATCATAACTCCTTCACTATATCCTCCATTCGTTTGTGGAATTCTCTTCCTTTACCTTTAAGGCAAGCGAAATCTCTTCATATTTTTAAAAATCTTCTTACGGTAAGCCTTGTCACTAACTTAGTAACTTATTTCTGTCTTTGGTCCATCTCCATTCTTATTCGTCTCTGTTATAACTATTCCTTTGAAATTCTTTTCACCTGTGGCTTTTTTGACATTTTCACTCATGTTTTGTATAAGTAGTGTATGTATTGTATATGTATATGTTTATATTTATTCATGTAGTATATTTCTGTAGTTATTAATTTAATTTTAATTGTTGTTAATTTTAAGTTTCTCCTTTCTGTTCATTTCTGCCACCTAAATTAGCCTCTTCATCTTGGTTTCTGTATTTTGGTTGTCTGTAAGAGATCGCTTTTAAGCGATAAGACCGCCTATTGTCTACCATACCTGTTTTCTGTGATCTCCTTGTACTGTTTTGTGGTTTTCAATAATGAATATTTGTATTGTATTGTTGTAAACACTAAACAGCAAACGCGCTAAGCAAGTATTATTAGCCTAACCGAGGCCTGCCTAACCCCATAGACTTACGAGTACATAAACATGTAATAGCGTATCATTCAGGCCTCCATTTCACCATCTTTACAATTGTCAGTTTTATATGACAATTCAAACTACATTTTTTTGACAATATGAAGCGCGCTAAAACAAAAGCTCTTCAAGTCAGCAGTTGACACCGAATCGTCATTGAAAACTGACAATTGTAAAGTTGGTGACATAGGGGCTTGTACTCCATGTAGCCAATTCTGTGGCACTCATTAATGCCAGCAATATGAGCCGCGCGCCGCTCCCCGCCGGCGGGCTCGCAAGTAGAGTTGTGCCTGCTCTCGTTTAATCAGTAAAAGGAACTAGTTCGGACTTTTAGTTTCTTTAGTTCAGTAGTTCAGTGAACGAGTTGGAACTGTTTTGATCTGTGAAGGACACGGAACGGAATGATAGTTGTCCATCTCACTCCCACTTGCTCTAGAGACACTTTGAACGAGCGCTATTTATCTCGCTCCTCGGTTTCGGTCACTCTCACTCGCTCCGTTCCGCTCAAGCGATTCATCTACTCCACTCCTCTACCTACTGAACTAAAGGAGCGAAGACCGATTCAAATCGTGCGAAAGGATTTAGTTCCTTTCGGTCCGCGACGGGAATTCATTCCTAACAGTTCTTAGTTCCTGACCGACTCAAGCCTACTCGCAAGTCTCGCAACACGGTTGCCTAGCCCACCGCCCTATAGATACTTAAAAACGTCAAAATTATAACGTCCCTCCGTAGTCCGTCTATCTAAGTAAACCTACTTATAAAATTTCTGTCAAAGAGTTGAGCATAAAAGGTAATCTGGAAATTTCCGGAACGAACAAGTGCTTCAATTGTGTGAATATTTCATCGAAAACGTGAATGGCAGGGGCTTAGCAAGATCTCTTAAGAAAATATCTCAACATAAGTATAAATACGGGAGTCCCAGTAAAACGGGCAGTTTAAAATATACTTAGAGGAAACCAAACGGGACCAGTTGACACTTTTTGTAGCTAAGCTCAATGCTAAGCTACTTAATGTCATTAATTGTTAGGTTTAGGTTGAGTTTTGGAAAATATCACGTTTAACGAAATCAAGCTCTAACTAAACTAAAAAAAAATTTTAAAAATAAAAACCCTGAAAATGTTTGTGAACCAACTTTAAACAGTTATAGATGAAAATATCGCCAAACGTATAAGTACCTAATTTATGGACGCTCTCTAAGTTTGTGAAAATTTTGTCACGGAAATGGGAGGTAGGAAAAATACACAAATGTTGTTAGTTAAAGCCTTTACTTCTCTTTAATATTTCCAGCGCGTCGGACTCGCGCACCGAGAGTTCCTAGCCATCTTCTAGTAATCGCCATCGGTTGCCCTATAGTGACACCACTAATGTAATGTAATTTCTGATGGTTTCTGAACAAAATTAGAGGCATCGTTTTATTTTTCCTGTAATCTTTACTTAAAGAATAAACTCTAAGAATAAATGTTTTAGAATGTGCAAACAAAGCTCTTTCATGATACCCCTTTGATACCCCGTTTGACTTAGCAGGTATCTAATCTCACTTTGAAATTTTAAGACCCTGTTGTAATAAAAATAATTTCATTTTTAATAAGCTTGTATAATAGGTTATACCTAATAGGCTTGGCTGTTTTTAAATTCCATAGCCCACGTAGGTATCGGTAAAAAAAAGTTCGGCTGACTGAGTTCAAGAAGACTCGTTATTTTCGCGTCTGCCTTTACCGTGGTCGTAAAACGAACTATATTTAGGTACCTTCCAATAATATATTTATAGGTATCTTCACCGTGGTAAACGATAATATTAATTTAATAGTACTTGAAAGCTCTTTAGAAATGAATTAGGTAGGCAAATTGTTTAATAAAGCCTCTAAAGAGTGTATTACATTACAAATTGAACAAGCACTTATTGAATCAAAGTCTCCTTCAAGAGGCTGACGAAGAATATTACTTACATTTAGGAAATTACTAAAGTTAATTTTAGAATTTGGGAGCTACGTAACACGAAACGAAGGTTAAATACAAATTAATTTAATCTAAAAACAAACCAACTGCGTTAAATCGACCCAGGACTTGAGTAATAATTATTATAACAAAATAAAGGAAACGAATTAAATTATTAATAAACTAGTCTCCTTGAACGCGATCTTAGTTTTCCAAGACAGTAACTAGTGTTGTCCCTATGTAACCCAAATGTAACCTTATTCCATTATCGGTTTTTTATCAGCAAACTTGTGTAAATCGATATTTAATCTATAGCTAATGTTTTTTATTCGTCGAATCATTATTGGTTTTACCACGAGCGTGTTACTGAGTGATTTGAAAGAAAAATAAATTATGTTCGCTTCGGCGACATTTTCAATACGTACCGTAAATATAGCAGCATAAAGTCTAAACTATAAGTGTCATCGGAATGGATGTGTAACCTTATTTGAAATTCACATCGTTTGGTGACAAGACGTAATCCTTAACAGTTTGAAGACGTATATATATATATATATATATATATCCAATCCAATCCAATTACCTACTTAACTGTTATCATGAACCTTCTAAATTAATGTACAAAAGCAACGAATTATCTTCTGAAGTCGGCTGTCAGCAGGGTGATCCCCTCAGACCAGCCATTTTCAGTTTAGCCATTAACCCCATCATTCAAAATTTAAAGTCCAAATTTAACGTATGGTATCTTGATGATGGTTCCCTAGGAGGTGATGCAGTTACGGTACTTTCAGATCTCTCAGAAATTATAAATAAATTTAAGGCCATTGGTTTAGATCTAAACTTTAATAAATGCGAACTGTTCATAAACAACGCGATCCGATCCGATCTCTTCCAACATTTTAATTTACTTTGTCCAAATATCAAAATTGTCGATAAGCAAAACTTAAGCCTCCTAGGGTCACCAATCTTCGACGATGCCATTCCAGATTTAATCGCAAAAACTGTTTCAAAATTTCAAAATTCTGCAGACCGGCTGCTGGAAATCAGTGCTCACACTGCTATCACTATTCTAAAATTTTGCCTTTTTGTACCAAAATTTACTTATTTGCTTCGTTGTTGTCCCTTTTGGAAACATCAAAATTCTCTGACCTTAATTGATTCCCTTATGAAAACTTCTTTGGAATCTATACTTAACTTACAATTCAATGGGCAATCTTGGACCCAGGCTTCCCTTCCTATCAGATATGGTGGGCTAGGTATCCGCAAAATTTCTAGTGTTGCTTTACCAGCGTTCCTATCATCTGTCCACAGCACGTCCACCCTCGTAGGTAAAATTCTAAAGGATTGTCCTTCAAACTACGAGACGACGGGTTTGGTCGATGCTAGGAATGCTTGGCTTATGGCTTGTCCGGGTGAAAATCCTCCCGCTTATCCAAATTTCCAACGGAGCTGGGATGACACACTATCCAAATTAACTTATTCTAATATTCTCAGTTCCAGTTCAGGCCCAGACCGCGCAAGGCTTTTGGCTGTGGCAAGAAAGGAATCCGGTGACTGGCTTCATGCTTATCCTTCCGTTAACACCGGAACCTTTCTTGAGCCTGAAACACTGAGAATTGCAGTCGGGCTAAGACTGGGTGTTGCGCTGTGTTCACCACACCGTTGCCTCTGTGGCACCAATGTGGACGAAACGGGACACCATGGTCTTTCCTGTCAAAAGAGCGCCGGCCGTTTCTCCCGTCATGCCGCGCTCAATGACATAATCCGCCGGGCTCTTGCCTCTGCAAACGTGCCGGCCATTTTGGAGCCAAGCGGCATTGCCCGCGACGATGGCAAAAGGCCGGACGGTATGTCTCTGATTCCCTGGAGAATGGGTAGGGTTCTGGTTTGGGATGCGACCTGTGTCGATACAGTAGCACCCTCACATCTCCAGGGAACCACACAAAAAGCTGGTGCGGCGGCAGAAACGGCCGAAAATAGAAAAAATTCTAAGTATCAATCTCTCGGTCCGAATTATAATTTTGTTCCTGTCGGGTTTGAAACTTTGGGTCCATGGGGTCCCAGCGCTTACAAGCTTATTTCTGAGTTACAAAAGCGCTTAGTTGATGCAACTTGTGACCAAAGGGCTGGCAGTTTTCTCTCTCAAAGAATCAGCATCGCTATTCAGCGAGGCAACGCTGCCAGCCTTTTGGGCACTATGCCACGGGGGCCTTATTTAGATTTAATTTAGTTTTAAGTTGTAGTTTATTTAGTTTAAGCTTAGATTTAATGTCATTGTAAATTGCTTTTATTATACTCGTAATGGATGATTTTCACAGACAATCTGTGAGAAAGTGCTGTGGGAGTCTTTGTATAAGATTGATTGCTTGAATTATGAGTTATAAGTGACCGTTGAAAGGAGACGTGAGAATCAATGCGATTCAGTACGGCTCAATTGACATTTTATTTTTATTTTGCATACCTATCTGAATTCACTACAGCTGACATGAATGAATCAAGGAAAAAACTAAATGCTACTCATAAATTTTCTGAAGGGCATTTTCATATATGTGCGAAACCGCAAATCAGTAAGTACAATGATATTACAAAAAAACAGGCGGTATTATTCATAGATATTTTCATTCAATTATTCATCTAGTCGTGTTAGCTCTCTTAAATTTATCTTCAGTTGCAGTTATACAGTGTGCATCACGCGTCAAGTAAGTGCAAGTAAGTATTTAATCTACATACATACCAACAAGCAATTTTACATAGGGTCGAGCACTTTACGAATGCTGCGTAACGTTACGGTTATCGTATCGATATCGTGAAACCTCATACTAAATTTAGTTCCAAATACGCTCACGGGCGGGCGCTGTTCCAAACGCCATACAAACTCGACAACGTTTACTATTCGATTTTACGTGACGCAGCATTCGTAAAGTCGTGCTCGACCCTCTGAATGTGCGCTGTGTGATGTGAACTACGCAGAAACAATTTCGCTCAAATAGTTTTGGCTATATAAGTATGTATTTATCTATATAAGTATGTTTATCCGTTATCTGGTACCCATAGTACAGGCTTTGCCTAGTTTGGGACTAGGTCAATTGGTGTCAAATTGTCCCATGATATTTATTTATATATTAAATGTCACACAGATAAGATTTTACTATACGGATGGATTTGGATTTAGTATGTTCGACAGATGTCAGCTCTGACCGACGGTCGGGCACTGAGGGTCTACTGCTCCGAAGCCTGAAATTCGAAGTTCGTATCTGACCGTCCCGCTCACACCAGCATAGGTTATCACGAAAGCGAGAGGGATGATCGAATACGAGCTTTGAATTTCGGACTTCAAAGTAAGAGAGAGGAGGAGGAGGCAAAGAGAGTCCCACATAATCACCAGTCTTTCCCCAGTTCTGGTGGTACTCGTAACGAGTTTTCACTCCGTTAAAAAAAAAAGGTCTGTATCCATTTCCAGCCTATAGAAGGCGTAGTTGCATAGATGCGTAAGCGACACGCTTGGTGTGCGATTCAGCGGCCATCTTTGGCCTGAGGGTCGAGCACGACTTTACGAATGCTGCGTAACGTTACGGTTATCGTATCGAGATCGAAAAACCTCATACTAAATTTTTGTTCCAAATACGCTCACGGGCGTGCGCTGAGGGTCGAGCACGACTTTACGAATTCTGCGTCACGTAAAATCGAATAGTAAACGTTGTCGAGTTTGTATGACGTTTGGAACAGCGCCCGCCCGTGAGCGTATTTGGAACTAAAATTTAGTATGAGGTTTCTCGATCTCGATACGATATCCGTAACGTTACGCAGCTTTCGTAAAGTCGTGCTCGACCCTCTGTTCCAAACGTCCTACAAACTCGACAACGTTTACTATTCGATTTTACTTTACGCAGCATTCGTAAAGTCGTGCTCGACCCTCAGGCGTACAACACAGTACCCCTGGCAGCTGTTGACGTTATCCGTTGTGAACTTAAATCACCAATTTCGTATTTTTACTATATGTAGGTATAATTGACATGGTTATTTCTGACGTCAAAATACAGCAAAATGTTACTCGCTCGGAAATCGATGAACTTATTCTATCCATCCCGATTTTATTTGGGACATGCCAGTTATGGAGACAGATTTTAGGGTAAAAAAATATACGCTCCAATTTATTTGTCCAGCGATAAACAGGAGACTGATAATGTTATCTCTATTTAGGAATTTAGTCATTTATTCATTGCTTTCATGGGTACATTGGGTCTTATAAACTAATAATACATTACTTTCCCAAACATGAAACCCTGTAGTAGGGCACTGCAATATAACTTATATACCTATTAAGTACTTTGGCTGAACAACTGTTTTAAAAATATAAACATTGTATCTTATTTGTGTTATATTTATTTATGAGGTCACTTTATTTAATCAATTAAATCAAATTATATTAATTTTACTATTTTATACTTAATCTACATTTATTGGCTAACACATTCAATTTTACTGTTAATGAGTACTTAAAAATATTTCACCTTATTTTCGCTTATTTCGCGTACTTAAGAATTTTTTTTTTACGTATGTTCCCCGATTACTCGAAGACGGCTGGACCGATTTCAAAAATTTTTTTTTTGTTCGAAAGGGTATACTTTCTAGTTGGTCCCATTGTCACCATGTCAGGATCTAATGATGGGATCCCAGGGAAAACGAGGGCAAACCTCAAATTTTATAGGGACGTATCATGTGTTTCATATATTTTCGAAAGTTATTCATGTACTTGCGTCTGGTAGTCATCATCTCGTGTTGATGAGGTGATGATGGAAGGTACAACTCCTTAACGGTTAGGAGTTGGCGGATATTGTTTTAAATATTAACGTAACTAAAAATTGTGAAATAAAACATCTTTTAACAAAAAGTAAAACCGCCTTCAAGAAACCTCAGATAAGAAACATAAAATAATCCCCAAAAAGCCATGAGTTTTAGGCCTAGCAGAAATATGAAGTCGGTGCTTCATTCCAAGAATATTCCGCTCGCACCACACCGACTTAACGTACCTAGCTACAGAAATGTAAAATTGAGAGGTATTATTTAATATAAGTACTATTGTTTGCTACATTATCGCATTAGGCGGAGCCTGTAAAGATAATTGTAAGTTTGGAAATAAAATAAAATAAATAAATGTTTTTTTTCCGAGGTTTTTTAAATGTACCTCCTGTTTCCATTTTCTGTATATGTCCAATGCGTGAATAAACATCAAGTTAAAAATTCATATCGAGTATTTAAGAGTTTGACGCGCTGCATTCCAGACGGTACGTGTTAAAAATGTGTATGTTTTTTAATTTCTTTCACCTTCGACTTGTGTACAGTCAAGCTCACCAACAAAACAGAGTAAAAAAATAGACCTTATTACTGCGACGGTAAGGAAGATAGATGTATATACAACTTTGCGCGGATTCATGTCTTTATCTACACACATATCATAAGTCCTCTTTAATGAGTTCAGAAACCGTAGAAAATGACCAGCATTTCAGTACGCCGTCGCCTTCTCGCCGACAGCGCCAGCCCCAGCACCTCCTCCACCACCAGCAGTAAAGTAATAGTCGAATTCGATGTCGTAATGACTTTTCGATATCGAATTCGATGTTTCAAATTTGAAAACCAACGTAATTTACAATCATGGGGAAATAAAACGGATCACTCACGTATATAAGTCGAGTTCAGTCCGACATGTATAAATAATAATGTGGTGTTTTTTTTTTACAATAAAAAAAAACAGTCAAGTTCGTGACAGGTATGGGTATGATATATGCCTTCGGCTTCTGAACCCATCTTAGAGTACTTATAATATGTATGTAGATAAAGTAATGTATGCAACTCCACATAATTAGGCCTTAAAACACTCGTGTGATCCTATTATGAAACTCAGCTTCGCCTCGTTTCATAAAAACATACTCGTGTTTTAAGGACCCTCATTATGTAGCAGTTGCATAAACTACTATTACTTTAACTGTACCTAGTAACCAGACTCATTATGTTGGGTGCCTTTTGAATGTATTAAGAAAAGCTGCCTTTTTTTTATACGACAAGGAAAGCCAACGAGCAAGTGGTTCACCTGATGGTAAGTGGTCATCACTGCCCATAGACACCCATGCGTTGCCAACCTAAAGAGCTGAGATGAAATCCCTCTTGTGCCCGTAATTACACCGGCTGTCTTACTCTTCGCACCGGAACACAACAGAGCAAGCATTGCTGCTTAGCGGCAGGATTAGCGAGTAAGTTTGCCTTGCACAATAAAATACTGTACAAGTGACAGCGTCGTCTTTGGGGATATTTAAATGTATATATATAACATAGCACGATGACCAAATTTATTCAATTTGTACTTGAACAATCAATATAAGTTGCTAAATATTAACTAAAAACTAAAATTAAACTAAAACAAAGCTCGTAGTGATCAAACCGATACAATATGGCTCTGTATGCCACGAATTTCCACCGCCGGTCGAAATAAGGTTGTGTGTGCCGTTACGTCAGAAATCCAGTTTTATCGGTTTTTAAGACCGGTTCGAATTCACCGACTCACGTTATGTCACAGAACCCGAAACCACATACGAGTTAAACTTTAGTGCACTTGGTAACATAATTACCGGTAAATAACATCACTATGTATCAAATTACCGATTAACTTGGAGCTGTGGTCCAGTGATGCCTAAACGCTAGCATAAGTAATGTGCTAACATAACCTTGGTTACAACTAACACACTAGGCTTTATGCTTGATGTAGTGTAGCAAGGAATTCTACACATATTATGATAATAATATTCAACGTAGGCGCACTAGAAATTACGATGGAATCGACAATTTCTGGGAGTTGCCTATTAAGTAAAATGTTAGGTGACCTTGAGAGGAATCACGGCTACTCTTATACGCACTGACCCTGTCACATAAACACTGACATAAACCCATTTTAATTAAAATGACGTTAAAGTTCGTTTGTCCTTTTTTGTCACATTGATATTTCCGTTAGTAAGAAGAAGACAAAACCTATTTTGGCTAATGGGGGCTCGAGTGACGTTTATGAATAAGGCCCTGAAACGCTGGCTGGAGACTATACAGACCGATTTACATTGGTCAATTACAGTGGCGAGTGACGAATTCTATGCAAGCCGAATTGACTCGCTACTGAGGGTCGAGCACGACTTTACGAAAGCTGCGTAACGTTACGGTTATCGTATCGAGATCGAGAAACCTCATACTAAATTTTAGTTCCAAATAAGCTCACGGGCGGGCGCTGTTCCAAACGTCATACAAACTCGACGACGTTTACTATTCGATTTGACGTTACGTAGGTAGCATTCGTATAGTCGTGCTCGACCCTTTGTCCAATAGTTTAACACCATTATACTTATCTACTTCGCTAAACACTTGACACGTTTTAAATAGGTCGTAGGCGTTTCAGCGGTGGGCACAAAGCTATTATTTGCACCTTGGCTTGCTAGGACATGGCTGTTATTTGGGAATTGTACACAAACCCTTAAATTACTCCGCACGAGTGTGCACGAGTAGCATGGGTTTGGCGATAATTTTCTTTGACCCAAAAGCTCGTGGTAAATAAAAAGAAAATAAATAATACAAAAATTGGAGCCGTGAATTCTGACTATACATCGTGGATACTATTTGTATTTTGTATGTAAACGGACAACCAAACCAAAACATAATATACCATAGAAGACTTCTATTTTCGACGATATTTATAGTAACCCATGAAATTGTGTCATTAATGTTTTAGCAGCCTGTGATAACTTTTCAAATTAGATTTGTTTCAAGGTCTCTTGGTCAAATGTAAGCCATACGTCAGTAAGCAAATATATTACTTTTCGACCAATTAAACTCATGTTTATTTGGTCGAGAAGTAATTACAACGCAATGTTCATTTTAAATTCATGGACAATTAATCATTGCGAATAGCTAGCGTGCATGTTTGTGCTTTTTACGTATGCGTGTTTGTGTAGTCATCTTATCTGTTTCTCCGAATAAAACGATCTAAACAAAATTCTTGTTATTACACGGATTCGAATATTAAAAAAAAAGCTTAACAAAAAACTCGTCAGTTGCCTAGTCCGAAGCACAAACATATGCGGTTTTTTTACTTTTTGTTTGAATCACAGATTATCCATGATGCGACAACCCTTCCCCTTAACATACGGCCATGCATCGACCCCTCTCAATGAGAAACCTATATCTACTCTCGTGGGCACAGGACTAGGGAGTGAAACTACTTAGTAAGGTAATGTAAGGATTTTTTTATGCTAAAATGAAGCGAAATTTATTGTCAAGCCCAGGAACAACTGTTTCAGAGCAGAAATCATCAAACATTCATACAGTAGTCTCCAACTCTCGAATAGACATTCAAACGTAGCTCTCTAACTAGCACAAATTGTATTACATGCATTTTAATCCCAGTTCCCGAGTAATATCCAATTAGAGCACTACTTATCAATAACAGACCAGGCCCCCGTTTCATAAACGTGACAAGTGACAAATGACAACGACAGTTTGGTGTAGGTTACTGACTTGAAAAGTTTTTGTATTACCAGACTTCATATTAACTTCGAAGTGTAGATCGAATTGTCGTTGTCATTTGTCACTTGTCTCGTTTATGAAACGGGGGCCAGGTAGCGCTTGACTAGCAGCACCTTTAATAAGAGAAATCGTAGACAAGTTCGAGCAACACAGCCCTTGACTTGCAACTTCGTATCACTACAAGTTCTAAGTCAATTAGCAACTATGATCCTGATTCGAGGAACTTGCGCAGTATTGATTTTCAAACAAATGTCTTTTCCTACACAATTGCTTTAACTTAAATCAACTCGGATCGGAATACGGGAGATTCAAATTTCATAGAAAATGAATTTTTTCGAACTCAATTTTTCCCGAAAGCGTATCTGCGGTTTACTTTTGAGGAAAACCTGCAAATCGGTGACTCAATTTGATTAATTTTGTATTGATCCTGGAAAGCTGCTGATTTCGATAAAAAAAAAATATCGGAAGAATGATTATTTTGGAAGAAAAGTCAGTTTTCTATGAGCCATGTACTGTATACCTTCTGGATTTTTGTAAGAGATGGATCCATGTTGGCTCATAGGGACTACCCTTCTTATACAGGTATTTATTTGTGTTCGTACACCAAATACACAAACATAATTATATTATAACAGTCTGTAGACGCTTCAAGTAGAGAGCGAAACGTGTATGCAATGGGTTTTTATTAGCAATTGTTATTAACAATTGAAGAATTGGGCCTCTGTGATTTATTTGATGCGACGAGGATGGACCGAAGGCGATTTCATTTATTAATAGTTCTCTTGTTGATTATACAATGGACGTGATACTTTTACTCAACCATTTAACCAATTCTGCATATGTCATGTTAAAATAGACGATCATTACGACTGTGCCTTTTGGTCTTCACTACCATCAATAACTTCAGAATCACTATTAACCACTCTACGCTACGTAATTTCTCTAAAATAAATTAGACAACGAATACAAACTTGTCTCTGCCGACGGAGAAATCATGAACTTCTGTAATCACATACCAACTTATCCGAATCTTTTGGACAGCGGCGTTGTAGTAAACTGCACGTGGAAGGTGGTAATGTTAACACTGAAAAGTGACACTTTCTCTATAATGCGAAATTTGATCACAAATCACAAATAAGTTCCGAAATGGTCTGTACCCACAAAGTGTTTCCCCGCTATTCAACAACTTTCTCGATATTCTCATGACAAATCGCTATTAGAATTTGATTCAATTTCGCTGTTTCTATTATGTAGTATGATATGAATTACTAGTGAAAATGTGTACAGGCGCCAAGTAAATACTTTTAGCACGATACAATATAGGATACAATACCTACCTACCTATAGGTACCTACAATATTTTTTATCAAATAATAGAGTAGGTATTTTAACTAGAGTGGCGTCAAAAAGGAAGCGGTTCTTAATTCGGTGTGTATGGTTTCCAATCAATTTCGTCAATTTATAACTATCGGTGGTTAAGCCAAAGGTTACCCTGAAGGCAATACCTCTAACGTGGTTGGTTATTAAATAAAACAAACGATAAATATGCACTCGTAGAAAAAAAAAACACGCTACATCGGTAGTAGGTAGGTACTTTATTTTTCAACTTCTTATCTTCATTTATTTTATTTCCCATACTTTTTTATACAATGAGTCTTGATTTTTACCTGCCACAATAAAACTAAAATAGGTACCTAAGTAAAAATGGATTTAAAAAAAAGTAAAACAAAGCTAACGAAAGAAAGATAATGAACTCACAAATAAAATTAATAATACACTAAGAAAAAAAAAAAGTATTACACAAAACACCTCAGGATTGTAAATAAAAAATCCTACACTCGATAATCGAAACTTAATCTTAAAAACCGGTATTTCACTCGCGCTTCACTAAACATGTCGGCCTAGTAGAAAAAAAACTTCCGTGCATTGCACTTGCACCTTATTTGCATTGGTACTGCATTCCAATTACATTATGTTGCATGTTTATAATGCATTTTAATCGACTAGCGAGCGACTACATACCGTATTGAGTCTACATGCTTAGTCACCAGATTACTTTCAATTTTAAATGGAAGAATAATTTCGAGCAGTGACAATAAAAAAAGTGACTTCGTGAAAAAAAAACTAAATGTCAATGTAATTGCTATCGTTCAGCTTGGAAATTGACTGCAATTATAAAATTTACATGTCACTTTCATTTTTCACTAATTAAATAAAATAAATGCAATGCTAGTTCTTAATACTTATCTAGAGAGCGTGAAGTGTTAGCTACTAACAATCTAATAAATTCACCTAATTTAATAAAAGTTTACAACAAAAATAAAATAAATGGCCAGTGTCAAAAGAGAACTAACAAACTAACCTATTAGATTAGCGGTTTCGAAAAAAAACGAATTAAAAGCTAAAAAGACTTGGGTCTTACTTGGTCAGCCTTCGGATGTTCATGGATACAGTGAACGTGGTTATGTTCCACAGTATTGGACAATTCATTCACAAATGTATTGCAAAAAACCAGATCCAAATTCAGGAACAGTAGCACAAACACACAAAACACTGGCACGGCATTATCTGTAGCAACTCCCGTCATTTTGTTGTTAATTACAGACATTTTCACTCAATACATAGTATGAACAATGTTATTGTTTACATTATAGTTCCTAAAACACGAAAAGACGTGCATCCTCTGCTATTAACGCAACGCGACTATGTTTCGTTCTGACGTTCTGTGCTGTCTGATCTGTATTAAAAAATTCATTGACTTGAACTCGTTGACTGCACAATGAACCGACGCCATTTTCTGCAATTTTACTAACATTATCCAACATTGTATTGTTTTAAAATAAACCCAGTTCATATATAAATAAGACTTCAATTATTTTCACATAGAACAAGCGTAAGTCGTGTCTACTCGAACGCACATCGCAGCTGTTAGCGCTGACAGCCATTTTTTAATTTCGACCGGTTTTCTATCTCTCTTCCTCGCACTCATTACGAAAGAGACATATGGATAGAGCAAGCGTTTTGATCTTGCAATCTAAATTACTTACGGCTTTTTAACTAATTAACGCCTACACGATTTTAAACAGATTTCGGGTACATTTATACAATGTAAACATGAAAGGAAACTTCCTGAACATATTATAGGTTGTTGTAAAACGTCGCTGAAATAACGTAACTCTTAGAACTTCACTCTAAAATTGTGTTAACACTTTTATTAAATGATCTTATTAAATGGTTACATTTACATACCTAATCCTAATATCTATGTTTTAACTACTGAACTAGCTTTTGCTTCGCGACTTCGTCCGCGTAGTGTGTTTTCTAAGAGCACAGAACATCAAAACCGCCTTCCGCCCCGCAAAGCGACGTTTGGTGACATTTTGAGATCCCCTAGTAGAGCATGCAGGGACAGCGACACACACGCTCGCACACATTGGCGACTGCACAAACTATTGTAAACACTTCGATTGTGGAATGAGGTTTCTGTCCAGCTTTTGCCAGCCTATAATGTAAATACCTAAATTCGTTGCAAAGAGGTCTTCAAAAGGGCTGGGGTAGCTGAAGTTGAAAGACTAGTTCAGAGGTTAGCTGTAAGATATCCCTTTCAAGGGATAGGATTATGCATTACTGCTGTGCTACTGCTCCGATTTTGTTCACATTCCCAAACACAACACTTTCTCTGGTAAGGGGTGGGAAGGGGGGGGGATACTTGGCTCCAAAAAAATTACCAAGATTGCGGATTGGGAACTTCACACACATCATTGAATTACTTCGCAGGAGTGTGCAGGTTTCCTTACGATGTTTTCCTTCACCGAAAAGCTCTAATAAACTACAAATGTAATTCCGCGCATAAATTCCGAAAAACTCAAGAGGCGCGAGCCGGGATTTGAACCCACGACCCTCTGCACTATTGTTAAGAAAGTATGTACTTAAACAGTTTCTGAATTTAAACCAATAGTATGTGTACACAGTCAAAATACATTGTACTTATTGTATTGCATGTTGGTTATCATTAGTGATGTAATAATGACTACACTTGCGGATCTTATTATTAAGTAAGTACCTATAATAATAATAGTCACCTCAAATGAGATCTTACCCGCGAGCTATGGTGATTATAACGAAAGAAAAGTAATATTAATCTTATGTAACGAATTGGAATAAATTCAAGGCTTTCTCGACTTAAAAACTTTATAACCGTCTCACGTAATGCATACGCTAGGTTATATGTAGCTAATATAAGCAAAAACCGGCCAAGTGCGATTAGGACTCGTGCAGGAAGGGTTCCGTGCCATTATCTATAAAAACGGCAAAAAAAATCATGTCTGTTGTATGGGAGCCCCACTTAAAAAAGTATTTTGGGTATTCTGTTTTTAGTATTTGCTGTTATAGCGGCAACAGAAATACATCATCTGTGCAAATTCCAACTGTCTAACTATCACGGTTCATGAGATACAGCCTGGTGACAGACGGACTGACGGATAGACAGACGGACGGATGGGCGGAAAGCGGAGTCTTAGTAAATAGGGTCCCGTTTTTTACCATTCGAGAGAGAGAGAAACATTTATTCACATACATTCGACACATACAGAGAAATAAAACAGTACATTTAAAAATAATGAAATACAACAGAACTTAAATAGCTATCTCATTTAACAGTACACGATTGCACCGAACAATACGCATTTGCATTTGCATTTGGGTACGGAACCCTAAAAATTAGCATTTATAGTTGAACAGAGAGTGTAAATTTCACGTCGCAACAAACGTCTCGAATGCGTTCGCGTTAACGTGTCAAATATTATGAGAATTGTACGTCGCCAGCCCCCCCAACTACGATGTGCAAAATTCGAACTTCGTATCGTGCCGTCCGTCTCAAGCTAACATTATTCAACACGAGAGTGAGCGGGACGGTACGATACGAACTTCGATTTTCGAATTTCGTAGTCGGGGGGCAGTAAGTGCCGCTTAGGGCGCTGCTGCCCCTAAACTAAGAAATTCGAAAATCGAAGTTCGTATCGTGTCGTCCCGCTCACTCTCGTGTTAAATAATATTAGCTTGAGAGGGCCGGCACGATACGAAGTTCGAATTTTGCACTTCGTAGTCGGGGGGCTGATTCGCCCACAGCAATGAAGCTATCGCGAGTCAATAACCTAACCAACTTGAGAAAAGTTGAAAACCCCCGACATTGTCATTTCCAAGTTTAAGTGCTTACGTGCCGCCTGTGCTTGCGCACCTTCTCAAATGAGATTGGCTACTGCAGCCATCTTAGGGCACATGAAAGGACAAACAATGAATAGCCCGTTTTTTAGAATTAGCTAGCAGTCGCTGTAGCCGAAACCGGCTAGGAGATTATTATATTATCTCGAAAACAGCTAAATCGAACTAAAAAAAAATACTTTGCTCCCCGCGACCACTAATGACAAATAGTTATATCTGTGCGGCAAATGTATGTTTCCATGCAACACCTCCGCCTCCACTATCCACCCAACTATCACCACCACCACTAAATTAAACGCTGACGCGTTTCGGCACTCTCCACGAGGCCATTTACGAAGCACAACAACAACCGCTCAACATGCCACCACTTCCACTACTAGAGTGGTAGTGGTGGTGGTGATAGTTGGGTCTGTGTGGCCTGTGTTGATTCGTGTAGCAGTGGAGGCGGAGGTCTTGCATGGAAACATACATTTGCCGCACAGATATAACTATTTGTCATTAGTGGTCGCGGGTGAGCAAAGTAATTGTTTTTAGTTCATAAATATGGACCTCCGCAAAGTAACGCCTGATTCAATAAATTAGCTAAATCGGTTTTTATAAAACTTAGCTAAAAACCATCTCGATTAAACTTGCTTTCGATTAAAAAAAGCCGCGTTCAAATCTGTCCATCCATTTACGAACTAAGATGCCACAGACAGATACACAGATACACAGGTTAAACTTATAACACCCCTCTTTTCGTCGGCGGTTAAAAATACGTTAAGATCGCTAATGAGTGAGTAATATACATACGGAATTAAGAATAATAAAGTTCATTCATATGATCTCAATTAGTTATGATTAGGTACAGTCAGCGTCATATATATGGTGACATCCAAAGTGATCAAATAGTTCGGCACACCATACAAATCGTATGAACCATATATATGACGCGGACTGTACATAAGTTAACTTAGTCAAATGTTTATATAAAGTTATACTCATAGTTGAAAGCGAACTTTCTTCTAAGAAATGCATAAAAGCTGTTTAAATTTAAGGTGTAAAATTTCCTGTTTAGTTTTTATGTTTGAGTATATTGTTGCGCCCCCAGCAGGGTAAATTTTTATACAAAGATTGTAAAAAAATTGCAATAATAAATGAATACCGAATACTGAATACTGAGTCATTCTTCAAACTTCAAACTGAAACGTAAATATACAATACAAATATTCTTTATTGGAAACCACAAAACAGTACTAGGAGATTACAGAAAACACACAAATAAAAACATAGAAAGAAAATACAAATACGTACACAGAAAAAAACAAAAATAAAGGAAAGAAAAAAAAACGAAAAGAAATGTACAGAAAGACAAATCTTAGAAAAAAATCTCGAACTGCGATTGGAACCCAGGACATGCACCATTCCGTGGCGTCGCGCCACCAACTGCGCCATCCAGCTGGTCCACGGTATGGTGGAGGTCCTGGTTTCGAATCCCAGTTCGAGAGTTAATTTTTCCGGTCTTTCTGTATATTTACGTTTCAGTTAGGAATTTGAGAAATAGTTTCGAAAGGGATGACCGAAAAAACAAAAAAATACAACAAAAAGATGGTTTAATAACTCATTCTCCAGCAATAAGAGACAAGGCTACTTACTGGCCTACGATTGGTGGAAATTGAATGATACGAGTATAATATACTTAACACACTCAACACTAACGACCCTAGCGGACTCGGTTTTCTTGTGTCAAAAATTACACTAGAGAAGTATTTACTTGGTTTCCTAACAATGTTTTCCTTTTCCAATAAAATCCCAGTGGAAACTAAAACTTGTATTTATGACCATAAAAAAATTAACCTTACCTATACCGAAGCCAAGTCACGTTCCCAGCTAGTGCATTGTAGAACGGTCAGTATGTGAGCATGTCTGTATACCGTACGCGTCCTAAATAAATAATAGCATAATGTTACGACACAGTGGTAGGTAATAACTAGCTAAGGTTGCAGAGAAAGTGTAAACAAAAACCGGCCAAGTCCGAGTCGGAATCGCGCACCGAGGGTTCGATGCAAAGATTTGCCCACTTTTCCCGTGTTAGCAGAGCCCTGCTCCTAAGCAAAATGTACGAGTGTGGAGTCATTTTTAACCTCTGACGAAAAAGAGGGGTGTCATAAGTTTGACACGTGTATCTGTCAGTGGCATCATAGCTCCCAAACAGGTGTACAGATTTCGATGCCTTTTCTTTCAATCGAAAGCTAGTTTAATCAAAATGGTTCTTAGCTAAGTTTCGTTAAAATCGGTTCACCCGTTTTTGAACTTTGAAATTTTAGATTTTTCTTAGTGGTAGTGCTATAACTACCTTCATACCAAATTCGGGGTTGCGGGTGTCTATGAGCAGTGGTGATCACGTACCATCTGGCGACCCACTTGCTCGTTTGCCATCCTTGTCGTAAAGAAAAATCTGAATTTTACAGCAGTTATCTCAAGTTATCCTCAACCGATAGAGACGAAATTAGCATACTTAAGTAAATCCGGTGACAATACAATAAACTGGTAGTGAAATTCTGGTGGTGCGGTCAGGATCGTCTCTACAGGAGGGAACTCTTCAACGGTTGATGGCATCGACTTGAAATTTGGTATGGATGTGTAAGTTGCATGACAATACAAGTACAGTCGGCAAAAAAGCTTGTACTAAAACCATTTTTTAAGTTTCAACCTCGAGGTAGGAAGTAAAAATGAAGGAAACCACAAGTCAAAATAATAATTTATTCCACCATAAACTATGAAACTAGGTAACACCGTTATTTACATACAATATGCGTAAAAAAATTTATAAATGCCTCAAACCTTTGCAGACTTAGATCATTAAAAAAAACCTTATGGATACTTCGTCAAGTCTTCATCATCACCAGCCTTATCTGACGTCCCACTGCTGGGCACATGCCTCGTCATGTTTTTCTTTTCCAAACAAAAATTATCACTAGACTTACTGAATCCTTAGCTGAATTCTCGACGGTACATTAAAACGCACCCTGTAGCGAGTAGCGAGTGATCCGTCCATTTGCACGTGTAGCTACAGTCGAGTTCTCCAATATCTGTACAGCCAACGGTTCATAAATATCTAAACACAGACCTTATGTAACTGGCAATAAGGTCTGTGTATAGATATTTTTGAACTGTTGACTGTACAGATTGGAGAACTCGACTGTACAAGTTAAAATAAGTCAATGGCATTCAAATATTAAGCTGGTAGCCGGTTTGTGGAGCATGTGGTGTCAGCTCCGCAGAGTCCCCTGAAGAAATTCTTGGACATCTCACACCTGGCACTAACGCAGTGGGGACACCTAAAAAAAAAAGTTTCATAATCCTCATCATCATCACCAAGTAGCCTTGGGTCAATCAACTTTTAATTGCCACTCGTTGCCATGGAGACGTCCCCTGGGTAACTCGTCTAAAATAAGATTTTCTAAGGCACCACTCCCCCGAAAGTCAGGATTTGCATGCTTAGCTTAGGTGTTAAAAATCCTAACGTTTGATGGAGTGGTGCCTTAGAAAATCTAATTTTAGACGAGTTAGCCAGGGGACATCTCTATGGCAACGAGTGGCAACTAATAGTTGATTGACCCATTTAATTTTCCACTATTTTAAGTACTTGAATATTAACACCTAACTTTATTTTATTAACAAAGCCATAATACGAAAATGTAAATATCTAAAACTAACTTAAAATAATTTAACAAAAATATGCGTCATGTTGAATTTTTCTAATTACAATTTTTTGTTGTTTTTCTATTTCGTCTAAGTAATATTAAATTCATAAAAACAAATTGGTGGAGAACTATATTAATTTTCAGGTGTCAAAAAAAAAAGTTAATTGCAGTTATGTGACATCATGTATGCAAAGTAAATATACTAATATACATATTCTCGCAGACAAAATTAATCGCTCTCTATGTTTTCCTCGATTAATGTAAAAACTGCTATTTAAATAAAGAATCATCATCATCATCACCAGCCCTTTTTTGTCCCACTGCTGGGCATAGGCCTCCTCTGAGAATGAGAGGGCTTAGGCTAAAGTTCCCACGCGGGCCCAGTGCGGATTAGGAACTTCACACACACCATTGAATTGCTTCTCAGGAGTGTGCAGGTTTCCTCACGATATTTTCCAATGTTTCACGATGTGAATAAAGATTATACAATAAATAATAAAAATAGGGTGGGCGATTAATAGTGCTTGTGAGTATAACATGTTACGGAATTACTCACCTGCTTAAGAACTGCTTGGAGACTCGTGGCCCGTTCCTCAGGTGTGTGTAGACGACGTCGGCGAGCGCCGAGATGAACGTCGGATGGTCGTTAGGGGCGGCCGCGCGTTCTATTTGTATAACACCCGCCTTCGGACAGAAATAATAACAATAATAAAACATCATGGGACAATTGACACCAATAGGGTTGTTTCCTCTTAGTCAAATCAGGAACTTTTTATGAAATGTCAAAACCATCAGTTAGTATGAAGTTTGTATTGAATTAAGAACTATGACGTCATAATTTTCAGTGATCAAACTGCCTGCTTTTATTCGTTTTCGTTAAATTAAAAATCATGAGTATTTTCGGAAGCTTGATAAGTGAAAATGTAAAACTACTTTATTTTGACATCAGTCAAACAACCTTATTGACCTAGTCCCAAACTAGGCAAAGCCTGTACTATGGGTACTAGACAACGGATAAACTCAGTTATATAGATAAATACGTACAGTCGAGGAAATTAATTCCTGATCCACCATAGAACATTTTCACAGTAAACGTCATGACGATTTTCCTTGTCAAGCAATGTGATGTCTCTATGACGTTTACTGTGAAAAGGTTCCACGGTGGGTCAGGCATTAATTTCCTCGACTGTACTTATATACATCCAAGACCCGAGAACAAACATTCGTATTCATCATACAAACATCTGCCCCGACCGGGATTCGAACCCGGGATCTCAAGCTTCATAGTCAGGGTCTCTAACCACTAGGCTATCAAATAAATGTACTGCCCGCCCAAAGAGTCAAGATATTAAACGAGGGCGCCACTTTCCTCGTATCTGTCACATTTTTGACGTAATCTGCTTATTTTCACTTTCACTTGTTTACCTTTCAATCAACTTTTAATTGCCACTCGTTGCCATGGAGATGTCCCCTGGGTAACTCGTCTAACATAAGATTTTCTAAGGCACCGCTCCATCAAACGTTAGGAGTTTCAAAAGTCCCTCATGCTTCATCTCCTAAGCATGCGAATCCTGACTTACGGTGGAGTGGGTGGGGTCTTAGAAAATCATATTTATGATGAGTTAACCAGGGGACATCTCCATGGCAACGAGTGGCAATGAAAAGTTGATTGACCCATTCCGTGACCTATTGATTAAATGACTTGTTTTTTTGCAAACGAGGTTTTATTAATTTTCTCACATTACTTAATAAAAGCACTATAATATTCCTCAACGGAAACGTGAATTGCGTGACGATGTGGTTTGCAAGCCCCAAACCACACCGTGAGGAAATTCCCTACTTTCCGGGCCTCGGCAATAATGTACTATTCCCGCTCACCTCCTTGGCAACTTCGTCACAATACTCGATGTCCAATTCGTGTAGAGTCTCTATGTGTTCGTTCACAAACGCTATGGGGACTAGGATCATGTGTTTCCTGCCTTGTTTCGCGTATAGCTGGAACAAAAACGAATGATTTTTTTAGGGTTCCGTACTTCAAAAAAAACGGAACCCTTATAGGATAGGAACCCTGTCTGTCTGTCAAGAACCTTTTCCTTTGGAACGCGTGGAGGTAGCAGGCTGAAATTAATATAAAATATTCAAGCCAGCAGTCCCTTGAAGAAGCGAAGAAATCAAACTTCTAAGTCAATGCAATCAAAAGATACAGTCATTAAAAAGGTTGTTTCCATACAAATTGCAGTACCCTGAAAACCTAAACCAATTGTCCTAGAAACTTAAAATTTGGTATGAAGGTAGCTCTTATAGCACAACCACTCAGAAAATTCTCAAAATCTTATTTTTTTATGTCTGTCTGTAGATTTCACAGACCAATATAAAGCGACCCCACACTGCGTATATTTTGCTTAGGAGCAGGGCTCTGCTAACACTGGACAACTTATAACACTGGGGAAAAGCGTTAAAATCTTTGTACGGAACCCTCGTGCGCGAGTCCGACTCGCACTTGTCCGGTTTTTTTTTAATGCATGTTCCCCGATTACTTGAAATCGGCTGGACCGATTTCGAAAATTCTTTTTTGTTCGAAAGGGTATACTTTCTAGTTGGTCCCATTGTCACCAAGTCAGGATCTGATGATGGGATCCCAGGGCAACCCTAAAATTTTATAGGCACGTATCATGCATATCGATAGTCGGGAGTTAAAAAATATTCCGACGAATTGAGAACCTCCTCTTTTTGAAGTCGGTTAAAAATGCGCTCCCCTAACAATGATGATTACCTTGATAGCGTCATCAGTGTAGGGCTGCAGCCAGGGCAGAGGGCCCACTTTGGACTGCCACACCAGGCGGTGCGGGTTGGGAGCGCCCAGCTGCGCCATGGTTAGCGAGACAGTCGCGGCCACCTCGTGAGGGTAAGTGTCGCCTCTGGAGACAGCCTGTAGAATATAAGGATAGTACATGTATACGTGGAAAGACAGTTTGTGTGTGGTAGAATCGTAAGTGTAGGGTGGGGATGGGGTAGAGGGTTAGGGTGGGGTAAGAGGGTTAGGGTGGGGTAAGAGGGTTAGGGTGGGGTAAGATGGTTAGGGTGGGGTTGAGTTAGGGTGGTGGTGGGGTAGAGCGCTAGGTAGGGAGTCGAGTAGAAGAGTAAGATGACGGTAGGATAGAGGGCTAGTTTGGGAGTGGGGTAGAGGATTAGGGTGGGATAGTAGACTAATGTGAGGGTGGGATAGAGGACTAGTTTGGGAGTTTGGTAGAGGATTAGGGTGGGATAGAAGACTAAGGTGAGGGTGGGGTAGGGGACTAGTTTTTGAGTGGGGTAGACGATTAGGGTAGGATAGAAGACTAAAGTGAGGTTGGGGTAGAGGGCTAGTTTGGGAGTGGGGTAGAGGCTAAGGGTGGGGATGGGGTAGAGGGGTAGGTTAGGGATAGAGAAGTACCTTCAGCGGCAGGCTGTGTGCCGTGAACATGATAAGCACGTCGTCCCGCACCGCGTCGTGGAACATGGCCAGTTTCTCATGGATCCTCTCGGCGAAGACTTGCGCTAGCAGCGGGTGAGTCGCCCATCGCTCTATCATGCTGAACTCTATGCTGTTTGGGACCGGTCTGGGGGCAGAGACGCACGTTTCTTTACGGCCCACTGCTGGGCACAGGCCTCCTCTCAGAATGAGAGGGCTTGCACTATAGTTCCTATTGGGACATTCACACACGCCGTTGCGTTCATGATGATACAATACAATACAAGAACTATTTATTTGAACACCATGTAACAAACAAAACAGAAAAAAGGTACAAAAAAATAGATAAAATAGCAAACGGGCGGCCTTATGGCCACAGAGCGATCTCTACCAGGCAGCTGTAATGAAATAAAGTTTTCACGGTGTTTTAAATTTTTTTTTATACAAGGAAGGCAAACGAGCAAGTGGATCATCTGACGGTAAATAATCACCACAGCCTATAGACACGTGCGTTGCCAACCTAGAGAGCTAAGATGAAATGCCGAGAAACTGGAGGTACGAGCCAGGGCTCGAATCCACGACCTTCTACTTGAGAGGTCGTAGGTTAAACCACTGGGCTACAACGGCTTACACAATCATTATGACCGTGCTATTAAATTACCTGTTTTTGTAGAAGTCGGCAATGGCGTTAAGACTTGAACCAGTGGTAGCACAGCTGTATTGTGGATACTGAGAGAAAATTATTGCTCGCTCAACGCCATCCCTGTGAAAGATTAAGAATAATACATATTTTTTTGTTTGAAGGCGGTTTTACTTTTTGTTATGGTTAATTATAGCCTCCCAAATGTTGGTTTGAAACTTATATTATATGTAATATACAGGGTGAAAAGTTGAAATAGGGCAGTAAGGGCAGTTACTAGATCCCTAGATAGTAGAGATACGAACTGTATGGAAAAAGTTTTCTTTGATTTGTGGGTTAGTACTTTAACCTTAGTTGGTCTAAAAGACTATTTTAATCCTTGTTAGAATTGGGACGGAATGGCATTAAAATAGAAGTCAAATTTGTCGATTTTCTCGCTGACTGTACATTTTTTCAAAAATCTGTGAATGTCGATTGTCATCATTTAAAAAGTTAGTAAAGGTCTCCTAAGAGCATTTTCGCGTAGCAGCGAGGGATCTAGTAGCTGCCCTTACTGCCCCATCTCAACTTTCCACCCTGTATATTACATATAATATAAGTTTCAAACTAACATTTGGGAGGCTATAATTAACCATAACAAAAAGTAAAACCGCCTTCAAACAAAAAAAAAAAAAACAATCCTACAAAGCCATCACTTTTACGGCATATGGCTGCTTTTTAGAGCCATTCTGTACATTATTTAAACAATAAAAACAAAACACAAACACATTAAGTATCTATAACATCTCAACTTGTTTTTCCATGTTTCAAAACATTTTTTTTTCGTAAAATGAAATTGAACCTATATTTAATAGATGCCGCCACTAAAACGAAGTTGTTTAGTAGAAGTGAGGTGGGGTGAGGAAGGCGCGTAAGGTTCAAGGTCATCCTCTCAGGGAAGCCCCTTAAATTTGATGATGATAATCATACTATAGTACAGGCCTTGCCTAGTTTGGGACTAGGTCAATTGGTGTGAATTGTCCCATGATATATATTTATACTCGTTACTAACTGTTCTAATTGTGCGAAGGTCTCCTGCGTGAAGGGGGGCACATATCGAAAGGCCACGTAATGCTTATGAGGACCTGTCTCGGGGCTGATCTGGTCCAGCTGCTGTGTTAGGAGTTCACCTGCGAAGATCATCACTATATATATAACTTTTTAGACTCGCCTACTATATTTTAACATGAAACTACCGTGAGCACGGACCAACCACCACCCTCTGGACACCGCATCTTCTATAATTTACTTGGAAAGTCATTACGAATAAAGCCGCGGTGAGCGGGCCGGGGGAGTGCGTCGTGATTGGTTCACAGCTTGTCATCTCGCTTGTCGTCTGGTCGAAAGTGAGCCGCGATTGGTGGCTAGAGAGATTTATAGGTGCAAATGAGCATATGCGTTTCGGAAACGTTCGCCCTGACATTTGGTGTCCAGAGGGTGGTTGGTCCGTGACTGTGAGACTCAATCATAGTGAAATAAACGGATCACTCACGTATGTCAGTTGAGTATAGCTGACGTGTTTCGGACTAATCCGTAGTTTTCCCCTGGGAGCACAGAAACCCTGCACGCAGCACGCAGGCGCTTCGTGTGGCAGCCGCGCGGGAGCCGCGGCGAGCGTTTTGCGTTTCGCTACCGTCGAAGCGAGAGCTGTGTGCTCCTAGAGGAAGGACTACGGATTAGTCGGAAACATGTCGGATTATACTCGACTGACATGCGTGAGTGATCCGTTTATTTCACTATAATAGACGTAGCTAGCTTGGCTAGCTTACGTGTGGTTCATCATGTCAGCCGATTGACGTCCACTGCTGGACATATGCCTCCCCCAAGGCTCTCCACTCTGACCGGTCCTGTGCCTTCCGTATCCACCGCGATCTTCACCAGGTCGTCGCTCCATCTTGTTGGAGGCCTACCGACAGCTCGTCTCCCGGTCCGTGGAAGCCATTCGAGAACCTTCTGACCCCATTGGCCATCAGTTCTGCGAGCTATGTGCCCCGCCCACTGCCACTTAAGTTTCGCAATTCTTCGGGCTATGTTGGTAACCTTAGTTCTACTGCGGATATCATCATTTCTGATTCTATCCCGCAGAGAAACCCCGAGCATAGAGCACGTGTGGTTGTGGATGATTAAATTAATTGTTTTTAGTTCATGTCATTAATATAATTCTGTGTGCTTACTGCTTAGGTAACATACCTATAATATGTGACCTATTTTTAGTGTTCCGTACCTCAAAAGGAAAAAACGGTACCCTTATAGGATCACTTTGTTGTCAGTCTGTGTGTCTGTCTGTCAAGACCCTTTTTCTCTGGAACGCGTGGAGGTAGCATGCTGAAATTAATATCAAATACTCAAGCCTGCGGTCCCTCAAAGCCATGAAAAAATCAACCTTCTAAGTCAACGCAATCAAAAGATACAGTCATTAAAAAATCCATTTCCATACAAATTGCCGATTTTAAAAAACCTAAAGGGTACTTCCAGATGTCCTAGAACCTTGAAATTTGGTATGAAGGTAGCTCTTATAGCAAAACCACTCGGAAATTTCTCAAAATCTTAAATTTTTACGTCTGTCTGTATATGTCACAAACCAATATAAAAGACCCCAGACTGCGTACATTTTGCTTAGGAGCAGGGCTCTGCTAACACTGGAATTTTTAAAACACTGGGGAAAAGCGTTAAAATCTTTCTACGGAACCCTCGTGCGCAAGTCCGACTCGCACTAGGCCGGCATTTTACCCTCCTCCCCCTCAGTGATCATCCTTACAAGACTCCCCTCCTCCTTAAAAACAGGCCTTGACCGACCTTGTAAGTTAGTCCACTTAAGTATAGGCGAGCCGCCTCCAATCTCTTTGTACTTTTTCTGCACTTCAGCCGTCCTGCGCTGTGCTATCCAAGGCCCGAGCTTACTCTGAACAGGCAGCTGTATCATGTCTCGGTCTGTCATTATACGGTGGAGATAGTCACCGACCTGTGAGGAAAGAACTATTTTTATTTTGGTGTAATAACGGGCACAAGAGGCGTTTCATCTTAGCTCTCTAGGTTGGCAACGCATCTGCAAACCGTCTGGGGTTGCGGATGTCTATCGACAGTGGTGATCACTTACCATCGGTGACCCACTTGCTCATTTGCCTTCCTCGTTGTATAAAAAAAAATGAGGAAGGTACGTCATTTTGCACGAGTCCAGAGGTGTCCTAGCCTGGCCTAGCCTAGCCAGAGCCGTGAAAATGACACTTCCGCACGTGTACCAAATGACGTATTTTATTACATTAGCGAAAAAAAAAACAATGACACCAAATGCGGTGAGTCGGCAGGAGCAGCCCTAAGTCCTACCCTCACCCGCCGGCGCCCGCGGTGGAGAAGCTGCTTCCACCGGCTCCATGGAAAAGTAAAAAGCACTAGTGCGAAAAATCCTACTTTTCGCACGACAAATGTACCACTTACACAAAAACACTTTTATAATATACAGATATCCGTCTGATATTTTATTAGAGGGTGGTGAAACAGGCGGTAAAAATAATTATCTACACACATATCATAAGTCCTCTATTAAGCGTTCAGACACCGTAGGTAATGACCATCATTACGACAGTCAATTATCGTCTTCAAAAACCATTACAATTTAAAAACAGGCCTCAATAAAAAAAAATTGTTGTTACAAAACATCAACTCGATGTTTGTCGATGATTTTAACAGCCAAATTTGTGACAGGTTTGTTATGCCTTCGGCTTCTGAACCCATGTTATGTAGGTACTTATAATATGTGTGTAGATAAAGTAATGTACCTATGCAACTCTACATAATTAGGCTTTAAAATACTTGTCTGGTCCTATTATAAAACTCGGCTTTGTCTCGTTTCAACTCGTATTTTAAGGACCCTCATTACGTAACATTTGCATAAACAACTATTTTGTTACCTGATCTGTGGTTTCCGGGCCTCCCATGTTGAGCATGACAATAGCAGTCTTGGGCTGGACACCTGCCATCGAAGACATCCTCCGGACCAGGAAGGAGCCCTTGTCTGGAAATTTCCATGATTAAATAATTAATTAATCATTGATGGGTCAATCAACTTTCAATTACCACTTGTTGCCATGAAGATGTCCCGTTTTCTGAGGCACCACTTCATCTGTTACAAGCTTTGACAGTTACATGCCAATTCCTTCATGGTTCATCTCTTAAGCATGGAAACCCTGACTTTCGGGGGAGTGGGGTCTTAGAAAATGATGCTTTTGATGAGTTGTCCAGGGGACATCTCCATGGCAATGAGCGGCACTTAAAAGTTGACCCAAATACATATTTTAAAAAGGTGACATGAAATTTTTGGAGCCCTTATGGAGATACAGAGAAGCGAAGAAAGGTTTGTCATTTTTAACATGAAAATACTGTGAGATTCAACTGTAGTTTCGATCAATAAATCTACATATCCATACCAAACTTCAAGTCATCTGACCACTGGAAGTGATTGAAATTCAACTTGCAAGGTTTGACCTAAACAAACTTATATAAATTTGCAATGGTCTTTACTGTGGTCAGACGATAAGAAAATGTTATCAGTTCAATGCCTATTTTTTGATAAATGCAATTAATTGTGACATAATATATTATTGCTTAGGGCGGAAGAATAAAGTCATGAATTGACTGGGAGGTAAATATCCACAGTAGGTATATCAAGAGTGGAACAACTTTATTGGACACTATCTAGAAACACTGTCGTGTTTTGTATGGAGATTGTCATCATCATCATGTCAGCCGGACATCTACTACTGGACATAGGCCTCCCTCAAGGCTCTCCACTCAGACCGGTCTTGTGCTTTCCTCATCAATCGTCTCCTGGTTCGTGGACCGGTATGGAGATTGTATGTTGAGCCAAATCAGGCAAGGTTGCACTATTTCGCCTATTGTTGGCAATATTATGTCCCCAAGTGAACCAAGACTCAAAATAGCTCAACATACTATCATTTCTGTAATATTGGTTTCTAATTTATTGAATCAGGCGTTACTTTGCGGAGGTCCATATTTATGAACTAAAAAACAATTACTTTGCTCACCCGCGACCACTAATGACAAATAGTTATATCTGTGCGGCAAATGTATGTTTCCATGCAACACCTCCACCTCCACTGCTACACGAATCAACACATGCCACACAGACCCAACTATCACCACCACCACTATACTAAACGCTGACGCGTTTCGGCACTCTCCACGAGGCCATTTACGAAGCACAACAACAACCGCTCAACATGCCACCACTTCCACTACTGACATATGTAAACCATGTACTCAACTTAGTTAATGACAAAACCAACGTACCCACTAATATTTTATAAATTCCAAACTACCCTTTTATGTAAGTCCTAAACTACCCTTTTTTAAGAAATGAATTCCAAACTACCCTTTTTATTTTTATTTTTAATCTACGCCAGGTACCCCCGTTATTTTTAACCGAGTACGGTAAAAAGAGAAGTCATGT